>OU342735.1:416599566-417214566 GCA_910589765.1 Avena atlantica
GGAGCAGCTCCCTGGATCGGAATTCTCTTCACTGGGTTGCTTGGGATATTATGTCGGCACCAAAAGTGAAAGGAGGCATGGGGTTTAGATATCTAGAACTTCAACATTGCAATGCTGGGTAAACATGGGTGTCATCTTATGACCAACCCTGCTACTCTATGCTCTCGTGTAATTCGGGGAAGGTACTACCCTGACTCTAATTTTCTGCAAGCCACTGTACCTACGCGATCATCAGCCACATGGCGAGCCATTGTGGCAGGCAGAGATGCTCTTCAGTTGGACTTAGTTAAGCGTATCGGAGATGGATCCTTGGTGTCAGTTTGGCATGATCAATGGATACTAGGGTGCAGACTGATGAAACCGTTGGTGCAACTTACAACTGGTGATGTACCTAAGGAGATTAACATGGTTTCTGATCTTATTGACCATCATAATGGTCGGTGGAAAATTGAGATGGTCAGAAGGAACTTTATTGCGCCTGAAGTGGATGCTATCTTAAACATCCCTTTGAGACGCGATGGGGGATAAGACTTGTATGCCTAGGCTATGGAGAAGATAGGTATATTTTTTTAAATAGCGTACTGCGCTCTAATGAATTAGAACGAGCATTTGGATCTAGATGAAGGGACGGTAACCGAGACTTCAGATTCAGAAAAACAGATGTGGTCTACTCTCTGGAAACTGAGTGTTATGCCAAAAGTTCGTGTCTTCTGGTGGAGGGTTCTGCAAGGCATCCTCCCCGTTGAGACTATCTTGAAGCATAAACATGTTGCCAAAATTAGTAGGTGCAAAATCTGCTTAGCAATGGATGAGGATCTTATGCATGCTCTGGTTAACCATGAACATGCACACAGGTTTTGGGAGGAAGCACAAGGATGGCTGCATTTCACACTCCCCAAGCTTCATCCACTCACATGGGCGCGAGACATTACCTGTGACTCGCGCTTTTCTGATTCCGATCGTGCCAAGGATGATTACTACAATGTGGGCGATCTGGAGTTCGAGGAACAGTTGGACGCATGACAGGGGAAGTTACGATCCTGCTTAGTCAGTGAAGATGTCTAAGGAATCCCTTGCAGTCCTGGAAATCCCAAGGAGGTGTGCAGCTGTTTTACCTGTCCATGGATGGAGGCCACCCGACGAAGACTTCATCAAAATTAATATAGATGTTGGTCTGTCCTTGGTTGCTCGTAAAGGAGGCGCAAGAGGGGTTGCGAGGTCACATGTGGCTTTCCTTGGCGCTTGGTGTAAGCCCTACGAGGGTATTACTGAACCTCTCATCGCCAAAGCTTTGGCAGTACGAGATGGTGCAATATTTGCTTGTTTGCAGGGATACACCAAAGTGGTGAGGAGAGAGACTGCCTGAAGGTCATTTCCCTCTGAAACACTCGCCAAGATTTGAGATCAATCGTGGCACCAATTCTACAAGAAGTTGGAGAGCTAGTTGCTAGTTTTAATTCTTTTATCTTTCAGCATGTTCCTAGATAAGCTAATAACTATGTCTATCTTTGTGTAAAGCTTGCAAGCACACTGGTGGTGACTAGCAGTTGGCTAAATTGTATTTCGGATTTCCTGGTGGTCAGCATTCAGGATGATCAAGCAAGGTTGGTTTTAGCTAAATAAAGCTCTCTAAGTTTCTCACAAAAAAATCGGTTTTAGTAAAAGACAGCTTATATTATCATCATGGTAACACTCGTAAGTAGTTCCATGTCTTACAATATCTCAAACAAAATCGGGAAGGATGTTCGTCCAGATACAACTACCAGCTGGTCTAGCAATATTGCTAGGGCATTGGCACCTTAATCGCCCTCTCTTCTAATGTGCGATATGTGAAATTCGTACGACTACTTCAGACGTTTTTCATGTCTTCTCGTACGTGACTCATAGCTTTGGTCTGCCAGGGCCTTCAGGACGCAGTGTCGAGCGACTGCAGAAGCATAGTACGGCTCAAGGATGACATTGTGGAGACCAAGGCCCTCTAGGAGCTTTACTCCCATAAACGTTGTTGTGACTTCAGCTTTCTCAGCATCTCTACAACATGCAATGGGTGCGCTCGAAGCGATGACAACCCTGCCTAGATGGTCTCTTGCAATAGCACCCTCGCGCCCCCGGTTTATCAGAGTCTATAAAGGTGGCATCAGAGTTTACCTTGATCCAACCAACATGCGGAGTAGTACATGCATGCTGGCGGGAGGGATAACCATCTGGGGGCTGGGTGGAGAGGCTACCTCCAAGAGTGTTTTTCCTCTGAAGTTGCTATCAACCATGGACTAGGTGTGACCACAGATTTAAGTGTCGAGAAAGTGGACAGAGTGAGCGATCGATTCCGTGCCATTGTAGTGAATGAGATCATTCTGCGGATGCCACACTCTCCAAAACAACATTAGAACCCTGGTTTTGGTGAGCCTGTCAACCTGTACGAGAAGGAGATGAAGCCGGTCCTTACCAGTATATTTGAACTAAATTCTTCAGTCAAATTCCAGCGATAATGCATCGTGTGGCACAGATTCGTAGCCTTGGTGATTTTATCCAGACAGAGATGGTTGTTTTCTCTAGTGGTTTTAATAACAATGGCATGGATAGTCAAAAACTTCAACTCGCCAAAACAACGACAAACACGGCCAAGATGAACATCCACTTCATCGAAAATGCCCAAGATTAGGCCCTCGTGAAGCATGCATACTATACAAGCAAGGATTTGTGCACCTGTACAACTCTCGAGTGAAGATGCGTGCATTCTCCCAAGGGGATCTCGTCCATATTTGACCCCAAACTTCAAGGTGAACAACACCAAAAATGGGACGATCACTACGGGAATAACTAAATAGGCTGACGGCCTTTTTATATGCCGACGGCAAAATGTCGGGGCCGTCGGCGTATCTTGACGGGTCGTCGGCCCAGTTTTGCCATCGGCGTAGAATAAATAGGCCGACGATCGCCGTCAGCGTAAACATGACCGTCGGCGTAGCCCATTGGGCTAACGGCAGAGCAACGGCGTCAAGTCTACACCGACGGCTTTGCCGTCGGCGTAGGTTTCAGACCTATGCCGACGGCAAAGCCGTCGGCGTAGCTATTTTCTTTTTTTGCACATTAATCTTAGAAAAATCATAACTAAATCATTTAAATTCAGAAAAATACATATAATATATCAAAATTTGCAGAAAAATAAGATATAACTATATAAACTCAAATATTATATATTTTTATTCAAAAAATACATAAAAATATAAATACTTTTGTATAACATATTTTTCATTTTCCAAGTGCAAAAAAGGGTGTTTTGTGAAGCAACCACCAAAAGAAAGTTTCAAAATGTAATACCATATTTTTCAAAAATACTAGACCATATTGAATGGACAATTTCCCAACCTAGGAATATCAAACCTTTCCGTTCACCTCTCGTGAAAAAGACAAATTCCTGCTGAATCGGTAGGAAATGAGTCAGATTTGAACTACATGTACATGATATATTGCTCATGATTTTTTGTAAAAATCATTTTTAGGTTCACAATATGCTATTTCATCAGAGATCTAACGCAAGTTTAGTGAGACTCGTCCCCGAGCTAAGAATCATCATGCCCCTCAATTTAGAAAGTTTGACGATAGTTTGAAATGGGCATAAAAAATTTAAAAACGATCGAAACAATGCAAAACCTTCGCGTTGTGTCATATTATATGACATAGTTCCATGGAAAAATACCAGACTTAATATATTCATTGAGTCTTAAAAAAACCTTCACAAAATGGCCTATCTCAATCGAGGTTTTCTGGATTTCGGGTCAAATGACCAATGTTATTGCTATAATCACGGTATAGTTTGCGATAATGTGTCCATATTGTGCACACATGTGTATCATGGGATGGTGAACAATGTTGAAGGAGGAAGTTTTCCTTTTCGTCGCACCGAAAAGCCATTTTTCATTTTCCGAGTGCAAAAAAGGGGTGTTTTTGTGAAGCAACCACCAAATGAAAGTTTCAAAATGATAATACCACATTTTAAAAAAATACTAGACCATATTGAATGGAAAATTTCCCAACCGGGTTATCTCAAACCTTTCCGCTCACCTCTCGTGAAAAAGACAAATTCCTGCTGAATCGGTAGGAAATGAGTTAGATTTGAACTACATGTACATGATATATTGCTCATGATTTTTTGTAAAAATCATTTTTAGGTTCAAAATATTCTATTTCATCAGAGATCTAACGCAAGTTTAGTGAGACTCGTCCCCGAGCTAAGAATCATCATGCCCCTCGATTTAGAAAGTTTGACGATAGTTTGAAATGGGCGTAAAAAATTCAAAAACGATCGAAACAATGCAAAGCCTTCGCGTGGTGTTATATTATATGACATAGTTCTATGGAAAAATACCAGACTTGATATATTCATTGAGTCTTAAAAAAACCTTCACAAAATGGCCTATCTCAATCGAGGTTTTCTGGATTTCAGGTCAAATGACCAATGTTATTACTATAATCACGGTATAGTTTGCGATAATGTGTCCATATTGTGTACACACGTGTATCATGGAATGGTGAACAATGTTGCAGGAGGAAGTTTTCCTTTTCGTCGCACCGAAAAGCCATTTTTCATTTTCCGAGTGCAAAAAACGGGGTGTTTTTGTGAAGCAACCACCAAATGAAAGTTTCAAAATGATAATACCACATTTTTTAAAAATACTAGACCATATTGAATGGACAATTTCCCAACCGGGGTATCTCAAACCTTTCCGTTCACCTCTCGTGAAAAAGACAAATTCCTGCTGAATCGATAGGAAATGAGTTAGATTTGAACTACATGTACATGATATATTGCTCATAATTTTTTGCAAAAATCATTTTTAGGTTCATAATATGGTATTTTATCAGAGATCTAATGCAAGTTTAGTGAGGCTCAGCCCCGAGCTAAGAATTTTCATGCCCCTCGATTTAGAAAGTTTGACGATAGTTTAAAACGGGCATAAAAAATTCAAAAACGATCGAAGCAATGCAAAACCTTCGCATGGTGTCATATTATGTGACATAGTTGCATGGAAAAATATAAAACTTGATATATTGATTGTGTCTCAAAAAAACCTTCACAAAATGACCTATCTCAATCGAGGTTTTCTGGATTTCAGGTCAAATGACCAATGTTATTGCTAGAATCGCGATATAGTTTGCACTAATGTGCCCATATTATGCACTCGTGTATATCATGGGATGACGAACAATGTTGTAGGAGGAAGTTTTCCTTTTCGTCGCACCAAAAAGCCATTTTTTATTTTTCAAGTGCCAAAAACGGGGTGTTTCATGAATCTTGACATAGTTTCAGTTGGTCTAATATTTAAAATTTATGATATATAATTAAATAGATGATAGGAATGTCATATTTGGATTCCTCTCATTTTTCTAATCGATTTAGATATATTATTTGTCGAATTGTGATTTACGGATTTGTAGATATGAATTATTCAAATTTAAATAAAGAAGCAAAATAAATAAAATTTATTTTATTTTTATTTGAATTCAAGATTATTATTACTTATTTATTGTTGTTTACTCAAAAAATTGTATGGAATGTAAAAAAAAAATATGTCTAACATTATAGTGTAATGGTTAATAGGTTTGATATGATAATATTCACAACAAGTTCTAGTTTCTTTGTCGGAAGCTCATGTGAAAGGAACGAAGACGTTAAGCGTGCTGGGGCTGGAGTAGTATTAGGATGAGTGACCGGTTGAGAAGTTTGACTAATTGTGCAATTTGACTTGAGACTAAGTATACTTAGAATAAAAAATGTCCATGTGAGATTAACAAGTTAAACAATACAAAAATGTTAAAAAAAATTAAAAAAAAATCGGATTTTTTTTTTTAAATCTAGGCCGACGGTAAAGCCGTCGGCGTAGCCAAACGGCTGTTAGTCATCTAGGTGCGCCGACGGCTTTTCTACGCCGACGGGAGAAGAGGCTACGCCTACGGGGCTGTACGCCGACGGCAGCCGTCGGGCTAGCCTACGCCGACGACATTTAGGGCCTACGCCGACGGGACCCGGCCGTCGGCGTACTCAGCTTCTCCTGTAGTGGATCCATATAAGATTTCAACCGTCTTGGGATCTAGGGTGTAGCTCCTACCCACATGACCTTCCCCCGTCATGTTAGTGGACTGAGCTCTCAGCGGCATAGCGCCGATGTTGGATCCTGATGTGCCATGTTCCTCTTCTTTCGTAGTCCTGGTCTTGAGCTTCAGTTTAACTTTTTAGTTTCTTCAGATTTTAGTTGTACTTGTTTGTTTTGGTCGCTCTTCTCGGTTTAACGATTTGGCGCTAGCCTGCACTGATCGTCCATAAATTCAGCAGTTCAATATCTTATAATATAGTCGTTCATAAGATTGATATCGGCTACGATTGTGATCCTTATGTGCATACACAATCGAGAGCAGTAATGGTGGCAGATATGTTTTCTAGTCCTTCTATTCTAAATTAATTGAGGAAGATTTATCTAAATTTACATGAATCAAGACACTAAATTGCGTCAAGATACATGCATACATACCCACACAAATCTGCATCAATTAGTTTGGAATGGAGGGAGTATAATAATTAATAAATGGCAGCATTGACTTTTCTTTCTTGCCATTGGGGACATTAAAATCAATGGACACCTCTAAGAAATCAGTGGCTGGTTAGCCAGCGTCTGATTAGCAAAGACTAGGCCCATAGAATTACCCTATTTCAGGACAGGGTTGGAATGGAGGTAGTACTTTCTAAAAAATAGTCAAATGCATTGACAATTTATTCTGATACAAAGAAAAGCAATCAAGCTAGAGCTCTAATCTTTCCATGGTGGTGTCCACGAAGGCAGAAGTGATGTATTCATGGCTCCCCCAGCAGTGGAAGCAGTGTCCGATAATCCTTAACAGGTATAGCAGACACATTGTTCAAAAGCACACATTCCACCCACGTATTTTGGTGGCTCAAATCTGGTACAAGCAATACGACAATTATCATCGTCATAATCTCTTTTGCATATATCATGATAGTAAGGATTAGTCATATACATGCACTGCGGGCCAGCTTCAGCGGTACCTGATGTAAGTTCCAAAAAACATCTCATTAGAACTATATATACATATAGTGGTACCACTTTTGATAAAACTACATAACCATGGATCATTTACTTACCAAGGCAGAGGAAGAAAGCTAACACCGATAGAGACAAGACCACTAGTACCATCTTGCACGTCATTGTGAAAGCTTGGATTGAACAACTTGCGGTGTGCTTAGCCAAAAGGTATCAAGGCCTGTCTATTTATAGGACCTGGGAAAAAATTTCTATCATTAAATTTTGTTAGGCATTAACTATTCGCGATAGGAGAATTAATATATTTGATACAGAGTGTCTATTAGAAAATATAAAATATATACCTAAGGCACAACTCGTATCTATTAGATACGAAAGGATCGCCCATTAATTCAGCAGCTTAATATTGTAGTAATTTGTAAGATTAATATCGACTATGACTGTAATCCATGTATGCATCCACAATCGAGAGCATTAATGGTGGTATATATGTTATATATTTTGTGTGTCCAAATTAATTGACGTAGATTTATCTAGATTTACATGTATCTACACACAAAAACGTGTCTAAATACATGGTATCTAAACAAATCAGCGTCAATTAATTTGGAACAGAAACATATTTTTATGACCGTCTCCCTAAATCTCATCAAAATTAGGATTGCATCTCTAGGGATAAATAACTTGGGAAAATGCCACTGGGTGACATTACCGTGAGTTCCCGTCAAGTTGGAGTTCATTTGACTCATTTTTGTCCCATGGTGGCCATCATTTTTCCATGTCAGACAACAACAAAAAAATAGCTAAAATTTGCTGAAGAAATTCCATCACGCTTTTTTCTTTCGGCATCCGCCTCTTAGACCAAGCTGCCGCCTGCACCTCTACCTCCATCTCCTCCTTCTCCATTAGTCGGCTCCCCCTCCTTGGCCAACCTCGCCGACATCGGGAGGGGTGGGGAACCCGATCTTCAATAAAGGTAGTGTTTCCAAAAAATTAGGTTAGGGTTTTGGTAGACATATTCTTTTTGGCGTGTACGTCAACCAAGATGTCATCATCTGCAATAAGTGATCTTTGGCTCTTAGTTTGACGACGTGATCTTTCTAGCGTCAATGATGGTGTTGTAATATTAATGTTCTATAGGTACGATATTTCAGATCTTACTTTGCCAAATCGATTTTGTATATTTTCTCATAGTTGCCTCGAGGAGGATTATCCCTTCCAATATCTGTCTTGGCTCCTATGTCGTCGACAATGAAGATTCATACTATCGGCTCCTAATATCAACCAAAATGTTTTGTTTCTTTTTCCTAAAATACTGGTGGTATTATTCTTGCCGATTTTTGTTGATTATTCTAAAAGATGATCCAAGCATTGGACTGACAAAATCACACGAGATGGGGTGGCATCGAATTAGTGGTGGAACCAATAGAACTCTATTTTTCTTCTTATTTTATGTAATCTCGGTCACCTTTTAAGATATTTTTCTCAAAAAAAAAATCCTAATATATTGTCCTACAATACGTAAAAGATACCTATGTTACCACTTAACCTTTATGTTTCGTGTTAGTTAAAATTTGTACACCCAAAGCTGAAATCCTGGATCTGTCCCTGCCTACCTAGCATGAAGGGCCAAGTCTCCACCCATGTCTGGGATGGGGAAAGGATTCGAAGTTTTACGCACAGGTTGTCCCAAGAGGCTAAGAAAGACCCACGTGAATCTTCTATCCCTTCTTACCTCCTACTGAAGGAATCAGATTGGCGCATGGATTCCGAGTCTGCCAATGAACTCCTCCTTGTCATGTTCTCACGTTCAAATGATAACCTCGAGAAGGCTCGTCACAAGAGGGACAAGCAGGCCCTACCGCCAACAAAAATAACCTCACCACATGTTTTCGTGAGAGATACTCTTAAGAAGGATCATTGCTGGAGATCGAGAGAGAATTGACCCTTACAAAAATAACCCCAAGAGAGAACCTTGAGGAGGCCGATCCCAAGGGCAGCGAGTAGATCGCAAACCCCACTAGGGAACCTCTCTACATTCATCCATAAGGAAATCCCATATTTGCCTCCACGACAATGCACCGATAAAGGGTGATAAAATGGAAAACGAGATACTATGGGGCATCAGCGACACTTGAAAGAAAATAAATCTCTTCTAATAGTCGGGTAATATGGGTTACTAATTACTCCCTTTGTTTCATAACATAAGCGTATTATATAGAAATTTTAAAATAGGTTCCTGATAATCACATAACGCACCGACTAGTAACTACTCCCTCTGTTTCAAAATATAAGATGTTTTAGGTTTGTAAAGAAAATAAATCTAGACTTCTTTTAGTGTATAGATTCATCCCAAAGTTGAGTGAACCTACGTACTAAAACAAGTCTAGATTCATCTTCTTCACAAATCTAAAACATCTTATATTTTAAAACGGAGGGAGTATATATCGTGTGTGGCTTTAAAATGGGTTCCTGGTAGTTGGGTAACAGTCCAAATGTATACATAGTGCGTTAGAGTGTGAGAGCGACATTATGGAGGATGAGCTACATGAAGCTTGGTATCCATGACATGCCCAAGCTTTGGCGATTTGAATTAAGTTGACATGTGTAGCAGTACAATATAGGATACTCGTGAATGAACAGTGAAGTGTATTTTGTTGGTACTTGTTTGTTTGTCATGGGCTGCAAAATAGGTGTGACCGACGATACTTTCATGATTTCTGTGCAAAGTACAATGTGTGATATTCGTAATTACTTTAGCTATTTTGCCAAAGATACTTACTACTTTTCGTCGTGTTTGATTGTGTACTGTACACACCTATAAGTCTGCTATGTCTTAACACCCATCTGATATATATCTTCATTTTTCCTATTCAACAACTAGCTATTTTTTTAGTTTACATCTAACTGTTTTGTAATTAAGAATCAATCACTTTTTGAGCCATTGGATCTTTTCCCCAAATCTCAACGTATGTTCTCGCTCATTTCTTTCTAGGCTCAGTCTTCATGTACCTTCTGAGTTCTTTATTTCATTTAGTCGCTTGGGAAGCCACCGCTTTGTCTCGTGTTCCTTGGGAGATAGAGGCCGAAGCCATGGCAAAATGGTGCAATGTTAATCCTAGTTCTAATGTATACAACGTGCCAATTATTCACAGTCTCAGTGTGGCCATGCAGCTATTTTACTTTCAACTGAAGGTCTTGTTCGTCGAGTTAAACGCTCTTTTAAATTTGAAAATTGGTGGATTAAAGAACAAGATTTCCACGATCATGCAAAATCTTATTCACTGTCCTCTCTGAACAAACCTTTTTTGGCCAGAACTAATCATCTTGCAAGTACACCTAAGATTTGGTGCAAAAATGAGAAGCATAGAAGCTCAACAATCTGGAGGAGCAAATCGAGCAAATTCAGATGCAACATTTAGCACCACAATCTGGAGGCATCTCTAGTTACAAGATATGAACAAACAATAAATAAACTTACAACCTCATATAAGCAGTGTGGAAAGAAGAAATGGATAAAGGA
Organism: Avena atlantica; assembly: GCA_910589765.1. NCBI lineage: Eukaryota > Viridiplantae > Streptophyta > Magnoliopsida > Poales > Poaceae > Avena > Avena atlantica. The sequence continues at coordinate 416,610,148 of OU342735.1, forward strand.
TGGATACATGAACACTTTTCTTTCACAATGCCATCATCAAAATAAGGGGAAGGAATACCATTGTTTCTCTCAAAGATTAAAATGATGTGTTGCAGTTCATGCCATACAAAATTCTCAATAATTTTGGCAATTACTTTTTTTCTATATTTGCCTCTACAAATCTAACATTGGCAGACCTTTTCTCAGCATGCAATTTCCCTAAGATGATCATGACTTCAATTACTCCATCCGAACAACCAAGAGATTCTGGACTCACTCAAAGAAATGAAAAGAAACGCATCGGGCGGAACAAGATGGCTTTAGTGTGGAGTTCTATCAGGCAACTTGGACATGGATTGGATAAGATGTGGTGCAACTCGTAAGGAGTTTCTTCCAGACTAATGTTAGCACACATCAACGATACTCATATCGCTCTCATACCTAAAAAGCTTGTTCCTTTGGTTCCAGCACACTGCAGGCATATTAGTGTTTGCAATGTTATTTACAAAATAATTATAAAATGCTTAGAAAATAGGCTTACACCTCACTTGTCGGACTACATACATCAATCATGGTAAGATTTTATTGAAAGTAGACGCGTGAGTAACAACGTTATCACTACTTAGAAGATTAATCATTCGTTTGCTCCCAACTCTTGGAAAACCTAAGCTTGTGTGCTTAAGGTAGATCTTGCTAAAGCTTTTGACAGAGTAGAATAAATTTTCATTGTTGCTGCACTTCCGCGTGAAGGGCTGCATGTTCATTTTATAAACTTGATACACGCTTGTGTTTCCTCGCGTACCTTTTCAATTGTCATTAACGGTCAGTCTTTCGCGAGATTCCGTAATAACCAAGGTATAAGATAGGGATGTCCCCTGTCACCTTACCTTTCCGTGCTTGCTACAAAATGAATTATTCATTGTTCTACAAGAAGCTATGTCGACTAACTCTTTCGCACGAATCACTCTTAGTCCAAACTGTCCCTCCATCCATTCTCTCTTATTTGCAAACGATCTGTTGGTATGTGGGCAGGCTACAATGCTGGAAGCGGTACACATATTATGTGGGCACTCAGGTCAAACGCCGAACTAGAATAAATCTGTAATCCTCTTTAGCAAAAATGTTCCAGCTTCTACCATCCATTCAGTCAAACAAATCTTCCCGATGCCAGATATTGACACCAATTTCATCCACCTTGGCCACCCTCTCACAAGGATAAAACAACAGTCTACAACTTTAGTTTTGACAAGTTCAAGTCCAAACTCAGTACGTACAAAGAAGATAAGCTTTCTCAAGTCGCGAAACATGTCCAATATTCTTTTCACCAAAAAGTTTATTGCTAAACTCAGTGCTATCATTCGAAAGTTCTAGTGGACTAGGATTAGGGTGGAAACTTATTCAAGAAGCCTTTGTTTAAGTGTTTGGAAGGATATTTGTGCACCAAAAAACGAAGGAGGCTTTGGCATAAGCCATGGCCAAGCTTTCATTCGCATGTCCGATTGGAGGATTGTTGATCAACCTAATGATTTTATCCATGCTATTCTGAAATTGAAATATTTCCCAGACTCCTCCATCTGGCGCCCAAATCCAAATGCTCCAAAATCAGTCTTTTGGTCTTCCATAATCGAAGTTCTTCCCATTCATAAAGCCTACTCTCTCTACCAAATCACTCAGGGCAACATTTCTATTTGGAGTACCCCATGATGCCAAGATTGGACCCATATTTATGATGCTCTTATAATCTAGCCTGCAAACTTTGTCTATCCAGTCACTCTAAGAGACCTTTGGGCACCCAATCAACAAGCATGGAACAACCAACTCATAGACATGCTCTTCCAGCGGCCTATGTCGACAAAGGTCAAGCAAACAACAATCATACACTCATTAGACATCGACATCCTTTGTTGGAAATTAACTTCATCAGGTAAATGCAACACCAGTATTGTGCTTGTCTTAAGAAAATGCAGGAATTAGGAGAACCAGCACCAACACAAGTTGAACCTACTACAGTTCAGCTTCTCAATCATATTTGGAAGAACAAGCAAAATGACCCCAAGAGTTCAAACTTTTGGATGGAGATTTCTTAGGAGAGCAATGTCAACAGGTTCTCAGGAAGGTATGTACTCAAATCATATTAGCAAACTTTGTGCCAAATGTGGCATAGAAGAAGGTGATATTCATTTCTTCTTTACTTGCCCTTTCTCTAAAGTAGCTTGGTTCAGTGCACCTTGGTTTAAGTATATGTCATATCTAATTGCAATGGTATCACTAAAATCATTCTAAATCTTTTAAATATGAATCACCCGCATGCTTCACTGCCAAAAATCCTAACTTTTATGCGGTGTATTAACCTATTTGGCAGGAAAGCAGGAGCACCATACCAAGTACTCCCTCCATACTAAAAAGGATGTCTCAGATTTGTCTAAATTTGAATGTATCTAGATACTATTTAGTATAGTATATAGATTCATTTAAATTTGGATAAACTTGCGACATCTTTTTTAGGACGGAGGGAGTACCCTCCTTCACAGATTCAGGTGCAGCCACAGATTCTACCTTGCATGTTGGATCAGGAGAATGGACACGCAGCGCAGCCTCTTGTTTCTTCTTTATAGGTACGTTGAAATAGGTTGGAGATGGTCTTATGTGGTTTAGAAATAGGCTCAGGCTGGCCTTTTGGTAAGCCCCAGTTTCTCACAATTTTTTTTAAAAGGGTCAAACTGGAGAACCGCATAAGCTCCAGTTGCCTATTGGAAATTTAGTATATATGAAACTGCTTGCATTAGAGATCTTAGTTAGATTTATATTCTCGAAAGAGTTGAGCAGATAAACAAGAAACTGTACTGCGTTACCATACACTCAACCAAACATAGTCCAGTTATGAAGAATTTGAGCACATACCTAAGTAAGATTCACAATTCTCTGAAGGGTACAGCACGAATCATTTCACATGGTAACTAACGACAATACATCAACATTTCGGCAATCCTAATTAGGCCAGTTATTATCAAGTTATTGTGTAACTCAACCATGTAGTGCAAGCAACCACACAAACGGACAGGGGAACACATCTACGATACTGCAGCCCAAGATCAAAACAAGTCAATAGAAACAGGATTCAAGCTACAAAAACTTCGTTTAGCCACAAAGTAGACCCGCACTTAAATACAAGATACTGGAGATGGGATACATGATAAGGTATGTTTTAATCCAACTCCTAACATCGAAATATTAAGATGACTACCGAAACTCCAAATGGGTGAAAGCAATTTAGAAAAGAGATGTTCCCTTGCCCTTCTTGTCTCCACCGATCTCAAAATGCTTGCACCTCTGCACAGACGAATAAGAAAGATTGAGCAAGCACAACAGGACACAAAGACATGTTGAGTTCAAGAGACAAGGAACAAACCTTGATAGCACGCTGGGAGTAGTGCTTGCAACTTTGGCACTATAGCTTCAGTACAATCTTCTTGGTGGTTTTTGCCTGAAGAAAGTCACAGAATAAGCATCACACTACAGCCAGTAATCTTCATAAGATGTTTACATTATAGAGAAACAACATAAGCAGGTGGCACCCACATGATATGCAAAACAGACAAATCCTAAGCTATATTTTATGACGGCAAATCAAGAGAGAGTCACAAGATCTAAGTTGCAATACCTTCTTGTGGAAAACAGGCTTAGTCTGACCTCCATATCCTGACTGCTTCCTGTCATAACGACGCTTTCCCTGGGCAGACAGGCTATCTTTACCCTTCTTGTACTGAGTGACCTTGTGGAGGGTGTGCCTTTTGCACTCCTTGTTCTTGCAGTAGGTCTTCTTGGTCTTCGGAACGTTCACCTATATGGCATTTGACACATTAGACTCATGCTAAATATGATGGTAGCAGGTTTAGATGACATTGCATTAGTTAAAAAACTATACAAACAGATTCAACAAATGCTACAAAACATAGACCCAAACAAATATGATGCAATCCAATTGAGTCCTTTGAAGCATGCTTATAGTTGTACAAAAAAATAGTGCAAGTACTAGACATGGGAAGGAGTATTTAACCCCTATCAAGTTCTTCGACTACATTTAGGAAATTGACCCAATTTAGGTGTGCAAAGCTTAGCATGAACTAAACACCTAAACACTAAACAATTAAAGAGTTAGAGTATTACTGGACACAGAATCCACCAACACAAGAACATCCTATGATACAATCAAGAAGAGTTTTCTTCAGAATACCCAAGCAGAGCCCCTCATTTACAATGGGCGGGAGACTCAAGGGCTGTTGAGAGGACTAGCATCCCATAGAGCAGCACAAGGTAGCTGTTCCAGTGATTCTACATTGCTAGACAGAACACCTTATAAATGCATTTTTTTGTACCTCAAAGGCTTGGTTGGATGCATGCGACACACTCTAATACACCTAAAGGTTTTAAGGGATCGCAGAACAAATGAATAGGCACGAAGCAAGATCGACTCCGGTAGACCACGGAGGTCGACAGAGCTCATCTTATCTAGTTGCGGCAAACTTCAGTGATTTAGGACGTAGAAACACTACGATCTCGCATGATAGATCCTAAGAAGAAACGATTTCCAACAGCGGAGATCGGCGAAATGCCGGAAAAGAAGGGCCAGACGAGAGGAACGTACCATCTCGTCGGCGGCGCAGGAGGCGTCTGCAGCGGCAAGGACGGGGAGATGGTGGCGCGATTGCGAACGCTCGGGCAGGGGAGCTAGAGGGACCTTATATACCGGGGGCTTAGGGTTTCGGTGATATAATGTCCGGACGGTTGGGCTATTACATGTACATGTGGGCTGGATCAAGTGAACAGATAAGCGGGCTTCATGTTTTACGGCCTACGTTACACCCTCCGGCAGTATGTACTGAGCTTTCATTCCCATGAAAAGATGATAAGTATTTTCTTAAAATAAATGGTACTAAACCTTCCATAGCGACATAGGTTTTCTGATTTACTAGTTGAAAGCCCGTGCGTTGCCACGGTTAACAGATTATGAGTTATTCCTTAGTGGGCATGTAATTAGAATCAGCATAGTATTCAGCTAAGTGAAAATCGTATGAGATTTGTTCAGCGACGTGCTACACTTCTGTTGTATTTCAGTTTCAGTTCAGTTGTGTTTCAACTGCTTTTCTTTCTCTTTTAATTCCTTAGTTTTTGTTCATTTTGAACTGAAACTTTTTTATACTTTCCCTCTTTTAATCAATGAAAAAGTAGTGTTGCACTGCCTTTTCAGTCAAAAGAGAATTTTCACATGGCTCCACCCCCACCCACACCACCACCACAAAATTGTAAGATTTTCCAACCACAAGCAAAAAAGTATTATGATCAGTTCGACCAGACATAGAATCCAACTTCATGCCTTGGCAGATATAGTGTGCATATAGATTCCTAATATTTTGTTAACAGAAACATCACCAGACAAAAAAACATGACAAGAGAAGATCCATGTATGGAAAGAACAAAGGAAACTACTAAACTCATGATTCCATTTTAAACCTCAAAAGTGTCCATATTGCACAATCAACAAATATAATTTACATCATAACCAAGTGAGGAAAATATTTTTGACATGAACTATAATCTACAAGCCACAACTCAAGTAATATACTCTCCATATTCATGGACAAATCTAATAGCCAAATCAAATTGTGTGATTATTCATCATTCTAAACTCTAATAAACCAGTTCTCCATGAATACATAGTAGCCAATCGTAAACACAATCCAAATCACTTTATATGATAAATTCATTTGTTCAGTGCATCTATCTTTAGTGATACTCCAGCATCTTCCATATGATAATTGTAGGAAGGAAATTGCCAAATGATGCTATATAAAACCTATGTTTATTCACAACAGATCACCTGTCAATAAGCATAAAGAGTATAAATAGCACAAGTCCAAGATTTATTATAGTGGAAAATATAACACATGCAGCTAATAATTATCAAGGTGATCGTCTACAATATAGTCTAGAGCTAATAATGTTGTGAAATAATTTATCACCATGGAAAAAAGCATTGATACAATTAAGGCATTTAATTAAACATGACGTTCACATGCCAACTACACGTAGTTTAATGAAAAAGAATGCGCCAAGGTAATGTACCATATCTAGTATGAATTAGTGATATTGACTTTCCTAATTGAGTTGCTATTCGAGATTCAACTAATGAGTGAATCACCAACTGCGACCATGTTGGTGGCAGAGAGGGTAGCCCGATGACTTCCTACAACCAATTTCTGAGTAACCAGCGTACTGGGTGAAATGTTGATACCTGAAATGAGGAGTAAATTAGTAGACTTTCTTTATTTTTTTTGCCGACATGTAGTCCTTGCGGTGGTATCTTTGTTGTAATATGAACAAATATACATCACATCACATACATTCTGCTTGGATGTTTGAACCTATCCAAATCCTAATGCTTCCTTAGTGGAAGACAATAGCAATGATAGCTTGTCACTGATACTTTCTTCTAAAAATGAATTGTTATCTCGTGTTATAGATTCCCTTATTTCCACATTAGGCATGACTACAACTAATCCTTGCACTGTACAAGCAAACTGAAATATATTATTTTTGAGAAAAATAGGCATGCAATAATAAACTGATATCCCATTCCACCGTACCATTGTTCTAGAGCTAGTCAATTTTTCGTATCCAGTACAATCTCACAAGAAAGAAACCAAACCACAATCCATCTCTTTCCACAATTTTCGGTCCATCCTGGATATAACAACCAATCATTTAACCAGTGATCAAAAAAGTACAGCCATTGACACACCAGTTAGTAGCAATACATCTAGTTCTAGAAAAAATTAATATTGCTTCCTAGCTTTCAATAATAAAGACAATAAGAATTGCAAAATAAAAAAATAGATCCATGACAGAATAGCCTACAAAGTAGACCATTACATTGATGACATACCTGAACCAACTTAGATTCATGCTTTTGTTATAACGTTGTCATCTCCACATTGATGTGTTTACTTTATTTTCTGAGATTCTAGAATGTGTGACTATTGGAGGATAAATTATCAACAGACCCCATGGTTGATAAATTTATAGAAGAAACAAAGAGTAGATAGTGGAAGAGAAAATTTGAAAACGACGATGAGTCGTGTGTCCCAGCCGATGAAAGGTTTGTAACGATACAAACGGAAGGGGTGGCACAATCTGAATCCTCCCTTCCCTGCACAGATCAAAATTTCTCAATGAATATTCATGAAAAATCAATGTCTTAATACCTGGCAAATAGAAGCACTATATCAAAGCTAAATGAGGCTATAGTAGACAATTGAAAACGATTGTATTTATCGGCAATATTCCCAAACTACTATAGCGAAGTTATAACGATGTTCTAGCCGGCTACTTAAAACTATGTTAAAAACATTGGTTGCCACAACAAACTGTACATGAAAGTTTCATGAGATGCACAACACACTTGCAATTCGTTGTTTATTGGAGGAACCAGTGGAGGGGAGAAGCACGGTTTCACTCACTCAGTGTGCTCATCTTCTAGATCGCATGGACAAGGAGATACAAAACAGATAAGTCAAACACTTATGAGGAGATAAGGTAATTAACCACTTGATATGGGGCTGCTGTCTCACAGCTTCAGGGTAGAAAACGAATTTAACAACTACCCAATGCATCGGCTACAGGAAGGGTGAACGCCCACAACCTAGTGATGGTGCTGTGGCTTGACGTTGGAACCGTGGACCTAAAACTGGTGGCAGAGAAGAAAGGTAGGGTTAGGACTCATAGCAGCAGGGCAAGGCGGTTTATTGATCTTTACTATTCAATCATAGTTACTAATATAAAACCAAAAAATAGTTACTCCCTCTGTCCCAAAAAGTATGTCGACAATTTGTGTATTCTCTTGTATCTAAAAGGCGTTCATATACATGCGAATTCAGATAAATTTATGACATCACCTTTAGGATGGAGGGAGTACATAAATCACATGGAACTTACCAGGATTGTTTCTCCGCCTTTTCTCAAATAAGGTTTTTGCCCCGCTATATTAATATAGCAAACATCCAATACAACGATATAGCTACCAGGGCCCCAGCACCCGCACACCCAAACGGAAAAAAAGAGAAACAAAAAAAGAAAACAATGCCAACAACAGTAGATCGACTCAGCGAAGATGACCCGCAACCGTTGCGCCCTATGGATTTGTCCCACCGTGGACCTAGTGCTCTGAGTCACCGTGTACCAAGCAACACCCTGAAGAAGGAATGCGACGTCGATGACGTTGTTGCCCAGACTGATCCTAGGGTTTCCCACGGTACTCGGAGGGGAGTAGTGATGGGTACACCCGACGCCCTTAAGGAAGGAACGGCGGCACCCACATGCGTCACCACGTCGGTGCCAGACAAGCTAGTAGGGATTTCGCCCGACCCCCAAACCACATCCCCGATCGCTCCGTAGCACTCCCTCCAACTTGCCCGTCCACCAACATGCGCCACCACGGTCTTGTTGTCACCTTCGCCGTCTCCCCGCGGACGCCCCGCGGACGTTGTCACGAGGTCTAAAGATGGAATAGGATGGTGCAGAAGTAGTCAGGGACATGGCAACAAGGGCACACCAGTCCCTGTCGGTACTATTGGGCATTTCTAGTGACATCCATGAAAGAAGTTCCGACGGCAGGAAGGTACATGTGTTCTTTGGGTAGGTGGATTTTGGTGGAGGAAAGGGGATTGATTAGGTGTGCGCAGGCATGGGCGGCCATTCTAGCTCGAGGCCTGTGAACTCGTCCCACTCCTACCCCCATCACGCTTCTCGTCCGCCTCTTCACCAGCACCTCATGGCGATACTGTCCCATCCTGAAGGTAGAAAGCCGCCATTGGCATCCATGGCAGGGAAACAATAAGGAGAGGCAAGGCAGAACCTGGCCGGCAACCTCCACAGGGCCTCTCTAGCGTCGCCTCTGCCCGTGTACATCATTACAGACGTGAGAAGTTTCATCTCTGCACATGCTTGGCGGCATTGCAATAGATGGAGCATTTTGGACCGAACGCTTTTCTCATAGCTAAACATGCAGAGAAAATAAAGTAACAAATAATATTGCCAGAAGTATGTAATAACCAAAAGTGAATTGAATATACCAAGTGCTTTGGGTCACGAAGGCCAACAGCTTGCCGCAAATTGTGCAACATAGACCGAGCCAGAACACGCTGTGAATTCAGTACTTTTATTTATTTTTCAATTTGTATAAGACATGGAATATCACAAGTGTATAGAAAGAAAGCGAGTTTATGTGTGAGAGGCATGCAGGTTTTTCAGCATAGAGCAAAGAAGTAGGAATCACCTGCTTCCGCTTGTGTTCTACCAAATCTGAACGAAATTCACCGGAACATAGGTCATCAACGCTAATTTAGCTCAACAGGTCCCATGGCTGGAGGGAGCCGAGACTGCCCCCTCTCCCTGCGACATCCTTAGCGCCCCCTCTCATCTCTCTCGGTGGCCTGTCGCTGTAGCTCCACCGTCCTCCACCGGTTAGCAACTGCTCGCCCGCCTGCCCACGCTCCACCCGGTTCCCGCTTGCTCTGCTCCGCCGCTGGAGACAAATGTGGGCTAGCTTTTTCCTCCCGCCGATCCAGCCTCCTCCATCCTCTTCTCGTCGACCCCGTGGCGGCCGTCTCCCTCCCTACTCCACCCGATATGGGAGGGGATAGATCAGGTATGTTTTATTAAAGGGGATAATCCTAACAAAAAAGAGACGGGGCATGGGTGGTGGAGCTCTGCGTACATGCAGAGATTGGAGGAGTTTCGGCCGGCGGCGTTCGGGGATGTAGGGAGGCCGGAGGCAACGACCGGGGCAGGACGGGGGCGGGCCTCCTCACTCCCTCGCGGGAGAGGAAAGGGGCAATGGGTTTTGCTTGAACCCTTACGAGAGATGAACTAATTATTCGGAGGCCGGCCATGAATTTTAAGGAAGGAATATCTACAGCCAATGGGCAGTTGTTATCCGCTTTTAGTTAGCGAGAGTCAAGAGGCGGTGGCATTTCCTAGGTAAATATAGAGAAGTGTGACACCATGTGACACCAACTCTTTGCTTTTAATAGTAAAGATTAGCCGGTGTTTTTTTCTGACCCAGATGATGGTTTCCTGCGAGGTTTCCTTCCATTCGATCACCTATGCCTTTTATGCATTATAAACTCTATAGACATATGTTTTTATTTCTAAACATAATTTCTCATAATATTTTTTAAAAAAACTAAGGCAAAATTTTCTCCCAAACTATGGATTAAATATGAAGAGTGTTAGAGAATATAAGTCTTACAAACTCGGCATGGGCTCACATCATGCCCAATTTGTTTTTTCCAAAAGTCTACTCTCACGGCATGAGGCCCAGGTGAATAACACCGAACTTAGCCCTGTCGTTGCCTCATCCTTGATCCTACTACATAAAGTACCATAATGGGTTCTCACCTGTTTTGAACAAGTCTATGGTATGAAAATTAATTATAACAAAAGTGATTTAGTCCCCATAAATTTGCTAGCTAACGAGTCTAAGGACCTGAGTGCTATCATGGGGTGTGTAGTGGGGAGCTTCCCCATTAAATACTTGGGTGTGCCATTGCACCATGACAAACTTAGAAGAGAGGATCTCTAGCCCATTATTGATAAAATTCTCCAAAAAAAATTGCAGGCTAGAGAGGTAAACTTCTCTCTTATACTGCTAGACTTACTTTGATCAAAACTTGTCTTGCTAGTATCCATGTCTATCTTTTTTCTTTTTGAAGTTCCCTAAATGGGCCTTAGATTTAATCAATTCTCATATGGATAACTGCCTCTGGAATGATTCTAAAGATAAAATGAAGCTCCATTTAGCCAATTGGAACCTAGTTTGCATGTCTAAAAGATCAAGGTGGTCTAGGGGTGCCTTTCCTTAGGGATGTTAATATCTGTTTGCTTGCTACTTGGCTTAAAAGAATGGTCTCTAGTGGGGACAAACTGTGGAAAATGATTCTTGAAGCTAAGTATAACACTTACAGTCCGAATGTTTTTTGATGTAGGGATAATAACTCCTCTACTTTCTTTAAAGGTTTTTCGTGGGCAGCTAGGGCTGTCTAGTTTGGTTATAGGTGGGTCATTGGGTATGGGGCCAAAGTTAGATTTTGGAAAGATGTCTGGTTTGGCACTTCTCCCCTTTTTGTTCAGTTTGGGAGGTGTATTGTGTTTGCAATGAGCAAATGGCTATTGTCCAGCAAGTGTGGTATGGTAGTAATCTGAAACTTACTTTTAGGAGGAATTTTGGTCCTAAACTATCTGAACAGTGGTTAGAGATTTTGTAGATAGTTGGTAGTATCTCCTTTTCTCCTGACTATGATTCTCTCATTTGGAACTATGATGACCCACAAGTGTAGGGGATCGCAACAGTCTTCGTGGGTAGTATTACCCAATTTATTGATTCGACACAGGGGGAGCCAAAGAATACTTGCAAGCCTTAACAACTGAGTTGTCAATTAAGCTACACCTGGTAATAGTTCTTGCTCACAGAAGTTTATCAATAGCAATAGTTTGATAGTAGCAACAGCAAAGCAACAGCAACAGCAAAACATGAGCAATAGTAACAGTAACGGTAACAGTAGGATTCGAGTGCGGTAGGCATAGGGATGGATGGACGGGCGTTGCATGGACGAGTCTAAACATGTAACTTCAAGATCTAGGGCATTGCAGATAAAGAATAACAAGCACCCAAGTATTAAACAATCCTAGGCATGTGCTCCATATATAGACATACGTGCTCGCAATGAGAACTTGCACAACATCTTCTGTCCAGCCAGCCCGTGGAAGAGGGGCCTCTAGGGAACTACTGGCAATTAAGGTGCTCCTTTTAATAGAGCACCGGAGCAAATCATTAACACTCCGTGAACACATGTGATCCTCACACCACAGCCATCCCCTCCGGTTGTCCCAATTATTGTCACTTTGGGGCCTTTGGATCCGGACAATGATATGTGTACACAACTTACAGATAAAATCACAAACAATACTATCATAATGATTCAATAATAAGTTCAGATCTGAGATCATGGCACTCGGGCCCTAGTGACAAGCATTGAGCACAACAAGTTGCAAAAAAGTCAAATAACACTAATAGAGATACTAGGCACTATGCCCTAACAGATCTTATTCGATTACATGATAGAAATCATTCAATCCCTACCATCCCCAAGCCTACAACGGAGGATTACTCACTCATGGATGAGGGAAACATCGATGGTTGATGGAGATGCGTTGGTGATGACGATGGCGATGATCCTCTCCAAATTCCCCGTCCCGATAGGGTGCCAGAACGGAGTTTCTGGATCTGAATCTTGGTTTCTGGTGGCAGCGGTGGAGCGGAACTCTTTCTGGAAAAATATCGACCCCCCTCGGTTTTTAGGTCGAGAGGCAACTTATAGGCGGAGAGGGAGGCCGAGGGGGGTGCCTAGGGTGGTTGCGCCCCCCCTAGGCACGGCCAGAGGTGGTGTGGGGGTTCGTAGCATGGAAAACAAAAAATTTCTACCGCATGCACACAAACAAGCCAAGATATATCTACTAGATTGTAGCAACGAGTCGATAGAAGCACTCACCCTCGAAGATTCCAAAGCGGTTAATGAGAGAAGATTCTCGTGGGTGATGTAGTTGTACACTTGCCGATCTCAAGATCGCGTAGACGATCCTTCTGGCGCTGCGTTCCGGCAGCGCTTCCGCAGTCGGTCACATGTTCGGTACTCGATGAAGACCTTCCTCTCCCTTGTTACAGCAGGCAGCGGAGGTTGTAGTTCTCCCTTCGTGATTCCGGCAGCACGACGACGTGGTGTCTTAAGTAGAGGAAAGATCCCGCAGGGCTTCGCCTAAGCCGTTGCGAGTTATGGTGGATCTAGGGTTTCCCGGTGATCTAGGGTTTAGAAGACCGGGAGGAGGAGGAGGTGTTTGCGGCGGCTAGGGCGATGGTGACGGGCCGGCGGCGAGCGGCGGCGACGTGGCGGCGGGTCGGCGGCGACTAGGGTGGAGAGGGGCTAGGGCTTGTGGTGTTGGGGCAGCCCTCCCCCTCTATTTATGAGAGTGGGGCAGCCTTGGGAGGGGTGGGTTTGAATCCAAACCCAAACCCAAGTTGGATTGAGAGAAGGACTTGTTTCTTCTCCCACTAGGAAACCATTGTTCCAGTTTTACTTTTCAAACTTCCCGTTTGACTTTCAATTTAGAGCTTTAATTCTCTCTTGCAAATGCCCACACGAAGTGACCTAGGATATGATCTAATCATTCCTCTTACCCATGACACATTCATGGACCATTCTCCTTCCGGATCGGTGAACCTTTTAGAACCTCTCTGATGAAAACATCGGAATCTTTCCCAAACTCCGGAATCAGACTTTCCTTATATGAATCTTATTCTCCGGACCATTTCAGATCTCCTTGTGATATCCTGGATCCCATCCGAGACTCCGAACAACATTCGGTATCCCTACTAACATTCCATATCTACTAAACAACATCGAATCCTTAAGGCCTTGTTTGGTACTAGAGTATTTGTGGGGATTAGAGGGGATAATCCCCACTAAACCCCAAATCCCCACTTGCTTCAAATAGTATGTTTGGTTCTATAGTATTTGACTGATTCAATCCCCACTAATCCCCAAGTTCTAGTGTATTTTTCTCCAAATCCAATACACAACTCCTACCTAGTGGATTGGTGGGGATTGGGATTTTGTGGAGATTATAGAGGTTTGGGTGTAGGTGGGGGTTTCACCCAATCCCCTTGGGGATTATCCCCTCTAATCCCTACTAAGACATTAGTACCAAACAAGGCCTAAGTGTGTCTCCCTACGTTTCGTGAATTATGCGGACATTACCGAGACACTTCTCCGATAAATAACCAATAGAGGAATCTGGAAATTCATATGGCTCCCACATATTTCTACAATTACTTTGCGATCAAATGAACCACTTACATACGATACCAATTTACCTTTGTCTCATGATAGTTTACTTATCCGAGGTTTTAATCATCGGTATCTCTGCATACCTAGTTCAACCTTGTTACTGATAAGTACTCTTTTCTCGTTCCCGTGATATGTGATCCCTTGTGAGCCAGTCACATGCTTGCAAGCTAATTGGATGACATTCCACCGAGAGGGCCCAGAGTATATCTATATGTCATATGGATGGACAAATCCCACTCTTGATCCATGTGCCTCAACCCATACTTTCTGAACACTCAATGCCATCTTTATAGCCACCCAGTTACGGTGTGGTGTTTGATGCCATCAAAGCATTCTTCCGGTGATGGTGATTAGCATGATCTCATGGTCGAAGGAATTAGGTTACTATGTATCATAAAGCTTATAGCAAACGAACTATTGAAATGACTTGATCTTTATGCTACGCTTATCTATAGGAATATGTCCATCATACCATTCTCCTAATGATATGATCTTGTTGTTAATAACATCTCAATGTTCATGATCGAGAAACCACGACCATCTATTAACCAATAAGCTAGTATTGTAAAGAGGCTTTACTAGGGACTCTAATTTAGTTTACAAATCACACAAGTATTAATGTTTCCGGTTAATACTATTATAGCATGAATATAAATATTTATCATAAACACAAAGATATAATAATAACCACTTTTATTATTGCCTCTAGGGCATATCTCCAACAGGTGGGCCCGCGCCTGGCAGGGGTTTGGGCCCCTAGGCCACTTCTCTGTCTCGTCTTCTGGCTCCGTGGGTCTTCTGGTGAAATATAATTTTTGGCATATTTTCCGGGATTTTTCATGATAGTTGATTTTCTGCACAAAAACAAGACGCCAAGGTAATTCTGTTGAAAACAGCGTCAGTCTGTGTTAGTTGTATCCAAATCACACAAGTTTAGAGGAGAAACAATAGCAAAAGTGTTCGGTAAAGTAGATACGTTTTGGACGTATCAACTCCCCCCAAGCTTAGCTTATTGCTTGTCCTCAAGCAATTCAGTTGAAAACTGAGTGCGATAAAAGAACTTTCATGAACACATTTGCTTCATATGATGTATATATTCTCAACACAGGAGTAGATGCTTAAACCATTCATAATAAGAAGTATGCAACTAAGTCTACTCAGTAGTCATTGCAAGCTATGAAGAGAAACCACCTCAATAATAATAAGTAGCATGAAACATAAACATAAGCAACATTGCAATGCTCATAGTAAGGTATGATAGAGAGGTATCTCGCTTGCCCTTTGTTTGTAGAGCACAATATAAATGCCAAGGCACCTCTGAAGTTCAAGTGAAGACTAGAGGTAAAGATATCAGAGATACAAGCATCAAAGTCATGACATAATTAACCAAGTTTTGAGACAAACACAAGAATGACAATTATGCTCTCAAGAAGGTGCTCATAGAATAAGTGGTGACTCAACAAGGGAGTGAAAACGGTTTTGAATTTTAAAGGCTTCCTAATGCTGAAAGGAAGGTACTCATTAGCTTTGAGCTCTCATTGCCCCTATCATAGGCATCTTCATGTGGTTAAGGTGAAAGTGAGGTCCAGTATGAGTTATATGCTTGACAGACCATAAACTGGAAATCCCAAGTCCCTTGAGTATGAGGGCCGCTCCGCATGCTACTCAAATTCGGTTACCTGTAAGTTCTTGTCATTGTAAATACATGCATATCATAGAGAACCGCCAACGGGGTACCCCTTGCACATGATACAGGAGCTATTCCATGATCAAAATGACAAGGCAAGCAGACAATGATCATCTCAGCGATCTTTTTATTTACTACGTGCATAGCTTTTTATTGAGGATGCTTCATAGAATGCTCATTATGGTGATGTTGCAAGTTTCCACCATGATTAGGCATGGCTTAGGCTAGCGGCCCAGACGTTTCTCAAATACAATGTATAGACTCCATGAACTCACAAGCTCCCCTTTTATTTCACATCATCGACATCCGTAAACAAAATAGCAAAGTATCAACTGGATAGTATATCCAAATTGTGTTGAAAGCGTTCCCCGTGATAGCACGGTTCTGCTGACTCCCAACATATAATTTGCAAGCATATAACTTTCATGGACAAGTCACAATGGATCAGAATTATTAAGTGCAAGGAATAAAGTGTGCCATCAAGTTCGTGAGAGATTTACTAACTAACTTTCTCAAAACAGACAAACATTTTATTTGGAAGAAAACAAGGCATATAGAATATGCACTGAAATAGTAAACAATGCTAATATGTAGGTATGGTGGACACAGTTCACGATATTGGTTTTGGGGAATTGGAAGCACAGGTAGAGCTCATACTCAGTGCAAGTGAAGGCTAGAAAATAGAGAGGGAGTGACAAACGAGAGAGCAATAATTGTCATAATTATGCTTGCAACAAAACAGGAATAATTATGGCATGAAAGTGATACAAAAACTCTGAGGCAAAATAAATCATCGAGGCTTACTGACTATTGATTAGTTATATGCATGCGTGAGCATGTGCCAAGCCGATTCACATGAAACTTCAGAGGAGGATACCATAATATCATATCAAAATATGAATAAAACAATGCAAGAAAAACATTCATATGACATGCTACAAACTATTAGCAAGCTGGAGCTAATCATAGACAAGCAAGAACTACTAAGCATCCATCAGTAACACACTCCTTACAATGAACAGACTAAGCATGCTCACAATGATGAGTATATGTACAAGAATGAAAACAAATAGAGTTCGTTACCAGCCTCTTACCACACCTCGAGTTGTCTTAATCTTCATTATTGACCTTCACTTGTGTGACTTGAATAAAAACATAAAACCAAACTCCACTAAGGACGTGTTGAACCCTACGAAGAACTCACAAAACCAGAGAAGAAGAACACATATTTTTGGTGTTTTCGATTTTTCAAACAAGCCAACAAAGCAAAAACAAGCAAAGCAAAAACAAACAAAGCAAAGCAAAATCTTTTTGGATTTTTCTTTTAAGGCAAAAAACAAAGAAAAGAAACAAACCAAGAAAAAGAACGAAAATATTTTTGGTATTTTTGTGTTTTTGAGAAAGAAGCAACAAGAACCAAAAAGAAAGCGAAACAATGGATTTACAGAGAACCGACCGAACATGATATATAGATGAGTGTGTCGTCGGTATACCTCCCCCAAGTTTAGGCTTTTCGCCTAAGTGGGGCTCAATCCCACGGTGCCTAAGTAGGTGCACCTCTGTAGTACGATGACGAGGCTCCCTCGTCCTGGTACGAGCTCGAGGACTCCCCTGTGTAGTGTACAGTGGGGTCGTAAGAGGGCGCTTCCTCCTGATAGCATCCATAGAAGCCAAGAGCGCAGCTTGTCATCTATCTCCTCCTTGGAGCGTGATAAAGGTCCCTGTGAAATACTGAACAAAGTGGTTTGGGGTAGAGGGATCTCTCTCTCTCTCTTCCCCGTCAATAAACAACATTTTATAGACCGAGTTCTCAATGGTAGAGCTAGAGGTGACAAAGTGGTGCGCCTTCATGGCAGCAAGATCAAGTCTCTGAGGAGCCAAAACTGTATCATTTGGATCAACAACAATGTCCAAGGTAGTAGCAACACGTAGGGTGGGCATTCGGTTTTTTCGGTTTGGTTTTTCGGGTTTTTCTATAATTCGGTTTCTACAAAATAGGCACCCAAATTATTTCGGTTTTCTAATTAATCAATAGTTCAGTTAGTGGACAATTCGGTTCGGTATTCGGTTTTTAACCGAACTTCTGAAAATAACAACACTGTGCCATAATTTATGCCAGATCCATACGAGCTAAATCACTCATCGGCACACGGAAGCAACCTCCAGGTCGGCGAGTACCTGAAACAATACATGGCTAGCTGATGTCTTGAACGCATGTGTAGAAAAAGAACATAATAAGCATGATGTCTATCTTGCGTTCAAAAAAATGATCTATCTTCCAAGCCGTATACATTCAACAAATTATATGTGTTGAGAGTTCAGCTAAAATACATGATTATATATAAAACAGGAAAATAATTGAAAGGCTACCAAAAAAATTCATAGACACAATTGACAGTTTAACCACGAACATGTACGTGCATATGACCGGAGACATACGTACACGCATGGGCTACCTGGCAGCTTTTGCATGCATGTATTTTTGTCGCATGAGCTAGTATCTACGTACAGTAATGGACGACTGGGACAGAATCACAAATATATTTAGCTCTGTCACCGTATATTTTTCGGTTTTTACGGTTATTTCGGTTAACACAGAGTCAAAACCGAATTAATATTTATAAATTCGGTTAATCATATTTACTAACCGAAATTAGTTTCGGCTAATTCGGGTTCGGCGTATTCGGTTTCGGTTCCGGTTAATTCGGTTTTCGGTGTTCTGTTTCGGTTTTTTATGCCCACCCCTAGCAACACGCATAGCAATAATTCCCGCATAAATGGTTCCCTTAGCAGTTAAACGATGAGCAATGAGAGAACCAAGATTGTACTTGGTATCATTGTTGAGCGCAGCAGCTAAGAAAGCCAAATGATAGATGGAAATATTACTAGTGTTCTCCCTACCAAGAACACCAGTGGCAAGATAGTAAGTGAAGTACCTGATGGCTGGAATCTGAATGTTTCTTATCTTTCCCCGTTGAGCTCTATGGTTATCATCATTGGTTATCCCGCGGTAAGGCTCCAACAAATCAGCGGGTTGAGCTAGAATCTTCTTTGCTGACCCAGCTGTACCAAGTCCCAAAGCCTCACAAAATTTCTTCAATGTCATATGGTAAGACCTGCCATAAACTTTGAAAGAAACATCTAGATTGAACTTGCTGTTAGTAAAGGAGAAGCTCTCCACAAATGTTTTAGTGAGCATAGCATATTACACGCTCTCATCTTGCATAAGGCTTGTTAGTCCAGCCCTCCGAACCAAGGTCATAAAATCATCAAGAATCCCAGCAGCCCGCAAGAAGGTTTGGCAAGAAAAGGTAGAGGGGTGCGCATTCCGTTCATCCCCCTCATCGCCGAATCGCGGAGTAATGAGATCCTCATTGTATGAGGGCCTAGCACGGGTGGATGTGTAGGGTTCGTAGCATGGAAAACAAAAATTTTCTATCGCATACAAACAAACAAGCCAAGATCTATCTACTAGATTGTAGCAACGAGTCGATGGTATAACTTACCCTCGAAGATTCCAAAGCGTTTAACGAGAGCGGATTCTCGTGGGTGATGTAGTCGTACTCTTTCCGATCTCAAGATCGTGTAGACGATCCTTCCAGCGCCACGTTCCGGCAGCGCTTCCGCAGTCGGTCACACGTTCGGTACTCGACGAAGACCTTCCTCTCCCTTGTTCCAGCAGGCAGCGGAGGTTGTAGCACTCTCCTCGCGATTCCGGCAGCACAACGGCGTGGTACCGGAAGTAGAGGGGAAATCCCGCAGGGCTTCGCCTTAAGCCGGTGCGAGTATGGTGAAGCTTATGAGAGAGGCTATTAGTGGTCTAGTAATTAGACACACCAATTAGAAGGCTCTAAACCAATTAGAAGTCTCTAAACCGTTGGCTAAAGCAATTAGAAGCTCTAAACCAAAACGGCTCTAAACCGGAGATCTAGAGGTGAAAGTTGTGTGTCTAGGAGGGGAGCCCTGCCCCTCCTTATATAGGTGGGAGGGGGCTGGCGCGCCATGGGGAGGAGACCCTCCCCAACTCGGCTTGGTGGCCGCCGGTTGGAGGAGGTCTCCCTCCCCAACTCGGTTTGGAGCTCCTCCTCTTTCCCACCTTCCAATTTTGGCCGTTTGACTTTTCAAACTTGCCGTTTGACTTTTCAAACTAGGATTTGATTTAATCCCTTATTTGGAACAGCGATAACACTAAGTACATAATGCAATCATTCCAACATGTAATGACACATTCATGTACCCCTTCCCCCCCGGAGTGCCGGACAATCCGGAACCTTCTAGAACATTCCCGATGAAAACACCGGAATCATTCCCGAACTCCGAAACGGGACTTTCCTTATATGAATCTTATTCTCCGGACCATTCCGGATCACCTCGTGATATCCCGGATCCCATCCGAGACTCCGAACAACATTCGGTCTCTTTCTCATAATACCATAACTACTCAAACAACGTCGAATCCTTAAGTGTGTCTCCCTACGGTTCGTGAATTATGCGGACATGATCGAGACACTTCTCCGAACAATAACCAATAGAGGAATCTGGAAATTCATATGGCTCCCACATATTTCTACGATTACTTTGCGATCGAATGAACCACTTACATACGATACCAATTTCCCTTTGTCTCACGATATGTTACTTATCCGAGGTTATGATCGTCGGTATCTCTGCATACCTAGTTCAACCTCGTTACTGACAAGTACTCTTTTCTCGTTCCCGTGATATGTGATCCCTTGTGACCAAGTCACATGCTTGCAAGCTAATTGGATGACATTCCACCGAGAGGGCCCAGAGTATATCTATCCGTCATGTGGATGGACAAATCCCACTCTTGATCCATGTGTCTCAACCAATACTTTCCGAACACTCAATGCCACTTTTATAACCACCCAGTTACGGTGTGGTGTTTGATGTCATCAAAGTATCCATCCGGTAAAGGTGATATGCATGATCTCATGGTCGAAGGAATTAGGTTACTATGTATCAGAAAACATATAGCAATTGAACTAATGAAATGACTTGATCTTTATGCTACGCTTATCTATAGGAGTATGTCCACCATATCATTCTCCTAACGATATGATCTTGTTGTTGATAACATCTCAATGTTCATGATAGGGAAACCACAATCATTAATCAACCAACAAGCTAGTGAAGTATAGAGGCTATACTAGGGACTTCAAATTAAGTTTACAAATCACACAAGTATCAATGTTTCCTTGTTAATACTATTATAGCATGAATGTAAACATTTATCATAAACACAAAGATATAATAATAACCACATTTATTATTGCCTCTAGGGCATATCTCCAACAGTCTCCCACTTGCACTAGAGTCATCTAATCTAGATTACATGGTAATATACCGAACACCCATGGCAGTTTGGTGTTGGTCATGTTTTGCCCTCGGGAGAGGTTTAGTCAACGGATCCGCCACATTCAGATCTGTGTGTACTTTGCAAATCTTTATATCCCCATCCTGGATATGTTCTCGAATAGCGTGAAAACGCAGCTTGATATGCTTCAGCTTCTTGTGTGACCTTGGTTCTTGCGCATTGGCTATGGCGCCCATGTTATCACAGTAGATAGACATTGGGTCCAGCGCACTAGGAACCACACCCAGCTCTGTAATGAACTCTTTCATCCATATCGCTTCTTGTGAAGCCTCCGAAGCAGCCATGTATTCCGATTCAGTTGAAGATCTCGCCACAACGCTTTGCTTTGCACTCCTCCAGCTAACTGCTGCACCATTCAAAATAAATACGTATCCGGATTGCGATTTAGAATCATCCGGATCTGTGTTCCAACTAGCATCGGTGTAACCATTAACAACGAGCTGTTCATCACCTCCATAAGAAAGAACCATATCCTTAGTTCTTCTCAAGTACTTAAGGATGTTTTTGACCGCTGTCCAATGATCCACTCCTGGATCACTTCGATATCTGCTAGTTAAACTAACAGCATATGCAATGTCGGGTCTAGTACATAGCATGGCATACATTAGAGATCCTATGGCTGAGGCATAGGGAGTCTTACTCATCCTTTTTCTATCTTCTGCCGATGTCGGACTTTGAGTTTTACTCAAGGTCGTATTGGGCAACATGGGCAAGAACCCTTTCTTGCTTTCTTCCATTCCAAATCTCTTTAGAACTTTGTCCAAATATGTACTCTGTGACAATGATATTTGGCGTTTCGATCTATCTCTATAAATCTTTATGCCTAATATGTAAGCTGCTTCGCCAAGATCCTTCATTGAAAAACTATTATTCAAATATTCCTTGACACTATTAAGAAGGTCTACATTATTCCCAATCAACAATATGTCATCCACATATAGTATTAAGAATGCTACAGAGCTCCCACTCACTTTCTTGTAAATACAAGCTTCTCCATAAGTTTGTATAAAACCAAAACTTTTGATTACCTTATCAAAACGTTGATTCCAACTTCGGGATGCTTGCTTCAATCCATAGATGGACCGTTGAAGTTTGCATACCTTGTTAGCATCTTTAGGATCGACAAAACCTTTGGGTTGCATCATATACAACTCTTCATCAATGTCTCCATTGAGGAATGCTGTTTTGACATCCATCTGCCATATCTCATAATCATAATATGCAGCGATTGCTAACATAATCCTCACAGACTTTAGCTTCGCTACCGGTGAGAAAGTCTCATCGTAGTCAACTCCTTGAATTTGTCGAACCCTTTTGCGACAAGTCGAGCTTTATAGACAGTAACATTACCATCAGCATCTGTTTTCTTCTTGAAAATCCATTTGTTCTCGACAGCCTTCCGGCCATCCGGTAAGTCCACCAAAGTCCATACTTGGTTTTCGTACATGGATCCAATCTCGGATTTCATGGCTTCTTGCCATTTATTGGAATCTGGGCTCATCATCGCTTCCTCATATGTCTCGGGGTCATCGGTGTTGTCCACCACCATGACATTCATAACGGAATCATACCAATCTGGAGTGGTACGAGTTCTCGTTGACCTCCGAGGCTCTGTAGCAACTTCAACCGAAGTTTCATGATCACCATCATTAGCTTCCTCTCTTATTGGTGCAGGCACCACAGGAACTTCTTCCGGTGCTGCGCTACTCGCAATATCGAGAGAAGGTTCGACAACCTCGTCGAGTTCTACTTTCCTTCCAGTCAATTCTTTCGAGAGAAATTCCTTCTCTAGAAAGGATCCATTCTTGGCAACGAAGATTTTGCCTTCGGATCTATGATAGAAGGTATACCCAATAGTTTCCTTCGGGTATCCTATGAAGACGCATTTTTCCGCTTTGGGTTCAAGCTTGTCCGGCTGTAACTTCTTTACATAGGCTTCGCATCCCCAAACTTTAAGGAACGACAATTTAGGTTTCTTCCCAAACCATAATTCATACGGTGTCGTTTCAACGGATTTAGATGGTGCCCTATTTAAAGTGAATGCGGCTGTTTCTAATGCATAACCCCAAAATGATAGCGGTAAATCTGTAAGTGACATCATAGAACGAACCATATCTAAGAGAGTTCGATTACGACGTTCGGACACACCATTACGTTGTGGTGTTCCCGGCGGTGTCAATTGTGAAAGTATTCCGCATTTCTTCAAATGCTGGCCAAACTCGTAACTTAGATATTCACCTCCACGATCAGAACGTAGAAATTTAATCTTCTTGTTACGTTGATTCTCTACCTCACTTTGAAACTCCTTAAACTTCTCGAAAGTTTCGGACTTATGTTTCATGAAATAGATATACCCATATCTACTCAAGTCATCCGTGAAGGTAAGAACATAACGATAACCACTGCGCGATGCTACACTCATTGGACCACACACATCGGTATGTATGATTTCCAATAAGTCTGTAGCTCGCTCCATCATACCAGAAAATGGAGTCTTAGTCATTTTTCCCATCAGACATGCTTCGCATCTTTCAAGTGATTCAAAATCAAGTGATTCAAGAAGTCCATCGGAATGGAGTTTCTTCATACGTTTCACTCCGATGTGACCAAGACGACAGTGCCACATATAGGTCGAATTATCGCTTGATTTCAATCGTTTAGCCTCAATGTTGTTGATATGTGTATTTCCACTATCGAGATTCAACAAGAATAGACCATCTATCAAAGGTGCATGTGCATAAAACATATTACTCATATAAATAGAACAACCATTATTCTCGGATTTAAACAAGTAACCGTCTCGCAATAAACAAGATCCCGATATAATGTTCATGCTCAACGCAGGCACCAAATAACAATTATTTAAGTATAAAACTAATCCCTATGGTAGATGAAGAGGTAGCGTGCCGACCGCGATCACATCAACCTTTGATCCGTTTCCCACGCGCATCGTCACCTAGTTCTTCGCTAGCTTCCGTTTATTCTGCAGCACCTGTTTCGAGTTACAAATATGAGCAACCGAACCAGTATCAAATACCCAGGCACTACTACGAGTACTAGTGAGATACACATCAATAACATGTATATCAGATATACCTTTCTTCTTGATGTTGCCGTTCTTCAAATCCGCCAAGTACTTTGGGCAATTCCGCTTCCAGTGACCTTCTCCCTTGCAGTAAAAGCACTCAGTATCAGGCTTAGGTCCAGCCTTGGTCTTCTTCGCTGGCGTGGTAGCTTTCTTACCACCCTTCTTGAAGTGTCCCTTTTGCTTAGACTTGCCTTTCTTGAATTTGGTGGTCTTATTGACCAACAACACTTGGTGCTCTTTCTTGATCTCCACTTCTGCAGATTTCAACATGGCAAAGAGTTCTGGCAACGTCTTGTTCATGTTCTGCATGTTGTAGTTCATCACAAAGTTCTTGTAACTTGGTGGTAGTGATTGGAGGACACGGTAAATCCCCAAAGCATTAGGAATCACTATACCCAAGCTTTGAAGTTTGTTTGCATGCCCTGACATCTTAAGCACATGCTCACTGACGGAGCTGCCTTCTTCCATCTTGCAGTTAAAGAACTTTTCAGAAGCCTCATAGCTTTCAATTGCCGCATGAGTCTCAAAAATCAATTTGAGATCCTCGACAATATCATATGGGTCTGAATCCTCAAACCTTTTCTGAAGCTCCGATTCCAAACCATACAAGATAGCACACTGAACTATGGAGTACTGATTCTTCCGAGTGAGGTAAACATTCTTTACTTCATCGGGAGCATCAGCTGCAGGTGGGTCACCCAGCGGTGCATCCAGCACATAGGTCAAATTACCAGCTGTGAGGACAATCCTCAAATTGCGGAACCAATCCGCGAAGTTGCTTCCATTGTTTTTCAACTTTTCTTTCTCTAGGAACGCATTAAAATTGATGGTAGGGGCTGCCATTGATCTACAACATATTTGCAATAGTTTAGACTAAGTTTATGATAAATTGAGTTCAAATTAATTAATGTAATTAAACTAGGTGAACTCCCACTCAAAACAATATCCCTCACATTGTTTTAGTGATCACACGAACCAAATCCACCACATCAACACCGATCATCACGAGAGTTGATATAGTTTCAATGGCGAACAATCGTCATGTTCATCATATCTACTATATGATTTATGCTTTACCTTTCGGTGATCCGTGTTCCGAGACCATGTCTGTACATGCTAGGCTCGTCAAGATCAAACCTTAGTTTCCGCATGAGCAAATCTGGCTTGCCCACGTTGTATACACTTGCGGAATCTAACACACCCGATCATCACGTGGTGCTTCGAAACAACAAGCTTTAGCAACGGTGCTAACTAAGGGTGAACACTTTATGACTTGATATTCATGTGCATGAGGGATCATCTTATAATGCTACCGTCGTCTACTAAGCAATACAAGATGCATAAAGTATTAACATCACATGCAATTCAATATATATGTGATATGATATGGCCTTTCTTCTTTGTGCTTTGATCTCCATCTTCAAGCACGAACATGATCTCCATCATCATCGGCATTGCATCAAGGTCAATGACGCCTCTCCATGGTTGTCGTCCACCGGCTTCAACTATTACAACTACTTTGAATAGACACGCGGGTCTTAACATAAATTAAAGACAACCATATGGCTCATGTCGGTTGCCGACTTACAATAAGGAACATTGCATACATCAAATATAATCACAATCATGGCCATATCACATCACTGCACACCCCTGCAAAACAAAGTTAGACGCCTCTACTTTCTTTGCATATTTTACGTGGTTTGGGGCTTTCAATAAGTGTCGTTCTAACTTACGAACATGAACCACAACGTTGACACAAGTATTGTTAATCACCCGTTGTGTATTGGATCTTTACTATGCTAGGAGAAACAGGCACCCGCAAAGCCACTTATGCAATACAAGTTGCATGTCAAGCGTGGAGCAAGTCTCATGAACGATGTCATGTAAGGTTAGCCCGGGCCGCTTCATCCCAACATACCGCAAGATGCAAAGTACACAAGAAGCAATCGACAATAAAAGCATCAACGCCCACAATGACCATTGTGTTCTACTCGTGCAACAGATCTACATATAGACACCGCTCTGATACCACTGTAGGGGTTCGTAGCATGGAAAACAAAATTTTCTATCGCATACAAACAAACAAGCCAAGATCTATCTACTAGATTGTAGCAACGAGTCGATGGTATAACTTACCCTCGAAGATTCCAAAGCGTTTAACGAGAGCGGATTCTCGTGGGTGATGTAGTCGTACTCTTTCCGATCTCAAGATCGTGTAGACGATCCTTCCAGCGCCACGTTCCGGCAGCGCTTCCGCAGTCGGTCACACGTTCGGTACTCGACGAAGACCTTCCTCTCCCTTGTTCCAGCAGGCAGCGGAGGTTGTAGCACTCTCCTCGCGATTCCGGCAGCACAACGGCGTGGTACCGGAAGTAGAGGGGAAATCCCGCAGGGCTTCGCCTTA
This sequence comes from Avena atlantica, assembly GCA_910589765.1. Taxonomy (NCBI): domain Eukaryota; kingdom Viridiplantae; phylum Streptophyta; class Magnoliopsida; order Poales; family Poaceae; genus Avena; species Avena atlantica. The sequence continues at coordinate 416,636,665 of OU342735.1, forward strand.
AGCCGGTGCGAGTATGGTGAAGCTTATGAGAGAGGCTATTAGTGGTCTAGTAATTAGACACACCAATTAGAAGGCTCTAAACCAATTAGAAGGCTCTAAACCGTTGGCTAAAGCAATTAGAAGCTCTAAACCAAAACGGCTCTAAACCGGAGATCTAGAGGTGAAAGTTGTGTGTCTAGGAGGGGAGCCCTGCCCCTCCTTATATAGGTGGGAGGGGCTGGCGCGCCATGGGGAGGAGACCCTCCCCAACTCGGCTTGGTGGCCGCCGGTTGGAGGAGGTCTCCCTCCCCAACTCGGTTTGGAGCTCCTCCTCTTCCCACCTTCCAATTTTGGCCGTTTGACTTTTCAAACTTGCCGTTTGACTTTTCAAACTAGGATTTGATTTAATCCCTTATTTGGAACAGCGATAACACTAAGTACATGATGCAATCATTCCAACATGTAATGACACATTCATGTACCCCTTCCCCCCCCGGAGTGCCGGACAATCCGGAACCTTCTAGAACATTCCCGATGAAAACACCGGAATCATTCCCGAACTCCGAAACGGGACTTTCCTTATATGAATCTTATTCTCCGGACCATTCCGGATCACCTCGTGATATCCCGGATCCCATCCGAGACTCCGAACAACATTCGGTCTCTTTCTCATAATACCATAACTACTCAAACAACGTCGAATCCTTAAGTGTGTCTCCCTACGGTTCGTGAATTATGCGGACATGATCGAGACACTTCTCCGAACAATAACCAATAGAGGAATCTGGAAATTCATATGGCTCCCACATATTTCTACGATTACTTTGCGATCGAATGAACCACTTACATACGATACCAATTTCCCTTTGTCTCACGATATGTTACTTATCCGAGGTTATGATCGTCGGTATCTCTGCATACCTAGTTCAACCTCGTTACTGACAAGTACTCTTTTCTCGTTCCCGTGATATGTGATCCCTTGTGACCAAGTCACATGCTTGCAAGCTAATTGGATGACATTCCACCGAGAGGGCCCAGAGTATATCTATCCGTCATGTGGATGGACAAATCCCACAATTGATCCATGTGTCTCAACCAATACTTTCCGAACACTCAATGCCACTTTTATAACCACCCAGTTACGGTGTGGTGTTTGATGTCATCAAAGTATCCATCCGGTAAAGGCGATATGCATGATCTCATGGTCGAAGGAATTAGGTTACTATGTATCAGAAAGCATATAGCAATTGAACTAATGAAATGACTTGATCTTTATGCTACGCTTATCTATAGGAGTATGTCCACCATATCATTCTCCTAACGATATGATCTTGTTGTTGATAACATCTCAATGTTCATGATAGGGAAACCACAATCATTAATCAACCAACAAGCTAGTGAAGTATAGAGGCTATACTAGGGACTTCAAATTAAGTTTACAAATCACACAAGTATCAATGTTTCCTTGTTAATACTATTATAGCATGAATGTAAACATTTATCATAAACACAAAGATATAATAATAACCACATTTATTATTGCCTCTAGGGCATATCTCCAACAGGATGATCTTGAAAGCCTTGCCCTTCTAGGTGCATCACTCTCAAATATCTCTCCAAATGTGTGGTTGTCCATGACCACTCTTTTCTGAAATTTTTAGACAAACATCAAACCAAGTGATCTCCAAGTTGATAAATGATGAGAAACTACTATAGCAACTTGCTAGAGGGCTACTCATGCATCAAAATGAAATATCTAAGCATATAACAAGCATGCAAGCTCACACAACCTGACACCTATAGCAGCAAAATACTCAATATACAATCTACCAACCACAAATCTAATTAGACAAGTGGAGGAGGCACATACCAAGGAGCAATCTCTCCAAAAATCAGTAGCAAAGATGGGCTGAGCAAGGAGATCGAAAATCGCGAGCAAGAATAGCAAGAACTCGAGCTTGAACAAGTTTTCCGGTGTTTTTCGGGAGAGAGAAAGAAGATGGATGTGGGGCACCTTGAAAGGGCCTAGGTGGGCCAGACCCCCCCTAGGCGCCACCCACAGGTAGGCTGCGCCTACCATGGGTGTGGTGGCCTGGGGTGGCCCCCTGGGTCACTTCAAGTGTCCCTCCGCCCCTTTTTTCGAGAAAAAGTTTATTTTGAATTTTCTGGGATTTTTCGGGAAACTTTATTTTTTGGCCAATTTTCAGGGTATGCAAATTGATTTTCTCGCAGAAACAGTTTTTTCAAAAGAAGCAAAAGCAAACCAAAATCCAAACTACAGAAGTTCTAAGACACTCTAACAAGCGAACAACTAACAAAACCAAAGCTAGCAAAAGAAAGACAAAGACTAGGAAGGAGAAAAGTAAAAGAAAGCAAGTATAACCACAATGAAAACATTATTTTATTCATTAAAATCCTTTTGTTAACAAGGTTGATTAAGTCTTGTTAACAAAACAATCTTATATGAAACAAAACTTTGCATTCCACAAGGTGATTATGTTACTGCATACTTGATATCAATGGTCCCAATCATAATAGTTTCAAAATTTTCTTGTGGAATGGGACAATATATTTCACCAACCTTGATGCTCTCAATATTTTCAATGGAATTCAGGCAATAGCTTCTAGCAACCTTCTTGGGGAAATAAATAGTATGCTCTTTGTCATCAATATTGAATGTTACTTTCCCTTGATTACAATTGATGGTAGCACATGTAGTATTAAGAAAAGGTCTCCCAAGAATAATAGACATATTATCATCTTCAGACATTTCAAGCACAACAAAATCAGTCAGAACTAAGCAATTATGAGCCACTTGAACAGGAACATCCTCACATATACCAACAGGAATAGTAGTTGACTTATCATCCATTTGCAAAGATATTTCAGTTGGTATCAACTTTTCTAGGTGGAGTCTTTTGTAGAGAGAAAAAGGCATAACACTAACTCCAGCTCCCAAATCACATAAAGCAATTCTAACATAATTATTTTTAATAGAGCAAGGAATAGTTGGTATACCTATATCACCAAGTTTCTTTGGAACCTTACCATTGAAGGAGTAATTAGCAAGCAAAGTAGAAATCTCCTCATTAGGAATCTTCCTTTTATTAGAGACAATATCCTTCATATACTTTGAATAAGGAGGCAACTTAATAGCATCAGTCAAAGGAATTTTCAAAAATAGAGGTTTCATCCACTCACAAAACTTGTTGTTAGTGTTCTTCCTCCTTTGACTTGTGTTTCTTACCTGGAAAAGGCATAGGTTTCTGCACCCAAGGTTCTCTATCTTTACCATGTTTATTAGCAATAAAATCTTCCCATGTGTACCTAGTGTTCTTAGTGTGCTTCTCAGGTTCTTCCTCACCTTCCTCCTTATCAGAAGCATCATTATTAATACCACTCTTAGTTTCAGCATCAGAGACAGATATACTATTAGGATCTATAGCAGGTCCAAGTGGTTCCTCAACTACCTTATGTTTCTTTTTCTTTCTCTTACAAGGACTACCACTACTCTCACCTTGTTGTGAATCCTACTCAATTCTTTTAGGGTGTCCTTCGGGATATAAAGGATCTTGAGTAGCTATACCACTCCTAGTTCTAATTCCATAAGCATGTTTATCTCCTGAGGCATTAACTAGCATATCCTTTTGTACCTTAGCAAGTTGATCAAGTTGGGTTTGAACCATTTGAAAGTGTTTACAAAGAATTTTAATATCATTAGAAGTTCTTTCCACAATATCTTTCAACTCATTGATATCTCTAGAGTTTTCTAATAAATGATTCTGAACTTGTTTATTAAAATTACCTTGTTTAACAATAAAAATGTCAAGCTCCTCTAAACATTGATCAGGAGGCTTACCATAGGGAATATCACCTTTATCAAAGTGTTGGAGAGAGTGTACCTCAATAGTAGATGAGTGAGGAATTTGCTTGCATAATTCTTCTATAGGAGGTAGATTCTTCACATCTTTAGCTCTAATACATTTCTCCTTTAGACATTTCTTAGCTTCCTTCATCACTTCATCATTTAATGCAATAACTCCCCTCTTCTTTGGTGTTGGTGTTGGAACTGGTTCAGGAGTAACTGGTTCAGGAACAATAGTCTCAGGTGTATTTAGCTCAGTTGAAGTCCAATCATCATAATTCTTGCTTATCTTAGCCATTAATTCTTCAGCATCTGTAAGAGTTCTTTTCCTGAAAACACAATCAGCAAAGCTATCTAGGTAGGTCCTAGAATCATCAGTTAGTCCATTATAATAAATATCAAGAAGCTCATTCTTAGGCAATGGACATCCAGGATGTGCATGAATCAAGGCACAAAACCTTGTCCATGACTCAGGCAATTTCTCTTCTTCTCCCTATTTAAAATCAAAAAGTCTCTGCAAAGCAGCATGTCTAGCACTGGGAGGAAAATATTTCTGGAAGAAAGAAGCAATCAAGCAATCAAGGCTATCAATGGAACCAGGAGGTAATCTATTAAACCAAGCCCTAGCTTCTCCTTTTAGTGAAAAAGGGAAGATCTTGGCAACAAAGTACTTGCGCATTTTAAAATCAACAGAGAACAAATCACTCATAGTAGAAAGCTCATTCATATGAGCCACATCACTCTCATTTTCAGTCCCACAAAAAGGTTCTTTCTCAACAATATCTAAATAGGATAAATCAAGAGATAAATCATAATCTTTATCTTTAATATCTATGGGAGAGGTGCCAAACTTAGGATTAGAGGACAGTTTAGGCATAATAGTACGTCTAGCAAAGAGACTGTTAATAGCACTAGTACCATGTGTGTTTTGGCACTCTTCAACAAATTCATTAGTGAACTCAATGTAACCATCATTAATATCATAACTCTCACTAAACTCAGGTGAGCTAACAGGTGTAAGAATGTCTTCACTAGGAGTTTTGGTATTTCCTAGACTAGCCATAGTAGCGTATAGGAAAGGACCTAATGAACCACTCGCATCAAGCACAGTAGAAGTAACATCATGAGATGAGTGAGGTCGGCTCTCTGTGTCGCTCCCGCGAGCGACGTGGAGAGCCCCGACGATGCCTCCCCTCCTCCCCCCAGTCCCTCCCCTCCCCTCGCCGCCGCCAGAGGGCGTCACCGGGCGAAGCCCGTGTGCGCCGGTGGTGGCGGGGCCCCTCTCCCCCTCTCGCCGTGGCGGCGGCGCAAGCCCCCAAGGCCGCTGAGGGCGCTGTGCTGCTCGTAGGGCGCGGCGGCGCGGAGCTCCGGCATCGGCGTGGTGGCTACGTGGTCCTGCCTTCCCTTCCCGTCGGCGGTGTTCTGCAGGGGTCTCGTTGGTGGGCGGCGCGTGCTTGGGTTCCGGCGCGCGGACGACATGATGAAGCATCGGCGTACTGGCGCTCTCGTGGCTGCGCGACGGGTGCTCGACGAGCGGTGCGGGGCTGTAGGGACTCCCGGCGGCGGCTCTTGCAAGGCCCGAACTGGGCTAGATTGGGCCGGATCTGGGCCATGCGGGCGCTGGCCTGGGCCCTCGGTCACCGGACGAGGCATGTGCCCCTGCGGACGACGACGGCTTGGCGGCGGTGGCAGTGGGCGAGCTCGGCGTGGAGCTATGAAGGGCGACGGCGGACGGCAGGGGGAACTGCACCATCCGGGCCTTGCAGGTCCGATATGGGCCAGGGAGGGCCCGATCTGGGCATGGCGGGCACGTCCATGGCGGGCTCTGGTTGCTGTGCTCTCCGGTTCCTTGCCATGGTGGCTGGGAACCCCGATACGGACCAGGCGGGTCCAGATCTGGTGGCCGGATGGCATCCATTGCCATGGTTTGTGAGGTTGACTTGCACACAACTCGCTTGGCTGTCGTGCTCGCCGGCCTCCTGCCCCCTAGAATAGTCCTCATGTGCCGACCTCCCCCGTTTACGCCAATGGACCTGTTATGGTGGTGTTTGCTGACTCGTGGACGCGAGTTCGTGGAAGCCGGGGCGGCCCTGGAAGGTGGTCTGTGCGGGATGCCCTCCGACGGAGGTGGCTTCGGGAGGTAGCTCGTGGTGTTGCTCCTCAGACTGGCGGTGGTCCGGCATGCCCAGGTGATCACGAGGTCGATGGCGCTGCTGCTTGGCAGCGGGGATCTGTCGTGGTGGATCTTCTGGTAGGAGGAGGGGGAGGGACTAGTGTTGGAGTTGGCGAGGATAGTGGCACCCTTGCTGCAGTGCGGTGGAAGGGCTTCACGCGCCCATTTGGGCTCGGCTAGGCCAGTGAGGGTCTGGTTTGCCCCTCTCGCTGCATCCGATCGGCTACCGCTGGAAGGTGGTGGAGGAAGTTCCCTCCCGTGTGTTGCTATCCTGCCGACTCTCGCCGATGTTCCTCCTTTATCGTTCTTGCCGGCCTCACAATGTGGGTCGTGGTGAGATGTCGGGGTTGACTGCAAGGCCGTGGTGGCGTATGTTGGTGGGCGGTCGAGCTTGGTGGAGCCTTCGAAGGGTCCAGGAGTGTGGTTTTTTTTAGGGGTCGGGAGAAATCCTTGTTGAATAGACACCGACGTGGTGACGCCTGCGGGTGTCACCTTCCTTCATGAAGGGCGTCGGGTGTATCTCTTTCCCACCTCTTGTAGCGTACCGGGGGAAACCCTAGGAGTAGTCCGGGCAGCAGCGTCGTCGTCGTCACTTCCTTCTTGGAGGTGTTGCTTGGTGCATGACACTTCAGAGTGCTAGGAGCATGGTGGAAATTCTCCGGAGGGCGCAGCAGTTGCGGGTCATCCCTTGTCGTCAAGCCACTGCTGTTGGCTTTGCTTTCTCTACTTTTTTCTTTTTAGTATTCTTTGTTTTTTCTTTTGGGTGATGTGCTGTCTGGCCCAGCAGCGGTCTTAACTTGGTTGCTATATTTATATAGATGGGCGTATGCCTGTTTCGAGGAAGTAACATCATGAGCATCAAAAGCAGTTTCAGATTCAGCAGTAGTAGCAGTGTGTGTAGCATGAGTATGTGGTGGTGGTGTGACAAGCTTACTTATAATAGACGGTGAATCAAGAGCAACAGAGGTGTTTAGGACTGTATCTCTTCTTGTAGTGGATGGTAAAATAGGAAACTTTCCATCACGAGGCTTCCCCATGATGAAAGGAGCAGCAGTGAACAATAATAAATCCAAGTGAACTTACAAATAAAGCTATGCTCCTCGGCAACAACACCAGAAAATAGTCTTGATGACCCACAAGTGTCAGGGATCACAACAGTTTTCGCGGGTAGTATTACCCAATTTATTGATTCGACACAAGGGGAGGCAAAGAATACTTGCAAGCCTTAACAACTGAGTTGTCAATTCAGCTGCACCTGGAAATAGTTCTTGCTCACAGAAGTTTATTAGTAGCAATAGTTTGATAGTAGCAACAACAAAGCAACACAACGGCAAAACATGAGCAATAGTAACAGTAACGATAACAGTAGGATTCGAGTGCGGTAGGCATAGGGATGGATGGACGGGCGTTGCATGGACGAGTCTAAACATGTAACTTCAAGATCTAGGGCATTGCAGATAAATAATAACAAGCACCCAAGTACTAAACAATCCTAGGCATGTGCTCCATATATAGTCATACGTGCTCGCAATGAGAACTTGCACAACATCTTCTGTCCAGCCAGCCTGTGGAAGAGGGGCCTCTAGGGATCTACTGGCAATTAAGGTGCTCCTTTTAATAGAGCACCGGAGCAAAGAATTAACACTCTGTGAACACATGTGATCCTCACACCACAGCCATCCCCTCCGGTTGTCCCAATTATTGTCACTTTGGGGCCTTTGGATCCGGACAATGATATGTGTACACAACTTGCAGATAAAATCACAAACAATACAATCATAATGATTCAATAATAAGTTCAGATCTGAGGTCATGGCACTCAGGCCCTAGTGACAAGCATTGAGCACAAGTTGCAACAAAGTCAAATAGCACTAATAGAGATACTAGGAACTATGCCCTAACAAATCTTATTCGATTACATGATAGAAATCATCCAATCCCTACCATCCCCAAGCCTACAACGGAGGATTACTCACTCATGGACGAGGGAAACATCGATGGTTGATGGAGATGCGTTGGTGATGACGATGGCGATGATCCTCTCCAAATTCCCCGTCCCGGGAGGGTGCCCGAACGGAGTTTCTGGATTCGAATCTTGGTTTCTGGTGGCGGCGGCAGCGGAACTCTTTTTGGAAAACTATCGCCCCCCCCTCGGTTTTTAGGTGTGGCCCACCTGCTCGGCCTTCGACTTCGCCCCTTCGCCTATATCTTCCCTTCGAAACCCTAAGGCTCGGGGAGCGACCACAGATAGATTTCTACTGCCTCTAGGGGCGGAAAACACGGAGAGAGAAAGATCTCTCCGGCAGACAGATTTATGCCGAGGGAATTCCTTCCCGGAGAGGGGAGACCGTCGCCATCAACACCGTCATCAAGCTAGGCTTCATAGGGATCTTCATCATCATCATCCACACCATCATCTCCACCAGCACCATCACCACCACTCTGTCCTGCTGTAACAATTGTGTTGGATCTTGCATTAGTTCATAGGGGAAACTTTCCTGGTGTTGATTACTGTTGTAGTTGATGCTTGTGAGTGGAACCATTGGATTATTGTTTATGTTCAGATTGTTATCCATTATCATATCATCTTTGATCTTGATCCATATCATGTCTTGTGAGTAGTTCGTTTGGTTCTTGAGGACATGGGAGAAGTCATGTTGTTAGTAGTGAATCTGTGATGAGTTATTATTCAATGGTTTAGTATTTAAGTTGTGGTGCTATTCTTCTAGTGGTGTCATGTGAACATCTACTACATGATACTTCACCATTTATGGGCCTAGGGGAATGCATTGTGTATTTGGCTACTAAATGTGGGGTTGCCGGAGTGACAGAAACCTGAACCCCCATTAGGACACCTTTGCACAAGGGAGTGTAGGATCTCAGAGTTTAAGGTTGTGCTTAGATTTATATCTTAATTACTTTCCTGTAGTTACAGATGTTTGCGGGTGATTTAATCACAAGTATGTATTAGTTCTAGGAAGGGCAGTATGTTAGCACAGGTTCACCCACACAACACTTACAAACACCAGAGAAGAGCACTCAGCTATTTGAAGTGAAAGCACTTGACAGAATTCCCATGTGTCCTCAAGAACATTTGGTCCTTATAAGTATTTCCACCGGCTTGTCCTTTGCTAAGAAAGGATTGGGCCACTTTCTCCGTTTGTTCGTTACTTCCGTTACTTGCTCTTTGTTTTGTTGCCTTGTCGGAAAACCACTAAAAATCTGTTTGCTAAGTATTCACAGGGATTTCTTGCTCCATACCACTATTCAACACCTTCTGCTCGTTGGGATCGACACTCCTATTTATCGAAAGTACTACGATACACCCCCTATACTTGTGGGTCATCACATCTCTTTTTCGGCTGTGTGGTGATACGTCCAAAATGTATCTACTTTCCCGAAAACTTTTGTTATTGTTTCTCCTCTAAACTTGTGTGATTTGGATACACGGAGACTAATTTTCAGGGAATCTATGCTTCCACTTGTGGACAGGTTTTAGGAAGTGCTGGAAAAAATGCAGGGAACCGTGTGCGCTTCCGTGGGGGTAGACTCGACTGCTTCGCAAGTCACTCCTGCTACACCTCCTCGTCAGGCTAGAGCTGCAGCTGCTTCGCCCCTTAGAGCATCTCCACCCGCATTCCTAGGACGGTGTTCCCGGGGCGTTTTTCTGTCCGAACGGTGGATTTTTGCCCAGTCGCGTTCCTAGAATGCCGATTTCATTTGTATTCGGCCCTACTTTCGTCTGAACTTCCCAGGCCGATCCCGGGGTCATGGGAACGCCCTGTGAACGCAGGACAAAGCGAAAACGCGGGTGGGCCAACCCTGTTGGCGTCCGTAGGCCGATCTCCCGCCATTTTATTCTCCCCTCCTGCCTTTTCTACCCATTCCCCCCAACTCCCGCCAGTTTGCCGAGCTCCCGCCCGCCATGTTGCCCAAGGGTTTCGTCAAACCCCGATCCAACTTCGGCGAACCGGAGGCAAAGAAGGAGAGGAAACCGAGAGCGCCGACGAAGAGGCCGGAAGGCTTGACCAATGATGCGCTCAGATCAATGTAGAGCTTCGTTGGGAGACCCCAAAAGGAAGGTATGATGGGCACATCAGCAAGTATTCCCCCAAAAAGAAACCAAGGTCATCGAACCAGTAGGAGGAAGGAAATGAATCAAAGGTGTTTCTAGCAACTTGGAAACCTGCACACCACAAACTCAAGACTTTGCCCCAACGAACAGTGAGGTTGTCAATCTCACCGGTTTGCTGAAAACAAAGGATTAACTATATGGTGTGGAAGGTAATGGTGGTTTGCAGAAAGTAAACAATAATAGTGGAAGATGTATCAATGGTAAAGATTGGACTGGGGTCCATAGTTCACTAGAGGTGTTCTCCTTAAGATAAACAAACATGGCATGCTGGGTAAGCAAATTACAGCAGGGCAATTAACAAGACTGAGCAAGGCATAACAATGCAATACTAGACATTCATGATCCTATGAGATTCGACTGGGCAATACAATAAGATACATAGACAGCCATCCAACTGCATCTATGACTAGTAATCCACCGTCAGGTATCATCCGAACCCCCTCCAGTATTAAGTTGCAAGCAACGGATAACTGCTTTAAGCAAAGTGTGTAAAGTAAAGAATCCACTTGTTCCATGAACAAGAGACCGTTGTTTTCTCCCTAGTGGCAACAACATATCTACAACCTTAGAGATTTATGTCACTTACCTTAGATTAAATAGAGGCATGAACCCACTATCTAGCATAAATACCCCCTCTTGGAGTCACTAGCATCTACTTTGCCAAGATAGCTACTAGAAAAGGAGAGCATACAAGATCACAAATAACACATACATGATATAATCAATAAGACAAAACCATTAATCAATCTGACATAAGAATCTCAATATCCATCGGAGCCCCGCAAACACAACATGCATGCTTACAAATAGATGAGCTTGGTCATGAACGGAGCTCAGAAGATCTAAACATGGTAGCACAAAGGAGGAGATACAACCATCTAGCTACTATATGGACCTGTAGTACAAGGTGGAACTACTCACGCTTCATAACGGAGGCTGGCATGATGAAGAAGAAGGCCTCCGGGATGATCTCCCCTCCGGCAGGGTGCCGGGAAGAGCTTCAGATCCCCCTTGATCTAGGGACAATGGTGGCGGCGGCTACAGATAGTTTCGTGGAATATTGATCGGGTACTTAGGGTTTTGGTATCGAGGGGTCTTTATAGGCGAAGATGCGAGGTAGGGGGCATCCAGGGCGGCGGCACCTCCCAGACGCGGGCTAGGGTTAGCCACGTGGACATGGGGTGTGGTCCCCTGGTGGCTCCCCTCCGTCTCGTACTCTGGCTCTGTGTTCCCCACGGTAAAATATTGACTTTGGCTTTTGTCCCGTCCAATTCCGAGAATATTGATTTTCCGCCTTTCTGGAACCAAAAACAGAAGAAAACAGGCAACTGGCACTGTGGCATCTTGTTAATAGGTTAGTCTAGAAAAACATATAAAAACACCTCAAAGTGTAGACAAAGCAAAGCAAAGTAGATACTAAACAAGCATGGAACACAAAAATTATAGATAAGTTTCTGACGTATCAACCAACTCCGAGTGGCTTGCCCTTTTTCCAAAATAAGAATTACGCATCGGACAAACGGAGGGAGAGGAAGGAGAGGGCGAAAGCGGCGAAGGAGCTAGCCGAGACCCAGGGTCTCTCCAAAGAGCAGACGATGAGGGCAAAGCAGGCAACAGCGTCGTGCGCGACAATGTTGCACCCGAGGCCGGTCGTACCCCGCAGTACGGCGCCCACTGGGGGGAACTATCCAAGCGTCAGCTCGCTGGCCGGGTTCTCCCCGATCTCGCCGCCGGCTTTCAGGAGATCCAGGCGAACCCGCACTAGAGGTACTCCTCATCCCCCGTGTTCGACGGCAGGTTCAACCCGAACATGATCTTCCCCTGCCCCGCTCCTCGCCGTCCTTCACCCTTCAACATCGACATCAACGTCTCCTACTCCACCTCGCCGTCGTACGTGGGCCCTTCATCGTCTATGCGCCACGGCCCCCTTCCTTTCACCGGCGTTGTCGGCGTAGGAGCCCCGGATCAAGTGGACAACGCTTGAAGACCTTTGCCTTGTCGACGCCTGGAAATCGGTGAGCATGGATCCCATCACCGGTGCCAACCAAAACTTATACGATTACTAGAAGCGCGTGAAGTTAGTGTTCGACGAGCGCAGCCTTTGTGACCCAAAGTATAGCAATATCCGCATGGAGCGAGGGGAGAAAGCCATGACCAACCATTGGGGCCACATCCAGCAGACGTGCAGCACGTGGCACAGCTGTCTCGAGGAGGTCCATCGCACACCGGTCAGCGGTGAAAGCATGGATAGAAGGTACTTCGCCCACACCCATCAACCATTGGAGACTCATTCATGCCTGTCTTGACACACTTTGCCTTGACTTTGTAGCTCCTCCGTGCACTCGGACTCTATCGGGATGACACCAATACGGAGTTCAAGTTTCACCATGTGTTTTCCATGATAGAGAAATGCGAGAAATGGTGGGACACTCGCTTGAGACTCGCCAATACCAAGGATGTTGTGTACAACCCGGAGGCTCCTCCCCTGCTATCGGCGAAGGAAGGCCGGACCTCGGCCAGAAGAAGGCAAAGATGCTAAAAGCCGTAGGACCTCCCGCCGAGCGTCTCCATGCTTCAATCGAGAAGTGCATCGCCGACACCAAGGCCCATGCCGAGAATAGGGAGGAGAAGGCCGACAAGAGGTGAGCGCAGCTACTCTAGAACCAAGATCGAAAGCTCGACATTCTCAAGGCTAACTATGTCGCCAAGAAGAGGAACACGGATCTCCAATCCCTCATGGGTGGCGAAGAAACCTCGGCGATGAGCACGCCGGTCAAGGCCTAGTACATGGTGCACCGCAACGCCATTCTCTAGGAGGACAACGCTGCCAGCATGCCAAGCTCTGCGCCGACCGCTTCCGCCCCCACAGCTATGCCGAGCTCTGCTTCCACCTCCTCCAACCAGTCGGCCAACAATGCCGCCGATAAACCCATCCCCATCACATCGGACACGCCGGAGGAGGTCATCCCCGTCGATGAGTGACTGATGTACCATTTTTCCTAGTTCTGTAATAATTTTTTCGCCGAACTTGTTGGGCGTACTTCTGTCAAACACCTTGTGCCGGAGATTTCGCCGGTGGGAACAAAAATATTTAAATATTTCACTATTTTTCCTTCGCATGTGAACTCAGTCTGGGAACGCGAGTGAAAAACTCGGTGTTTCCAGGCCGAAATTTATGTTCGTTTGGCGCTATTTTGGACCAGATTTCGGTCTGAAAACGCCCAACTAGTGGAAATGCTCCTGGATGCAGTCCTGGGTTGCTCTGCCGCGACAAGGTCTGCTTCTAGATGAAGACACAAAAGCGGCGCTCAGGGCAGTCTGTGCTCACTCCAGGATGGAAGCCTGATGTGGTCCTTCGTCCCCTAGTTGTTTTCCTTTGTTCTAATAAGGAGTAGTATGTGTTTGCTTCTCTTTGGAAAACCTCGCTCTGTTGTTTTGTTATAATTTTTCTATTTGGCGGTTATTTGTGGCACTCTGTTTTTGAAACTTGGTTTCACTAATAATGGCCCTGTTTAGGGCCCTCTTGATTTGAAAAAAAATAAAAATAAAGTACCATATTAATACTAGTGCAAGTGGCAGAAAGAACCAATTCTTTTCACCCTAGGTTACTTTTTTTGAAACGAGGCAAAGAAGCTTTTGCATTATATTGATATAGGAGAAGCAAACAAAGTTCTTGGCCTCAGCGAATCAAAAAGAAAAGAAAGGGCCACCAGGTCCCTAAGAAAGAAAGGAAAAGGCTTAACCTACAAGCTCTGCCAGGCATTTTGCCCCGGCAAGAATCCAGTCTTTTTTTGCCTCCTTGATCTTGTGCATGATGACCGTGGGCAGGGAAGATTTATTGTTGAAGACTCTTTCATTCTTTTCTTTATAGATCTCCCAAGCAATTAAAAATATGGCGTTCTGCAACCCTTTGGGAGATGAGGAGGTGATCTTAGCGAGGCCATGCCAGTACTCAAGCACCTTGGGTCGTTGGGTGTCCACCCCACGGGGGAGGTCTGGGCAAGAGAGCCAAGTAGCCTTCGCGGACCAGATCCTTTTGGAGAAACGACATTCAAAGAGGATGTGACACGCGGTTTCGGGGCTGCAACTGCACAACTGGCAAGTGGGATGATGTGGCTACCCTCTCTTCGCAAGACGGTCGGTAGTCCAAGCCTCCGTGGACCAGATCCTTTTGGAGAAACGACATTCAAAGAGGATGTGACGTGCGGTTTCGGGGCTACACCTACACAACTGGCAAGTGGGATGATGTGGCCACCCTCTCTTCGCAAGCCGGTCAGCAGTCCAAAGGCGATTCTACACAGCGAGCCAGGCGAAGAAGCGACATTTTGGAGGGGCCCAAGTTTTCCAAACAACATTCTCAAAGGAGCAGGGCAAAGACGCCAGGAACTGGGCCTTGTAGGCAGAGCTAGTCGAGTAACAGCCGTTGGGCGTCAAGGTCCAAATTATGGAGTCCAACGTATCGGGGGAGAGCTGAACGGTCGATAGACGAGTCCAAAGGCGGACAAATTGGTCCAGGTGCTCAACTGTGAACGAGTTCACATTGATGTCAGACACCCATTTCTGATCCTCCAAAGGGTCCTGCACCGTCCTCTTCTTTCTCCTAGAGGCTTTGAAGATCAGAGGAGCCAGATCTTTCGGTGGAGCGCCATCAAGCCAGGAGGAGGGCCAAAAGGAGGCTTTAGCCCCATTTCCAATAGTAACCCGGGTGACGGCATTAAACAGCTCTCTGTCGGAGGCATCATTTGGGGTTTTGGAGCCCACCCAAGGCTTCTCCGGGGATGTCCATTCAAACCATAGCCAGCGGAGCCTGAGAGCACGAGAGAACTTTTCCAAGTCGAGAATCCCAAGACCACCAAGCTCCTTGGGGCGACAAACCTTTTGCCAGTTGACCTTGCACTTTCCTCCACTGACGACTTCCTTGCAAGCCCAGAGCATTCCACAATTGATCTTCGCAAAAGCCTTAAGGATGCCTTTATCCGCTTTTAAGGCTGTTAACACGAAGATGGGCAAGGAGGAGAGGACAGACTTCACCAAAGCAGTGCAACCGACCCGATTAGGAAACCGACCTTTCCACGGGTTTAAGCGGGAAACTGCCTTATCGATGAAATGCTGGAGGTCAGCCCGCCTTAATCTACCGAGCGAGAGGGGCAGGTCAAGGTACTTTAGAGGAAATTTGGACGATAGCAGACGAGAAGTTTGCCAAGACCGACATAAGATCTATCTCTGCGCATCGAATAGGAGCGATTGAACTTTTCTCCACATTGGTCACCAGACCGGTCACCCTAGGTTACTTGGACGTAAGTGAATATATCTCCACCACTCGTGGTTTCCTCGCTACCATTTTGTTAACACCACATGCAGAGGCTGAACACATGGTAGTCACGTAAAATAAGAAGGCGACATGTACTAAGTGTGCTCTATTACCCATATTATTCTATAACTTAAGCTCGGTCAGTTTCGGGCATTTTGAGGCTATCTACGTGTGTCGTGTCCACACTTAATTGCTGTTTGTGGGCTTCCCTATCGGTCGTTGCTTTGTGGCCCTCGCGGGGTGGAGCACCATGCGTGCGTCGCAGTTGGCGCACAGTTTAGCCATGCGTCCCTTGACTTACTCCTCCCCTCGAGTCTCTTCCTCCTTTCCCTCACCCACCTACGCTGCCCAAGGAACGAACATGGCCTCGAGTAGCCCTCCGCCTTCCAATTCAGGCCACGGCCGCCTGATGTTGTTTCCTTCAAAAATCACCACCTCCTAAATTAATGGCGAAAAAAGCTTCTAAATCCTCTACATATACCGCACATTGTGAAAATACAATGCAGGAGACGCGGCAAAGCGCGTTTACCCGTCTAGTGTTAATTAAGGGGTTAAACGTGTTGAGCCAACAACAATTTTAATTGATTGCAAAGGCTAAAAAGCAGTCATGTCCATTCCTTTGCCCTTGGTGTCTAATTACTACTTTTAAATCGCACTTCTTGATAATCTGTTCCTCTTCGTATTCTTCCACCTCATAGTCTCATGTATAAATATGATGCCCATCCAGCCATGAGCTTGGGCGCCTGATCCTCCACACGTTCGTCCCACCGTAACCTCTCATCTCATCTGCGTCCCGTCTGTTATCTCACACGATAGATGGTTGCATCGACAACGACCTTGTTGCTTCTGCTCCTCCATAGAGGTCATCCTTGTTGACGATTTCCCTACGAGTAGATAATCTTGGCATGCTTGGTCGGCAGATGCAGGTTCGTCGTGTCAGCTCGTGGTGAGATGGACATGCTCGCAGTTGATGATTTTGATGTTTACTTTTCGTGGCAGTTGCCCGACTTTCCTTCCCTGCGATAACCACTCTTCATCCATGTTGCTAGATAGTGCTGCATCAGCAAGCCTATGCTGATGGAGTACATCGAGTTGCATGTGTCAATACAACTATCAAATAGGTTTTTGATTGATATCTCGCTTGGACGGAAGTTAAATGGAAATTATTTCCCGTTGGAGGGTCATTCAATCCATGGATATGATTCAACAAAAACAACTAATATTTCACTTTGGTATAGTGCAAATATATGTCTGGATTTCTATTCTTAACCATGAGCATACTCAGATTCCTTCATACATTTCTTCTAATTCCGCTTACAATTGCTTGTGTAAACCAATCAATCTAATGTTCATGCTTATTTACTACTCCCTATTTTCCCTACATAGATACTGCCTTTCTTTTTGTTTTTTATTATTCAGCTGCAGGGAAGGGCACCATAGCATAAGAATCTCATTTACTTCCTACTTTTCTCATTCCGCTGGCAATTGCCAATATTAATCAAGTAACTAGATAGATAAGCGCGCTTCGCTGCGCCATCTTCATGGTGTTGTTACACAAAGTGTGCATTTTGGCACACTCGGAGACACTTTGATTTGTGAAACAGCCAGACACACCATATTTTTTTTTGTGGCCCCTTAAAGGCATCTGCACAAGTCAAAAAGAGCCATAATCATAAATTGTACATAATGTAGAAAAATGAAAGAATGTGACATAATGGAAATGCAAACTGGATTAAGCAAAGAAAAGTGACAAAAGCAAATTATGTAAATTGGCAGACAATTAAACAATGAGCGGTGAAATAAGAATAGATTAAAAAACCAAAATTCATTGATAAATCTCCCTCAAAAAATTAAAATCCATTGATAAATCTAAAATAATCGTTACAGAGTAGAAAATCACCAATCTGACTTCTAGTGTCATAGCAGTTCTACACATTTTTTACATGTACTTGTTCAAACATATGCATTTTAATTAGTTTACTTGCAAAGTAAAAGGGGAGTGCTTCAATAAAAAAATTAACATGAGAAGAAAGTTGATATTACACCAACATTGATCCCTAAAATCTATGCCAACTCTTATCACTAATTGACCATAAGCAGCTAGCATGGAGAAACTGCTCTGGCAGCTCACTAAATATACACTTAATAACAATATATTTGCATAAGATCTAAAAGAACATCAAAGTACCCATTACAAATGTGGACATGATCAAAAAAGAGACAATAAATAGTTAAGAAATTGATTAGAAACCTCTTTGTAGTTTGTAAATACATCGACAAAAGGTAGCAGACAATACGAACTTACAAAATTGCCTAAATTTTACATAACCAAAGCCTCTAAAGTTGAAAGAAAATAACGAACCACACAGTCTAATGTAGTACATTATTTTATCTTTGTGAGGATCACTTTTCCCGATATCCGCAATAGAGCTTCCAGGATTTTCTACCCCATGATTAATAAAGTGTCACTAATATACCTTGTCAATTGGCCGGCAACCACAAATCCTTGTTGAATCACATAAAGCATCATCCTTGTTGAATCACATAAAACATCAAGATAAATGCACAGGAGAAGAGCGTGAACGTGTGAGTCAAGGTTGAGTTGGCCATGGGAGTTCATCGTAAGCTATTGACCCCTCACCTAAAAATCCACCACAAAGAAGAAAGGATTAGATTTTGAAAACACTTCACAAATAAGCACCACCAAAAAATAACTTGAGAACAACTTTTTTCGAGAAAATGCAAAAACATTTTCTTTTCAATTCATTGAACAGGTAAGAGTAAGACATCGGGGTACAACCTCCAGAAAGGGGAGACACATACACACGCCCGTCCTCATCAAGCGACTACAACTTGGTAAGGAGGTGCCCTCGACTATAGACCGCTATGCCACGCCGCGCCCGTGGGATGATACTGCTCTTTGCAACATCTGGGACAATGTTGTTGCACATGGTTATGTAATTAGCACTGACACATATTTAGACCCTTTTGACATAACCCATGATATTGTTTTACATAAGCAATACATGAAACACAACGTGTTTTCTTTAAAAGAGTAGAGAAAATATGAGCTAATTTGGTTGTGTTATTTTTGGAAAGAACCATCACGAGACTTAAATAATTTTTTCGTACCAGGTAATGGAAGATCTGAATAGTCTGTGCTGTAGGAAACCAAAAGCTTTACTATAAAAATATCTTGGATTATCATCGCGGTGTGGAAATTATTTATTTTATAAATTTTGTTGTGATAATATTATCAAACCATCTAATCGTATATCCTACAAAGGTAAAACAAACTGCTACATTATAGTTATATATAAAAAAGAGAATCTTGATTACGATATATTTTTTCTACAAAGGGCCACAAATTGTTTCTGATAGTTCAAGCAATTCATGCGGAGATAAAAGTTAATAAGTTGAGGTATTGTTATGAACTTATATTGGTATATGAGACAAGTAAATCAAATATATGGATCTGTGGAGGAGTACCTATGGTCATTAACAATGAAGTCCAACTCATATATATGTGCGAGTTTCTTGATCCCTGTATTCCAAGATGCATGACTGTGGAAGTAGCAAGCGAGACATAAAACTAAATGCAAGTCAAGAAAAGAACAACGAGAATAATGTTATGTCATACAAAAAGAAGAATGGAACTGATACCATTAGGTACATCGTCACCGGCTGCTTGCCTGGCCGGAGATCAGTGTTAGACAAAGCACGCTGAGATGAATGACCACCCGAAATAGAAAGCAGAAAATCAAGCAAAGAACCAACAATAACAGGAACAACCAATAACAAATAATTGCCCATGGCAGAGCCGATTGCACAACCAACTGCAAAGCCCTATACCACTAGCATCTATATAGTACCTAGATAAAACAACACTAAACAAAATAGCATCACTAAGAAATAGTGATGAAAAGATAATACTTCTCATTGTGCTAATATGTATCATTGGTGGTTTTGTCTAGATACAGCAAGATGCTCACTATCCTTGCATCCGGAGTTTACTTTAATATAAGTTTAGAGTAAAAGACAACAAAAAATGTGTAATGCAAACTTTTTGAATTTGAACCAAAAGAGCCACTGTAAAAGCAATTATTAGTTGTTTGAAAAGCTAGAATGTATTCATACTACTCTTCAAAAGATAAACAATAGACTATACCACTAATGCCTTAAATACGGACTTACTGTTATGATTCAGACATTTTTTAGAAGCAACAGGGAATCGTAAGTAAAATCAAGAACATGACAGCTCAAACCGCAAAAGAAGACATCTTTGATGAGATTTTACATAACATCACCAAAAAGGAGCATGACTTTTAATGAATTCCAACATATATCATTCGAAGTTCTGTACTCACAATGGCAAGAAAAAATACATGCGGACCTTGGCTATATAAACCCCATGACAATCCTACAATTGTTATAGTCTCTATTTCCCCGATGCGTTCTAAGATAGTGCCCAAATTTTTAACTTAAAATGGACCAATACATCTCCAAACTGAAGCGGTAAAATCAACGGTAAAAGAAGAATGACCTTGAAATCAAAGAGAGTACATGCAGTTTAGTATATATTTCCATCTTTACATGAAAAACCTTGAACTTCTATCCAAGATAAAATATGTATTTAAAAAATATATGCATCACGGCCTACATGGATGGTTTTAAAGTCATCGCCTAGGCGTCCAGGCATACCTCCTTCGCCTTGCAAAATTGGCCGCTTTAAACGCCTAGGCGTCTAAAGTGCCCGCCTAGGCATCAGAGCGCCCCTATGTCGCCTTAATACGTCTTAACGCTTTAAAAACCATGCCTACAAGTTGTAGCTCTTAACAAAGAACAATCTATGTGCATAATCTAGAAAAAACTTCGTTGTATATATGGAACAAAGGGAAACAACAAAACATTCTTGTGTCCCTCGTTTCCTTCACTTTCAACACGAAATTGGTCTGGCATGCATAGAAGTGCATCTTAAATTTCAACTTCGACAAGAAATATAGATGGAGTTAATACATAATAGTATCCACCTCAGCACCTCTTGTCCAGCGCCAGCCCAACCTGCTGGGGTCTGCCAGCATGTTCTCCCTGGGCTCTTCTCTAGCCTGTACTGAGGAAGAGAAGGAGGAGGGGAAAACAAGGTGAGGCGGCAGCGATGGGAACAAAAGAGAAGAAGAAAACGTGGGGGAAAACTTTATCACTGGGCACGGTGTCGATGGGTACCCAGCGACATGCGTGACAGAGAGGCAACTGTGCCTATGCCCCACACGCTTGCCCACATGACAAGCACATGGCCCCACAACCAGCGACATACGGCCTCTGCGTGCGCAACAGATGGCCTCAGCGCCATTGCATGTCTCCACACGTAAACCTCCTCAATCTTCTTTGGCCCTTCAACTTTCCTTCTCCTCCTGCACTGGTTGTTTATAGGATTAATTCACAGGGGTATGTAGTAAGATTTATGCTTGAGGCCCCGAACCCCAGCCTCGAATAGTGCCTTCACGGCCCTTGACCACACGCCTCCTGCGGCGCCTCGACGGTCGGTGGACGCCCGCCCGAGCTTCACCTTCACGCCTTCCGCAGCGCCTTGACAACCGACAGCCCTCTTCTTAATCGACACCTTCACGCTCCTGAACCCTACTAGGAGTAAGGATTCCCCAACCCCCGAAACCCCTACGCCTGGTCCCATGGTGGTCGAGATGAGGCCGGGCAGGTTGTTCCGCCGCCTAGGAAAGAAATGTGGTCGGTCCGCCTCTAGCGGTTCGTAGCATGGAAAACAAAAAATTTCTACCGCATGTAAACAAACAAGCCAAGATCTATCTACTAGATTGTAGCAACGAGTCGATAGAGGAACTCACCCTCGAAGATTCCAAAGCGGTTAACGAGAGCAGGTTCTCGTGGGTGATGTAGTCGTACTCTTGTCGATCTCAAGATCGCATAGACGATCCTTTCGGCGCTGCGTTCCGGCAGCGCTTCCGCAGTCGGTCACACGTTCGGTACTCTATGAAGACCTTCCTCTCCCTTGTTCCAGCAGGCAGCGGAGGTTGTAGCACTCACCTCACGATTCCGGCAGCACGACGGCGTGGTACCGGAAGTAGAGGGGAGATCTCGCAGGGCTTCGCCTTAAGACGGAGCGAGTATGGTGGACTATGAGAGAGGCCTTGGCGATCTAGGGTTTAGAGGGAACCAAGGGGCGGAGATTGGCCGGTGGCTAGGGCTTGGGGAAGCCCCAAGTCGGCGACTAGGAGAAACCCTAGGGCGGCGGCGACTTGCAGGAGGCCGGCGGCTAGGTTTAGGGTTTGGGTGGTGTTGGGTGTAGGGAAGAGGGGCACCCCTGCCCCTTCTTTTATAGGTGGGAGGGCGCCGGTTGGGAGGACGGAGTCCTCCCCCAACTCGGCCTCCTTGGATGGTGTAACACCCTCAGAATCGGACCTATGCAAGTTTGAGCAAAATTCGCCAAACCCGCATAGAAACGATTCAAAGGTGCCCACCGGGCACTTTCGTGCGGGTGGAAAACGAAGTAATAACATTACACAACAGTCCTCGATGGGACCCACAGAACAGATATATATAACAGCGACTCAAGGAGTCAAGAATACAGATATACGATACAAAGATCCAAATCACCTGAAAAACGATACAGCGTCCGACTACGGACAAGATGCAAATGGGGCTAAGAGCCCTGAAGAATAACCAATGGCGTCCAGGCCAAGCCGGAAGGGTAACCCTGCTAACGACGTCGATCTCAAACCTGCTTAAACAAAAGGGGTGCCGACAAAGGGCAAAGGAAAAAGAGGAGCGTCAGTACTGAGGCCAGTACACGGCGAGGCTAGAATTCGGCGGTCCTCGCCTACATAGGTATGGTGGACTGAAGCGGCAGCGGCAGCATGCACTAAACAACCTATAGAGACTCGATACAACTGGCGGCTATCAGAGAGGGGTAAGAAAGACCTACTCGGAACCAAGCTGATACTACCACCAATCAAACC
This sequence comes from Avena atlantica, assembly GCA_910589765.1. Lineage (NCBI taxonomy): Eukaryota > Viridiplantae > Streptophyta > Magnoliopsida > Poales > Poaceae > Avena > Avena atlantica. Next base: position 416,659,117 of record OU342735.1, read on the forward strand.
CGTCCTGGCGTTTCCCCCCTCGACACCGATCGAGGAAGTCAACCGGGGAACTCACACAGTTGGCAGTTTTATTTATTCGGTTATCGTTACAGCAATTACTAGTCAGGTTTAGATAATCATCCTGGTAAAGTAAGCAGTGGGCACTTTTATTTAACCATTCCATTGTAGTTGCAACACTTACTAGTCAGATACAAATAGCATGAGATATCCCAAAACCCAGCAGTTGTTGGTACTTTTATTTAGCCATTCCGTTGTAGTTGCAATATTTACTAGTCAAATACAATTGTCGCAAGCGACAAACCAAACAAGCAACTGTTGGCAGTTTTATTTAGCCATTCCGTTGTAGTTGAAGCTGATTACTAGTCATATCAGATACAAGTCAATTTATAACAGTAAACTTTAGTTATAGTTGTCTATGATCGAGATACTGTGCTCCAAGTCGTCCATAACCGCGGACACGGCTTTCAGAAAGTTTTAACCCGGCCGGGGTGCACAAATAGCAACACACACACGATCAACCTCGAAAAAACCAAATCAAAACCCAACGAGGTCTTCACGACAGAGCAATCACAAGATTCAGAAATATTTCAGGGGGCCACCCCATTAAGCTACCCGCAACGAAGTAAGCTAGCTTCGAGACGGACTCAAGGTCTGGGTAGACGGCTGTGAACGACTGGGAACCCAAAACTGGGCTTGTCGACACCGCGGAATCGTGTCCCGATCCTAAACAGTACAGGTGCTATCTGTCGCACAATTTAATTAAAGCAGTAAAGCATGGCATAAGTACAGGATCGTAAATAAAACCTCAAACTAGTTTGTGGCCCCAAGAAATAAGACGGAATCAAGCTCTGGCTAAGGGGGGCCCATAATTCCCCATATGTGGATAGCGCGATAAATCAAGGAACAGGTATCAAGTACTCGGGGTCCTACGGGACACAAGTGGGCGTTCGGAAACCAAATGTTATCTATCACCCACCGATGCCTCTGCTTACTTCAATTTTAGTTGTTAAACAGGAATTAAAATGAACAATAAGTAAAACTATGATCATTTCCAACATCACATGCGGCAATACATCAACACTGTGGCACTTGACGACACGCAACAACACTTGAGCAAGCGACTACGGCGCGCAAGTCCAACTATCTACCAAACAACAGGTAATAGGATGTGTCCGAGGCAATATAGGGCTGCAAGGGATATCACGGGTACGGAAAGCTAGAGCATCACAACACAGATAGCAATAGATCAACAGGAGGGAAGTAAATACTATAAAAGTAAGATAGGTAGAAAGGGGGAGATGCTCCCCTGAAAACATTGCCGAAGGGTTCATCCGAAGATCGGGGCGAAGCTCACATCAACTCAACGGCCTTATCCGCGAAGAAGCAAAACACTAGAATAAACACCGGATGCAATATTTAATACAACGGCAGAAGATCGGCATGATGCATGTATGATGCATGGCATGGCAAAGGTGCGATGCAATTAGGTCATATTAAGCGGAACCGGGGTCCCGACAAGTAGTTAGATGGTTCAAGTTATTTAGAACTCCCGCATTAAATGTGTTTTAACAAGGCAAGATAAGATACCGGTTCGCTACACAAGTTTAAATGAGGCCAATATAAGGCTAGATTTGCCCGCATATGGGCCCCATATTTAATTATTAGGTGAATCGGCATAAGGCCCCCAAACCACAGATATGCATGCGAGTATGACAATTCGAGATGCAACAAGTTGTTATTATGTTATAAAATAGGGTTTTCGGGAAGGGGTTCACACATTGAGGGTCTCGACGATCTTGAGGTTCTGGGGGTTCGGGGTCCGGTCTCGGGGTTCAGGGTTCGAAGGAACGGTCTCGACGGAAGCGTTTTTGGATATCAGAGGTAGGTCTTGTCGCGTCCGGGGAGCAGAACTTGGGGCGGTGTCGGGGCGCGTCGGGTTCTCCCGGGCCGATGCCGTTCTTGTCGCATGCAGATCTTGTCGCATTCGCGTTCCGGTCGGTCTTGGCGTTCGGGATGCAGAACTTGGTGTCCGGGACGGAGTACCTGTCGCACCGGGATCTTCGGATCGGGCTCCGGGATCGGTCTTCGGTTTTCCACGGATCGGGGTCTTCGGATCCGTGCTCTTGGTTTCATGACGATGATCTTGTCGATCCATGACGAGGATGTCCGGGTACTGGCTTGGATAGACGATGACGGACTTGGATGTGGTACCAGCAACCTCCTAGAGTCCCCGACTCGGCACAATCTTCACGCATCGGTCCGCGACAACGGAGTGCCTGGTACCGCGCATGGCGATCTAGGGTCTTCGGAAGAACTTGTCGAGCCTTGTCGCATGCGGGCACACAGGTGCTAGACAGACCATCCAGCAGGAGCACAGCAGCCTCAACAAGTACCAGGGGGCCCAGGACGACGACGAGCCGTGGACGGCCATGGCAGAGCAGTTCCTGGGAGGGAGCTCGCGGGCCGGCGAACGGGGCGGAGACGGGTGGCTGGCTCGAGCGGCCGGCGGCGGACGGCTTGCAGGTGGTGGTGGGAGGAGGGCACCGGCTCGGCGGGGTGCATCCGGGTCGGCGGAGCGGCTCGGCGCGCAGGAACCGGCGAGGCAGGGCGGCGGTGCAGAGGCGACCGGGCCATGCGGAGCTGGACGGCGAGGCGGCGACGCGGACGTCTGGGCGGCGAGCAGGGCGACGAGCTGGAGGCGGCGGGGTCGGCCGCGCGGAGGAGACGGCCGGGGCCACGCGGGAAGGTCGGAGCTAGGGGAGAGGGGACGCTGGCGAACTTGGCCGGAGGGGGAGGCAGGCGGAGCGGCCGGCGAGCACGGGCGGCGCTCGCGGAAGCCAGAGAGGCGGAGGGTGGCACCGGAGGAGGGCAGCGGTGAGCTGCAGAGGGTGGTGGAGCGGGCGACGGGAGCGAGCGAGGGCGGCGGGCGCGGAGCGGCGAAGAGAGGGCGGCGGCGCGCACAGGGGAAGGAGGCCGCGGGGAGGGAGCCCTGCGCGGGCGCGTGCGCGTGCGAGCTGGGGAAGAAAGGTGGAGGGAGGGAGGAAGATGGTGGTGGGACCGGGGGTTGGTGGGGATCTGGCAGGTGGTCACGCGGGGTGTGTGTGGCGCGTTTGTGTGTGCGTGTGTGTGGTCCTGTGTGTGTTTGCTGGGTGCGTCGTGTGCTGGGAAGAGAGTGAGGTGAGAGAGAGAGAGAGGTGGCTGGGGTAGGCTTAGGTGGCAGATGGGGAGTGGTGGAGACTAGGGAAAAAGGTGAGGTGGCGCGCTGCTACTGGTTGGGGTGAGGTGGAGAGGAGGGCTGGGTAGATAGGTTGGGTGAGTTTAGGATTTAGAGGGGCCGGTCTATTTGGACCGATTAATTTCTGGGGCGGTCGTTCGGGTCAATCGGCCCGTTCGACTGCCCCCACTAAAATAAATAATTATTTTTATTTACTTCAAACAAGGCCTTTGCAAGCCGATATCAGACAAAACAAAGTATTCCGGCGACCCGGATTTTTGGTTTTGAATTAAAGATGGGGCGTTTTTAGAAAACAAAATGGGCTTTGCGAAAATAGTTTTATGCAAACAAGGCATGATGATGACGATGCAATGCACAAAACAACGCGATTTTCTAGTAGTGGTTTTGCGGGATGCTACAATTCGACACCACTAACAATGGATCTCGCCCTCGAGATCCGCCTCATGGTACCGGAAAGAAGGTCGGCGATCTGCATCTTCTCGCTTCGCGTAGATCCTCGCGACACCACTAACGAGGGTTCATCCTCCATCTTGAAACCGGCAACACCACCAACAAAGGGTCGTTGTTCCTGATCGTCGAGAGAACACTCCGGAGAAACAAAGGACGAAGGTAGAGGTATCGCAAATAAAGCCACCCCTAACTTCCGTGGACGGAGTAAAATTGCTGGATCCACTGATTCGACATACGAGAGCGAATGATAAGAGCAGTGGTAGGGTAGCTACTCCATCCCGCACTCAAACCATTACTCTGCACGCGAATAGACGGATTATGCAACCAACTCTCGGAATTAGACTGAAGATCTCGACAAGCGAGGTTCGGAAACAAGGAGGGATGCAGGCTCTGCATCGGATCTGGCGTAGAGGATGTCGTCGCGTCGGGAAACACCAGAAGAGACAAGAGAAATCGTATGAAAGACACAATGATTAGGTTCCGCGATGGTTCCATTGGCATGAACAACACATGCTCAAGGTTAACTCCAACTTCACCAAAGCTCATCCTCCTCATATGTTTTTCAACGACACCGATATCTAGCAAGGAACACATATGGATAAGGAGCTCAAGAACAAAAGATTGGAGGAAGGGTACAACAGACAAGTTGCAGATTGATGATCGTAGCACCTCCGTTACAAAAGGGGAGAAAGAGAAACCCTGAAGGTACGACGGAAACCCAACCACGAGAAATCCTGGACTCGAAGAAAGAGAAGAGAGCGGATTCAAAACACGTAGAGGTAAGAGGAGAACAGCAGAGGGGTAAGGAGTAAAATCAGACCTAATCAGAACTATCCAACCGATTTTCAAAAATAGTTTTGACACTTCTACTTCGGCCGTTAGCTAGGTTATCCTACAGGCTGGACTTGTGGGGTATCGCAACTGCTGAGCTCTGATACCACTCTGTAACACCCTCAGAATCGGACCTATGCAAGTTTGAGCAAAATTCGCCAAACCCGCATAGAAACGATTCAAAGGTGCCCACCAGGCACTTTCGTGCGGGTGGAAAACGAAGTAATAACATTACACAACAGTCCTCGATGGGACCCACAGAACAGATATATATAACAGCGACTCAAGGAGTCAAGAATACAGATATACGATACAAAGATCCAAATCACCTGAAAAACGATACAGCGTCCGACTACGGACAAGATGCAAATGGGGCTAAGAGCCCTGAAGAATAACCAATGGCGTCCATAACCCTGCCTAGGCCAAGCCGGAAGGGTAACCCTGCTAACGACGTCGATCTCAAACCTGCTTAAACAAAAGGGGTGCCGACAAAGGGCAAAGGAAAAAGAGGAGCGTCAGTACTGAGGCCAGTACACGGCGAGGCTAGAATTCGGCGGTCCTCGCCTACATAGGTATGGTGGACTGAAGCGGCAGCGGCAGCATGCACTAAACAACCTATAGAGACTCGATACAACTGGCGGCTATCAGAGAGGGGTAAGAAAGACCTACTCGGAACCAAGCTGATACTACCACCAATCAAACCCGTCCTGGCGTTTCCCCCCTCGACACCGATCGAGGAAGTCAACCGGGGAACTCACACAGTTGGCAGTTTTATTTATTCGGTTATCGTTACAGCAATTACTAGTCAGGTTTAGATAATCATCCTGGTAAAGTAAGCAGTGGGCACTTTTATTTAACCATTCCATTGTAGTTGCAACACTTACTAGTCAGATACAAATAGCATGAGATATCCCAAAACCCAGCAGTTGTTGGTACTTTTATTTAGCCATTCCGTTGTAGTTGCAATATTTACTAGTCAAATACAATTGTCGCAAGCGACAAACCAAACAAGCAACTGTTGGCAGTTTTATTTAGCCATTCCGTTGTAGTTGAAGCTGATTACTAGTCATATCAGATACAAGTCAATTTATAACAGTAAACTTTAGTTATAGTTGTCTATGATCGAGATACTGTGCTCCAAGTCGTCCATAACCGCGGACACGGCTTTCAGAAAGTTTTAACCCGGCCGGGGTGCACAAATAGCAACACACACACGATCAACCTCGGAAAAACCAAATCAAAACCCAACGAGGTCTTCACGACAGAGCAATCACAAGATTCAGAAATATTTCAGGGGGCCACCCCATTAAGCTACCCGCAACAAAGTAAGCTAGCTTCGAGACGGACTCAAGGTCTGGGTAGACGGCTGTGAACGACTGGGAACCCAAAACTGGGCTTGTCGACACCGCGGAATCGTGTCCCGATCCTAAACAGTACAGGTGCTATCTGTCGCACAATTTAATTAAAGCAGTAAAGCATGGCATAAGTACAGGATCGTAAATAAAACCTCAAACTAGTTTGTGGCCCCAAGAAATAAGACGGAATCAAGCTCTGGCTAAGGGGGGCCCATAATTCCCCATATGTGGATAGCGCGATAAATCAAGGAACAGGTATCAAGTACTCGGGGTCCTACGGGACACAAGTGGGCGTTCGGAAACCAAATGTTATCTATCACCCACCGATGCCTCTGCTTACTTCAATTTTAGTTGTTAAACAGGAATTAAAATGAACAATAAGTAAAACTATGATCATTTCCAACATCACATGCGGCAATACATCAACACTGTGGCACTTGACGACACGCAACAACACTTGAGCAAGCGACTACGGCGCGCAAGTCCAACTATCTACCAAACAACAGGTAATAGGATGTGTCCGAGGCAATATAGGGCTGCAAGGGATATCACGGGTACGGAAAGCTAGAGCATCGCAACACAGATAGCAATAGATCAACAGGAGGGAAGTAAATACTATAAAAGTAAGATAGGTAGAAAGGGGGAGATGCTCGCCTGAAAACATTGCCGAAGGGTTCATCCGAAGATCGGGGCGAAGCTCACATCAACTCAACGGCCTTATCCGCGAAGAAGCAAAACACTAGAATAAACACCGGATGCAATATTTAATACAAAGGCAGAAGATCGGCATGATGCATGTATGATGCATGGCATGGCAAAGGTGCGATGCAATTAGGTCATATTAAGCGGAACCGGGGTCCCGACAAGTAGTTAGATGGTTCAAGTTATTTAGAACTCCCGCAATTAAATGTGGTTTTAACAAGGCAAGATAAGATACCGGTTCGCTACACAAGTTTAAATGAGGCCAATATAAGGCTAGATTTGCCCGCATATGGGCCCCATATTTAATTATTAGGTGAATCGGCATAAGGCCCCCAAACCACAGATATGCATGCGAGTATGACAATTCGAGATGCAACAAGTTGTTATTATGTTATAAAATAGGGTTTTCGGGAAGGGGTTCACACATTGAGGGTCTCGACGATCTTGAGGTTCTAGGGGTTCGGGGTCCGGTCTCGGGGTTCAGGGTTCGAAGGAACGGTCTCGACGGAAGCGTTTTTGGATATCAGAGGTAGGTCTTGTCGCGTCCGGGGAGCAGAACTTGGGGCGGTGTCGGGGCGCGTCGGGTTCTCCCGGGCCGATGCCGTTCTTGTTGCATGCAGATCTTGTCGCATTCGCGTTCCGGTCGGTCTTGGCGTTCGGGATGCAGAACTTGGTGTCCGGGACGGAGTACCTGTCGCACCGGGATCTTCGGATCGGGCTCCAGGATCGGTCTTCGGTTTTCCACGGATCGGGGTCTTCGGATCCGTGCTCTTGGTTTCATGACGATGATCTTGTCGATCCATGACGAGGATGTCCGGGTACTGGCTTGGATAGACGATGACGGACTTGGATGTGGTACCAGCAACCTCCTAGAGTCCCCGACTCGGCACAATCTTCACGCATCGGTCCGCGACAACGGAGTGCCTGGTACCGCGCATGGCGATCTAGGGTCTTCGGAAGAACTTGTCGAGCCTTGTCGCATGCGGGCACACAGGTGCTAGACAGACCATCCAGCAGGAGCACAGCAGCCTCAACAAGTACCAGGGGGCCCAGGACGACGACGAGCCGTGGACGGCCATGGCAGAGCAGTTCCTGGGAGGGAGCTCGCGGGCCGGCGAACGGGGCGGAGACGGGTGGCTGGCTCGAGCGGCCGGCGGCGGACGGCTTGCAGGTGGTGGTGGGAGGAGGGCACCGGCTCGGCGGGGTGCGTCCGGGTCGGCGGAGCGGCTCGGCGCGCAGGAACCGGCGAGGCAGGGCGGCGGTGCAGAGGCGACCGGGCCAGGCGGAGCTGGACGGCGAGGCGGCGACGCGGACGTCTGGGCGGCGAGCAGGGCGACGAGCTGGAGGCGGCGGGGTCGGCCGCGCGGAGGAGACGGCCGGGGCCACGCGGGAAGGTCGGAGCTAGGGGAGAGGGGACGCTGGCGAGCTTGGCCGGAGGGGGAGGCAGGCGGAGCGGCCGGCGAGCACGGGCGGCGCTCGCGGAAGCCAGAGAGGCGGAGGGTGGCACCGGAGGAGGGCAGCGGTGAGCTGCAGAGGGTGGTGGAGCGGGCGACGGGAGCGAGCGAGGGCGGCGGGCGCGGAGCGGCGAAGAGAGGGCGGCAGCGCGCACAGGGGAAGGAGGCCGCGGGGAGGGAGCCCTGCGCGGGCGCGTGCGCGTGCGAGCTGGGGAAGAAAGGTGGAGGGAGGGAGGAAGATGGTGGTGGGACCGGGGGTTGGTGGGGATCTGGCAGGTGGTAACGCGGGGTGTGTGTGGCGCGTTTGTGTGTGCGTGTGTGTGGTCCTGTGTGTGTTTGCTGGGTGCGTCGTGTGCTGGGAAGAGAGTGAGGTGAGAGAGAGAGAGAGGTGGCTGGGGTAGGCTTAGGTGGCAGATGGGGAGTGGTGGAGACTAGGGAAAAAGGTGAGGTGGCGCGCTGCTACTGGTTGGGGTGAGGTGGAGAGGAGGGCTGGGTAGATAGGTTGGGTGAGTTTAGGATTTAGAGGGGCCGGTCTATTTGGACCGATTAATTTCTGGGGCGGTCGTTCGGGTCAATCGGCCCGTTCGACTGCCCCCACTAAAATAAATAATTATTTTTATTTACTTCAAACAAGGCCTTTGCAAGCCGATATCAGACAAAACAAAGTATTCCGGCGACCCGGATTTTTGGTTTTGAATTAAAGATGGGGCGTTTTTAGAAAACAAAACGGGCTTTGCGAAAATAGTTTTATGCAAACAAGGCATGATGATGACGATGCAATGCACAAAACAACGCGATTTTCTAGTAGTGGTTTTGCGGGATGCCACAGATGGCGGGTGGAGGGAGGAGGACTTCCTCCCCAAGTAGGTTTCCTACTCTCCCTCCACCAAGAAAACTTGCCATTTGACTTTTCAAATTGGCGTTTGACTTTTCAAACTAGGATTTGATTTCTCCCTTTAGTTTGCCCAGCCATGATACCTAGTACATGATGCAACCATTCCACATTATCATGACACATTCATGTACCCTTCCCCTCCGGAGTGCCGGACCTTCCGGAACCTTCTAGAACATTCCCGATGAAAACACCGGAATCATTCCCCAACTACGAAACATGACTTTCCTTATATAAATCTTATTCTCCGGACCATTCCGGATCTCCTCGTGATATCCCGGATCCCATCCGAGACTCCGAACAACATTCGGTCTCTTACTCATCATTCCATAACTACTCAACAACATCGAATCCTTAAGTGTGTCTCCCTACGGTTCGTGAATTATGCGGACATGATCGAGACACTTATCCGATCAATAACCAATAGAGGAATCTGGAAATTCATATGGCTCCCACATATTTCTACAATTACTTTGCGATCGAATGAACCACTTACATACGATACCAATTTCCCTTTGTCTCACGATGGTTTACTTATCCGAGGTTTTGATCGTCGGTGTCTCTGCATACCTAGTTCAACCTCGTTACTGATAAGTACTCTTTTCTCGTTCCCGAGATATGTGATCCCTCGTGAGCCAGTCACATGCTTGCAAGCTAATTGGATGACATTCCACCGAGAGGGCCTAGAGTATATCTATCTGTAATATGGATGGACAAATCCCACTCTTGATCCATGTGTCTCAAACCATACTTTCCAAACACTCAATGCCACCTTTATAGCCACCCAGTTACGGTGCGGTGTTTGATGTCATCAAAGCATCCTTCCGGTGATGGTGATAAGCATGATCTCATGGTCGAAGGAATTAGGTTACTATGTATCAGAAAGCTTATAGCAATTGAACTATTAAAATGACTTGATCTTTATGCTACGCTTATCTTTAAGAGTATGTCCATCATATCATTCTCCTAATGATATGACCTTGTTATTAACGACATCTCAAATGTTCATGATCAAGAAACCATGATCATCTATTAATCAACAAGCTAGTATTATAAAGAGGCTTTACTAGGGACTCTAATTTAGTTTACAAATCACACAAGTATTAATGTTTCTGGTCAATAATATTATAGAATGAATGCAAACATTTATCATAAACATAAAGATATAATAATAACTACATTTATTATTGCCTCTAGGGCATATCTCCAACAGTTGCACTAGAGTCAACTAATCTAGATTACATGGTAATATACCGAACACCCATGGCAGTTTGGTGTTGGTCATGTTTTACCCTCGAGAGAGGTTTAGTCAACGGATCCGCCACATTCAGATCTGTGTGTACTTTGCAAATCTTTATGTAACCATCTTGGACATGTTCTCGAATAGCATGAAAACGCAACTTGATGCGCTTCAGCTTCTTGTGTGACCTTGGTTCTTGCGCATTGGCTATGGCGCCCATGTTATCACTGTAGATAGACATTGGGTCCAGCGCACTTGGAACCACACCGAGCTCTGTAATGAACTCCTTCATCCATATCGCTTATTGTGAAGCCTCCGAAGCAGCTATGTATTCCGATTCAGTTGAAGATCTCGCCACAATGCTTTGATTTGCACTCCTCCAGCTAACTACTGCACCATTCAAAGTAAATACGTATCCATATTGTGATTTAGAATCATCCAGATCGGTGTTCCAACTAGCACCAGTGTAACCATTAACAACGAACTGTTCATCACCTCCATAAGAAAGAACCATATCCTTAGTTCTTCTCAAGTACTTAAGGATGTTTTTGACCGCTGTCCAATGATCCACTCCTGGATCACTTTGATATCTGCTAGTCAAACTAACAGCATATGCAATGTCGGGTCTAGTACATAGCATGGCATACATTAGAGATCCTATGGCTGAGGCATAGGGAGTCTTACTCATCCTTTCTCTATCTTCTGCCATTGCTGGACTTTGAGTTTTACTCAAGGTCGTATTGGGCAACATGGGCAAGAACCCTTTCTTGCTATCTTCCATTCCAAACCTCTTTAGAACTTTGTCCAAATATGTACTTTGTGACAATGATATTAGGCGTCTTGATCTATCTTTATAAATCTTTATGCCTAATATGTAAGCTGCTTCGCCAAGATCTTTCATTGAAAAACTATTATTCAAATATTCCTTGACACTATTAAGAAGGTCTACATCATTCTCAATCAACAATATGTCATCTACATATAGTATTAAGAATGCTACAGAGCTCCCACTCACTTTCTTGTAAATACAAGCTTCTCCATAAGTTTGTATAAAACCAAAACTTTTGATAACCTTATCAAAACATTGATTCCAACTTCGGGATGTTTGCTTCAACCCATATATGGACCATTGAAGTTTTCATACCTTGTTAGCATCTTTAGGATCGACAAAACCTTTGGGTTGCATCATATACAACTCTTCATCAATGTCTCCATTGAGGAACGTTGTTTTGACATCCATCTGCCATATCTCATAATCATAATATGCAGCGATTGCTAACATAATCCTCACAGAATTTAGCTTCGCTACTGGTGAGAAAGTCTCATCGTAGTCAACTCCTTGAATTTGTTGAAACCCTTTTTCGACAAGTCGAGCTTTATAGACAGTAACATTACCATCAGCATCTGTTTTCTTCTTGAAAATCCATTTATTCTCGACAGCCTTCCGGCCATCCGGTAAGTTCACCAAAGTCCATACTTGGTTTTCGTACATGGATCCAATTTCGGATTTCATGGCGTCTTGCCATTTATTGGAATCTGGGCTCATCATCGCTTCCTCGTATGTTGCAGGGTCATCGGTGTTGTCCACCAACATGACACTCATAACGGGATCATACCAATTAGGAGTGGTACGAGTTCTCGTTGACCTACGAGGTTCTGTAGCAACTTCAACCGAAGTTTCATGATCATCATCATTAGCTTCCTCTCTTATTGGTGTAGATGCCACAAGAACTACTTCCGGTGTTGTGCTACTCGCAAGTTCGAGAGAAGGTTCAACAACCTCGTCGAGTTCTACTTTCCTTCTAGTCACTTCTTTCGAGAGAAATTCCTTCTCTAGAAAGGATCCATTTTTAGCAACGAAGATTTTGCCCTCGGATCTATGATAGAAGGTATACCCAATAGTTTCCTTCGAGTATCCTATGAAGACGCATTTTTCCGCTTTGGGTTCAAGCTTGTCCGGTTGTAACTTCTTTACATAGGCTTCGCAACGCCAAACTTTAAGGAACGACAATTTAGGTTTCTTCCCAAACCATAATTCATACGGTGTCGTTTCAACGGATTTAGATGGTGCCCTATTTAAAGTGAATGCGGCTGTTTCTAATGCATAACCCCAAAATGATTGCGGTAATCTGTAAGTGACATTATAGAACGAACCATATCTAAGAGAGTTCGATTACGACATTCGGACACACCATTACGCTGTGGTGTTCCCGGCGGTGTCAATTGTGAAAGTATTCCGCATTTCTTCAAATGCTCGCCAAACTCGTAACTTAGATATTCACCTCCACGATCAGAACATAGAAATTTAATCTTCTTGTTAAGTTGATTCTCTACCTCACTTTGAAATTCCTTAAACTTCTCGAAAGTTTCAGATTTATGTTTCATGAAATAGATATACCCATATCTACTCAAGTCATCCGTGAAGGTAAGAACATAACGATAACCACCGCGCGATGCTACAATCATTGGACCACACACATCGGTATGTATGAATTCCAATAAGTCCGTAGCTCGCTCCATCATACCAGAAAATGGAGTCTTAGTCATTTTACCCATCAGACATGCTTCGCATCTTTCAAGTGATTCGAAATCATATGTGTATTTCCACTATCGAGATTCATTAAGAATAGACCATCTATCAAAGGTGCATGTGCATAAAACATATTACTCATATAAATCGAACAACCATTTTTCTCGGACTTAAACAGGTAACCGTCTCGCAATAAACAAGATCCCGATATAATGTTCATGCTCAACGCAGGCACCAAATAATAATTATTTAAGTATAAAACTAATCCTGATGGTAGATGAATAGGTATCGCGCCGACCGCGATCACATCAACCTTTGATCCATTTCCAACGCGCATCGTCACCTCGTTCTTCGCTAGCTTCCGTTTATTCTGTAGCACCTGTTTCGAGTTACAAATATGAGCAACCGAACCAGTATCAAATACCCAGGCACTACTACGAGTACTAGTGAGATACACATCAATAACATGTATATCGGATATACCGTTCTTCTTGATGTTGCCATTCTTCAAATCCGCCAAGTACTTTGGGCAATTTCGCTTCCAGTGCCCCTCTCCCTTGCAGTAAAAGCATTCAGTATCGGGCTTAGGTCCAGCTTTGGTCTTCTTCGCCGGTGCGGCAACTTTCTTACCACCCTTCTTGAAGTTTTCATTTTGCTTAGACTTGCCTTTCTTGAATTTGGTGGTCTTATTGACCAACAACACTTGATGCTCTTTCTTGATCTCCACTTCTACTGATTTCAACATGGAGAAGAGTTTTGGCAACGTCTTGTTCATGCTTTGCATATTGTAGTTCATCACAAAGTTCTTGTAACTTGGTGGCAGTGATTGGAGGACACGGTAAATCCCCAAAGCATTAGGAATCACTATACCCAAGCTTTGGAGTTTGTTTGCGCGCCCAGACATCTTAAGAACGTGCTCATTGATGGAGCTGCACTCTTCCATCTTGCAGTTAAAGAACTTTTCAGAAGCCTCATAACTCTCAACTGCCGTGTGAGTCTCAAATATCAATTTGAGTTCACGAACAATATCATGTGGGTCATGGTTCTCAAACCTTTTCTGAAGCTCCGATTCCAAACCATATAAGATAGCACACTGAACTGTGGAGTACTGATTTTTCCGAGCGAGTTATACATTCTTTACTTCATTGGTAGCATCAGCTGCAGGCGGGTCACCCAACGGTGCATCCAGCACATAGGTCAAATTGCCAGCATTGAGGACAATCCTCAAATTGCGGAACCAATCCGCGAAGTTGCTTCCATTGTTTTTCAACTTTTCTTTCTCTAGGAACGCATTAAAATTGATGGTAGGGTCCGCCATTGATCTACAACATATTTTCAATAGTTTAGACTAAGTTTATGACAAATTGAGTTCTAATTAAAAGCTAAATTAATCTAGGTGAACTCCCACTCAAAAAAATATCCCTCACATTGTTTTAGTGATCACACGAACCAAATCCACCACATCAAAACCGATCATCATGAGAGTTGATGTAACTTCAATGGCGAACAATCAACATGTTCATCATATCTACTATATGACTCATGCTTTACCTTTCGGTGATCCGTGTTCCGAGACATGTCTGTACATGCTAGGCTCGTCAAGATCAAACCTTAGCTTCCGCATGAGCAAATCTGGCTTGCTCACGTTGTATACACTTGCAGAATCTAACACACCCGATCATCACGTGGTGCTTCGAAACAACAAGCTTTAGCAACGGTGCTTACCAAGGATGAAACTTTAAAACTTGAAATTAATGTGCATGAGGGATCATCTTATAATGCTGCCGTCGTTAACTAAGCAATACAAGATGCATAAAGGATTAACATCACATGCAATTCATAATATGTGATATGATATGGCCTTTCTTCTTGTGCTTCCGATCTCCATCTTCAAGCACGAACATGATCTCCATCATCACCGGCATCGTGTCAAGGTCAATGGCGTCGTTTCATGGTTGTCGTCCACCAACTCCAACTATTACAACTACTTTGAATAGACACGCGGGTCTTAACATAATTTAAAGACAACCATATGGCTCCTGCCGGTTGCCAACTTACAATAAGGAACATTGCATACATCAAATATAATCACAATCATGGCCATATCACATCACAGCACACCCCTGCAAAACAAAGTTAGACGCCTCTAATTTTCTTTGCATATTTTACGTGGTTTTGGGCTTTCAATAAGTGTCGATCTAACTTAGGACAAGAACCACAACGTTGATGTTTGAACTATCAAGTGCCCGTTTTAAATTGGATCTATACTATAATGGGAGAGACAGACACCCGCAAAGCCACTTATGCAATACAAGTTGCATGTTGAGCATGGAGCAAGTCTCATGAACAATGTCATGTAAGGTTAGCCCGGTCCGCTTCATCCCATCATACCGCAAGATGCAAAGTACACAAGAAGCAATTGATAATAAAAGCACCACCGCCCACAATGACCATTGTGTTCTACTCGTGCAACAGATCTACATATAGACATGACTCTGATACCACTGTAGGGGTTCGTAGCATGGAAAACAAAAAAATTCTACCGCATACAAACAAACAAGCCAAGATCTATCTACTAGATTGTAGCAACGAGTCGATAGAGGAACTCACCCTCGAAGATTCCAAAGTGTTTAACGAGAGCAGATTCTCGTGGGTGATGTAGTCGTACTCTTGCCGATCTCAAGATCGTGTAGACAATCCTTCCGGCGCTGCGTTCCGGCAGCGCTTCCGCAGTCGGTCACACGTTTGGTACTCGATGAAGACCTTCCTCTCCCTTGTTCCAGCAGGCAGCGGAGGTTGTAGCACTCTCCTCGTGATTCCGGCAGCACGACGGCGTGGTACCGGAAGTAGAGGGAAGGTCTCGCAGGGCTTCGCCTTAAGCTGGAGCGAGTATGGTGGACTATGAGAGAGGCCTTGGTGATATAGGGTTTAGAGGCACCAAGGGAGGAGGCTATGTCGGCGGCTAGGTCTTGGGGAGAGCCCCAACTTGGCGGCTAGGGCAAACCCTAGGGCGGCGGCGACTTGTGGTGGCCAGCGGCTAGGGCTAGGGTTTTGGTGGAGAGAGGTGTAGGTAAGAGGGGCACCCCTGCCCCTTCTTTTATAGGTGGGAGGGCGCCGGACAAGGGGAGGGAGTCCTCCCCCAAGTCGGCCTCCTTGTCCGGCGGGTGGAGGGGGAGGAACTCCTCCCCAAGTAGGTTTCCTACTCTCCCTCCACCAAGCAAAACTGTCGTTTGACTTTTTCAAATTGGCGTTTGACTTTTCAAACTAGGATTTGATTTCTCCCTTTATTTTGCCCAGCCATGATACCTAGTACATGATTCAACCATTCCACATTGTTATGACACATTCATGTACCCTTCCCCTCCGGAGTACCGGACCTTTCGGAACCTTCTAGAACATTCCCGATGAAAACATCGGAATCATTCCCCAACTTCGAAACAGGACTTTCCTTATATGAATCTTATCCTCCGGACCATTCCGGATCTCCTCGTGATATCCCGGATCCCATCCGAGACTCCGAACAACATTCGGTCTCTTTCTCATCATTCCATAACTACTCAACAACATCGAATCCTTAAGTGTGTCTCCCTACGGTTCGTGAATTATGCGGACATGATCGAGACACTTCTCCGATCAATAACCAATAGAGGAATCTGGAAATTCATATGGCTCCCACATATTTCTACGATTACTTTGCGATCGAATGAACCACTTACATACGATACCAATTTCCCTTTGTCTCACGATAGTTCACTTATCCGAGGTTTTGATCGTCGGTATCTCTGCATACGTAGTTCAACCTCGTTATTGATAAGTACCCTTTTCTCGTTCCCGTGATATGTGATCCCTTGTGAGCCAGTCACATGCTTGCAAGCTAATTGGATGACATTCCACCGAGAGGGCCCAGAGTATATCTATCCGTCATATGGATGGACAAATCCCACTCTTGATCCATGTGTCTCAACCCATACTTTCCGAATACTCAATGCCACCTTTATAGCCACCCAGTTACGGTGTGGTGTTTGATGTCATCAAATAATCCTTCCGGTGACGGTGATAAGCATGATCTCATGGTTGAAGGAATTAGGTTACTATGTATCAGAAAGCTTATAGCAATTGAACAATTAAAATGACTTGATCTTTATGCTACGCTTATCTATAAGAGTATGTCCATCATATCATTCTCCTAATGATATGACCTTGTTATTTACGACATCTCAAATGTTCATGATCAAGAAACCATGATCATCTATTAATCAACAAGCTAGTATTATAAACTGGCTTTACTAGGGACTCTAATTTAGTTTACAAATCACACAAGTATTAATGTTTCTGGTCAATACTATTATAGCATGAATGTAAACATTTATCATAAACATAAAGATATAATAATAACTACATTTATTATTGCCTCTAGGGCATATCTCCAACAGTCTCCCACTTGCACTAGAGTCAACTAATCTAGATTACATGGTAATATACCGAACACCCATGGCAGTTTGGTGTTGGTCATGTTTTACCCTCGGGAGAGGTTTAGTCAACGGATCCGCCACATTCAGATCTATGTGTACTTTGCAAATCTTTATGTAACCATCTTGGACATGTTCTCGAATAGCATGAAAACGCAGCTTGATGTGCTTCAGCTTCTTGTGTGACCTTGGTTCTTCCGCATTGGCTATGGCGCCCATGTTATCACAGTAGATAGACATTGGGTCCAGCGCACTTGGAACCACACCGAGCTCTGTAATGAACTCCTTCATCCATATCGCTTCTTGTGAAGCCTCCGAAGCAGCTATGTATTCTGATTCAGTTGAAGATCTCGCCACAATGCTTTGATTTTCACTCCTCCAGCTAACTACTTCACCATTCAAAGTAAATACGTATCCAGATTGTGATTTAGAATCATCCGGATCGGTGTTCCAACTAGCACCGGTGTAACCATTAACAACGAACTGTTCATCACCTCCATAAGAAAGAACCATATCCTTAGTTCCATTGAGGAACCCTGTTTTGGCATCCATCTGCCATATCTCATAATCATAATATGCAGCGATTTCTAACATAATCCTTACAGACTTTAGCTTCGCTACTGGTGAGAAAGTCTCATCGTAGTCAACTCCTTGAATTTTTTGAAACCCTTTTGCGACAAGTCGAGCTTTATAGACAGTAACATTACCATCAGCATTTGTTTTCTTCTTGAAAATCCATTTGTTCTCGATAGCCTTCCGGCCATCCAGTAAGTCCACCAAAGTCCATACTTGGTTTTCGTACATGGATCCAATTTCGGATTTCATGGCATCTTGCCATTTATTGGAATCTGGGCTCATCATCGCTTACTCATATGTCGCAGGGTCATCGGTGTTGTCCACCAACATGACACTCATAACGGGATCATACCAATCAGGAGTGGTACAAGTTCTCGTTGACCTGCGAGGTTCTGTAGCAACTTCAACCAAAGTTTCGTGATCATCATCATTATCTTCCTCCCTTATTGGTGTAGGCGCCACTTGAACTACTTTCGGTGTTGCGCTACTCGCAAGTTCGAGAGAAGGTTCAACAACGTCGTCGAGTTCTACTTTCCTTCCTGTCACTTCTTTCGAGAGAAATTCCTTCTCTAGAAAGGATCCATTCTTGGCAACGAAGATATTGCCCTCGGATCTATGATAGAAGGTATACCCAATAGTTTCCTTCGGGTATCCTATGAAGACGCATTTTTCCGCTTTGGGTTCAAGCTTGTCCGGCTGTAACTTCTTTACATAGGCTTCGCAACCCCAGACTTTAAGGAACGACAATCTAGGTTTCTTCCCAAACCATAATTCATATGGTGTCGTTTCAACGGATTTAGATGGTGCCCTATTTAAAGTGAATGCGGATGTTTCTAATGCATAACCCCAAAACGATAGCGGTAAATCTAGAAGTGACATCATAGAACAAACCATATCTAAGAGAGTTCGATTACGACGTTCGGACACACCATTACGTTGTGGTGTTTCCGGCGGTGTCAATTGTGAAAGTATTCCACATTTATTCAAATGCTCGCCAAACTCGTAACTTAGATATTCACCTCCATGATCAGAACACATAAATTTAATCTTCTTGTTATGTTGATTCTCTACCTCACTTTGAAATTCCTTAAACTTCTCGAAAGTTTCGGACTTATGTTTCATGAAATAGATATACCCATATCTACTCAAGTCATCTATGAAGGTAAGAACATAACGACAACCACCACGCGATGCTACGCTCATTGGACCACACACATCGGTATGTATGATTTCCAACAAGTCCGTAGCTCGCTCCATCATACCAAAAAATGGAGTCTTAGTCATTTTACCCATCAGACATGCTTCGCATCTTTCAAGTGATTCGAAATCAAGTTCAAGAAGTCCATCGGAATGGAGTTTCTTCATACGCTTCACTCCAATGTGACCAAGACGACAGTGCCACATATAGGTCGAGTTATTGCTCAATTTCAAACGTTTAGCTTCAATGTTATTAATATGTGTATTTCCACTATCGAGATTCAATAAGAATAGACCATCTATCAAAGGTGCATGTGCATAAAACATATTACTCATGTAAATCAAACAACCATAATTCTCGGACTTAAACAAGTAAGCATCTCACAACAAACATGATCCAGGTATAATGTTCATGCTCAATGCAGGCACCAAATAACAATTATTTAAGTATAAAACTAATCCCGATGGTAGATGAAGAGGTAGCGTGCTGACCGCGATCACATCAACCTTTGATCCATTTCCAACGCGCATCGTCACCTCGTTCTTCGCTAGCTTCCGTTTATTCTGCAGCACCTGTTTCGAGTTACATATATGAGCAACCGAACCAGTATCAAATACCCAGGCACTACTACGAGTACTAGTGAGATACACATCAATAACATGTATATCGGATATACCTTTCTTCTTGATGTTGCCATTCTTCAAATCCTCCAGAGTACTTTGGGCAATTCCGCTTCCAGTGACCCTCTCCCTTGCAGTAAAAGCACTCAGTATCAGGCTTAGGTCCAGCCTTGGTCTTCTTCGCCGGTGCGGCAACTTTTTTACCACCCTTCTTGAAGTTTCCCTTTTGCTTATACTTGCGTTTCTTGAATTTGGTGGTCTTATTGACCAACAACACTTGATGCTCTTTCTTGATCTCCACTTCTGCAGATTTCAACATGCAGAAGAGTTTTGGCAACGTCTTGTTCATGTTTTGCATATTGTAGTTCATCACAAAGTTCTTGTAACTTGGTGGCAGTGATTGGAGGACACAGTAAATCCCCAAAGCATTAGGAATCACTATACCCAAGCTTTGGAGTTTGTTTGCGTGCCCACACATCTTAAGCACATGCTCACTGACGGAGCTGCCCTCTTCCATCTTGCAGTTAAAGAACTTTTCAGAAGCCTCATAACTCTCAACTGCTGCGTGAGCCTCAAATATCATTTTGAGTTCACAGACAATATCATGTGGGTCATGGTTCTCAAACCTTTTCTGAAGCTCCGATTCCAAACCATACAAGATAGCACACTGAACTGTGGAGTACTGATTCTTCCGAGTGAGGTAAACGTTCTTTACTTCATCGGTAGCATCAGCTGCAGGCGGGTCACCCAGCGATGCATCCAGCACATAGGTCAAATTACCAGCATTGAGGACAATCCTCAAATTGCGGAACCAATCCGCGAAGTTTCTTCCATTGTTTTTCAAGTTTTCTTTCTCTAGGAATGCATTAAAATTGATGGTAGGGGCCGCCATTGATCTACAACATATTTGCAATAGTTTAGACTAAGTTTATGACAAATTGAGTTCTAATTAACAGTTAAATTAATCTAGGTGAACTCCCACTCAAAACAATATCCCTCACATTGTTTTAGTGATCACACGAACCAAATCCACCACATCAAAACCGATCATCACGAGAGTTGATGTAGCTTCAATGGTGAACAATCGACATGTTCATAATATCTCCTATATGACTCATGTTTTACCTTTCGGTGATCTGTGTTCCGAGACCATGTCTGTACATGCTAGGCTCGTCAAGATCAAACCTTAGCTTCTGCATGATCAAATCTGGCTTGCTCACGTTGTATACACTTGTAGAATCTAACACACCCGATCATCATGTGGTGCTTCGAAACAACAAGCTTTAGCAACGGTGCTTACTAAGGATGAACACTTCAAAACTTGAAATTTATGTGCATGAGGGATCATATTATAATACTACCGTTGTTAACTAAGCAATACAAGATGCATAAAGGATTAACATCACATGCAATTCATAATATGTGATATGATATGGCCTTTCTTCTTGTGCTTCTGATCTCCATCTTCAAGCACGAACATGATCTCCATCATCACCGGCATAGCGTCAAGGTCAATGGCGCCGTTTCATGGTTGTCGTCCACCAGCTCCAACTATTATAACTACTTTGAATAGACACGCGGGTCTTATCAGAATTTAAAGACAACCATATGGCTCCTGCCAGTTGCCAACTTTATAATAAGGAACATTGCATACATCAAATATAATCATAATCATGGCCATATCACATCACAGCACACCCCTGCAAAACAAAGTTAGACACCTCTAATTTTCTTTGCATATTTTACGTGGTTTGGGGATTTCAATAAGTGTCGATCTAACTTACGAACAAGAACCACAACGTTGATGTTTGAACTATCAAGTGCCTGTTGTAAATTGGATCTATACTATAATGGGAGAGACAGACACCCGCAAAGCCACTTATGCAATACAAGTTGCATGTTGAGCGTTGAGCAAGTCTCATGAACGATGTCATGTAAGGTTAGCCCGGGCCGCTTCATCCCATCATACCGCAAGATGCAAAGTACACAAGAAACAATTGATAATAAAAGCACCACCACCCACAATGACCATTGTGTTCTACTCGTGCAACAGATCTACATATAGACATGGCTCTGATACCACTGTAGGGGTTCGTAGCATTGAAAACAAAAAAAATTCTACCACATGCAAACAAACAAGCCAAGATCTATCTACTAGATTGTAGCAACGAGTCGATAGAGGAACTCACCCTCGAAGATTCCAAAGCGGTGAGCAGATTCTCGTGGGTGATGTTGTTGGGGAGATGACCCCAGATAGGGTCATGACGGGGAAAGACGAAAGGAGTTTCCCCTGTCATATTCCGAATTAATGTCTATATCGGCCGAATCATGTAAAGGTCGGCCGAGGTAAGCACGAGCATGACACATATGAGAAGGGCAGAACGTTACCCGACCGAAGTACGGTTTAAGTCGGCCGGGTAAGTCCGAATAACCTAAATGCAGGTGAATGCCAAGCCGAGCTAAGCGATACAGGGCCGAATAACATGAAGCTTGCAGGAGAAGGAAGAGCCTAAAGTCAAACCCTAGCCTCGGGCTAGGAAGAATCTGAACAGAGCCACGTGCAAAGGACAAGGCGCAGAGCAGCAGAAGAGCAGAAGGAGGTCACGGAGATGACAGTCCTGGAACCCGTGGCATGCAGGTGGGGCTCTCTGGAACTTTGCCGTCATTAGAAGGGGGACACAGAAAGGAGCGCGCCGAGTTACTATATTGGGACAAGCATATTCCTCGAATATGCTTGCCACGTCAGCCCTAGAGGATCCAAGGTACCCCTTTATAAGGAGAAGCTTGGACCCTTGAGGGGGGATCGGCTCATTCTATACCGTTAGGCTGGTAGAAATTCATCCTCTCTTCTTGCATACAACTCAAGGAGCACTTGTAGTCCAAGAAAGGATAAATAAAGATCTGTATGTTAGTCATTTGTGTGTAGAATTAACTACATCTTCCCTCCCTAGGTCCCTCTAGCATCCATTGGCCCCAAACTTTAGCCTACTCATGGCATCTGCCGTGCCACCACCACGACAGTTGGCGCCCACCATGGGGCCAGTAGCGGTGCTAGCTGGAGTCATGATCCGGACGGGAAACTTCATCCACACTGGCGAGCGCATTGTCTCTGGCTTAGTCCGGATATTCTGTGACTATGTCAGCGATAACGCAGGCAGCTTCAGGGGAAAAACTCCTCCGCGCAATGGCGTCTTCATCAACTTGGGCATGCACCAGATCTACGTCGGCATCGACACCTCCGACATTTATCCTCACCAAGTTATTGTTGCAGGAGAGCCCCCCCTTAGCGCCGCAAACGGTCCGCGTGGAGAACGCCCCGTCAGCAGCGTCGAGGTGATGGTCGCAGCCGGGGTGCTGGCGGGAGAAGCAGGCGTCGGATCAAGCAAGGATCCGACGATGGGAGTGCAGGTGACCATAAAGCAGGCAGCTCCCCCGCCCACCAAGGTGGGTCCTTCGGCAGCCAACCTAGCCGAGGTGCAGGAGACAACCCCGAAGGCACCAAGGGTAAGATGGCCGCCTCTGGAAATACCAAAAAATATTCTCCAGGCAACTATAGATAATCTGACCACGCCTGTAGCGCCGATACTTGATCCGGCTAATGCTCAGGTAGAATTAGAAGAAACCAGGCAAAAAGTACTGGTGGAGGCAAAAAAGGTGTCGGCATTGCGAGAGTCCTTAAACAGGACCCTGCGAGAATATGCTAAGGCAAACAAGTTTGATGTCGCCCCTGAGCGGGTTGATGAATTAAGATTGAGAGGGAAGAACGTCATGGATGATATCAATAAAGAGCATGAGACTCATAAGGCAGATTCAGTTGATCTAGGCTTGCCGAGGTATAGCACCTCGGCAAAGAACCTAAGGGCGGCAAATTCCGCTGCACTAGAGTTAGAAGGACTGACCGGCGAAGCCCGGCAGAAACAACAAGAAAGAGTGAATGAGCTGGTGCGCATTGCGAACCAGCAGAATGAAGAAATGCTCAGGGAAGACCCGGCAAGGCTTGGTGCCTCACGTATGGTTCATTCGGCTGGTGCAGCACCCGCCCTATCAGTGGCAGCAGCATCCTCACCCGGAAACAATGCGTGAAAAGACAGAGCAGTAACTTCGGGAAAAAGAAATAAGCAAATTGTTCTGTATGATCCGGCAGTAGCCGGAAAAGCAAATGAAAACAGAGGCAATGGGAGCCGAGGTAACAGTGGCGAAAGAAACCCCGGCCGTGCCGACAAAGGCAACGGAAGGTGAGGTAATGGGGATCACGGAAGAGGAAATCATGAGAATAATATCCCGACAGAAGGAAGGAGGGATCCGCTGCCCAATCCTCAGTCGAGATATGAACCTCGGCAGGAAAGAGAAGTGAGACCAGCTCGCCACAATCAGGTGAATGAGAGGTACAATGATGGCTATTCATATATGGAGTATGCAGGGCATGCTGGAAATGACCATTATGGAATACAGGAAAGAATCATTTACAGAAACTTGCCGTCGAATGACGCAAGATCAAAATTGGACAGGTTGTACCGATCCGAGTTGTTAGAGGAGCAAGGTCCCCCGGGTCCGGCATGTTTCGGACCCCGGATCATGGGCGAGCCGCCTGTGCCGAATTTTCAGCTGGCAAGGGGCACGAAAACATACAATGGGAGCACCAAACCACAAGACTAGTTAATTGACTATGCCACTGCAGTAAAATAAGCTGGCGGAAACTTGCGATGGGCAGTAAGATATGTTCCGCAAATGCTGGAAGGACCGGCCAGAGTATGGCTGAATAATCTGCCAGCGGGCAGTATCAACTGCTGGCTAGATTTTGAGGAGGTGTTTGTCAGCAACTTTACCAGCACTTACAAGAGACCAAACATGCCACAGCAGCTTGCGATGTGCAACCAAAGGCCGAATGAGACAGACAGAGCGTTCTTGACTCGGTGGTGTAACCTCAGGAATTCATGCGAGGGAGTTATAGAATCGCACGCGATAGATTGGTTCGCTCAAGGATGCCGTTATGACAGTGTCTTGTGGCAGCGACTGCAAAGATATATGCCAACCACTTTGGCGGAAACCATCAGGATAGCGGATTCATATGCATTGGGAGATCCGATGCAACCAGAGCTGATGTCGGCAGACCATCGGGAGCATCAAGATTAATATGCAAGAGATGCGTCCGGATCATCGAGGCGCAATGAGTTCAGAGGAAGAAGAAGAGAGGAAAGACTGGATTACAGATATGCCTCCAATCAGGTGGTAGCGGTAGTGCAAGATCAGCCGAGTCATGGAAACAGTCAGCGGCAGAAGAATAGTCCTCAGCAATGGACACCAAGGAATGAAGGGAAGAGACAGTGGACACCAGAGCAGAAGAAGCAATGGCAGGAAAGGCCGAAGTACACGTTTGAGTCCATGTTGGATCAAACGTGTAAGTTTCACACTCCAAACCCGGCCAAGCTAGCCAATCATACAACTCGGCAATGTGCCTGGATGAAAAATGCAATGGGTAACCCGGCGGGCATGCAAGCGCCTTCCCATCAGGCACATCAGCAGCAACAGCCACAGTTGACTGGAGCAAATGCACATCAACTAATGTTACCCCCTTCTCCCCCGAGGTATGATAACTCGGACCAGAGGGATGCAGTGCATCAAGTGATAAATCAGGGTCGGGGTGGAAGGACAAACCCCGAAAATAATGGACGCAATAATTACAGGGAACATCATCAATCATATTGTGTGTTCACAACAGAACAGCAAGACAGGCAAAGTGTACAGTGCCGACATATGGAAGTAAATGCAGTTATGCCGGCAGTACCAAGATATGCGCCTTGGTCAGATCAAGAAGTAACTTGGAGCATAAAGGATCATCCCAAAATAATGCCAAATCCAGGGTCATACGCACTCGTACTAGATCCGACGTTTGTCGGACCCAGCATTAATGTGAAATTTTCGAAAGTACTCATTGACAATGGGGGTAGTATCAATATCATGTACAAACATACAATGCATAAACTCGAAATATAGCAGAATATGCTGCAATCCACAAGAACCACATTCCATGGAATAGTTCCTGGACTTTCATGCGAACCCATTGGAAAGGTTCGCGTAGATGTTTTATTCGGCACAAGGGATAACTGCAGAGCGGAAAATTTGGAGTTTGAGGTGGTTGACCTAGAAAGTTGCTATCATGCTTTACTCGGTCGGCCAGCATTGGCCAAATTCATGAGCAGCTGCCACATAACTTACTTAAAAATGAAGCTACCAGGACCTCAAGGGGTGATAACGGTAGCAGGAGATTACAGGAAATCGATGGAATATGCCTCGGCCGGATCAAACCTGGCCGAGTCATTGGTGATCGCAAGAGAAAAAAGAAGGATTCAAGAGGTAGCGGCTCTTGCTCAGTCGGCGCAACTGAATATGCCGACATTGGCCAACCCGCATGGAAGCGTTTCTTTCCAGCTGACTAAAGAAACGAAAAAGGTCCAGATAGATGAGAAGTTCCCAGAATGCACCATCACCATTGGTGCCGGCCTAGATGCCAAATAGGAAGGCGATCTCACTAACTTCCTCCGTGAGAATCAGGACATCTTTGCATGGTCAACTCAAGACCTGCAAGGTGTACCGAGGGAGTTGGCTGAGCACTCTCTGCATGTAAGGCCAGGATCAAGGCCGGTGAAGCAAACTCTCCGCCGCTTCGCCGAAGACAGGAGAAAAATAATAGGGTATGAGATAGCTCGGCTCCTTGCGGCCGGGTTCATCATGGAAGTGCTTTATCTGGATTGGCTGTCAAACCCGGTGTTAGTAGAAAAGAAAAAAGATGATCCAAATGTAGCCATCGTATGGCGAATGTGTATTAATTACACAAACCTAAACAAGGCGTGTCCCAAAGATCCTTTTCCTTTACCTAAAATAGACCAAGTCATTGATTCGACCGCTGGTTGTGAGCTGTTATCATTTGTAGACGCGTATTCTGGTTTTCATCAGATACCGTTAAATCCGGCTGATCAAATAAAGACTGCGTTTATTACCCCGTACGGGCCTTATTGCTATCGCACCATGCTATTCGGCCTACGTAACGCAGGGGCAACGTACCAGAGATGTATGAAAAAATGTCTGCATTACTAGATAGGAAAAAATGTACAAGTATATGTAGATGATGTGGTTATCAAAACCAAAGAGAGCAAAACGCTACTGGATGATATTCGGCAGACATTCGCGAACTTGAGAAGGTTCCGAATGAAGCTTAACTCGGAAAAATGCACCTTCGGTGTACCGGCTGGAAAACTACTCGGTTTTCTCGTATCTAGCCGAGGTATAGAGGCCAACCCAACTAAGATAAGAGTGGTAGAAAGGATGGAATTACCGACATGTCTAAATGACGTACAGAAATTCACGGGTTGCCTGGCCTCGCTTAGCCGATTTGTATGTCGGATGGGAGAGAAGGCACTACCACTTTACCAACTGATGAAAAAATCTGATAAGTTCATTTGGACACCAGAAGCAGATAATGCATTCCATGAACTGAAGAAGATGTTGGTCACAGCACCAGTCCTGGCCTCTCCATTGTCAAAAGAGTCTATGTTACTTTACATAGCCGCCACAAACAGAGTAGTAAGTGTTGTGATCGTGGTGGAACGAATCGAAGATGATAAATCAGTACAAAGGCCGGTATATTACCTAAGCGAGGTGCTATCAGCCTCAAAGCAAAATTACCCACATTATAAGAAGATGGCATATGGAGTATACATGTCGGCAAAGAAACTTAAACATTACTTCGAAGAGCACCCGATCAAAGTGATCTGTGAAGCGCCCATAGCCGACATATTGAGCAACAAAGATGCAAGCGGCCGAATAGCAAAATGGGCAATTGAATTGTCACCTTATGCTCCACAATTCGATAGGTGAGATGCAACCAAATCTCAGGCTATGGCCGACTTCTTTGTGGATTGGGCCGAGGTACAATATGAGCCACCATTACCAGATCCGAATTATTGGACAATGCACTTCGACGGTTCCAAGCTGAGGAATGGCTTGGGGGCAGGGATAGTGTTAACCTCGCCAAAAAGAGATCAGCTGAAATATGTGCTACAAATACATTCTGCCGCATCAAACAATGTAGCCGAGTACGAAGCACTCGTCCATGGATTGAAGGTGGCAAAAGAGATTGGAATACGCCGGATCTTATGCTACGGAGATTCAGATCTCGTAGTACAACAAGTATCAGGCAATTGGGATGCGCTAGATGCCAATATGGCCTTATATAGATTCCATGTGCAAAAACTCAGTGGATACTTCGACGGATGTGAATTTCATCATATACCTCGAGCATAAAACGACGCTGCAGACACGCTATCAAAACTCGGATCAACCAGGCAATCAATTCCCCTAGGTATCGCCCTAGAGCACCTGAGAAAACCATCAATAACACCATCACCAGAGTCTGAATCCATCTTTATTCCGGCGAAATCAAGAGAAGATAGTATACCGATGGAAGTTGACAAAGAATGTAACCCGGAGTTTCCGAAAGTGAACCCGGCCGATGCACGGATGGATATGAAAAATCCGAGGTGGTTATGTCGGCGGAAAATATGGAAATAGATAGTGAGATTATCCCAGAGAAAATCATGCCAACATGGGCGCAACCCATATTTTCCTTCCTTAAAGATGCGACTTTGCCGAATAATGTGGTATTGGCTAGACAGACAGTGATAAGAGCTAAAGCTTATACAATCATAAACAATGAGCTGTATAAAAGGAACGTCACAAGTGTGCTACAAAAATGTGTGGATTCAGCGGAAGGCCAGGAGATTCTCCTAGATATACATCAAGGAGAATGCGGGCATCATGCCTCGTCCAGAGCTTTAGTGGCCAAAGCATTCATGCATGGATTTTATTGGCCAACAGCATTGAAAGAGGCCAAAGAATTGGTGGAAAAATGTAATGGTTGCCAGAGATATGCCAGCAAGATTCATATGCCATCGTCCGAGTTAAAAACGATACCAATTACTTGGCCGTTTTCTGTATGGTGCTTAGATATTGTGGGACCATTCAAGCCGGCCCAGGGCGGGATGACCCACATTTTAGTCATGGTCGACAAATTCACAAAGTGGATTGAAGTGAAACCAATAAAAAAATGTGATGGACCCACAACAGTAAAATTCCTCAAAGATATTATCTTGAGATATGGTTACCCGCACAGTGTTATTACAGACAATGGCACAAACTTTGCTGAAGGGGCCTTTGCTAGATTCTGTCAAGAAAAACACATAAGACTAGATGTCGCCTCGGTGGCTCACCCAGCATCTAATGGGCAAGTAGAAAGATCTAATGGACTAGTATTGTCCGGAATAAAACCCCGACTCGTCGAACCACTTCAAAGGTCGGCAGGGTGCTGGATCGAGGAACTACCAGCAGTACATGGAGCCTCAGAACTACCCCAAACAGGTCAATAGGGTATACCCCATTTTTTCTGGTATATGGAGCAGAAGCTGTGCTTCCAGCCGACATAATACATGACTCGCCAAGAGTTACCCAGTATACAACTGCTGAGGTAAATGAAGTACCTCGGCAAGATGATGTCGATCTGCTAGAAGAAGCCAGGGAGTTGGCATTATCAAGATCAGCGATCTATCAACAAGACTTACGACGATATCACAGCAAGAAAGTCAATCCAAGAGTGTTTAAAGAAGGAGATTTGGTTCTTCGGCTAGTGCAACACACAGCCAGCATGCACAAACTATCGCCCCCATGGGAGGGACCATTCATCGTGAGCAAAGCATTGCAGAATGATGCATATTACCTAATTGATGCTCAGTCACCAGAAAAGAACAAGGCAAACAAAGCCGGCGACGAATCGAAAAGACCATGGAACATAGCTTTACTTCGTCCATTTTACTCGTAGGAGTCATCTATGATACGTTGTAATGTGACACTTCAGGTTAAAGTATCGACTATGTATTAAACCTCGGCACCTTGAGCAGTGACTCGGGGACTGCCCTATATTACTTCTCATTTTTGTTATGTATTAAACCTCGGCACCTTGAGCAGTGACTCGGGGACTGCCCTATGTTATTTCTCATTTTGGGTTATGTATTAAACCTCGGCACCTTGAGCAGTGACTCGGGGACTGCCGTATGTTATCTCTCATTTTGGGTTATGTACTAAACCTCGGAACCTTGAGTAGTGACTCGGGGACTGCCCTATGTTATTTCTCATTTTGGGTTATGTACTAAACCTCGGCACTTTGAGTTATGCACTTTGAGCAGTAACACGGGAATTGCCCAACGTCATTTTTTCCTGAATTATGTGTTAAGCTTCAGGACCTCGAGCAAGGAACTCGGGGACTATGACGAATTATCCGTTATCTCGAATTAGGAATTAAAACCTCGGTTTCTAGAGCACTAACTAGGGAATTGCCCCATGATTTTCCCCTGTTACAAAAATGGATATTAAACTTCGGCACCCCGAACGATAGGGCAAAAGCTACCTTAAACGATATTATTTCGCTTTCCTCAAATATGGGCATCGGGATTTATAGCTCGGATAAAGATCAAGAACACAATGGTAGAGCCGTCGAATTTATAAATGCCAGGCAATATTAACGCCGAGCTAAGGTGGGTCAAATGAAAACACACAATCCGAACTTATGAGATTGAAGGTCGCCAAAGCAAAGATTTAAACCAACAAGATCTGTTTAGACAGACTAATAACGATCACCATCATAGTGCCTCAGCGGCAAAAGGCAAAAGAGGTTCATACCACACAGAAAGTCGGACAATTGTTTCACACACATCATACGCCCGGCATACCGGGGATAAGAAATAACTTAAAGTTTTTTGAACCTAAGGGGCAGCAACTTGGTCAGGCACTAGGCGCTCCGAGGTAGACGACACCTCGGCCGAAGTTACTTCGCCCTCCACAGAACCAATAGCGACTTCGGGGGAAGCCCGGGGCTGTTGAGAAACGTTAGGTTGAGCTTGAGAGTGCCCAGTCCCTTTGGAAGATGATCGCGCATCACCCTCCCCATCCGAGCTGGAGCTGGAATCACCAGAGTCGTCCGAGTCGCCCTCACCTTCGTCCTGGTCAGCCGAACTATCATCAGAGGCATCTTCGACTTCGATGTCATCAGCTGGGTTGGAAAGAAAACTCGGCCCTTCAATCCAGTTATGCACATCAGCATACTCAACAAGCTGGAAGGCACGAGCTTGTCGGCGAGCGATGAATTCTGGATCCTCAACCCAACGGGAGCCAGTGCACAAGTTTATCAAGGTATCGAGCAAAATATCCTCGTACCAAGACATAATGATTGTGAGCGCCATGTTAGCACCAACCCGTCCAGCGGATTCCCTCCAGAGATTTAACTGGTTCTGGGATGCCATTAATCTTTCCACCAGTATCTTGATCTCATCAATATCAGGACTTCCAGAAGTATTCGACCAGAGAACATGGTAGGCCCGGATGGCTGCCTACACCAAATCCCTGCCCATAATCTTCATCGGACCAACGGCAACCAAGAAGTCTTCCATCGAGTATTCTAGGCTCGCATCTGCGGGGACACCTCGGCGCACGCGAGCATTAATCACCGCTCTAGAGCTCACGGGCTTAGCTTCTGGAAAATGGTCTACGCAAAATAAAAGTATGCCGGTCAACAGTAAGAAAGAGAAGAAGATAACTCGGCCACGGTCAGAGACTTACGGTGAATATAGCTTAGCATTCTCTGAAGATCTTGAGCCCAATCACCCTTGGTCTTCTCAAAGCGAGTGATTTCCTCGCTCATCATCCGTGTCTTAAGTTCGGAAGCCTCGAGGAGTTCTTTATCCTTCTGCAATTGCAGACTTAGCCGATTCTTCTCTTCGGAGAACTCCTAATCAACTTTCTCTAACTCAGATTTCTGAGAAAGCTTGAGCGACTCCACCTCGGCGCGCAAGCGAATTATCTCGTCGTCCTTCTCTTTCAGCTGCGCCGAATGAGTAGCGGCTTGTTCTAAAAAATGCAGCATCATATCAGGCATGGGTATGCATTCTTGATGTGACGCTGCAAGAGTTTGTAACTCGGATATACCAAAGCCAGAAGGTTATAAGAAACCCGGGATAAATCTCGAACGGGAAACAGTAAATAGAAATGATAACTAACCTTCCAGGACCTTGACTTTCTTCTCAAGACGGATATTAAGATTGTTGACATTACCTGTTTACCAGCAAAATGAGCTAACACCTCAAGTCAAAAATATTAAGAGCTTTAGGGACAATACAAAAGGTTGTTGAATTACCATCTTTCTTCACCACGGGAACAACTTTCTCATACTTCTCTTGCAATTTCTTGTGTGCGAAAAGCAACCTTTGAAATTCGGCGGTCCGCCGATCATGAGCAACCTAAGCAACAAAATAAATGGCAGTGAGATATTCAAAGCTAAAACAGATCCAAATTAAGAAAAGCTTAACTCAGCTCTAGGTGGCTGGATATTCGAAGCTAAAACATATCCGAATCAAGCAACGCTTAACTCAGCTCTAGGTGGCTGGATATTAGAAGCTAAAATAGATCCGAATCAAGCAAAAGCTTAACTCGGATCTAGGTGGCTGGATATTCGAAGCTAAAACAGATCTGAATCAAGCAAAAGCTTAACTCGCATCTAGGTGGCTGGATATTCGAAGCTAAAACAAATCCGAATCAAGCAAAAACTTAACTCAGATCTAGGTGGCTGGATATTCGAAGCTAAGACAGATCCGAATCAAGTAAAGCTTAACTCAGATCTAGGTGGCTGGATATTCGAAGCTAAAACAAATCCGAATCAAGCAAAAGCTTAACTCGGATCTAGGTGGCTGGATATTCGAACAATAAGACAGATCAGAATCAAGCAAAATGTAACTCAGATCTAGGTGACTGGATATTCAAATGCTAAGACGGATCCGAAACAGGCAAAGGCTAATAAAGCTTCCAAACGAATAACAAGTTATTCGGTTGCAAGCTTCGGGGACTAGAGTATATATAATATCATTCGAATAATTAATCAAATGTCAAACAAAAAAAATTACCTCATTCATCTTATCGCTGTCAAGCACGATCTTGGCAGCCAGATGCAAGCGACTGCTGATGTCGGAGAGTTGAAATGGATAACTGCTTGGATTGCCCTCGAGCTGATCGGCAGCGTTCCAATTATTGGCATACTCAACCAAGGAGCCGAGGCTGTTCCCACTCTCAGTACGAGTCAGGACTTTACCTCGGACGCGTTGTGTAACCACTGCCGCCGCGAGACTCTTGTGGAGAGTGAGTTGAGTATCAGCGGTCGGGGTAACAACGGTCTTAGCAGAGGAAGCCCCCTTGCGGAGTGCATCAGCAATTGTAGGTTGAGAAGATCTGGCAAGTCCTTTCTGAGATGAGGGAGGTTTGGTGACGACGACCTTCTTAGCCTTAGAAGAGGCATCGGCAGGAGCTGTTACTTCGGCACTAGGGGTGGCGTCCTTGGAAACAAGAGGAACTATAGTTTCTGAGGGCGCCGAGATGGTGATATCCTCAGCTAGAGTTGGAGTTGCGGTTGAAATTGTGGGGGCCAAAGGAGTCTCGGGAGAAACTCCGAGGTTCACGATGGGGGCAGCGGGTTCGGTAGGAGGATCTATTGTCCGGGTTACGTTGGCATCAACAACGGAAACCACTGGTGCATCTTGCCGAGGTAGTGTTTGACTTGGAGCAGGAAGAGAGTCCACGCGAGCGGGACTAGGAACTCTGGTATCTTCAGGAGGCGGAGGAGAAGGCAGCCGAGTAGTATGACTCGTCATGCTTGGACCACTGGGCTTAACAGAAAGAGGAGCGCTGCAAAAGCACAGAAAGTCAAGTCAAAAGACGGAAAAAGAGAAACAAGAAATACAAATGAAAATGAGCGTACCCAGTAACTTCGGGCATAGTTTTATGCTTCGGAAGGTGCTGGGATGACTTTTTAGTTCGCTTCTTGGGAGCAGCTTCGGAGGCACCTGTTGGAGCGGCACGCTTCCGCGAGGTAGCAGGAGGTTGGGAGGCGAGAGGCTCGGCGTCGTGCACCTGACCGGCCTGATTAGCTGAGGAAGTAGAAGCCGGAAATGCATAAGAGATAGGCATTGCGGCGACTACCTCAAGAATTTGGACGTCGTCTGAATCACCTTCCTCCCCATGAGTCGAGGTCTTGCCACGGGCGCGAGCCAGAGCGAGGTCTGACTTGGGAACGAACTCCTCCGAGTCCGGCTCCCCGCTATCCGGAGTGTTCCAATCTGCGGTCCACGAGAGAGCCAGAACCTCGGCATCCTTAATCTTCTGCTCCGCAAATCTCTGCAAAAAGAGAGACAAAAAGGAATTAGCAAAAGGAATCACAAACGCAATTGGGGGGCAAAACATAAATGCATAAACTTACCTCGGGAGGGGGATTCCCGTGGGTGAACGGCTTCAGTCCCCAGGTCCAATCCTCCGGCATCTCCATCTTAAAGATAGCTCGGACACGCTTGAAAATAAGATAATTATCGAGCTCAACAGTTGAGACTCGGTTGGGATCAAGGGGACCGCTCATATAGCAGAGCTTGTGCGTGCGTTGCTAAAAAGGGCAGATCCGGCTGCTGACGAAGGTGGTCATCAGATCCTCGCCACGTAACCCGGCGCGGATCAGCTCCTTCAGCCGAATCTCAAAGGCCCCGACCAGAGCATGGCTCTTCCTGGGATTATAAGTCCAGTTCTTCTTGGAAGGGGGCCGATGGAGAAAGTAGGGAGCCGAATCTTGTCTTCATTCCCAGAATTCTTGACATAGAAAAATGATCTATGCCATTTCTTTCATGACTCGAGACCAGCAACGCGAGGAAACTCGGATTTCCTCCGAGGTGTGATGGACGCGGCTCCACACTGAGTAAGCAATTTCTCAGAAGGTTGAAGGGATTTGTCTGGAACGACATTGGATCGGATCTGGAAGAACTTGGACCATACATGCATAGACGGCCAGAGGCCGAAATATCCTTCCGAGGCCGAGATAAAAGCGGATAGAGAAGCAATGGCGTTAGCCGGAAGATGATGCGGCTGCAGGCCGAAGTAATCAAGGAATTCCCTAGCAAAATCGCTAAGGGGAAGACCAAACCCGCGAGCGAAATGGGACATAAAAACAACGTATTCACCTTCGTTGAGAACGGGAGAAGATTCGCTGCCGGGTAAGCGACAGGCTACCTCGGCAGGAATCCGGCGAGTTCTAATTAACCACTCAACCTCTCGGCGGGTAACGGTGGAACCTTGCCAGGAGCCCCGCTCTGGACCAAACGCTGCATCGTCATCCTCGATGAGCGCGCCGCTAACGGAGCTTGACATAGGGTCGCCGGAGGAGTCCACAGAAGAGGAACTAGCGGCGGAGCAAAGCCTAGAGGTGCGATGCCCTGTCGTGGTCCTAGGCGAAAACGGCGGCGTAGCGGAAAAGGAACTGCCGTGGGGAACCTAGAGATAGGCAGACGTGTCTAGAGGAAAATCTATGCAATGAGACCACAGAGAAACTCACCGGTGACAGCGTCGGAGCAAGCGTACGGGGACGAGGTCGACGGAGCAGAGGCACAAGGGCCTCGCCGTCAAAGATTCCGACGAGCGCGCGGCCGCAGAAGCACGAAGAGGCGCAAGGGCGAAAGGAGGAAGAAGGGAAACGGTGAGCGAAGGAGGAAAGTAAATCCTCTAGCCCCGTGCCCCTCTTTATAACCGAGTGGCCTTGGCGGTAGTGGGATCGTGCGTGCGGGCACTAACCGTGTAGATCGTGTATGCGGCGTAACCACTCGCGGCTGAGTGGAGCCACACCAATGACCACACGACGCAGGAGATGATCAGGCCCCCTGACAGATACGATGCGCGAGGCCTTGCAGCACCAACGCGACAGGCGCAGTAATTACTGTAGCTTGTCAGTGGGCACTGTAGAGGAACAAAAAACTAGGAAAACAATGATAAGTGTTACATGTAGGACGAGGCGTGCACGAGAATCTGCGCGTATACCTCAGACAGGGGAAAAATAACTCGGAAACAAGGAGAAACGAATATTGGGAAACTGATATGGCCCGGCCGAGGTTACGGGCAGGACCATACCAGCTTCGGGGACTAATGTTGGGGAGATGACCCCAGATAGGGTCATGATGGGGAAAGACGAAAGGAGTTTCCCCTGTCATATTCTGAGTTAATGTCTATATCGGCCGAATCATGTAAAGGTCGGCCGAGGTAAGCACGAGCATGACACATATGAGAAGGGCAGAACGTTACCCGGCCGACGTACGGTTTAAGTCGGCCGGGTAAGTCCGAATAACCTAAATGCAGGTGAAGGCCAAGCCGAGCTAAGCGAGACAGGGCCGAATAACATGAAGCTTGCAGGAGAAGGAAGAGCCTAAAGTCAAACCCTAGCCTCGGGCTAGGAAGAATCTGAACAGAGCCAAGCGCAAAGGACAAGGCGCAGAGCAGCAGAAGAGCAGAAGGAGGTCACGGAGATGACAGTCCTGGAACCCGAGGCATGCAGGTGGGGCTCTCTGGAACTTTGCCGTCATTATAAGGGGGACACGGAAAGGAGCGCGCCGAGTTACTATATTGGGACAAGCATATTCCTCGAATATGCTTGCCATGTCAGCCCTAGAGGAGCCAAGGCACCCCTTTATAAGGAGGAGCTTGGACCCTTGAGGGGGGATCGGCTCATTCTATACTGTTAGGCTGGTAGAAATTCATCCTCTCTTCCTGCATACAGCTCAAGGAGCACTTGTAGTCCAAGAAAGGAGAAATAAAGATCTGTATGTTAGTCATTTTTGTGTAGAATTAACTACATCTTCCCTCCCCAGGTCCCTCTAGCATCCATTGGCCCCAAACTTTAGCCTACCCATGGCATCTGCCGTGCCACCACCACGACAAATGTAGTCGTACTCTTGCCGATCTCAAGATCGCGTAGACGATCCTTCCGGCGCTGCGTTCCGGCAGCGCTTCCGCAGTCGGTCACACGTTCGGTACTCGATGAAGACCTTTCTCTCCCTTGTTCCAGCAGGCAGCGGAGGTTGTAGCACTCTCCTCGCGATTCCGGCAGCATGACGGCGTGGTATCGGAAGTAGAGGGGAGATCTCGCAGGGCTTCGCCTTAAGCCGGAGCGAGTATGGTGGACTATGAGAGAGGCCTTGGCGATCTAGGGTTTAGAGGGAACCAAGGGGCGGAGCTTGGCCGGCGGCTAGGGCTTGGGGAAGCCCCAAGTCGGCGGCTAGGAGAAACCCTAGGGGCGGCGGCGACTTGCAGGAGGTCGGCGTCTAGGGTTAGGGTTTGGTGGTGTTGGGTGTAGGGAAGAGGGGCACCCCTGCCCCTTATTTTATAGGTGGGAGGGCGCCGGTTGGGAGGAGGGAGTCCTCCCCCAACTCGGCCTCCTTGGCCGGCGGGTGGAGGGAGGAGGACTTCCTCCCCAAGTAGGTTTCCTACTCTCCCTCCACCAAGCAAACTTGCCGTTTGACTTTTCAAATTGGTGTTTGACTTTTCAAACTAGGATTTGATTTCTCCCATTATTTTGCCTAGCCATGATACCTAGTACATGATGCAACCATTCCACATTGCATGACACATTCATGTACCCTTCCCCTCCGGAGTGCCGAACCTTCCGGAACCTTCTAGAACTTTCCCGATGAAAACACCGGAATCATTCCCCAACTCCGAAACAAGACTTTCCTTATATAAATCTTATTCTCCGGACCATTCCGGATCTCCTCGTGATATCCCGGATCCCATCTGAGACTCCGAACAACATTCGGTCTCTTACTCATCATTCCATAACTACTCAACAACATTGAATCCTTAAGTGTGTCTCCCTACAGTTCGTGAATTATGCGGACATGATCGAGACACTTCTCCGATCAATAACCAATAGAGGAATCTGGAAATTCATATGGCTCCCACATATTTCTATAATTACTTTGTGATCGAATGAACCACTTACATACGATACCAATTTCCCTTTGTCTCACGATGGTTTACTTATCCGAGGTTTTGATCGTCGGTATCTCTGCATACCTAGTTCAACCTCGTTACCGATAAGTACTCTTTTCTCGTTCCTGTGATATGTGATCCCTTGTGAGCTAGTCACATGCTTGCAAGCTAATTGGATGACATTCCACCGAGAAGGCCCAGAGTATATCTACCCGTCATATGGATGGACAAATCCCACTCTTGATCCATGTGTCTCAACCCATACTTTCCAAACACTCAATGCCACCTTTATAGCCACCCAGTTACGGTGCGGTGTTTGATGTCATCAAAGCATCCTTCCGGTGATGGTGATAAGCATGATCTCATGGTCGAAGGAATTATGTTACTATGTATCAGAAAGCTTATAGCAAACGAACTATTAAAATGACTTGATCTTTATGCTACGCTTATCTATAGGAGTATGTCCATCATATCATTCTACTAATGATATGACCTTGTTATTAACAACATCTCAAATGTTCATGATCAAGAAACCATGATCATCTATTAATCAACAAGCTAGTATTATAAAGAGGCTTTACTAGGGACTCTAATTTAGTTTAGAAATCACACAAGTATTAATGTTTCTGGTCAATACTATTATAGCATGAATGTAAACATTTATCATAAACACAAAGATATAATAATAACTATATTTATTATTGCCTCTAGGGCATATTTCCAACACCGCCGAGGTGCTCCATCTATCTCTCTGCTGGTATGAGAGGTGTAGCCCCACAGCAACGACCGCCTCTGGATATATAGTCCAAATCCATCTCAGTCAAAGCCACAGAGAAAGAGAGGTATAAGAAGCCCTAACCCAAAGACAGCGACACAGACAAGGATAGGCCCAGACGCAGTGGAAGAGTGCTTATCCACCGAGCGGTAGATGGCACGAGAGCGCATGCATCTCGCCACGCTTAATCTCTAGAATTATTTTAACCTTGGAAAAAGTAACAACAAAGCATCACATCATCGTCTAACCCGCACGCATGCAGAAATGTATATGTAAACAAAATAATATAACCATGACCATAAGTACTGATTAAGATAACGAATAGCAAATAAGAGTAAGCAAATTCAGTGCAAAGGACACACCTTGGCGCCGAGCATGACGAACAGCCATTATATCTGCAACAAAAATTGTGTCGGTAACAAAAGAACATTTCGTCTATGTTTTCTATGGAATAAATTATCAAAGCGAACCATTTTCTTCCATTCAACCACAACACTGAAAAATAGTGAAATAAAAATATAACTGCTCCAAGAATTTTAATTAACTTCGTCGGATGATTCATGAATGAGCAATGGCACAATTTATGGTGAACCACCAAAACCTATAATAAGCAATATTATATGGAGTGAATTGGCCGGGGCTTTCATCCTCTTTTTCAGAAAAGGATTGAATTGATGTTACCCGACAGGAATGAAAAACCAATGGATCTATTGTTCTCTAGCTGAAAATAATTACAACACTGCAATATTTCGTCATAAAGTTGAAGACTCTTCTAGCAGAACAACATATGAATATTGTTTGTAATGCCATGGACTTTTGGAGCACCTGCAAGAAGCATAAATAGTCAAAGAATCCGAATGTATTTTGACTGAAAGTGTACGGCGATTTTTACACATCACGATCCAAGTGCAGAGAAAGAAAAATGTCACAAGGAACATTAAAATCTTTTGTACATGGGTCGAAATGGAAAAAAACCTAGTTTTAGTTAACGGTAATTTTTCTAGCAGCACCGTGGCCTCCCAGTCAAGTATCCACCGTCCGCTGTCTAAACGGGACTCGTGGTTCGTGCTTAAATACCACTTCATAATGTGCTTGTTTCATACTATTTACCACTTCTTAGTATATGATATTTTTAAAATCTATTTGATATTTATGAAAAAGTAATGAAATCTTGTGATTTCATTAATATTCTTTATAGATTCCACACAATTTGGATGATTTCAGTTGTTTTTCAATCAGAATAAAATTAATCTCGTTTCCGTGTTCCATTGCATTTTTGTTTATAAATCAACAATATGCTACGAAAAGGGGACGTAGACGTTTGGAACTCGTTTTTTGAATCATTCCAAATTGACTATTTGAAGTTTCAAAAAATTCGACCAAAAATCCGGAGTGTAGAAAATAATATGCTCTATCCAACACCCAAAGTCTCACCTCGAGATACCCATCATTTTGGGCTCCACAAAAATGTGAAAATCTGACATGTAAAGTTGTGAACAGTGCTAAATTTCAAAGCACCAAATTCGGCCACATTTTGTCATTTTTATTGAGCACAAAACGAAAGGTATTTCAGGTTGAGACTTTGTGTTGGATAGAATACATCATACGTCTAATTTTTTTTTCGTAATTTTTTGATAGTTTGAAATCAAGTTTTCAAAGTTTGAAAAATAAAAGGTTCCATGTAGCCTGAGCTCTAAATCAGTTTTCTATATGAAAAGGGTCATATATAACCAGCAAAGGCACAACACGTATCACGAGGGAGCATATTGGTGGATCCGTAACAGGAAAAGGCCGCTAGAATTGCATTTTCGATCCTATCCTTTCGAGAAAATTGCAAAAAACCACCACAATTATAGGTTAAGAATCAAAAAACCACCAGTTTCCAAAAATTTCGCAAATCACCACCGGTTTTCGTGGAAACGCTCATCAAAAATACTGATTTGTCGGACGCAGTTTGACACCGTTTTAACCAGTGGGACCCGATGTAGGTGATGACATAATATTCTAATCCTTACACCGTTTGCTGGAGGCGTTAAAAAAGGGTAGAGCCCACCAACAGATTTGGGACCCGTCGTGCTCGCACTCGGCGGTTGTCCGCCACAGCAACAGTGTTCCCCGCCGCTGAACGCCATCAGGGACGACGACCACGCTGCCCTGCTGCTCCTAGCTGGCCCGTATGACCGTCGCATCGCCCAGCCCTGCAACCTCCCGAGCTCGATTGGCCCTCCAGCCCGTATCACCATCGTATCGTTGTGCAGTACGCAGCGACATCGGCGAGAGAGAGAGTAAGCGACGTCGGAGATGGAGGCGGCCGCCGGCGGCGCTGGAGAGGAGATGGAGCTAGTCGATGGAGGGGATATGGAGGTGGGCCGCCACCGGCGCTGGAAGGGACGCGAGCCAGGAGATGGAGGTGAGACGGGGCCAGCTGCCACCGGCGTTGGAAGAGGCGGGAACCAGGAGGAGCTTAGAAGGGGAACGGGAGGAGGAAGAGAAAGATGACATATGGGTCCCACGTCCACTTGTGGCCCCCACGTCAATTGTAACAGCTCAGTCGAACGGTATGAAGATTAGGATGTCATGGCATCACCTATAGCGGGTCCCACTGGTCAGACATGGTGTCAAACTGTGTTTACCGACAAATCAGTGTTTTTTGTCCATGTTTCCACGAAAACTGGTGGTGATTTGTGAAATTTTTGAAAACCGGTGGCTTTTTGATTCTTGACCACCAATTGTGGTGGTTTTTTGCAATTTTCTCTATCCTTTCTATGCTAAATAAGGCAGGCCAAAATAATTATCCATAGAGCATGTGTTCTTCGAATTGATCAAAGATTCTCTTTGAATATGCTGCGACGGTTTAATGAGCACGGTGATAGGGTCAAGGCTCAAGGCCTTCCAAGCATCGACCAAGCACTTCCACCGAATGTCTTTCCTACCGGCGCGCTTCCTCTTTGGCTTCCCTTGTCATGGAGCTCCGCCACTTCCTCTTCCTCCTCGTCATCTTCGTACACTTCAGAATCCTCCGTGTCCTCTGCTGCGTTACCGGCGTAGTAACCATTGTCGCCACGGATCAGCCTGAACATGGTGCTAGCACACTCGCTCTCGGCCATTCTGCCGAGCACCTGGTGGGCGCCGGATCCTTGACCTCCAAATAGGCTATGCCTGGTCTGGGAGGTACCTGCGTAAGCATAATCAAGGGAAAGTGGTCCCCATGCGCAAGGTCGGTGACCCGACACAAGCTTGGTTGAGGTCGAGGTGGCGCGGTCTTGGTTCTGATAGGCACCCTCATGATCAACAGTCGGCGAGAACACCGCATTAGGATCAGCGGGTGGGGGATTTCGCTCTCAAACACCTCGGGAGAGGATAACCGAGATTGGGAGCACGATACCGTCCCGGAGCTTTCCTCGAAGAAACACGGCAACAACGGTGATGTACTTCGATCAGACTTGATGGCGTTGCGGCTCCCTGTGTCCCACGGAGGACTTCCTCTTCTCCACGGCGCGGTTGTGGCGGCTGTTGCGGTCAACCGTGACAATCCTAGTACATCCTCTCATTCCGCCTCCGGTATGCCATCCGGCTTCTTTATCATGCGCGGCTTCTGTAGCCGCGGCATCGACGATCGGTGGTGCAAAGCACAAGGCGGCGGTAGCGACGGTGAGTGCTAGGTGGAAACCAGGTGGGAGCAGGCGGGAGAAATAAGCACAGAAATTTGAGAGGAGGGAAATGAAAAACAAAGCATATGGTTGCTTTTTGAGTGGCTAACAAAGGTGACCCGCTCGTGCAAGCTTCAACGTCGGACACGCGTTGCCGGCTGGCTCAGTCCAGTCCGTGTGCCAGGAATGTAAGATGGTGCCTTGTGGCATCCCGCTAAAATCATTACTAGAAAATCGTGTTGTTTTTATGCATTGCATCATCATGACGTCATGCATATTCTTATTTTTCATAAAACTATACCGTAAAATCCTATATTGTTTTCTAATTAGTCCTCATCTTTAATTTCAAAATTAAAGCCTCGGTCAGTTCAGATCTTGTATTGTCTAAAAAGTATTTGCAAAATATTTTTTTTAATATAACAAATAATAAAAATATTTTTCCGGGGGAGGCCGCCAGCCTGCCAGGCTAAAGGCCCAGCTAGCCAGCAGCCTACTACCCCAAAACCCTAATCAACCCTAACCCTAAGCTGCTAACCATCCCCTAGTCCCTCCCTGCCGCCGCCGCCCAGGAGCCCACGCCCCACACGCTGGCGCATGCACCCTCCCGATCGACCCGTCCACCAACCGCTCCCCCTGGCCCCACCCCGGGACCCACCTCACACGCTCCCTCCTCCCCTCGCGAGCCCTTCCTCTTTCCCCAACCGCCCGCCGCCAGGCCCCTCCGCCATCGCAGTGCTCCGTCGGCCTCTTCCCCCGCCCCCGTCTGCCGTCGCCTCTCGGGCCCGAGCTCGGCCGTGCACCGCCACATCCTCCTGTGTACCCCACCTCTCCCTCGACTCGGCGCCCCTTCGGCGCCTCGCCACCGCGGGCGACCTCCACCTTGCCGCCCCAGCGGGCTTGAGCTCCTCCGGCCGCCCTACGTCTCCTCTCCGGCGTCGTCGAGCACCCCTACTCCTGTGACGCCTTTCTGGCCAGCACTGACGCTGAGGCCTCTCCCCTGCCTCCCTCGCCGCTCGCTCGTTGCGCCGCCAGCACCACCCTCCGTCGCCTCCGCGTGGCCCTGGCCGGTCTTGGCCGCGCCTTCCTCGCCCAGTCGCCGTCCTCCGCTGTCCCCGAGCAGAGCATGGTCGCCGCCCCTCGCAGATCCCGCCGAGGCCGCCCTCTACTCCCCGTCGGCCGCCGGAGCTTCTTCCCGGCCGCCCTGTCTTCATCCGCCGCCAGCGCCCTTGGACGCCACGCCGACCTGCGCCTCCGCATCGTCCGCCTATGCGTAGAACCGGCCCCGCCTCCAGCTTCAATGCCCCTGTTCCCTGCTTCCCGAGGCAGAGCTCGCCTTGAGGTTGTTGTGTGTCGCCAAAGGACATGGCACCCTGCCCCTGTCCCTGGTCGCTGCTATGTGTTCTCTTTTATCTGTATCTCACCCGAGTGAATTTGTTTTGCCTTCAGTTTCATTCAGCAGAAGTGGGTCTACACCTTGGTCTTTTCTGTGGGTTGTCTGTTCATCCTCGTCCCATCTCCCGTCGAGCATGTTCGGAAAACCCTAGAGCGTCCAAAACAAGAAGTAGCCGGATACCGTCGACAAGAGCCTCACCAAGGCCTCCGATAAAATGGATCAACGCCAAGAACTCCTGCACGGAACCCCAAGTCCTCCATCGTGTATTCGAGAACCCGAGTTCTGAAGGTACGAAGACCAAGCCTCGACACCCCGAACCCGGTGCCGCGCCAAGATCTCCGAAAAACCCAGGTACCAAACAAGTTCGCCATCGACCTCGATTTCTCCTACACGGATACCAAGCGACAAGATCTCCTTCATGGGTTGAATGGAACCGCCATGACCTCCTCCAAGGATCTGATGGCCGAG
Source organism: Avena atlantica (assembly GCA_910589765.1). Lineage (NCBI taxonomy): Eukaryota > Viridiplantae > Streptophyta > Magnoliopsida > Poales > Poaceae > Avena > Avena atlantica. Next base: position 416,702,841 of record OU342735.1, read on the forward strand.
ACCTCGCACCAGTCCCGAAATCCGAAGCCCGATCCCGGCGTCCGAAGCCGAGAACCCCGACAAGAAACACGACACGGATACACCGAGTTCTCCATCGTGGACGCCGAGCACGTCGACATGAAACCGAAGGACGCCGAACGCCAAGCTCTTCATCTCGGACCCAGTAGCCCTGATCCGCATCTGATCCCCGTCGAACCCTGAGACCGAACCCCGAACCCCAAGATCGCCAAACCTCCATGTGTGACCCTTAACCGAGAACCCTATTTTCATAAATTGTCAACTATATAAATTGTTGCATATTTAATTGTTCATGCATGCATACATTGTGTGGTTTGGGGGCCTTATGCCGATTCACCTTATAATTAAATATGGGACCCATATGCGGGCAAATCTAGTCTAATATTGGCCACATTTAAATCTGAATAGCGAACCGATGATATATTTTGCCATGTTAAGACAACATTTAAATTGCGGGGCATCTAAACAACATGAACCTATTAATTAATTGTCGGGACCCCCGGTTCCGCTTAATATTGCCTAATTGCATCGCATCTTTGCCATGTCATACATCATACATGCATCATGCCCGATCTTTGCTTTAGTATTAAATATTGCATCCGGTGTTTATTCTAGTGTTTTACTTCTTCGCGGATAAGGCCGTTGAGTTGATGCGAGTGTCGACCCGTTCTTCGAATGAACCTTCGGCAATGTTTTCAGGCGAGCATCTCCCCCTTTCTACATATCTTACTGTTATAGTATTTATTCCCTCCTTTTGATCTATTGCTATCTGTGTTGCGATGCTCTAGTTTTCGTATCCGTGTTATCCCTTGCAGCCTTATATTGCCTTGGACACCTCCTATTACCTGTTGTTTGGTAGATAGTTGGACCTGCGCGTCATAGTCGCTTGCTCAAGTGTTGTTGCGTGCCGTCAAGTACCACAGTTGTTGGAGTATTGCCGCATGTTTATTGTTGGAGATGATCAAGACTTTAATTACTGTTTAACAACTAAAATTGAAGTAAGTAAGCAGAGGCACATGTAGGCAATATATGTTATTTGGTTGTTAACCGTCCACTTGTGTCCCATAGGACCCCGAGTACTTGATACCTGTTCCTTGAATATTCGCGCTATCCACATCCGGGAGGATTATGGGACCCCCTGAGCCAGAACTTGATTCATTCTTATTTCTTGGGGCCACAAACTAGTTTGAGGTTTTATTTACTATCCTGTACTTATGCCATGCTTTACTGCTTTATTTATATTGTGCGAGGTACTGCACACTGTACTGTTTAGGATCGGGACACGTTTTCGCGGTATCGACAAGCCCAGTCACACTTTCGGGTTCCCAGTCGTTTACAGCCGTCCACCCAAACCTTGAGTCCGTTTCAGAGTCAGCTAACTTCGTTGCGGGTAGCTTAATGGGGTGGCCCCCTGAAATATTTCTGAATCTGGTGATTGCTTTGTCGTGAAGGCCTCGTTGGGTTTTGATTTGGTTTTTCCGAGGTTGATCGAGTGTGTGTTGCTATTTGTGCACCCCTGCAGGGTAAAACTTTCTGAAAGCCGTGTCTGCGGTTATGGACGACTTGGAGCACAGTATCTCGATCATAGACAACTATAACTAAAGTAGTGCTATAAATTTGACTTTATAATGACTAGTAATCAGCTTCACTATAATGGAATGGCTAAATAAAATTGCCAACAATTGCTTGTTTGGGTTGTCGCTTGCTACCATTGTACCTGACTAGTAAGTATTGCAACTATAACGGAATGGCTAAATAAAAGAACCAACAACTGCTGGGTTTTGGGGATATCTCATGCTAACTGTATCTGACTAGTAAGAGTGCAACTACAATGGAATGGTTAACTAAAACTGCCCACTGCTTATTATATCAGGATGACTATCTATACCTGACTAGTAATTTCTGCAACGATAACTGAATAAATAAAACTGCCAACTGTATGAGTTCCTCGGTTGACTTCCTCGTTTGGTCTCGAGGGGGAAATATGATGGGTATGCTTGGTGATAGTATTAGGTTGGTTCCGAATAGGTCTTTCTTATCCCTCTCTGATAGCCGACCGTTGTATCGAGTCTCTATAGGTTGTTTAGTGCATGTTGCCGCTGCAGCTTCAGTCCACCATACCTATGTAGGCGAGGACCGCCAAATTCTAGCCTCGCCGTGTACTGGCCTCAGTACTGACGCTCCTCTTTTTCCTTTGCCCTTTGTCGGCACCCCTTTTGTTTAAGCAGGTTTTTGAGATCGACGTCGTTAGCAGGGTTACCCTTCCGGCTTGGCCTGGGCAGGGTTATCGACGCCATTGGTTATTCTTCAGGGCTCTTAGCCCCATTTGCATCTTGTCCGTAGCTGGACGCTCTATCGTTTTGAAGGTGATTTGGATCTTTGTTCTGTATATCTGTATTCTTGACTCATGGAGTCGTGTTGTATATATATATCTGTTCTGTGGGTCCCATCGAGGACTATTGTGTAATGTTATTACTTCGTTTTCCACCCGCACGCAAGTGCCTGGTGGGCACTTTTGAATTGTTTCTATGCGGGTTTTGGCGGGAAGCGCTGAAACTTGCATAGGTCCGATTCTGAGGGTGTTACAGAGTGGTATCAGAGCACAGCAGTTGCGATACCCCACAAGTCCAGCCTGTAGGATAACCTAGCTAACGGCCGAAGTAGAGTGTCAAAACTATTTTTTGCAAAATCGGTTGGATAGTTCTGACTAGGTCTGATTTTACTCCTTACCCCTCTGCTATTCTCCTCTTACCTCGACGTGTTTTGAATCCGCTCTCGTCTCTTTCTTCGAGTCCAAGAATTCTCGTGGTTGGGTTTTCGTCGTACCTTTAGGTTTTTGCTTCCTCCTTTGGTAACGGTGTTGCTACATCTGGTCTTCATGCTGTCCGAGGAACCCTTCGTCTGGTGGACTTCCCTTTGTTCCTTCTCGTGCCTTCCGGTGTTTTCCGACGCGACGACATCATCAACGCCATATCCGATGCAGAGTCTGCATCACCCCTTTGTTTCCGAACCTCGTTTGTCGAGATCTTCAGTCTAATTCCGAGAGTTGGTTGCATAATTCGCCTATTCGCGTGCAGAGTAATGGTTTGGGTGCGCGATGGACTGATCACCATCCGACTACTCTTATCATTCGCTCTTGTACATCGAATCAGTGGATCCAGCAATTTTACTCCGTCCACGGAGGCTAGAGGTGGCTTTATTTGTTGATACATCTACCTCCGACCTTTTTGTTTCCGGAGTGTTTCCCTCGATGGTCACGGACAACGACCTCTTGTTGGTGGTGTCGCCGATTTCAAGATGGAGAAGGAATCATTGTTAGTAGTGTCGCGATGATCTACACGAAGCAAGAAGATTCAGACCGTCGGCCTTCTTCCATGTACCATGAGGCGGATCTCGAGGGCGAGATCCATTGTTAGTGGTGTCGAATTGTGGCATCCCGCTAAAATCACTACTAGAAAATCGCGTTGTTTTTGTGCATTGCATCATCATGACGTCATGCATATTCTTCTTTTTCATAAAACTATACCGTAAAATCCTATGTTGTTTTCTAATTAGTCCTCATCTTTAATTTCAAAATTAAAGCCTCGGTCAGTTCAGATCTTGTATTGTCTAAATAAAAATATTTTTCCGGGGGAGGCCGCCAGCCTGCCAGGCCAAAGGCCCAGCTAGCCAGCAGCCTACTACCCCAAAACCCTAATCAACCCTAACCCTAAGCTGCTAACCATCCCCTAGTCCCTCCCTGCCGCCGCCGCCCAGGAGCCCACGCCCCACACGCTGGCGCATGCACCCTCCCGATCGACCCGTCCACCAACCGCTCCCCCTGGCCCCACCCCGGGACCCACCTCACACGCTCCCTCCTCCCCTCGCGAGCCCTTCCTCTTTCCCCAACCGCCCGCCGCCAGGCCCCTCCGCCATCGCAGTGCTCCGTCGGCCTCTTCCCCCGCCCCCGTTTGCCGTCGCCTCTCGGGCCCGAGCTCGGCCGTGCACCGCCACATCCTCCTGTGTACCCCACCTCTCCCTCGACCCGGCGCCCCTTCGGCGCCTCGCCACCGCGGGCGACCTCCACCTTGCCGCCCCAGCGGGCTTGAGCTCCTCCGGCCGCCCTACGTCTCCTCTCCGGCGCCGTCGAGCACCCCTACTCCTGTGACGCCTTTCTGGCCAGCACCGACGCTGAGGCCTCTCCCCTGCCTCCCTCGCCGCTCGCTCGTTGCGCCGCCAGCACAACCCTCCGTCGCCTCCGCGTGGCCCTGGCCGCTCTTGGCCGCGCCTTCCTCGCCTAGTCGCCGTCCTCCGCTGTCCCCGAGCAGAGCATGGTCGCCGCCCCTCGCAGATCCCGCCGAGGCCGCCCTCTACTCCCCGTCGGCTGCCGGAGCTTCTTCCCGGCCGCCCTGTCTTCATCCGCCGCCAGCGCCCTTGGACGCCACGCCGACCTGCGCCTCCGCATCGTCCGCCTATGCGCAGAACCGGCCCCGCCTCCAGCTTCAATGCCCATGTTCCCTGCTTCCCGAGGCAGAGCTCGCCTTGGGGTTGTTGTGTGTCGCCAAAGGACATGGCACCCTGCCCCTGTCCCTGGTCGCTGCTATGTGTTCTCTTTTATCTGTATCTCACCCGAGTGAATTTGTTTTGCCTTCAGTTTCATTCAGCAGAAGTGGGTCTACACCTTGGTCTTTTCCGTGGGTTGTCTGTCCATCCTCGTCCCATCTCCCGTCGAGCATGTTCGGAAAACCCTAGAGCGTCCAAAACAAGAAGTATCCGGATACCGTCGACAAGAGCCTCACCAAGGCCTCCGATAAAATGGATCAACGCCAAGAACTCCTGCACGGAACCCCAAGTCCTCCATCGTGTATTCGAGAACCCGAGTTCTGAAGGTACGAAGACCAAGCCTCGACACCCCGAACCCGGTGTCACGCCAAGATCTCCGAAAAACCCCGGTACCAAACAAGTTCGCCATCGACCTCGAGTTCTCCTACACGGATACCAAGCGACAAGATCTCCTTCATGGGTTGAATGGAACCGCCATGACCTCCTCCAAGGATCTGATGGCCGAGACCTCGCACCAGTCCCGGAATCCGAAGCCCGATCCCGGCGCCCGAAGCCGAGAACCCCGACAAGAAACACGACACGGATACACCGATTTCTCCATCGTGGACGCCGAGCACGTCGACATGAAACCGAAGGACGCCGAACGCCAAGCTCTTCATCTCGGACCCAGTAGCCCTGATCCGCATCTGATCCCCGTCGAACCCTGCGACCGAACCCCGAACCGCAAGATCGCCAAACCTCCATGTGTGACCCTTAACCGAGAACCCTATTTTCATAAATTGTCAACTATATAAATTGTTGCATATTTAATTGTTCATGCATGCATACATTGTATGGTTTGGGGGCCTTATGCCGATTCACCTTATAATTAAATATGGGACCCATATGCGGGCAAATCTAGACTAATATTGGCCACATTTAAATCTGAATAGCGAATCGATGACATATTTTGCCATGTTAAGACAACATTTAAATTGCGGGGCATCTAAACAACATGAACCTATTAATTAATTGTCGGGACCCCCGGTTCCGCTTAATATTGCCTAATTGCATCGCATCTTTGCCATGTCATACATCATACATGCATCATGCCCGATCTTTGCCGTAGTATTAAATATTGCATCCGGTGTTTATTCAAGTGTTTTGCTTCTTCGCGGATAAGGCCGTTGAGTTGATGCGAGTGTCGATCCGTTCTTCGAATGAACCTTCGGCAATGTTTTCAGGCGAGCATCTCCCCCTTTCTACCTATCTTACTGTTATAGTATTTATTCCCTCCTTTTGATCTATTGCTATCTGTATTGCGATGCTCTAGTTTTCGTACCTGTGTTATCCCTTGCAGCCTTATATTGCCTTGGACACCTCCTATTACCTGTTGTTTGGTAGATAGTTGGACCTGCACATCGTAGTCGCTTGCTCAAGTGTTGTTGCGTGCCGTCAAGTACCACAGTTGTTGGAGTATTGCCGCATGTTTATTGTTGGAGATGATCAAGACTTTAATTACTGTTTAACAACTAAAATTGAAGTAAGTAAGCAGAGGCACATGTGGGCAATAGATGTTATTTGGTTGTTAACCGTCCACTTGTGTCCCGTAGGACCCCGAGTACTTGATACCTGTTCCTTGAATATTCGCGCTATCCACATCCGGAAGGATTATGGGACCCCCTGAGCCAGAGCTTGATTCATTCTTATTTCTTGGGGCCACAAACTAGTTTGAGGTTTTATTTACTATCCTGTACTTATGCCATGCTTTACTGCTTTATTTATATTGTGCGAGGTACTGCACACTGTACTGTTTAGGATCGGGACACGTTTTCGCGGTATCGACAAGCCCAGTCATACTTTCGGGTTCCCAGTCGTTTACAGCCGTCCACCCAAACCTTGAGTCCGTTTCGGAGTCAGCTAACTTCGTTGCGGGTAGCTTAATGGGGTGGCCCCCTGAAATATTTCTGAATCTGGTGATTGCTTTGTCGTGAAGGCCTCGTTGGGTTTTGATTTGGTTTTTCCGAGGTTGATCGAGTGTGTGTTGCTATTTGTGCACCCCTGCAGGGTAAAACTTTCTGAAAGCCGTGTCCGCGGTTATGGACGACTTGGAGCACAGTATATCGATCATAGACAACTATAACTAAAGTAGTGCTATAAATTTGACTTTATAATGACTAGTAATCAGCTTCACTATAATGGAATGGCTAAATAAAATTGCCAACAATTGCTTGTTTGGGTTGTCGCTTGCTACCATTGTACCTGACTAGTAAGTATTGCAACTATAACGGAATGGCTAAATAAAAGTACCAACAACTGCTGGGTTTTGGGGATATCTCATGCTAACTGTATCTGACTAGTAAGAGTGCAACTACAATGGAATGGTTAACTAAAACTGCCCACTGGTTATTATATCAGGATGACTATCTATACCTGACTAGTAATTTCTGCAACGATAACTGAATAAATAAAACTGCCAACTGTGTGAGTTCCTCGGTTGACTTCCTCGTTTGGTCTCGAGGGGGAAATACCAGGATGGGTATGCTTGGTGATAGTATCAGGTTGGTTCCGAATAGGTCTTTCTTATCCCTCTCTGATAGCCGACCGTTGTATCGAGTCTCTATAGGTTGTTTAGTGCATGCTGTCGCTGCTGCTTCAGTCCACCATACCTATGTAGGCGAGGACCGCCGAATTCTAGCCTCGCCGTGTACTGGCCTCAGTACTGACGCTCCTCTTTTTCCTTTGCACTTTGTCGGCACCCCTTTTGTTTAAGCAGGTTTTTGAGATCGACGTCGTTAGCAGGGTTACCCTTCCGGCTTGGCCTGGGCAGGGTTATGGACGCCATTGGTTATTCTTCAGGGCTCTTAGCCCCATTTGCATCTTGTCCGTAGCTGGACGCTCTATCGTTTTCAAGGTGATTTGGATCTTTGTTCTGTATATCTGTATTCTTGACTCATGGAGTCGTGTTGTATATATATATCTGTTCTGTGGGTCCCATCGAGGACTGTTGTGTAATGTTATTACTTCGTTTTCCACCCGCACGCAAGTGCCTGGTGGGCACCTTTGAATCGTTTCTATGCGGGTTTTGGCGGGAAGCGCTGAAACTTGCATAGGTCCGATTCTGAGGGTGTTACATGCCTGACAGTTTCTTAGACCGTCCAATGTGCCGACAGAGGTTAGGGATTGTCGGTGCTGGGTCCCGCGCCCCCGGAGACCGTTGGGGGGTTGGGGGCGCTTGTGGAGATGCTCTCCAATGTGGAAATAAGACTCGGCCATAAGCAATAAAGTGGCCTTAAGACCCGTCCTTATACATTGCGGCATCCGATTTTAGCTTCAAAAACTTAAGACCCGGCCACACCGGTATAGCCCGGCCACAAGGAAATTGAATAGATTATTTGTACCGTTCTCTGACTCCTTTGCACTGTTTGCATGCAGCTGTTGGTCAAAATACCCATTTCTTTAGATTCTCCTCCGTAGCAAGCGGTAAAGTTCTGCAGGGTGGGCTCCACCTTAATCTCCAAGTCGACCTTAAACATTGTGAAGTCTTTGGACTGCTATATCACATGCTGTGGGACCCAGCTTATGGCCTGAGTTAAACTTAAACATTGGAGACGCTCTAAAGGGATAACCTGAACTGAAAGGATGCACGCATGTCTGGCAAGGAAAGGTATCCGCTGTCCAGCTAGCCGTCATCTCTCATCCCCGAGACGAACGGATCGCATCTCCGATCGACAAGCCGAGACGGGTGACGGCCGAAAGCCCCTGGCCGTGGGGCACGGCTGCCTTAAGCATCAAGTTTGTCACAAACTTGACGTAACCAGGCCTCCGCAAGTAACTGGCTGTCCATGCAGCCAGCAGAAGCAAGGAACAAATCCAGCCAGCATTTTCCCTTTTCCCTTCGATCGTGCGTCGTCTGTCTATATAGGTTGCAGCTGCTGATGCTACCGTTGTGCAGCCTGAAATACTAACTGGTAGAAGAGCTAGAGCTTAACGCAGCACACGTGCGTAGCATCGAAGCGTTGATCAGGAGCACACATGGCGAACGCTGGGCTGAAGCCGGTGGCCGGCCTGCTCCTGGTGCTCAACTTCTGCATGTACCTCATCGTCGCCGCCGTCGGGGGCTGGGCCATCAACCACGCAATCAACAACGGCTTCTTCATCCGTACTACTCCCACCAATGCCATTCGCGCACTCGTAATTAGCAACAGCCGGCCGGCCGGCGGGGCCTGTCTTGTAGAGATACTAATTTCTTGGTCGTGTGCTGCCAGATTCCGGGCTGGAGCTGCCGGCGCACTTCTCCCCGATCTACTTCCCCATCGGGAACGCGGCCACCGGATTCTTCGTCATCTTCGCGGTGATCGCCAGCGTGGTCGGCATGGCGGCGGCGCTCGCGGGATTCCACCATGTCCGGGCGTGGAGCCACGAGAGCCTGCCGGCGGCAGCCTCCGCCGCCTTCATTGCCTGGATGCTCACACTGCTTGCCATGGGGTATGTACATACATCATACATGACACAACTTTCGGCTACAGAGCGCTAGCTATTTTCACTTGAATTAATTCATGGCCAGATGGACTTAATTTTTGGCCCTTGTTCTCCAGATTGGCCGTCAAGGAGATTGACCTGCACGGCAGGAATCCTAGACTGGTAAGATCCACAAACGCACTGTTTAATTTGATCGCCATTCATGGAATCAAGTTATGAGGTGTGACTAGTGACGTGACATGTTATTTATTAACTGTGTTGTTGCGGTCTTCTTGTTTCTTTTCTAGATAACCATGGAGGCTTTCACCATCATACTGTCGGCCACGCAGCTCTTCTACATACTCGCTATACACGGAGGGAGGTGAAGGGCAAGATGAGCAAGATCGAGTGGCGATGGGCGCGTACATACCGTTGTAGGCGTGATGGATCAACTTGGCGAGCATTGGTTCACGGTCGGGTTGGGTGCGCACAGCTTTGATGTGGTCGGTAAACTTGTATCGTGTGGTTAACTGCCGAGATGGGTAGGCACTGTGCATGTATTTGTTGTATGTGCGTGTGTGTGTGTGTGTGTGTGAACACGTCGTGTGAGTCCTATGTTCGATTTCTGTGTAATTTATTCATTCGAGTATATATTCATTTATTCATTCGAGTATATTTCTACTACTAATAAAAGAGTAAACATTATCTTTGCTAAACGCACCCCACAAGACGTACACGGAACTCTTACCACCACACGATTAGACCCACTAAACTCAATCTAACCGCTAGCATTGATCTAATCGTCCAATGGTGTGCACTTAGTAATTTTGATGGGCTGACCGCACTCCACCGCGGAGGAATCCGCTCGATACACCCTGATTCCCCAAATCATGGACGGTCTTCTCCTCCCGAGCTCTTTGCAGGTCGATTGAATCTCGCTGCCGCACCCTGCCTTGCTATCTTCCTTCCGCGGGTCGAGATGTAGGGTTTCCTTGCCGCCGCATCTCTGCACAACCAGCGGCCGCAAACCACGTCGCCGCCTCTCTCACCTTACGCGAGGCCATTCCAACCTCACACATCCCCATGCGGCCTTCATCCCGTCATACCCCGGCCAACACCACCCTCCCTGGCCCGATGTGTTCACCTACAGGGTGCCATCTATCACCATGTCCGAATTCACCTCTCTAATAAAGGTCGGCCCGACGACCGCAAATCTCGCAACTCTCCCTCTCCGCACGAAGACTACATCGCGTCATCGAGGTGGTGAGGACGGCACATGAAGGGTACTATTCTACAGGTCAAGGATGTGAGAGGACGCGTGGTCATCAGGCCAATCGAGGCAATGGATCCCTGCGGGCGAGAAGAGGAGGATGCGTTGCAGAGTTGCAGGTACTGACCATGTCCCTGGATGGTGCCTTTGCATCTTGTTCTTTCCAAATTCCAACTGATTCGTGTGCTGGGGGAGATGAAATGGGACGGCTATGATATGATGGCGGATGTTCTGTAGCAACAGCGAGTTGCATATGGCTCTGGTCGAGTTAATCAATCAATATCAAGGTAAACAATCAATTCCTCCCCCAAACCCATTCCCGTAGTAAATTTTCTTGGTCCAAATAATTGAGGTTGGATACGCTTCTTCCATTAATTTCAAGATGTTTGCTCTTTGTGGCCCCAAGGATGGATGTATGTGGCTCACAAGTTGTTTGAGGAAATGCCTTTAAGATATCAAGGAGTATATATACAGTTCTTTTGTATTTGATTCATTAGTCGGTGCTCTCTATCAAAATAGATGGCTGGAAGTTCCCTTTTTTGTTATTGCCTTTTGGCATTATTTTTTGAAAGTGCAAGTTAGTAAATCATGTCGATGCAATGGCTCAACAGGATATAGTGGCTGACATCCCTGCTGGCGAGGATGATTTTCTTTGCGCCACTTGAAGCAGGAACCAATTCGCCAAGGACGAGACGCCTGCCTACTAGACTTGGTTCTAAGTGTTGCGCTGACGAGTCTGGCGTTCTAAGCCAGTCCACACCTGCTGTCGACATGCTCTAATTGGACTTTCCTGGTGACTACCCTTGTTCTGAGGGTTTTTGAACTGCCACCCCGACGGTATGTCGCATGCAATATTTTTGCTTCCATTCAGAAAGTAGGAGATATCAAGAGGCTGCCAAGTTGTTTTGTTCGTGTGTTTGCTTCCATTCAGAAAGTAGGAGATAGCAAGAGGCTACCAAGTTGTTTTGTTGGTGTGTGGCTGGTGCTTGTAGGAATTCCTATGTGGCAGCGCTGAAGTGTCTTACTATGCGGCTGCAGAAATTCTGGTGTATATTGTGTCCAGCAAGCAGTAATAATAGAATTAACCTGACAACCGCAGGCCTAGAAGATTACATTCATATTGCTGTAGAAGCATGCTTTCTTATAACTCAACAGACACAAATCGTGTAGTACAAGGACTTTTTCTATCATACTTGCTGGGTAGGAAGTCATATACATATTTTAACACACACGGGATCAAAAAATGGCCACTACAACTTTTCACGACGCATCAGAATTGTTTTTGGTGCTGGGTTAGAGCGGCTGCAATGCAATTATGGTTTCTAATGTGCTGCCGTTTAAACTTAGAAGATGGTTTGCTAAAGAAACTATTGTCTTTGCTGATAAAATTATATCGTAAGGGCTCCCTAATTGTTTTATGGTAAAAAACTATTATCTTTGCTAAAGAGTTAAACAACACTATATTTGCTGATAATATTTCTAATAGGATTCACTTTTAAGTGGATAAACTAATGTTAAAAGATTTTTTAAATATATTAATCAATAATGTACTACAAGACAAGTAACTTATTTGCTCCCGTTTCCACTCTGTCATAGTGGCATTCTCAAAATTTGGATCAAATTACTTTTATACTCTACCCTGAAGACTTACCGAAAGATATAATTTTGAATTTTCCACAACAACTTGCATTTGGTAACATGAAACACAATTTCATCATATAAGTAGATCTTTGAAAAACCTATTATTTCTTTCACCTCGGTACAGATGAAACATATTACAAGAATAAGTCATTGCCATCGTGTATGGTCTGTATTTACCTTATCTACTTTTTAGATAAGATCCATGGTGGTTCTTTGTGATATGTACATTAGTAATAATTGAAATGGTGTTTAATTTTTCATCATTGTTTTTTCAATAAAACACAGTCTTTATGTTTTATTTCATTGAATGGGTAGAGTCTGTTACACGCCTCCTAGGAGGTTTTAGGGCATTACAAGTTATTATTTCCTTAATGTACATCTCAGATCAATTGTTCATCATTGTTAGTAAACAACTAGAATATGTTTACAATTGTTCATAAGTTAAGCAGATGCTGATTTGGACGATACTCTGATGCTTGTTAGTTAGAATATAATATGTAATGTTAATACAAGTAACGGGCATTTTGGCGTTTTGGTAATACAATATCCATTGTTTTCAGGCTAGAGTCTGTTGGAAAATATACACCGGAACTACTAGCTGGGATGCTAGAAGATGAAAATGGTTTACTTAGTTGATGCCAGAGATGGCTAGGTTTTTGTCTCTTCTCGGTCAGACATGAGTGTTTCCCCCAAATAAAAGATTTATTCAGGAGTGGGCGGAGTTGAAAGATTATGGTATTTGCCTAAAACTTAAATTTTTGGTTTATATTGGACAATGGTTGCTTGACTAGATTTCTAAAACTTCTGAGCTCCACTCCATGATATTTTGCGGAGACTGCATGGCATGTATGGGAGAAGAGGAACTCCTTTCAGCTCTCGCAATGGTGATGCACTGTCCCATCCTCATCATGGAGCTGGAAAGAAAGGGTCTCCACTGTCACAGTGTGTGTGACTAACTAAAGAGGATGTTACAATCTGGTCAAAGCCTGGGTGTGCTGGTTTTGGAGGTGTAGTACCCGGACAACTAGGTTTTTTTTTGCATGGGACAACCAGGTCGTTGTGCAAGCTGCTTGTCGAGTCTTTCTTGATCATATACAATGTCCTGAAGTTGTAGAAGCCCATGCTCTATGCCAAGCTCTTATTCTTGGTGAGAGTGTAGGGGTCCAAATGATTGAGGTTCCTTCGGATTGTCTCTCGGTAATTAAGATGTGCAAATTTAAGGCCTGGACAGAATCCCTACCTGGTGTTATTGTTTGTGAATTAAGAGCAAACCAACAAAGTTTACATCTTGTACCTTTGAACATTTTATTCGTTCTTGTAATGAGGCAGATCATGTTCTTACCAGATCGGCAGAATACGATACGGGGTAGAAGGGGTTCTACCGCTTTAATGAATCACCTGAAATTATTAAGACCATTATATGTAATGAGCAGATTATGAATGAATTAATAGGTTTTCCAAAAAAGTGGTGATACGAAACTTAATCAGAAAACTCTGATTTGTTGAGACGTGCGTTGCACGTGCACCTATACTAGTGTAGTAAACCGTTGATTATGATGTAATGATTCGCGTCCTCCCAAATAAACCAGGCTAGCATTTACTATGACGCCATTTCGCCGTGCGGCACACCCCGCGTGGGGGTTGGGCCAGGCCAATTTCTTTGTTTCTTCTCGGTTTCTTGCCAGGGTCCCTCTTTTCATGGTTTTTATCTATTTTTTTTGGTCGATGTCAGGTCTATGTTTCTATTCCGGTTTTTTAATTGGGTTTTCCCTTCTTGTGGAAATCCTATGTGCCGCTCAATGTGGCGCCATTTCGCCGTGCGGCACACCCCCGTGGGGGTTGGCCAGGCCAATTTCTTTGTTTCTTCCGGGTTTCCTGCCAGGGTCCCTCTTTTCATGGTTTTTGTCTATTTTTTTTGGTCGATGTCGGGTCTATGTTTCTATTCCGGTTTTTTAATTGGGTTTTCCCTTTTTGTTTCTTTCTTGTTTTTCTTTTTAGAATTTGAAAAATATTGATAATTTCTAAAAAAAATTTAAATGCTTAGATTTTAAAATGTTTAGTTTTTCAAAAAAGTTGAGATTTTGGAAAAATCATACTTTAGACAATATAATTATAAAATATTCATATTTTGATTTTTTCATATGTAAAAAATATTCAGATTAAAAAACAGTTTCTAAAAGGTAAAAGTTCTCAAAAATGTTTAGATTTTGAATAACTCAACAAGAAACAGAAAAGAAACAACAGAAAAAAAAAACGACGGAAAAGAGTGTGTATTGATGGGCTTCGGGGCCGCTCCAAACGACGCCGTACTCAGATATGGACTCGATGCTCGCCCATAGTCCTGGTGGGCTGACCTTGTAACTTGCTCGCGCAAGTTCTGGTCATGTGCTACCATATTTTTTTGTTCGCTATTGCTGTAGCTGGTCGATAAAAAATTCTGGTTTTCTATTCATAATAATTTTGTGAACTATTTTTCGTATTTTAAAAGTCAGAATATTTAAAAAGTTCATGGATTCAAAAAAAAATCATGAATATGAATTTTCACAGATTTTAAAATGTCCACATTTTTTAAATGTATGTGAATTTTTAAAACATGTTTACACATCTGAAAGTTTGCATTTTTTAAAATATTGGCAAGTTGAAAAAATAATTATGATCTTGAAAAATGTCAATGAACTCTAAAAAAATATTAATGATTTCAAAATATGTTCATGAATTTTAATAATATCCTTGGATTTGATAAAATGTTAAGGCGACGGCTGTATCCTGAAGTCAGAATAAATTCCTTTCCGCCTTATCCTCGCTACGGTGGTGCGTCTAGCATCGTCGGAGGACGCATGGAGTCGTATGTCCAATGGATCTCTTGCGTCCAATCATTTTTCGTATTTGGCAGCGTTCGATCATTTTCCGTATTTGACGGTGTGATTTGTGGTCAGTCTCTTCCAATCTACGGTTATCATATTCGGCGATGATTGTTGTTGTGGTGCGCTGGTCGAACTCAAATTCCACCGGTGTTCTGGAACCCTGCTACCATCACCTGGGTATGCCCCTGGCTGTTCCTATGGGTCTTAGCATGATGACTTTTTGTCTGTCTACTATAACAAGTTTTGTCCAGCTCCGGTGATGGAGGGACGAGAACGGCGACGCGCTTTCGGCTCGTGCTAGTGTCTATAGTCATCGCTAGATGGTCAAGTGACCTATTTATAATTTCTATTACTTTTAAAGGTTTTTATACTATTATTGATGGTTATTAATAGATCGGCCGAATTTGGGATTTTTTTTGAGAATAAAAGAAAAATAGGGATTGCCACAAGTGCCAGACTCAAGATCTTCAGCTAGAGTTTTTTTCTTTCGAAATTGACGCTTTATTACATGTTAGAAGGAAAACCGCATAGTGGGCTGTGGGCCACCTTGATACCCCTCAAATCCACCTGTCATGCACTTGTCCCATACGTGCGTTACTAGTTGTTGTTTTACTAGTTCTCAAATAGTTGTTGCTTCTTTGCCTTCTCCTTTTAGAGATTCACTCTAGTCATCCCTACTCCCGACGCGGCTTGCCTGCGACGCCTCCGTGCGACCATCCGTGCGGCGCGACGTGAGAAAGCCATCCAACGGTTGTCCCTCCCGCGCCCGTCAGCTTCTGCTTTCCGCCAAAAAAACGCAAACACGGTCCTACCGTATCGTGTACCAATTCCCATCCGTAATACACGCACGCCTCATGGGAACATACCATGGCGCAGGAGCTCCTCCTACAGGCTCCGTCGCACTCCCTAGCTCCTAGATCAGGGAGCCGGCCTCCATGGCGAGGCGACGCCTTGCCCCTCCTCGCCGACACAATAGTTCGACCACCGCTAACCCCGACCGGCCCTTGTGGCCATGTCCCGCTTCCCGTGCCACCATCTGGTGAGACCACCCGGGCAACCTCCAGCCATGATGCACAAGGGGATGCGGTGGGCCAGCGTCGGTGGAACAGAGGCGTGGTTTTGGCTCCTCCAGATCGAGGCCCCACTTCTCTGAGCCTCTAAACCTTAAGGTGGATAGCGGACCAGCGAGATCCCTCGACAGGATGGGGCGGAGGGCTAGCTGGGGACATGGGAGGACGGCCGGAGGTCTCTCCGGATGGCTCAGCTTCTGCCGCTGGAGTTCTTGTTTTAGCTCGAGTTCAGACAGGGCCATGGAAACTAGGGAAGGAAACAGAACGGTAAAAAGTAGAATACTTACACAAGAGACATACAATACGAAGGGGCTATGTTTAGGCTTTGTTCGTTTCACCCTACCCCGGCCGGTATCGGGACGCAATCCCCGTGGATCTGCCGGGATCAGACCCGCTGGGGTTTAATCCATGCCCGATCTTATTGCGTGTTCGATTAATACCTATCAGGATTTCACCCTCCCGATTTCCCTCCAAATCTCCCAGTTCGCCCGGGTAAACAAAACTCTTCCTCACACCCATGGATAGAATCCCTAAATGGTACGACCAAAAGAACAAAAGAAAATCGATAGCTCTCTCTCTCTCTCTCTCTCTCTCTCTCTCTCTCTCTCTCTCTCTCTCTCTCTCTCTCTCTCTCTCTCTCTCTCTCTCTCTCTCTCGCGCGCGCGCGCGCGCGCGCCCGACGACGACGGCGGCTGCTCCGAGAACAGAGTGGGCGACGGTGGCTAAAGAAGGAGGGGGGATGCGCAAGAAACTGACCAAGAGGATCTCCCCTAGTCTCGTTGCCCTTCCTCAACGTTGACGCCGCCATGGAGACCGAACGGAAGACCTAGCCCCTCGACCCGGAAGCTCCAGATCTCCAACATCTCTCCCTTCCCCACCCCCGACGAAGGCACCTACAAGGTAATCTCAACTCCCCTTCTCCTTCCCTTTTCCCCTTCTTGTATATTCATGTTCTTGCGGTCTAGGAGATGGTGAAGTGGTGGTAGGATATGATCTTGTTGGATCTGGTCGCTGCCATGGATTTGTGTCTTGCGGTAGTGACAAAGACCCCGACTTTGTTGAATACACCATGTACCTCAAAGAGGAAACGAATCTAGGAACAAGGTTTAGAGTCCTAGCAAATTAATTGCATGGTCAGTCACACTCCAAGATCATTCTGCTACACTCACGTGATGATCCTGCTCGTTCTTGTTACACGTCTTAGCTATAGTGGATTGGTCTGTTTAATTTTAGCACCTATTTTTAAGAATTAGGAAAGGATATTTTAGTTAGTGATCTGAATGTCACCGTGAAGCTGATTGCTGATGTGTTAGGAACAAATATTTCATAACAAATCATGTCCTTGGACCTAGTCGAGAGAACATGGTATAAATGTACGCTCAGTTCTTGTTCATAAATCTCATACATTCACATATTCATACATTGCGCATGAATCTGAATTGAGTAAACTTGACTGCGTTCAAGCAACAAAAATGTGTAAAATTAGAAGAACGAAAATACCTCAGTGTCCACTTGTTTGTTACACGATTGTTCTAATAATCGAAGCTATGTGAGTAGCAGACCTGAAGTTAAATCTTACTGGTGTCAAGAGATCGAGACCACGAGGATCATGTAGTTTTCTTATGCAAGAAGCATTTCAAAATAATACTGTATACGGCTTAGTAATTCCATGGGCATATTTTTGCCTAACTCACACTGTTAATGGTGAGAAAAAAGAGCACCAACTAGTGGAATATATATGTCTATTTTAAAAATGATTTTCTAGTAAAACATTTTGTTTTCAAAAATGTATAGAGGGCTACATGGATAAGACCCTTAACATGAAGCTTCAGTTCAGTTTAACTATGATGGGTTTCAAGGAATTTTATTCCTTATCTTCTCAAATCTTTACACTTGGCATACAAGTAAACACACGTACTGATTCAATTGTTTAGAGTGCAAAAAACCGAGGTTATATTTATGTCATGTTCAGTGAGGGCGGGAGTTTCGATTAAGCTTTGAGAAGTAAGTTACAGATGAAATGTGTACTTGTTCTTGTAACTTTTAATCTAGTACTACACAGAGTTCAGTTCCAGAACCACCCCTTTTCCTCTACTGTGTTATGTAGGATCAGATTTATGTTCTTCTGTTTACTGGTAATCTGATAATCTCAAATTACCCTTTGATGCAATTGCGAGTTCTAAGTGACTCCTAGTTGGAAGCATTCTGGCGAGATGTGGCTGTTACAGATCATTCTAACTTAACATTCATTTGTATTGTCATAAAAATGTTTCACTTTTGCCTTTGCACGAGGTTGGAGGTTCAGTAAAGCTAGTTTATGTTGAGCACTCTTCCTTCATAAGCATGTAGCCGAGCTTTTCCATAATTGTGTTATTTATTGTTTAGGATTTGTTCGTTTCCTCCCATCCCAAGCACTGAGAATGAACCCAAGAAGCGGCGATCAAATGGAGATGTAGCTGCAATGATGAAAATTATATTAAGATGAAGACTAAGCAGATCGAGGATGCGAAAACTGATTCGAGGAATCTAGATGAGTTCTCAATCAAGAACTGCATTGCTTGACTAAACACAATGGAATTCTCACAAGAGGAGAAGGTAAAAGCCTTACGAGTCTTTAAAAGTGCAGATAACCGCGAGCTCATGATCTGTGCTAACGTGGAGACCGTTGTGATGTGGCTGCGAAGTGAAATGGCGTAGCAAAGGTGAAATCTTATCTTCTTTTTCGTAGAACCTGAAATTGTGTTGCTAAAGTAGCTGGTCAAATGCATGGTTCAGTTCAGTTGTTGGGTTTCAAAGGCACCTTCTTGTGCCCTCCCGTTGTTTACTTTGTTCTGTAGAATTTTATTGCATATGTGCTACTAATAGAGTCAAAGTGCATTCTCTATAGCTGCTGGTCCTTGCTAGCCTCCAAATGCACTTGTCTCTTCATCATAGAACATAAACATGTTTATGAATATGCTGCTACTTAATGGACATTGTTCTTCTAGGAACACATTTCTCATTCTTCTCATTATGCTTCTACTTACAGTACATCGCAAACATTTCATAGATTATTATCCTCTATATACCTTGCATTAGCTTTCTTCTATGTTTTTTTTTGCTTCAGCTGAACTCAATAGATTCTAATAATTATTCCTTATCATTGTTGTACATGGACAGATACAACGAACCAAGGTTCTACAAGGGTGCCACGGCGATAAATTTGTGTGTGTTTTACACCGGAAGGACATCATATTGGTTCGATGTATTTTGTTAGTTGTCACGTCACTAATTTAACTATGTATCTTGTTTGTGAATATGTTTAATTTTAGCTTTTAGTCATGCTCAAAGTTTATGTTAAAACTGTATTATTTAGATTCAAAGTTGCTATCCTTTTTCCTATTTCTGTGTTGGTGCTGGTGTGCTGTTGCCTCCTATTGCCTACCGTTGGTGCTGATTGTAGCCAGCTGCTTTGAGTTGCTTGCCGCAGGGATTAACCGAATGGCACCAAATCACATGTATTAGTAGGGAACATGGGGACAGGGCCCTGCAGGGATCCACTAGCGAAACTCACCAAATCACCCCTGTATTAGTCGGCGACCCTGGGATCACCCAATCCCTGCAGGGGTGAGTTTCGCTAGTGGATCTAAACCACTTCAACCGAACAAAGCCTTAGGCCCCGCTTGGTTCACTGTATTTTAGCCCAATCCAGTCGTTTTAGTGGGAGCTGGTTAAATTACAGCCCAATACTAGTATTGGCACTTGGTTGATCGTTTTTTATCCCCGCTGAATCATTTCCGGACCGTTTACAGGCGAAAACGTCACGGACGTGCGGGGGTGGGTTTCTTTTCCAACCTGACACCAGAAGAGCCCCGTCGCGACACATCTCAACCCTAGCGCGGCGGCGATCGGCGGGGCGGCGCGAGCTTGTCGAGCTGGCGGTGGTGGCAGCGGCGAGCCAGGCGGGGAGGCGCACGATCTGCGACGATCTGCGGTGGCTGCGACCTGTCGCGTCCGGCGGCGCAAGGCGGCAGTGACTTGTCCAGCGGCAGCGACTCGTCTGGCGGCGCAAGGTCGGGCGACAGCGACTTGTCCGACAGCGACTCAACCGGCAGCAGCGACCCGACCGGGAACCTACTCCCACTCGTCTTCCCCATCTCCGGGAATCTCATGTTCTTGGGATACGCAAGAACTGCAGCAAGTGTTTCAGTGTTGCGGAGCGCCTCCCCGCCGCACTTGTGTATGCCACCGACGACGTTCTGTAGGGTTCACAGCATAGAAAACAAAAAATTTCCTACGATGGGAACATCTATGTACCAAGATCTATCTACTAGATACAAGCAACGGGTGGATATACATCCATAGAATACATACCCTCGAAGACCGAATAACGTTAACGAGGTTGTACTCGTGGATGATGTAGACGAACGCTTGCCAATCTCAAGATCGTGATGAAGTCCGTCTGGTCCAGCCGGTCCAGCACGATCAAGTCTAGCACCTCAAAGCAGTGGTGCATCCGTGATTGCACACACGTACGGGTACCCCGACAACCTCCGCGCCCTCGCTCCAGCGAAGCAGCGGAAGCAACAAATCCTTCCAGAAAAAGCCACCGGGAACATGTATCTCGCTGATCCGAGACCATGGGGAAATTCTAAAAAGGGGAGAGAGATCCTTCGCGAGGAGGTGTGCTTTGAGAGGATGAGAGGGGGGCCTTTTATAGGGGAGAGGGGGGGCACCCAAGGGGCATGGCTCCCAGCCATGGGGCTGCCCCCACCTCTTCCACATTCATGTGGGTGGAGCTCCCACTCAAAATGAAAAGCCTCCACTCCCATTAAAAAGACTCCACTCAAAAATCCACTCACATGCATTAAATTTCCACCAAATTTAATGCAAGCTCTCATTTAAATAAAACTCTTTTATTTATTTATTCAGAATTTTATTAATTACTTTAATTAACAAACATTCACATAAAAAACCCTTACAACATTTCAATTTCACATGCAGAACCAGTTTCGGCAATTTCAACCGAAACAGTTCCGGTGTCTAGTGAAATAAATTTCTACGCTTTCCTTTTCTTTTTCTGGCATATCATTTGCTCCGAATGGTGTCAGTATCCCTTAAGTGTGTCACCCTACGGTTCGCGAATAATGCGGACATGATCGACACCCTTCTCCGATCAATAATCAGTAGCGGGGATATATCAATAGATTCAGAAAAGGTAATATCCCGCCAATCGGGGTGAATAACCACATCAGACCCGCACGATTCCGAGGCATGAGGCTCCTCTGAGGTGACCGTTGGTCGGCCTCCGGCTCTCGCCGGCGCCTCGCCGGCATAGGCTCTGCAGGGATTCCTCTGGAGGTTGCTGGAAGGTCACCTACTCTGGTGTGACCACGGGTGGTAAGTTTCTGGAAGGTTCTCTCGTTGTCTCGGCTGATTCTTGGCTGGTTCTTCTCAATGCCAAAGGCTCTCCCCTTGAGGGGCGATGTTTGGAAAATGGGGAGAAGATCTCTATTGGATCTGTTTTGAGGTTCCCCTCTCATCTCTCTCGTGTTAATGATTGTTTGGATCCCTCATCTGGATTTCTTGGTAGATCTCCTACCATCACTGGATCAGATGAAGACACTGGCCTTAAATGGCATGCCCTTTGCTCCTCTTTGCCGACTGATGATCTTGAGCCTTCTAAAGGTTTTCTCATGCTTTTTCCTAGTTCTAAAAGGCTTGTTCTCCTCAACCATAATGAGGTTGTGATCGATGCTAGATACTTGGTTCATGGTGAGGTGGTGGCTTCTGGCATCTCTATTGATCTCCGGGTGAAGAGGGTTGTGGTTGGTACTCAGATTTTACCAAGCCCTTTGGTTAAGAAATTTTCCACCAATATTGAGAAGATGGTGCCTAGATCTCTGGATTTCTCTGAAAATCTCCCCTTAGGGTGTGCTTCTAAAGATGTTGCTTCGTGTCGACCTGCCCTGGATTTTTCTTTAGGGCGTGATTTTGAGAAGAGAATTTTTGATAAATTCAGGCATCAAGTTAATTTCATTGGTGGTTTCAGGAAAAGACCATTTTATCTGGTCTGTTCTTTTGGGCGAGCAAATTTTAAGTTGGACTTTCATACTGTTAGTCTTGCTCTTCAAGCCTGTTTTGGTGGTAATGCTTCTAAATTCTAGGTGAAGCTTCTGCAAGATAGAACTTTTCGTTTCTCGGTTGCTTCAAGGGCAGTGGGTTTTGAGATCTACAATATCTCAAAGTTTTCATGTAATTCTTTTGTGATTCATGTCAATCTCTGGGGTAATGGGGGTCCGAATTGGATTCATGAAGAAAGGGAATTCTACAAGGAGTCTGCTAAAGAATGTAGTTGGCCCCACAATTCCCCTCTTTCCCTAAATGTAGTTGGCCCCACAATTCGTATGAGGGATGGTTCAAGGCCCAGGTGGTTTCACATTCCCGGCCCATTATTCACGGCAGTTTTCACGAGTTCACCACTTCGTTGCAAAAAACAACTACCACTTCCCCTGTCTCCTCAACTCCCCCGCCCGCTGAAACCCCATTCCCCTCCTGCTCATCGCCGGCGAAGGGCATCACAATGGCGAACATTCCGATTGATCCTGCGCCTTTCCTGCCGAATGGCTTCCAGATTATGCAGGTGGCTGGGCGGAATCGTGTTAAAAGGGTGGTGGTGCCTCGGAGGTCAAGGGCGCATGAACAGTATTCCATTGCTAACATTTCCCCCTCCCCCTGGTCCTGTTCTGTTCTTGAATATTCATGGTGTCCTAGTTGATTTCTTCAACAATGAGGTTGGAGTGCACTTCAGAGATATCTAGGATTGTCCCTATGGGTCTGCGTATGTGCAGTTTCATCATGTCCGCGACCGTGATAGACTCATTGCGGCGAGCCCGATTCCGTTTCAAGATGTGCATGTTTCTTTTGTTAAGCACAATGAGGGTGATAACTGGCGTAGGACTCAGTTTAATAATGAGTGTTGGGTGATGCTAGTAGGGCCTCCCCTTGACCACTGGCATACGGAGGATCTGAATGCTATCTTTGCGGACATTGGAAAAGTTCTTCTGTGGGAGAGGGACCCTGACCAAAAGGGTAGGATTATTGCTAAGATTCGTGTTACTGACTTGGTTGACATCCCCAAGAGTGTGAGGTTTACCATCGGTGACTTGGTGGAGACAGAGTCATGGACTTTTTCTGTTGAAGTTCTTCAGAGTCACTTGCTTGGAGGGGGCCCACCTGAGGAGGACCCACTGCCAGATGACAATGTGGACCCACACCCTGTTCCTGCACATGGCCCAGTCTTTGGGCCTCAGGTTTCACCTCCCCCACTCCCCCTTCTCCTGGGGGTGATTGGGGACAGTGGATGGCCCCTGTGCAGGATCCTGCTCCTGATGGTGGTAATGCTGAAGGTTGGGGTCCCTGGGAGGCTGCTGCTGCTCCTGTTCAAGGCCCTGTCGTTGCTCCTAGAGAAGATATGCCTATTGACAATCAGCATCTGCCACCTCAAGATGTGAACAGTGGAGTTACAGGTGCTATCATTGTTCAAGACTGGGAGTCTGATGATGATGAATTTGTTAATGAGCCTGAGGCTGTGGAGGAGCATGGTGTGGCAGTTGCACCACAAGGGGTTGGCATTGGTGAAGGCCTGCAAAACATTTTTCAAAACTATCTGGCTGATGAAGAGGAGGCCAATTCTGATGCTGAGGAGGGGGCAGGAAGTCCTATGGACTCAAGTAATGTGGCTCCTGAGAATGATGATTGGATGTTGGAGGATCAGCACCTTCTTTCTCCAAATGAGGCTCACCTTCAGGTTGGGATGGTGAGAACTTTTATCTCCATTCCTGATGTGCATGTGGCTAAGCAGGGATTTTCCCAACAAGGCTTGGAGCTCTGGGAGAATTATTTTGCTCCTCATATTCAGAAGGAATCTTCTTCAATGGGCTCTCTTAAATGTGATATTCCTGTAAGTTGGTTTAACTTCATTACTCTCATGCTTGCTACTCCTGAGAAGTTTAATTGGGTCAAGGGATTTCTTACTTCTCCCTTATGGGAAATTATTAAAGAACCTATTGCTAAGGAAAGTTCAATTTCTTCCATCATTCCTAATGAGAGCTTTTCCCAGATGGCCCCTTCTTGCCTGGGTATGGAATCCAATAAATCTTCATGCTCTCCCTCTACCCCTGCTAGAAAGAGAAAGGGCAAGGAACCTCTTGTGGAATCTGAGGTGAGAAGAAGCCCTAGAATTGTTGAACTAAATGGGGTTTTAAAAGTCACATAAATTGTCTAATTGTTGATTGCCTGGTTTGTAATGTTGCTCCTCCTTGTCTGAATTCCAAAGTGGTTAAAAATCTTGCTGCTTCATTCTGCAAGGTAAAAGATGGGGACTTGGAGAAGAGGTTGCTCAAGAAAGGGAAGGCCAATGAAGTGGCAGTTAAGGCTCCTACAAAAGGCAGCATTAAAGGAGGACCCTCTTCCAGCTTGGGCATTGGTGGCAAGAAGAAGCCTGGGGCTGCTGGTACCTGTGGACAACAAGCCAAGAAGAAGCCCTCTTCTTAAGTGTTTTAATGTATCAAACTAAGTCTTTTGCTGGAGTCTTGTTGACTCCCTGTTATGTGTTCTGTGATTGTGATATTACAATGTGGATGGTACTTGTTATGGATTATCTCTGTGGTACCCTGAATTGGATTGCCTTTTGTCTCTGTAATTGCTGTTTCCTCTCCTGGGTGATTACACTATTTATATCACCCCATAGATATACTTGCTCCTGGTTTCTTAATGAATAACAAAAGAACTTGGAAGATCTTGAATTGGAATATCAGGGGAATCAATTCTGAAAAAAAATGGATTGCTCTCAGAAACAAAATTGAGGAGTCTGGTTGTGACATTATCTGTCTCCAAGAAACTAAGCGTGAGGACTTTGATAGCTCCTACATTAAAAAATTCCGCCCCTCCAAATTTACCAATTTTGAATTTCTTCCCTCCAGAGGTGCATCTGGAGGTTTGATCACCATTTGGAATGGTTCCCTGTTCTCTGGACATCTTTATTTTCTCAATGAGTTTTCTATCTCCATCACCTTGACATCTCTCTTGTCCAATGAATCCTGGATCCTCACCAACATTTATGGGCCATGTTTACCTGAAAAAAGTCTGAATTTTTAGATTGGTTTGGCAGCATTGATATGCCTGATGATGTGGACTGGCTCATTGTGGGAGATTTTAACTTCTGTAGACAACCTTCAGATAGGAATAAATTGGGTGGAGATGTGAATGGTATGCTTCTCTTTAATGAAGCCATTAATAATTTGGGTCTCATAGAGTTACCACTTAAGGGTAGAAAGTTCACTTGGAGTAACATGCAGAAAGATCCCCTCTTGGAAAGATTGGATTGGTTTTTTACTTCTGCAGCCTGGACTCAGAGTTTTCCCTCAACTTTTGTTGCTCCTCTTGCAAAGCCTACCTCTGATCATCTTCCTTGTGTCATTTCCATTGGCACAATGATTCCCAAAGCTCAGGTGTTCAGATTTGAAAATCATTGGTTGCATCATAAGGAGTTTAAAGCTATTGTTCAAAATGCCTGGAACATTCCTGTGGGTTTTATGGATTCTGCAAAAAAAAAATAATGCTAAATTCAAAAATGTGAGAAGAGGGCTGAAGCTTTGGGCCAAACAGCTACCTTGCCTAAAGGCACAAATCTGTAATGTTAATGCCACCATTGACTTTCTTGATATTGTTGGAGATATGCCCTAGAGGCAATAATAAATGTAGTTATTATTATATCTTTGTGTTTATGATAAATGTTTACATTCATGCTATAATAGTATTAACAAGGAAACATTGATACTTGTGTGATTTGTAAACTTAATTTGAAGTCCCTAGTATAGCCTCTATACATCACTAGCTTGTTGGTTGATAAATGATTGTGGTTTCCCTATCATGAACATTGAGATGTTATCAACAACAAGATCATATCGTTAGGATAATGATATGGTGGACATACTCCTATAGATAAGCGTAGCATAAAGATCAAGTCATTTCAATAGTTCAATTGCTATATGCTTTCTGATACATAGTAACCTAATTCCTTCGACCATGAGATCATGCATATCACCTTTACCAGATGGATGCTTTGATGACATCAAACACCACACCGTAACTGGGTGGCTATAAAGGTGGCATTGAGTGTTCGGAAAGTATTGGTTGAGACACATGGATCAAGAGTGGGATTTGTCCATCCATATGACAGATAGATATACTCTGGGCCCTCTCGGTGGAATGTCATCCAATTAGCTTGCAAGCATGTGACTGGCTCACAAGGGATCACATATCACGGGAACGAGAAAAGAGTACTTATCGGTAACGAGGTTGAACTAGGTATATAGAGATACCGACGATCATAACCTCGGATAAGTAAACTATTGTGAGACAAAGGGAAATTGGTATCGTATGTAAGTGGTTCATTCGATCACAAAGTAATCGTAGAAATATGTGGGAGCCATATGAATTTCCAGATTCCTCTATTGGTTATTGTTCGGAGAAGTGTCTCGATCATGTCCGCATAATTCACGAACCGTAGGGAGACACACTTAAGGATTCGACGTTGTTTTGAGTAGTTATGGTATTATGAGAAAGAGACCGAATGTTGTTCGGAGTCTCGGATGGGATCTGGTATATCACGAGGAGATCCAGAATGGTCCGGAGAATAAGATTCATATAAGGAAAGTCCCGTTTCGGAGTTCGGGAATGATTCCGATGTTTTCATCGGGAATGTTCTAGAAGGTTCCGGAATGTCCGACACTCCGGAAGGGAAGGGTACATGAATGTGTTGTATCAAAGTTGGTATGATTGCATCATGTACTAAGTGTCATCGCTGTTCCAAATAAAGGATTAATCGAATCCTAGTTTGAAAAGTCAAATAGCTAAATTGAAAAGTCAAACGGCTAAATTTGGAAAGTGGAAAAGAGGAGGAGGGGGTGAAACCGAGTTGGGGAGGGAGTCCTCCTCCCCAAGCCGGCGCACCACCCAAGCCGAGTTGGGGAGGGACTCCCCTCCCTCCCCTTGGCCGCCGGCCCTTCCACCTATATAAGGAGGGGCAGGGCTCCCTCCTAGCACACACAAGTACCTCTCCTCAAACCCTAGCTTGGCGCCTACCACCATAGCCGCCGCCGCCCCCTAAGGTTTTGCCCTAGCCACCGACTTGGGGGTCCCCGGAACCCTAGCCGCCGGCTCTAGCACTTCCTCCTTGGTGTGTCTAAACCCTAGAACACCGAGGAGCTCTCTCATACTCCACCATACTCGCTCCGGCTTAAGGCGAAGCCCTGCGAGATCTCCCCTCTACTTCCGGTACCACGCCATTGTGCTGCCGGAATCGCGAGGAGAGTGCTACAACCTCCGCTGCCTGCTGGAACAAGGGAGAGGAAGGTCTTCGTTGAGTACCGAACGTGTGACCGACTGCGGGAGCGCTGCCGAAACGCAGCGCCGGAAGGATCGTCTACGCGATCTTGAGATCGGGAAGAGTACGACTACATCACCCACGCGAATCTGCTCTCGTTAAACACTTTGGAATCTTTGAGGGTAAGTTATTCCATCGACTCGTTGCTACAATCTAGTAGATAGATCTTGGCTTGTTTGTTTGTATGCGATAGAAATTTTTTGTTTTCCATGCTACGAAACCCTACAGTGGTATCAGAGCCATGTCTATATGTAGATCTGTTGCACGAGTAGAACACAATGGTCATTGTGGGCGTTGATGCTTTTATTGTCGATTGCTTCTTTTGTACTTTGCATCTTGCGGTATGTTGGGATGAAGCGGCCCGGGCTAACCTTACATGACATCGTTCATGAGACTTGCTCCACGCTTGACATGCAACTTGTATTGCATAAGTGGCTTTGCGGGTGCCTGTTTCTCCTAGCATAGTTAAGATCCAATTTACAACGGGTGATCAACAATACTAGTATCAATGTTGTGGTTCTTGTTCGTAAGTTAGAACGACACTTATTGAAAGCCCCAAACCACGTAAAATATGCAAAGAAAGTAGAGGCGTCTAACTTTGTTTTGCAGGGGTGTGCAGTGATGTGATATGGCCATGATTGTGATTATATTTGATGTATGCAATGTTCCTTATTGTAAGTTGGCAACCGGCAAGAGCCATATGGTTGTCTTTAATTTATGTTAAGACCCGCGTGTCTATTCAAAGTAGTTGTAATAGTTGAAGCCGGTGGACGACAACCATGGAGAAGCGTCATTGACCTTGATGCAATGCCGGTGATGATGGAGATCATGTTCGTGCTTGAAGATGGAGATCGGAAGCACAAAGAAGAAAGGCCATATCATATCACATATTATGAATTGCATGTGATGTTAATCCTTTATGCGTCTTGTATTGCTTAGTGGACGACGATAGCATTATAAGATGATCCCTCATGCACATGAATTTCAAGTCATAAAGTGTTCACCCTTAGTTAGCACCGTTGCTAAAGCTTGTTGTTTCGAAGCACCACGTGATGATCGGGTGTGTTAGATTCTGCAAGTGTATACAACGTGAGCAAGCCAGATTTGCTCATGCGGAAACTAAGGTTTGATATTGACTAGCCTAGCATGTACATACATGGTCTCGGAACACGGATCACCGAAAGGTAAAGCATGAATCATATAGTAGATATGATGAACATGACGATTGTTCGCCATTGAAACTATATCAACTCTCGTGATGATCGGTGTTGATGTAGTGGATTTGGTTCGTGTGATCACTAAAACAATGTGAGGGATATTGTTTTGAGTGGGAGTTCACCTAGGTTAATTTTATTATTAATTTGAACTCAATTTGTCATAAATTTAGTCTAAACTATTGCAAATATGTTGTAGATCAATGGCAGCCCCTACCATAAATTTTAATGCGTTCCTAGAGAAAGAAAAGTTGAAAAACAATGGAAGCAACTTCGCGGATTGGTTTCGCAATTTGAGGATTGTCCTCACAGCTGGTAATTTGACCTATGTGCTGGATGCACCGCTGGGTGACCCACCTGCAGCTGATGCTTCCGATGAAGTAAAGAATGTTTACCTCGCTCGGAAGAATCAGTACTCCATAGTTCAGTGTGCTATCTTGTATGGTTTGGAATCAGAGCTTCATAAAAGGTTTGACAATTCAGACCCATATGATATTGTCGAGGATCTCAAATTGATCTTTGAGACTCATGCGGCAATTGAAAGTTATGAGGCTTCTGAAAAGTTCTTTAACTGCAAGATGGAAGAGGGCAGCTCCGTCAGTGAGCATGTGCTTAAGATGTCTGGGCACGCAAACAAACTTCAAAGCTTGGGTATAGTGATTCCTAATGCTTTGGGGATTTACCGTGCCCTCCAATCACTACCACCAAGTTACAAGAACTTTGTGATGAACTACAACATGCAGAACATGAACAAGCAGTTGCCATAACTGTTTGCTATGTTGAAGTCTGCAGAAGTGGAGATCAAGAAAGAGCACCAAGTGTTGTTGGTCAATAAGACCACCAAATTCAAGAAAGTCAAGTCTAAGCAGAAGGGAAACTTCAAGAAGGGTGGTAAGAAAGTTACCACGCCAGCGAAGAAGACCAAGACTGGACCTAAGCCTGAAACTGAGTGCTTTTACTGCAAGGG
Source organism: Avena atlantica (assembly GCA_910589765.1). Taxonomy (NCBI): domain Eukaryota; kingdom Viridiplantae; phylum Streptophyta; class Magnoliopsida; order Poales; family Poaceae; genus Avena; species Avena atlantica. The sequence goes on from OU342735.1 coordinate 416,732,295, forward strand.
AGAAGGTCACTGGAAGCGGAATTGCCCAAAGTACTTGGCAGATTTGAAGAACGGCAACATCAAGAAGAAAGGTATATCTGATATACATGTTATTGATGTGTATCTCACTAGTACTCGTAGTAGTGCCTGGGTATTTGATACTGGTTCGGTTGCTCATATTTGTAACTCGAAACAGGTGCTGCAGAATAAATGGAAGCTAGCGAAGAACGAGGTGACGATGCGCGTGGGAAACGGATCAAAGGTTGATGTGATCGCGGTCGTCACGCTACCCCTTCATCTACCATCGGGATTAGTTTTATACTTAAATAATTGTTATTTGGTGCCTGCGTTGAGCATGAACATTATATCGGGATCTTGTTTATTGCGAGACGGTTACTTGTTTAAGTCCGAGAATAATGGTTGTTCGATTTATATGAGTAATATGTTTTATGCACATGCACCTTTGATAGATGGTCTATTCTTATTGAATCTCGATAGTGGAAATACACATATCAACAACATTGAGGCTAAACGTTTGAAATCAAACGATAATTTGACCTATATGTGGCACTGTCGTCTTGGTCACATTGGAGTGAAACATATGAAGAAACTCCATTCCGATGGACTTCTTGAATCACTTGATTTCGAATCACTTGAAAGATGCGAAGCATGTCTGATGGGAAAAATGACTAAGACTCCATTTTCTGGTATGATGGAGCGAGCTATGGACTTATTGGAAATCATACATACCGATGTGTGTGGTCCAATGAGTGTAGCATCGCGCGGTGGTTATCGTTATGTTCTTACCTTCACGGATGACTTGAGTAGATATGGGTATATCTATTTCATGAAACATAAGTCCGAAACTTTCGAGAAGTTTAAGGAGTTTCAAAGTGAGGTAGAGAATCAACGTAACAAGATGATTAAATTTCTACATTATGATCGTGGAGGTGAATATCTAAGTTACGAGTTTGGCGAGCATTTGAAGAAATGCGGAATACTTTCACAGTTGACACCGCCGGGAACACCACAGCGTAATGGTGTGTCCGAACGTTGTAATCGAACTCTCTTAGATATGGTTCGTTCTATGATGTCACTTACAGATTTACCGCTATCATTTTGGGGTTATGCATTAGAAACAGCCGCATTCACTTTAAATAGGGCACCATCTAAATCCGTTGAAACGGCACCGTATGAATTATGGTTTGGGAAGAAACCTAGATTGTCGTTCCTTAAAGTTTGGGGATGCGAAGCCTATGTAAAGAAGTTACAGCCGGACAAGCTTGAACCCAAAGCGGAAAAATGCGTCTTCATAGGATACCCGAAGGAAACTATTGGGTATACCTTCTATCACAGATCCGAAGGCAAAATCTTCGTTGCTAAGAATGGATCCTTTCTAGAGAAGGAATTTCTCTCGAAAGAAGTGACTGGAAGGAAAGTAGAACTCGACGAGGTTGTCGAACCTTCTCTCGAAATTGCGAGTAGAGCAGCACCAGAAGAAGTTCCTGTGGTGCCTGCACCAATTAGAGAGGAAGCTAATGATGGTGATCATGAAACTTCGGTTGAAGTTGCTACAGATCCTCAGAGGTCAACGAGAACTCGTACCACTCCAGATTGGTATGATCCCGTTATGAGTGTCATGTTGGTGGATAACACCGATGACCCTGAGACATATGAGGAAGCGATGATGAGCCCAGATTCCAATAAATGGAAAGAAGGCATGAAATCCGAGATTGGATCCATGTACGAAAACCAAGTATGGACTTTGGTGGACTTACCGGATGGCCGGAAGGCTGTCGAGAACAAATGGATCTTCAAGAAGAAAACAGATGCTGATGGTAATGTTACTGTCTATAAAGCTTGACTTGTCGCAAAAGGGTTTCGACAAATTCAAGGAGTTGACTACGATGAGACTTTCTCACCAGTAGCAAAGCTAAAGTCTGTGAGGATTATGTTAGCAATCGCTGCATATTGTGATTATGAGATATGGCAGATGGATGTCAAAACAGCATTCCTCAATGGAGACATTGATGAAGAGTTGTATATGATGCAACCCAAAGGTTTTGTCGATCCTAAAGATGCTAACAAGGTATGCAAACTTCAACAGTCCATCTATGGATTGAAGCAAGCATCCCGAAGTTGGAATCAACGCTTTGATAAGGTGATCAAAAGTTTTGGTTTTATACAAACTTATGGAGAAGCTTGTATTTACAAGAAAGTGAGTGGGAGCTCTGTAGCATTCTTAATACTATATGTGGATGACATATTGTTGATTGGGAATGATGTATACCTTCTTAATAGTGTCAAGGAATATTTGAATAATAGTTTTTCAATGAAGGATCTTGGCGAAGCAGCTTACATATTAGGCATAAAGATTTACAGAGATAGATCGAAACGCCAAATATCATTGTCACAGAGTACATATTTGGACAAAGTTCTAAAGAGATTTGGAATGGAAGATAGCAAGAAAGGGTTCTTGCCCATGTTGCCCAATACGACCTTGAGTAAAACTCAAAGTCCGACATCGGCAGAAGATAGAGAAAGGATGAGTAAGACTCCCTATGCCTCAGCCATAGGATCTCTAATGTATGCCATGCTATGTACTAGACCCGACATTGCATATGCTGTTAGTTTAACTAGCAGATATCAAAGTGATCCAGGAGTGGATCATTGGACAACGGTCAAAAACATCCTTAAGTACTTGAGAAGAACTAAGGATATGGTTCTTTCTTATGGAGGTGATGAACAACTCGTTGTTAATGGTTACACCGATGCTAGTTGGAACACCGATCCGGATGATTCTAAATCACAATCTGGATACGTATTTATTTTGAATGGTGCAACAGTTAGCTGGAGGAGTGCAAAGCAAAGCGTTGTGGCGAGATCTTAAACTGAATCAGAATACATGGCTGCTTCGGAGGCTTCACAAGAAGCGATATGGATGAAAGAGTTCATTACAGAGCTGGGTGTGGTTCCTAGTGCGCTGGACCCAATGTCTATCTACTATGATAACATGGGCGCCATAGCCAATGCGCAAGAACCAAGGTCACACAAGAAGCTGAAGCACATCAAGCTACGTTTTCACGCTATTCGAGAACATATCCAAGATGGGGATATAAAGATTTGCAAAGTACACACAGATCTGAATGTGGTGGATCCGTTGACTAAACCGCTCCCGAGGGCAAAACATGACCAACACCAAACTGCCATGGGTGTTCGGTATATTACCATGTAATCTAGATTAGATGACTCTAGTGCAAGTGGGAGACTGTTGGAGATATGCCCTAGAGGCAATAATAAATGTAGTTATTATTATATCTTTGTGTTTATGATAAATGTTTACATTCATGCTATAATAGTATTAACAAGGAAACATTGATACTTGTGTGATTTGTAAACTTAATTTGAAGTCCCTAGTATAGCCTCTATACATCACTAGCTTGTTGGTTGATAAATGATTGTGGTTTCCCTATCATGAACATTGAGATGTTATCAACAACAAGATCATATCGTTAGGAGAATGATATGGTGGACATACTCCTATAGATAAGCGTAGCATAAAGATCAAGTCATTTCAATAGTTCAATTGCTATATGCTTTCTGATACATAGTAACCTAATTCCTTCGACCATGAGATCATGCATATCACCTTTACCGGATGGATGCTTTGATGACATCAAACACCACACCGTAACTGGGTGGCTATAAAGGTGGCATTGAGTGTTCGGAAAGTATTGGTTGAGACACATGGATCAAGAGTGGGATTTGTCCATCCATATGACGGATAGATATACTCTGGGCCCTCTCGGTGGAATGTCATCCAATTAGCTTGCAAGCATGTGACTGGCTCACAAGGGATCACATATCACGGGAACGAGAAAAGAGTACTTATCGGTAACGAGGTTGAACTAGGTATGCAGAGATACCGACGATCATAACCTCGGATAAGTAAACTATCGTGAGACAAAGGGAAATTGGTATCGTATGTAAGTGGTTCATTCGATCGCAAAGTAATCGTAGAAATATGTGGGAGCCATATGAATTTCCAGATTCCTCTATTGGTTATTGTTCGGAGAAGTGTCTCGATCATGTCCGCATAATTCACGAACCGTAGGGAGACACACTTAAGGATTCGACGTTGTTTTGAGTAGTTATGGTATTATGAGAAAGAGACTGAATGTTGTTCGGAGTCTCGGATGGGATCCGGGATATCACGAGGAGATCCGGAATGGTCCGAAGAATAAGATTCATATAAGGAAAGTCCCGTTTCGGAGTTCGGGAATGATTCCGGTGTTTTCATCGGGAATGTTCTAGAAGGTTCCGGAATGTCCGACACTCCGGAAGGGAAGGATACATGAATGTGTTGTATCAAAGTTGGTATGATTGCATCATGTACTAAGTGTCATCGCTGTTCCAAATAAAGGATTAATCGAATCCTAGTTTGAAAAGTCAAATAGCTAAATTGAAAAGTCAAACGGCTAAATTTGGAAAGTGGAAAAGAGGAGGAGGGGGTGAAACCGAGTTGGGGAGGGAGTCCTCCTCCCCAAGCCGGCGCACCACCCAAGCCGAGTTGGGGAGGGACTCCCCTCCCTCCCCTTGGCCGCCGGCCCCTCCATCTATATAAGGAGGGGCAGGGCTCCCTCCTAGCACACACAAGTACCTCTCCTCAAACCCTAGCTTGGCGCCTACCACCATAGCCGCCGCCGCCCCCTAGGGTTTTGCCCTAGCCACCGACTTGGGGGTCCCCGGAACCCTAGCCGCCGGCTCTAGCACTTCCTCCTTGGTGTGTCTAAACCCTAGAACACCGAGGAGCTCTCTCATACTCCACCATACTCGCTCCGGCTTAAGGCGAATCCCTGCGAGATCTCCCCTCTACTTCCGGTACCACGCCGTTGTGCTGCCGGAATCGCGAGGAGAGTGCTACAACCTCCGCTGCCTGCTGGAACAAGGGAGAGGAAGGTCTTCGTTGAGTACCGAACGTGTGACCGACTGCGGGAGCGCTGCCGGAACGCAGCGCCGGAAGGATCGTCTACGCGATCTTGAGATCGGGAAGAGTACGACTACATCACCCACGAGAATCCGCTCTCGTTAAACACTTTGGAATCTTCGAGGGTAAGTTATTCCATCGACTCGTTGCTACAATCTAGTAGATAGATCTTGGCTTGTTTGTTTGTATGCGATAGAAATTTTTTGTTTTCCATGCTACGAAACCCTACAGATATCATGGAGGAAATGAGAACTCTTACTGTTCAAGAGTGGAACCTTAGGGATATCCTGAAAAATCTTATTATTTCTCTTTTTCAAGACTAGAATACTTATTGGAAACAGAGGGGGAAAATTAAATGGGTTAAGCTGGGGGATGAGAACACCAAGTTCTTTCACTCCAGAGCTACCATAAGCTTTAGACATAATTACATTTCCATGCTCAAAGATGATTCTGATCTTGAGGTCTATGATCATGATGGCAAAGAAAATCTCCTTTGGAATTCCTTTAAAAATAGAATGGGCTCTTCTGATAAGCCTAAAATGCATTTCAATCTTAATGACTTGGCTGGTGATTGCTTAAGCCAGGAAGAAAGGGATGCTTTGGAAAAGCCTTTCTCTGATGAGGAGATTGATGAAGTCATCACAAATATGCCTAATGATAAATCCCCTGGCGCTGATGGTTTTAATAATGAATTCATGAAGCTTTGCTGGCCTATTATTAAGGATGATGTGAAGCATCTACTTGTGGAGTTCTATGAAGGGAAAGCCTCTTTGGAAAGCATTAATTCTTCTTTTATCACCCTCATTCCAAAAATTGCTGCTCCTTTGACTCCTGCTGATTTTAGGCCTATTTCTTTGCTAAATAGTGTCCTTAAGATTATCACCAAGATTCTGGCTAACAGACCGCAAAAAGTCATACTTAAACTTGTTCACAAGAATCAATATGGTTTCCTCAAGCAAAGATCTATCCAAGACTATTTAGGTTGGACATTTGAATTTCTTGATCAATGCCACAAGTCAAAGGATGAAATTTTAATTCTTAAGCTGGATTTTGAGAAGGCTTTTGACAGAATTGAGCATTCTGCAATCATCAATATCCTTAAAGCCAAAGGTTTTGGAGTTAAATGGATTTCTTGGATTCAGATGATCTTTGGGTCAGCTTCTTCCTCTGTGCTTTTAAATGGTGTGCCTGGGAATTTTTTTTTACTGTAGAAGGGGTGTTAGGCAAGGAGATCCTTTATCTCCTTTATTGTTTGTTCTGGCTGCTGATCTCCTTCAAAGTATCCTCAATAAGGCAATGGACCTGGGTCTTCTTTCTTTGCCCACTGAAAATGTGTTCTGTCCTGACTTCCCTGTGGTTCAGTATGCAGATGACACTTTAGTAATCCTTAAGGCTGATTCTGAGCAACTCTTGTGCCTTAAGGAAATTCTACATACTTTTGCTCTCTCCACTGGACTCAAAGTCAATTATTCCAAATCCAGCATGATGCCAATTAACATGGACTCTGAGAGGCTTGGACATTTTACTAATACCCTTACTTGCCTCACTGGTTCCTTGCCTTTTACCTATCTTGGTTTGCCTCTGAGCTTGAATAAACCTGCCGTGGAACATTTCCTGCCTATTGTTCAGAGAATTGAGAGAAGGTTGTGTGGAATAGCTGACTTTCTTAATTATGGGGGGAAACTGCAGTTAGTCAAATCTGTGTTGTCTTCCTTCCCATATATTACATGAGCTGTTTTGATCTTCCTGTCACTATCAAGGAGCAGTTGATTAAATATATGAGGCAATGCTTGTGGAGAAAGAAAACTTATGATGTTCAAGCTAGAGGTACTGCTCTTGTAGCATGGAAGAAAGTTTGTAGACCCAAGAACCAGGGAGGATTGGGAGTTCTAGACCTTAATGTTCAAAATTCTGCTCTTCTTTTGAAGAATTTGGATAAGTTTTATAATCACAAGGATATTCCTTGGGTTCACCTTGTATGGAATACTTACTATTGTAATGATAAGCTCCCTGGAAGAAGTCTTGAGGGATCCTTTTGGTGGAAAGCTCATCTAAAACCGATTGACATTTTTAAAGGACTTGCAAAGTGTTTGGTTGGAAATGGGAAATCCACACTATTCTGGTCTGATATGTGGAATGATAGCTGCCTTCAACATAAGCTTCCTCATATCCTCTCATATGCAAAAAAACCTCACATCTCTGTCAGTGAGTTCCTGCATACTGCAAATACTCAGGACCTTTTTTACCTTCCTTTTTCCCAACAAGCTTATCAGGAATATCAAAGTCTTGAACAAATTCTCAATACTGGCAGGCAAGGGGAATCTGATTGTTGGTCTTACATTTGGGGAAGTAATTTTTCGGTCAAAAAGGCTTACTGCTCCTTAGCTGGTTGCCAACCGGTTCAGCCACATTTCTCTTGGTTATGGAAATCTTCTTGTCAGCAAAAGCACAAATTCTTCTTCTGGCTCTTACTGCTTGATAGGCTCAACACAAGAAACCTTCTGAAAAGGAAATGTTTTTCTCTGGTATCTTATGACTGTGTTTTCCAAGGTTGCAACAGTGAAGAAACCAGCCTACATTTGTTTTGGGAATGCCCCTTTGCAAGAGCCTGCTGGGCTGAAATTTCACAGGTCACTATGGCTGATCAAAATATCTTTGAAGCCTTAGCCAGTATTAAAAAAGATCTTAATGTCCCATTTGCAATGGAAATTCTGATACTTGGAACTTGGGGCATTTGGATTTGCAGAAATAATGAAATTTTCAATAATCAGCATGCGTCGATGGAGAACTGGAAGGCTATTGTAGCCCAGGAATTAAGATGGGTCCTTTATAGAATTAAGAAGAAGTATCATCAGGGCCTTAAAGTTTGGATTGAAATCAATTTAGACAGGAGATAGCTGATTAGAATGTTATCCCTCTTCTTTGAGGTGGATTGAGTTTGTAAATATTCTTTTGTAACTCTCTATAATATATAAAAAATTGCAGTGGGGTTTTTTTTCCCTACTGTTTTACCCTAAAAAAATCAGTAGCGGGACCTGGAGATCCATACTGACTCCCACACATTCAACAATGACTTCTGTGATCGTGTGAACCTTTTACGCTAGTATCTTAATCCCTTTGTTTCGCGATATATTACATGTCCGAGATTCGATCATCGGTATCTCCATACCTAGTTTGATCTCGTTACCGACATGCACTCTTTTCTCGTTCCCGTGATATAACATTCTAGTGATCAAATCACTTGCTTTCAAGCTAATCAATGTGATATTACCGAGAGGGCCCAGAGCATATCTATCCGTCATTGGGATGAACAAATTCCACTCTCGATCCATGGGTCTCAACATAACACTTTAGTAGTTCTGAAGCCATCTTTATAATCACCCAGTTACGGTGTGATGTTTGATGTCATCGGGAAACTCTTCCGGTGTTAGTGATTGACATGATCTCATGGTCTAAGGATTAGGATCACTTCGTAAGTTGTTATAGCAATATAAACTCAATGACTTTGATCATAATGCAATACTTCGGATGAATGTTCATCACATCATTACACTAATGTTGTGACCTCGTTATTAACAACATCCAATGTCCATGATCAGGAAACTTTGATCATCTTGTTAATCAACGAGCTAGTTTATAAGAGAGGCATAACTAGGAACTTCCTTTTTGTTTATTAAATACACATGTATTAACGTTTCCGTATTAATACAATTATATCATGTAAAATAAACATTTATCATAAACAAGGAATACGATAATAACCACTTTATTATTGCCTCTTGGGCATATTCCCTTCAGTCTCCCACTTGCACTAGAGACAATAATCTAGTTTGAAAACTTTGCGTATTGAACACATATGGCTTTCTGGTGTTCCATATACGCAACTGCAAGTGGTTAACATAATCTAAGGATCTGACGCTTTCAGGTCCGTGTGTATTTGCATGTCTTTGTGTCTTCACGCATCACTCATTCTCCAATGAGATGGCATTGTATAAATTTGGTCTTTTGGTGAGACCTTTAGTTCCTTGGGGTTAAACCATGTCGATACTATTGTCGTACAATATATCTTTAGTGTTAGCCCGTTGCAAACAACACCTTAGTTTGATAACAAACTACTTGACACAAATTCCCTCCTTTGCTGCTACTATAGCAGTCATATGCTTAGCCTTTTGTTGTAGTATTCGTCACAATGTCTTAACTTTGGAATACATCCAAATCCATCATGAAAACTCCTTTTCATTTCATTGTGCCACTCATAGTTTAAATTGAGATAAACTTAATTTGTATCTTGTGACAAAACTAGTATCAATGTAACGCTTTACAATGAACTATTTGTAATTGTTTGTCATCTATACACAAATATATTCTTAATTCTTCCAAAAGATCATAAGAATATCCGTACTATCGTCCAATGATCATTTTATGATTCATTCTGGTATATGCTCATAACACTTAGAGCACAGGACATATCTGGATGTGTACATATCATGGTATGATTGATCTGTTGGAGATATGCCCTAGAGGCAATAATAAATGTAGTTATTATTATATCTTTGTGTTTATGATAAATGTTTACATTCATGCTGTAATAGTATTAACAAGGAAACATTGATACTTGTGTGATTTGTAAACTTAATTTGAAGTCCCTAGTATAGCCTCTATACATCACTAGCTTGTTGGTTGATAAATGATTGTGGTTTCCCTATCATGAACATTGAGATGTTATCAACAACAAGATCATATCGTTAGGAGAATGATATGATGGACATACTCCTATAGATAAGCGTAGCATAAAGATCAAGTCATTTCAATAGTTCAATTGCTATATGCTTTCTGATACATAGTAACCTAATTCCTTCGACCATGAGATCATGCATATCACCTTTACCGGATGGATGCTTTTATGACATCAAGCACCACACCGTAAATGGGTGGCTATAAAGGTGGCATTGAGTGTTTGGAAAGTATTGGTTGAGACACATAGATCAAAAGTGGGATTTGTCCATCCATATGACGGATAGATATACTCTGGGCCCTCTCGGTGGAATGTCATCCAATTGGCTTGCAAGCATGTGACTGGCTCACAAGGGATCACATATAACGGGAATGAGAAAAGAGTACTTATCAGTAACGAGGTTGAACTAGGTATGCAGAGATACCGACGATCAAAACCTCGGATAAGTAAACTATCGTGAGACAAAGGGAAATTGGTATCGTATGTAAGTGGTTCATTCGATCGCAAAGTAATCGTAGAAATATGTGGGAGCCATATGAATTTCCAGATTCCTCTATTTGTTATTGTTCGGAGAAGTGTCTCGATCATGCCCGCATAATTCACGAACCGTAGGGAGACACACTTAAAGATTCATATAAGGAAAGTCCTGTTTCGGGGTTGGAGAATGATTCCGGTGTTTTCATCGGGAATGTTCTAGAAGGTTCCGGAAGGTCCGGCACTCCGGAGGGGAAGGGTACATGAATGTGTCATAACAAGTTGGAATGGTTGCATCATGTACTAGGTGTCATCGCTGAGCAAAATAAAGGGATAAATCAAATCCTAGTTTGAAAAGTCAAACGCCAATTTGAAAAGTCAAACGGCAAGTTTGATTGGTGGAGGGAGAGTAGGAAACCTACTTGGGGAGGAGTTCCTCTCCCTCCACCGCCGGCCTTGGAGGCCGAGTTGGGGGAGGACTCCCTCCCCCTTGTCCGACGCCCTCGACCTATAAAAGGAGGGGCAGGGCTGCCCCTCTAGACCTACACCTCCACCACCCAAAACCCTAGCCCTAGCCGCCGGCCCTCCTGCAGCCGCCGCCGCCCTAGGGCAAACCCTAGACACCGACTTGGGGCTTTCCCCAAGCCCTAGGCGCCGTCCTAGCCCTCTCTCCTTGGTGTGTCTAAACCCTAGATCACCAAGGCCTCTCTCATAGTCCACCATACTCGCTCCGGCTTAAGGCGAAGCCCTGCGAGATCTCCCCTCTACTTCCGGTACCACGCCGTCGTGCTGCCAGAATCGCGAGGAGAGTGCTACAACCTCCGCTGCCTGCTGGACAAGGGAGAGGAAGGTCTTCATCGAGTACCGAACGTGTGACCGACCGCGGAAGCGCTGCCGGAACGCAGCGCCGGAAGGATCGTCTACACGATCTTGAGATCGGGAAGAGTACGACTACATCACCCACGAGAATCCGCTCTCGTTAAACACTTTGGAATCTTCGAGGGTGAGTTATTCTATCGACTCATTCCTACAAGCTAGTAGATAGATCTTGGCTTGTTTGTTTGTATGCGGTAGAAATTTTTTGTTTTCCATGCTACGAACCCCTACAGTGGTATCAGAGCCGTGTCTATATGTAGATCTGTTGCACGAGTAGAACACAATGGTCAATGTGGGCGGTGGTGCTTTTATTATCAATTGATTCTTGTGTACTTTGCATCTTGCGTTATGATGGGATGAAGCGACCCGTGCTAACCTTACATGACATCGTTCATGAGACTTGCTCCACGCTCAACATGCAACTTGTATTGCATAAGTGGCTTTGCGGGTGTCTGTCTCTCCCATTATAGTATAGATCCAATTTACAACGGGCACTTGATAGTTCAAACATCAACGTTGTGGTTCTTGTTCGTAAGTTAGATCGACACTTATTGAAAGCCCCAAACCACGTAAAATATGCAAAGAAATTAGAGGCGTCTAACTTTGTTTTGCAGGGGTGTGCTGTGATGTGATATGGCCATGATTGTGATTATATTTGATGTATGCAATGTTCCTTATTGTAAGTTGGCAACCGGCAGGAGCCATATGGTTGTCTTTAATTTCTGTTAAGACCCGCGTGTCTATTCAAAGTAGTTGTAATAGTTGAAGCTGGTGGAAGACAATCATGGAGCAGCGTCATTGACCTTGATGCAATGCCGGTGATGATGGAGATCATGTTCGTGCTTGAAGATGGAGATCGGAAGCACAAAGAAGAAAGGCCATATCATATCACATATTATGAATTGCATGTGATGTTAATCCTTTATGCATCTTGTATTGCTTAGTTAACAATGGTAGCATTATAAGATGATCCCTCATGCACATAAATTTCAAGTTCTAGAGTGTTCATCCTTAGTAAGCACCGTTGCTAAAGCTTGTTGTTTCGAAGCACCACATGATGATCGGGTGTGTTAGATTCTGCAAGTGTATACAACGTGAGCAAGCCATATTTTCTCATGCGGAAGCTAAGGTTTGATCTTGACGATCCTAGCATGTACAGACATGGTCTCGGAACATAGATCACCGAAAGGTAAAGCATGAATCATATAGTAGATATGATGATCATGTCGATTGTTCGCCATTGGAGCTACATCAACTCTCGTGATGATCGGTTTTTGATGTTGTGGATTTGGTTCGTGTGATCACTAAAACAATGTGAGGGATATTGTTTTGAGTGGGAGTTCACCTAGATTAATTTAACTATTAATTAGAACTCAATTTGTCATAAACTTAGTCTAAACTATTTTAATGCATTCATAGAGAAAGAAAAGTTGAAAAACAATGGAAGCAACTTCGCGGATTCGTTCTGCAATTTGAGGATTGTCCTCAATGCTGGTAATTTGACCTATGTGCTGGATGCACCGCTGGGTGACCCACCTGCAGCTACTGCTACCGATGAAGTAAAGAATGTTTACCTCGCTCGGAAGACTTAGTACTCCACAGTTCAGTGTGCTATCTTGTATGGTTTGGAATCGGAGCTTCAGAAAAGGTTTGAGAATTCAGACCCATGATATTGTCCGTGAACTCAAATTGATATTTGAGACTCACGCGGCAGTTGAGAGCTATGAGGCTTCTGAAAAGTTCTTGAACTGCAAGATGGAAGAGGGCAGATCCGTCAGTGAGCATGTGCTTAAGATGTCTGGGCACGCAAACAAACTCCAAAGCTTGGATATAGTGATTCCTAATGCTTTGGGGATTTACCGTGTCCTCCAATCACTACCACCAAGTTACAGGAACTTTGTGATGAACTACAATATGCAAAGCATGAACAAGAAGTTGCTGACATGGTTATACCCCACGGGTACATGATCTCAGCATACCTGGTTCAGCCCAAGAAAGGCCCACGGCAATTATACGCCAGCACATGAAGATTTTCGGGTGGCCAAGGCCCATGACGCTTTCGGATCCTTGGAGAGCAAGACTAGAGTAGATAGGAAATTCAAAGGGGTAAAACCCTAGAACCTGTAACCAACTAGGTTTATGCCCGGGACCTTCCTGAGTCTATATAAAGGCTAGGAGGGCACGACCTAGATCCTCGCCTCATACTTTCGCATACACATCTCCACGCCAGATTACATCTGCGCACCCTTGTAACCTTCGGTTCCGCCGTAATCAAGAGCAGACAATCAGGAGTAGGGTTTTCCCTCCGGGGGCCTGAACCTAGGTAAACCTTGAGTCCCCGTGTTGCTTGTTTGCTAACCGTTCCACGATCTCCAGCATCCCCATCTTCTCCAAAACCCAAGTCCATAACAATGGGCATTGACGAGATCAAACCTCGTCAATTGGCGCCGTCTGTGGGAACTGGGGACGCTGATTGTGCGATCGTGACGGTCCCAACCCGATCGATCTACAACTCTGCGGCGACGGAGATCCACCTCCTCTTTGGCGCTTTCGACTTCACCGCCCACTCACCGGCCACCATGAAGGACTTCGAGCCTGTAGGCGACGGACTCGAGATCCTGTTCGGGAGCTTCTGCTTCCAGGTAGGGAAAACTGGCACCCTCCGCCTCCCTGAGCGGGTGCCCCTACCATCAATCAAGCCCGCTTCATGGACCCCACACCCTGTGCTATGCACAAAAAATCATCAATACATGATTCCTACGACAGCAGCAGCTGCAACTCTGATCTGTGCGATGCGCCATCGGATGAAGGGACCTACGGTTCCAGATCCGAAAGCTGTGGCAGCAGAGGACCAATCTACGAGCTCTACCAATGCGTCATAGTCATACAGGGCGACGTGGATCAGCAAACACCCAACCCGCCACCCAATCCGACACCTAACCCGCCAGATCGAAACGACGGGAACAGAAGAAGCCAGTCCCCCCACCCGAAGGGGACAACAACGGCCATGTCATCCGCCTTAGCAAAGAAGGATGGGCCCAGGCACGCAACGCCGTGGCGGGCAACATAGTCCTGCCTGCAGACTCCTTCCGGGACCTGCTGATGGCCTACCATCTGCTCCTGATCGTGGAGCACAAGAAGTAGGTCAAGATGCAGGAGGTGCTTGACAAACGCAAGCAAGCAGCCTTAGAGTCCAGCGCGCGACGAGCCGCGCTCTCCGCCATGGGCATCAGCTCCTGCTCGAACGGCAACCAAGGCAACAAGCACCGCTCTCGGATGGAGAACATGGATCCCGAGGAGTGCCGTGAGGTGACCCGAACCCTCCACACATCCTTCATGGAGATGGACGCCGACGACAACGTCATCCCGAAAACGCCGCAGGCTGCGATCATGGTAGCTACTGCGTACCTCGCGGCCCACCCACCTCCGGAGGGGGACCCGAAAAGAGCCATGCACAAGTGCGCACTTACCGAACTCGGACTCGTCGGGGCCGCGCTCCACCAGGATGCTCCTGCGGAGCCGAAGAAGAAAGCTCCGGTCAGGTTCAACCGCAGCCCCACCCCTTCATCCGAAGAAGAGGACCATGACCTTCCTCGAAGGAAGAAGAGTTTGCACCATCGCAACCGCGACTACGACGCCAGAGACGCGCTCACACAGCGCAAAATCGACAAAGCGCGAGCCAAGCGCGCATGCTCGTCTGAATCCGAGATGGACAAAGACGAAGGAGAACTCTGCGGGGCCCGATGCTTCAGCAGATCTGTTCGACGAATAAAGATGCCGTGAAATTTCAAACTTCCTTCGGATACTCCGAAGTTCCACGGCACACAAGACCCAAAGGCGTGGCTCAGCGACCACCCGTCATCCGTCAAATTGCACGGCGGAAACAAGGAAACCGCCATGCAATGCCTTCAGCTGCAGCTGACAGGCGTAGCCCGAATCTGGCTTAGCAGCCTATCTTCAGGGTCCATCCGAAGTTGGGAGGAGCTAGCTTACAACTTCATCAAAAACTTCAAAGGCACCAGCAAGAGGCCCGCCTCAATCGAGGAGTTGCGGGCCTGCACCCAATGAATGGGCGAATCCATTCGCTCGTACATACTACGCTCGTCCAACACCAAGAACTCCGCATCGCACATCTCCGAAGAGAGAGCCATCGACGCCTTCAGGGACGGTGTCAAGCGCCAAGACTTCAAGGAGGAAGTCGGGCACGTCCAGCCCAAAACACTCGACCACCTCATGGACATCGCCAACAGGTGGGCTGACGGCGAAGATTCCATCCACCGAGCACAATCGGAAGAAGAGGACGACTACGGCCGACGACGAGAACACCGTAGCAAGAGGAGATCGCGCGTCTACGACGATTGCGATGGACCCGACATGGTCGCGGCTGGCTACGCCGATCGCCGCAACGATGCCAACCGCAACAGCGGAAGATACCGCGGAGGAAACTTCCGCGATGGAGGACGCCTAGCACAGTCGTGGCAGCGCTGCGACCGCTATAACGGACCCTCAGCATACGAAAAACTTTCGGGTCCATGCACCATCCACTTCTACATCGACAAGCAGGATGACAAGAAGAAGGCAAGTCACATGCTCAAGGACTGCCGTGAGTTCCAGAAACTCAGCGAAAGCATGGTCCAGATGAGGCAGCAAGCTCCACTTCTTGGATTCGGGAACGCACCCGCGCCAGGTGAGATAGCGCATGGAGCTCCTCCACCGCCACTTGTAGGAGGCCCGAACCAACCAGTCGCACCAGCACAGAACAATGCTGGGAACGGGTATCCCCCGCCGAAAGGGGCACTGATGATCCAGAAGGGGCGCACCACGAATAGGGTGCAGAAGAAAATAACCCGTCAGATCAACCTGGCCATAGCAACTCCACCCGCCATCCCTGAGTACCTCAGCGGATCGGAGTCCTGCATCACGTTTAGTCGTTCGGATCACCCTTGCCAGATCCCTCGCCCAGGTCATGCTGCCCGGGTGCTGGAGGCGCAGATCAGAGGTTTCGAGATGAGTCACGTCTTCATGGACGGCGGCAGCGACATCAACCTGATGTTCTCAAGTACTCTAGCAGCAATGCGGATCCCGTAGTGCAGCCTGGAACAGTCAGACACAACGTTCCACGACATCGTCCCAGGAAAGGGCATATTCCCCCTAGAAAAAATATGGCTCGACATCATCTTCGGCAAGCCGGACAACTTCCGACTCGAGCGGCTCGAATTCGAAGTGGTGGACTGGCCTTCACAATACCACGCCATCCTCGGGCGTGTAGCATTCGCAAGATTCTTGGCTGTCCCACATTACGCATACCTGCTACTCAAGATGCCAGGACCAAAGGGCGTCATCACAGTCCACGGGAGCTTCACCCGATCGGACCAATGCGACAGGGACTTCAACAGAATCTCCCAATCATTCGGCATGCAAGAGGAGCTCGTAAGGCTCCGCGAGGTGACGGACAATGGGGCACCCCCAGTCGCACGACAAAACGCACATGACATGTCCTTCGACTCCACCGTCAACACAAAGAAGGTGCCGGTCCATCCGACGGATGCCTCCAAGACAGCGCTGATCGCCAACGACCTCAGCCCCGCATAGGAAGGCGCGCTCGTCGAATTGCTCTGTGAGCGCTAGGAAATCTTCGCCTGGTGTCCTGCGGACATGCCAGGAGTTCCCAGGGAATTCGCCGAGCATGCACTCAATGTCTTTCCAGACACCAAGCCCATCAAGCAGTCCATCCGGAGACTGTCCGAGCCATGGGCCGAAGCCATCGGGAAGGAAATAAATAGGCTACTCACCGCAGACTTCATCAGGGAGATTAAAGAAAGCGAATGGCTCGCAAATATAGTAATGGTTCCCAAGAAGGACACGGATATCCTGCGGATGTGCGTGGACTTCACGTCGCTGAACAAGCACTGCCCAAAGGACCACTTCCCTCTTCCTCGGATCGACCAGATCATCGATTCGACTACAGGATGCGAGAAACTCTCCTTCCTTGACGCCTACTCAGGCTACAACCAGATTCGACTCAAGGTCGAAGATCAAGAGAAAACGGCGTTTATTACACCATTCGGAGTGTTCTGCTACAACACAATGCCCTTCGGGCTAAAGAACGCATGTGCCACGTACCAGCGATGCATGCAGGCATGCCTCAAGGACCAGATCGGTCGCAACGTCCAAGTCTATGTCGACGACATAGTCATCAAAACCAGGGAGGCAAGAACGCTCATCGACGATCTCCGCGAGACGTTCGATAACCTCGACCGCTACAGGATCAAGATCAACCCCGAAAAGTGCGCCTTCGGCGTCCCATCGGGTCAGCTGCTTGGGTACTTCATCTCTCAGCGAGGAATCGAGGCGAACCCGAAGAAAATCCGGGCCATCATGGCCATGGAGAAGCCGAAAAACCTCAAGGGTGTCTAGCAGCTCGCAGGACGAGTAGCGGCATTGAGCAGGTTCATCACCCGCATGGGCGAGAAGGCCCTGCCATTCTACCAGCTGCTACGCAAGGCAGATAAATTCGAGTGGACGCCCAAAGCCGATGATGCGTTCGAAAGCCTCAAACGGCTACTCTCCACCTCACCCGTTTTAGTCACGCCAAAGGAGCGCGAGCCTCTGCTGCTGTACATAGCAGCCACACACCAGGTGGTCAGCACCGTGCTAGTGGTCGAACGACCCGAAGAAGGCAAGACCCATGGGGTCCAACGCCCAATCTACTACCTCAGCGAGGTATTGACGCTAACAAAACAAAGGTACCCTCACTACCAAAAACTCGCCTACGGCGTGTTCATGATGGCTCGTTGGTTGAGCCATTACTTCCAGGAGCACCAGGTGATGGTCGTCAACGAAGCACCCCTATACAGCATCTTGAATAACCCAGAGGCCACAGGACGCGTGGCCCTATGGGGCATCGAGCTGTCACCCCTAGACATCGTCTACGAGAAGCGACTCGCAATTAAATCTCAAGTCCTCCCGGAATTCCTTGTACACTGGATGGAGCTGCAGCTGCCAGACACCCCAGACATGTCGCAGTCATGGACGATGCACTTCGACGGCTCCAAGCGTGAAGCCGGAGCAGGAGCCGGGGTCATACTGACCTCCCCGCAAGGCGACAAGATGAAATACGTCCTTTAGATGAAATTCCGAGCTTCCAACAATGAGACCGAATACGAAGCCCTCATCCACGGCATGAGGATGGCAAAGATCTGCGGCGCAACGCGCCTGGTCATCTACGGTGACTCCAACCTCGTCGTCCAACAAATGATGAACGAGTGCGACGCACACGCCGAAAACATGATCGCGTACCGCGCGCTCTACAACGCACTCGAAGGAGAATTCGATGGCTGCGAGCTTCGGTACGTTGGAAGAGAAAGCAACGAGGAGGCCGATAGACTCGCCAACATCGGCTCCACCTGCGCCAAGGTGCCACCGGGTGTGTTCCTTGAACAAATCCGCGTGCCATCCATCAAGCGGAAATTCCCCAAGGGATCACCGGAAGAAGCAGAACACTCGGGGGCTACGCTACCCGAAGGACAGGAAGGACCCGAGAAACTGGACACAGAGGTCGCTATGGTCAACCTGATGCAGGTCATGGCAGTTGAAGAAACTTGGACGCGACCATACCTCCAGTTCTTGATAAACGGAGAACTGCCTGACAGCCCAACGGATGCCTGACGCATATCTCGTCGGTCAAAAGCTTTCACCATCATCAATGGCGAGTTGTACAAGCGCAGTATTACGAGTGAACTACAAAGGTGCGTCACCATCAGTGACGGGAAAACCATCCTCCAAGACATCCACGAGGGCATCTGCGGCCATCACGCAGGCAGCCGTTCCCTTGTCGCCAAAGCTCTACGAGCTGGATTCTACTGGCCAACGGCCATGAGCGATGCAAAGGACATCGTCCGAAGATGCAAGGGGTGCCAAAGTTTCGCCGACAAACCACACGCACCCGGGTTAGAGCTCAGACCCATACCTATAGCCTGGCCCTTTGCTCAATGGGGCCTCGACATGATCGGCAAACTGCCAAAGTCCTCGAAAGGGGTGCACGTCTACCTCCTGGTCGCAGTCGACAAATTCACCAAGTGGGTCGAAGCCATGCCGGTCACCAACCAAAAGGGCAAGACCGCCGTCAAGTTCTTTGAATCCATTGTCTACAGGTTCGGCGTACCGCACAACATCATCATCGACAATGGATCGAACTTCATCTCCAAAGAGTTCCAAGACTTCTGTGAAGGCCTCGGGATCAACATCACATACGCCTCAGTGGCTCACCCGCAAACGAATGGGCAGGTAGAAAAGGCCAACGGAATAATCGGCACTGGCATCAAGAAGCGCCTCATGAGCCCACTCGAGCGAAAGGCCGGAGCCTAGACGGAAGAGCTACCATCCGTCCTATGAAGTTTGCGCACCACGCCAAACAACTCCACCGGCTACACGCCGTTCTTCATGGTGCATGGAGCCGAAGCCGTGCTACTAGCCGAAGTACGCCACCAGGCCCCCCGGGTCATCGCTTACAGCGAAGCCGAATCCACGCACTCGAAGACGCCGTCGACACACTCGACGAGGCAAGATACGTAGCAGCAGCTCGATCAGCGGTGTACCAGCAGAGTCTCCGCAACTACCACAACGCCGGCTGCGACCAAGGTCCTTCGTCGAAGGAGACCTCGTCTTGCGACTCAAATAAGAGCGACCGAAGAAATTCGAGTCACCGTGGGAAGGACCCTACATCATCACCTAAGTCATCCCAGGTGGCGCCTATTGCCTCAAGCACGTGGAGTCTGGAGTTGCATACTCCAA
This sequence comes from Avena atlantica, assembly GCA_910589765.1. Lineage (NCBI taxonomy): Eukaryota > Viridiplantae > Streptophyta > Magnoliopsida > Poales > Poaceae > Avena > Avena atlantica. Next base: position 416,752,139 of record OU342735.1, read on the forward strand.
CCCATGGAACATCGCACACTTGCGACGTTTCTACCCCTAGCTACCTACCTTTTACTTTCAATAAGGCTTTTCAGCCAAGGCTACTCAGCCGAACAATATACTTCCTCCATTACGATATAAATAAAGCTAAGTGTCTAGCCCCAAAATTTCGTTCGCTATTCGCAACTTTACTTCATGCTACAAACGCACTCGGGGGCTCCCCCTACCTCACGATTCCATCGACTGAGGATAACACGTGTACACCCGAGTAGCTGACAACGTCAGGCTAATGAAAATGACACGTACTCAAACAAAGCACTGCGTGCTCAAACAAACAACCAAATCTCTATAACAAAGGGCACAACATGCCCAGTCGAAATATACAAATTTTACATCTATCTCTTTTACAGGTACTACCTATCCTGAAGAATAACTTGAGCACGCTGCTCAAACAAATCTACGACCTATTCGGCATACTGCCTTACAGTCGCATAATGTGGACGCATATCCCACTCGCCACCATCCGGCCGAAGAGGTGGCCCATCCGCCACAACAGACATATCTACATCTGGGCGATGCAGCCTAACAAGGGACAACGCAACCTTCACCCCTGCGACGAGCTGCTGCCTCACCAATTCCTGGACATGAGTCACGCTCCGAAATTTAGATAGAAGACCAGAAATGGTCGTCGGTGCAGCATCCAATGGAAACATCACATGCAGAACCGATGCGAGTGAAGTCTGCACTTGACGAAGCACCCGCGACACTTGGTGAACGCAATCCTGCACCGTCGCCAGAGCCATGGCACGGTCGCGATCCATCCAGAAGAACCCACCGGCTTCCATGTCCTGTTGAGTCAAACAATTGACCCGAACATCAACACGCTCTTTCTCCTCCCTTGGATCAAGGTTAGCACCTGCGATACTCGCACAAAAGTAAGATGCAAGGCCAGCAGGCGCATCCGAAGAAAAGAGAAGCAGCTCGAAAAAACTTACACTGAAGCTGCTCAGACAGTTGAAGCAATTCCGCCATCAAGTACTCCTCTCTGGCCGAACCGCGATCCGCCTTGGATTTCCAAATGTCGGCATGGACACGCACCCCAAGCAACTCCTTCTCGAGACTACGAAAACGGTCTCGAAGGAAAGCAAGCTGCGACGAATCATCTAAGGATGGCCGTAGCCGCGCGGCAGGCGAGGTGTCAACGGGATCAGCACCCGAAGGACCCTAGAGCAGCAGAAAGGCACACTCAGACGGAGGAGAACACAACTCAACAAATTCATTAAGTGCATAAAAGGCCACTACGTGGAACAGGGATCTGTTCATCAACATAATTACAACAAAAGAAGACTACAGCTATCCTACAGCTACAACACCTAAGATTCGGCACCCTGAGTAGCCTCGGAGCCGGACTGCCTCGCCTTGGCTTCCCCCTGCTGCCGTAGCGCGTACTCGGCCAGCAGATCAATCAGCTTTGGCCCATATCGCTTACAGCAGGCAGAATAAGTAGCGAAGGCTACCTCGGATCCATCCGCAGTCGTCGGCATCCGGGAGGTGATCTGGGGAAGGTCTAGCTCCGCTCCAGCCGCCAAAGACATCGCCAGCCCGACAGATGCGCCGATGTCCTTCTGCTTGCGCTTGTACGCCATAGGCGCTTCGGCTGATAGTGCCTCCGCCAAGGCGTCAACATCATCAAGGGCCGCGCCCTTGGGGACAAGCTCCTTGTAGAAGCGGCCAAGGACCTCCTTGGCCTTGGCGAGTGAGCTGACAACGGTGCTGCAGCGATCTTCGACCGCTGCAGTAGCATCATCTAGAGCACTCCCATGCTCCAGAGCACCGCGGTCAAACTCTATGCCCGCGGCATCTGAGATAAAAAAAGAGAGAGGAATGAACAAAGCATCAAAGAAGAAAGACAAGAAAACCAAAAAAGATGCAAGTGAAGATTCTCACCCGAAACAGCCTTGGCAGCCGCCATGAGCTTGCCAGCCACCTCTCTTTCACGCGCAGTCGCAGCAGTAGCAAGCTGCTCCTCGCGGTCTGTGGCCTCCCGCTGCAGGCGCTCCTTAGCCTCGGCCGCAGTAGCCAGCTCCATCTCGAGGCGCTCCTTCGCACCAACGGCGACCTCGTCTTTCTTCTCCGCTTGACCGAGGCTCTTTTTGAGAGCATCAATCTCACGAAGGGAGGTGTTATGCTCCTCTGCATTCAGAAAATACAAGCATCAAATAACAGGACACGAGTACACGAAGAAGCAAACATCAAAGGCATAACAGTACCTTGCGGATGTTTGAGGTTGGCCTCCAGCACCAGGTGCTCCTGCACCAGTCGCTTGGCATCCTGCACAAAAGGCTGCAGGAAGAAGACCTACTAGTCAGGAAAAGGACTCGGGGGCTACGCCCAACAGAAAAGACCAGAAGCAAAATACACACACGAAAACGCTCGAGGGCTCCCCCCGAGACTCGAAGGAAGAACAAAACAAGAAAACCCTTTTACAGATGCTCGGGGGCTCCCTCCATGGCAGGAGACAGAAATACTTACATGATCAGATGGCGACGTCGAAGGTCCGCTAGAGAAATTCTGAGGCGCAACCACCTGAACCTCCTGCGGAGGAGGGTTCGGAGCAGCACCCTCAGAAGTTGCCACCGTCTGAGGAGGACGAGACACAACTTTCGACTCTCCCATCATCTCCCGAGCACCATCACTGGAGGAATCATTGGAAGAGTGGCTGCGCAAGGGCAAATTAGCACAAGTACAAAGTCAACAGCAAAGAAAAAGCAGTACAGAGGAAACTTATGAATCCAGCGAGCTCAGGTTGAAGACAGGAGGGGTCCTTCGGACTCTCTTCTCCTCTTTCTTCTCTTCCTTCTTCTCTTCCTTCTTTTCTTCCTTATTCCGCTTCGCTGGCGGGTGCGGCGCTATAGCCCGCACGGGAAGAGCAGGAATAGGATAGGAAGATCCTCCATGCCCGTCACTATGAAGCTCAAGACACAAAGGGTTCCTAGGAGTCGGAGGATTCGATGCATCCGAAGATTCGCTGGAGCTCCGCGATCGTTTGCGCGTATGGTCCTCACTCGACTCGTTGGCATCTTCAGCCGGAGACCGCGCCGACGGCAGCTCAGACATGGAGTCAACCAGTTCATTATCGGGAGCATCCGGATATACTTCGGGTAATGGAGGCGACATACCCGACACTTTGAAACTCTGCACAAGAGAAGAACAATTTGTTAGCAAACAAACACAACACAATGCAATCGAAAAATAGCACTGCACGTGAATCTACACCTGTGGAACAGGAAGCGAAGAATATAATGGAGGAGTCAGCGACTTCCTCGGGATATCCTCTCCAGCCTTGAACTTCAGCAGCGAACGAAGGGCCCTGTCGAGATCTCCCTGGGAGAATTTCTCAGCCGAAACCCTCGTCGGATCACGCCGGCCAGCATAAAGGAACATCGGGTGCGCCCTAGCCTGGAGTGGCTGCACCCGACGCTCGATAAAAGTGCGAATGATATCCACACCGTTCACTTCCTTCTTCGGAATCAACTGGAGATCCTCCACCCGACGATAGAGAGCCTCTATCTCCGCCACCTCGCCATCCTAGATCTTGTTTTTCCAAGACCTTTTCGGCTCAATCTTTTGGGAGGGGTCGAAAGGAACAAGACCAAAATCTTTCCCAGGTACTACGGAGTTGCGGATATAAAACCATTGCCTCCGCCAGTACTGGACAGATTCGGACATGGAAAAAGAAAAGAAAAGCAGATTGGGCTTGAGGGAGATGATGCAACCCCCAATGGGATAAACACCATCCGAACCGTATTGCCTCTTCACGTAATAAAGTTTCCGGAAGAGGCCAAAGTGCGGCTCAATACCGAGCCAGCACTCGCAGAAAGTGATAAAACAAGCAATGCGAAGAAGAGAATTGGGGGAAAGATGGTGCAATTGTACACCGTACAGAAAAAGCAGTCCACGAAGGAAGTCGTGGACCGGGAAGGAAAAACCGCGAATGACAAAGGCAAGGAACATAACCCGATACCCAACGGGGGGATGGGGGATTACCTCATTTGAAGGGAATATGCCCTGAGAGGCAATAATAAAGTGTTTATTATGTGTATTCCAAGTATATGATAGATGTTTATTTTGCATGCTATAATTGTATTAATACGGAAACATTAATACATGTGTGTTTAATAAACAAACAGAAAGTTCCTAGTTATGCCTCTCTCATAGACTAGCTCGTTGATTAACAAGATGATCAAGGTTTCCTGATCATGGACATTGGATGTTGTTAATAACGGGATCACAACATTAGTGTAATGGTGTGATGAACATTCATCCGAAGTATAGCATTACGATCAAAGTCATTGAGTTTATATTGCTATAACAACTTACGAAGTGATCCTAATCCTTAGACCATGAGATCATGTCAATCACTAACACCGGAAGAGTTTCTTGATAACATCAAACATCACACCGTAATAGGGTGATTATAAAGATGGATTCAGAACTAATAAAGTGTTATGTTGAGGCTCATGGATCGAGAGTGGAATTTGTTCATCCCGATGACGGATAGATATACTCTGGGCCCTCTCGGTGATATCACATTGATTAGCTTGCAAGCAAGTGATTTGATCACTAAATGTTATATCACGGGAACGAGAAAAGAGTGCATGTAAGTAACGAGATCAAACTAGGTATGGAGATACCGATGATCGAATCTCGGACATGTAATATATCGTGAAACAAAGGGATTAAGATACTAGCATAAAAGGTTCCGACGATCACAAGAAAGTCATCGTTGAATGTGTGGGAGTCAGTATGGGTCTCCAGATCCCGCTTCTGATTATTGATCCGAGAGGGGTCTCGATCATGTCCGCATTATTCACGAACCGTAGGGTGACACACTTAAGAGACACCGACATCCAATTGGAGCAAAAGTTTCATGCCGAAAGAATGAACAAGCGCAGGAATTTATTTCACTAGATACCGAAACAGGTTTTCGGGTGAAATTGCATAAAGTGGTTATGCATGTGAAATAGAATTCTAGCAAGGGGTTATTTGTGAATGTTTGTCATTAAAGTAATTGACAAAATTCTGAATAAAATAAAAGAGTTTTATTTAATGAGAGTTTGCATTAAATTTGGTGAAAATTTAATGGCATGTTTGAGTGGGATTTTGAGTGGAGGGAATTTAAAGAAATTTTGTGAGTGGAGTGTCCACCCACATGAAGTGGGGAGGGCAAGGGGGCATCCCCATGCACCGGCCACCCCCTTGGCCCCCCCTCCTCCTATAAAAGGCACCCCTCTCCTCACTTCTCACTCACACCTCCTTGTGAAGGATCTCTCTCCCCCTCTAGAATTTATCCCCCATGGTCTCGGACTAGCGAGATACATGTTCCCGGTGGCTATTCGGCAAGAAAGAGTTGTTCTTCCGCTGCATCGCTGGAGCGAGGAGGCGGAGGTTGCTCGATGCCTCGAACGTGTGTGCGAGCACGGATGCGCTGCTGATTTGCGGCGCTAGGACTTCCTCTCGATCTTGAGATCGGCAAGAGATCGTTTACATCAACCACGAGTTGAACTCGTTAATCTTTGTTGGTATTCAAGGGTATGTTTTCTACAGATATACATCCGCCCGTTGTTTGTATCTAATAGATAGATCTTGGTACATAGTTCACATCGTAGGAAAATTTTTGTTTTCTATGCTGTGAACCCTACATCATTGCCTGGGAGTTTGACGGCCTCCCTATCCTGCGGGATCAGGCCCAGCTCGCGAAGCTTGCGGAGATCACTCTCCCGCGTCTCCGATCTCCGCCAGCCACCGTCGGTGACACGGGTAGCGGTGGCACTTTTCTTCCCTCCAGCGGCGCTGGTACCAACCGCAGACGACGACTTCTTCGGTTTCCCTATCGCGGTACGGCGACGCCGGCTGCGTGAGCACATGAAGGAAGAAGAAAATGTGAAGGGATATTCCAGCACGCAGCAAGAACTCTCAGAGAACAAGGAAGCAGTGAAAACAAGACTTGATGCGGTGAAAACGAACTGAAGTTTTCCCCAATGATTATAAAGACGAAGAAGATGCACGACAGCCGTCCATCGAGAAGACCTAACGTCAACGGCAGGATCTGGCCATACACGTGTCAGCATCACAACGAACCTTCGCTAACACGCCGTCCACTATGCGCGGAAATCGAGGCGACGCCGTAATTATCTCCACACCGCGTGTGACTGGTCAATTCAAGGTCAGACAGTGGGACCCATGTTCGTCCAGTCAAGTCATCTCTGGTGCAGCAGACGCTTGAGGTCATCGATCGTCAGCACTGGCGTCATTAAAATCCACACTAGCAACATCTACAATTTCTTCGGCTTCACAGCTAAGAGTACTCACTCGAATCTACGATTCGACCAATTACTCGGGGGCTACTCCTATCAGGAGCGCTGGCCGCGCACCCGAAAGATTAATAGAAGTGAACTATTACTTCGAGTCCTTTATCGAGTCTACGACTCCATTACGGACTCGGGGGCTACTCCCATAGGGAGGATGGATTTAAGCATCCAAATTTTTTTGTGTCCTACGGACTTACAACTGAACAACGTTTGAATTAAAGTCTCTGCTCGAGTCTACGACGCGAACAGACACTCGGGGGATACTCCCATAGGGAGCGCTGGCCGCGCACCCTATGAACTCTTCGACTGCGATCCTTCGGATCAACATACAAAAACTTTTCGGCAACTCTGCCCCAACTAAACGTTAAGTGAGCAACGTTCTCCTTGACCACCCGAAACACCTCCGCGGTGATAAACATTCGGATGCTGTGTCTGCGACACAAAGATAAGACCTACAGATATCATCTGATGGCCTGGCAACGCACATGACTGTGCTCTGCTAGTAAAAACCCGTGATAACAGGTGCGATGAAAAATCCCGACGGACGCGTTGGGTACATCAATTAAATTCACTGGAATTCCACTCCTGTAAGTCCTCCGCGGCTTGAGTCGAATTATGCCAGCATATGTTCCGGGTTCGAGTTGAGGGACTCGAACCTGAAGAAGATCGTGTTGTTTCGTCCTAAGACAGTTAACTGACCCTGATCCGTCGGGTGAGCACACGCATCAACCATCCCTACACATGAACTATTGAAATACATAGTTGCACCCGAAAGATTGCAGAGTCCTCAGCCGAATCTACGATTCGACTGAACACTCGGGGGCTATTGACATGGTTATACCCCACGAGTACATGATCTCAGCATACCTGGTCCAGCCCAAGGAAGGCCCACAGCAATTATACGCTGGCCCATGAAGATTTTCGAGTGGCCAAGGCCCATGACGCTTTCGGATCCTTAGAGAGCAAGACTAGAGTAGATAGGAAATTCAAAGGGGTAAAACCCTAGAACCTGTAACCGACTAGGTTTATGCCCGGGACCTGCCTGAGTCTATATAAAGGCTAGGAGGGCACGACCTAGATCCTCTCCTCATACTTTCACATACACACCTCCACGCCAGATTGCATCTGCGCACCCCTGTAACCTTCGGTTCCGCCGTAATCAAGAGCAGACAAGCAGGAGTAGGGTTTTCCCTCCGGGGGCCTGAACCTGGGTAAACCTTGTGTCCCTGTGTTGCATGTTTGCTAACCGTTCCACGATCTCCAGCATCCCCATCTTCTCCAAAACCCAAGTCCATAACAATGGGCATTGACGAGATCTGTAAGATCCCTCCTTTATAAAGGAAAAAGGGTCCTTGTGATTGCAATGCTAGTCCCTGGACAATATCTAGCATCCACAATTAAGATGTAATATCAAGAAACAAAGGTCATAATACAATTTATAACCAGGAATAAAATAATTCATTACATCTTACATATCTCATTTGGTTATCTCATTACAATGCAACAGAAATAACTATAGCATGGCGTCCTTCATCTTCAAGTGCCACAGGCAAACATGTTGGTTGTAGACTTGTAATCCTAATCATCACACTTTACTAACATCAAACAAACCTGCAACATAATAAATTACAGCCACAAGGGTCAATACATTTGAATTGTATTGGCAAGTGATACTATGGTAGTATAGTGGAGTCTATCATCTATATGCATTTGGCCAAGTGGAGCTTAGGCTTGCTTTGCTCAAAATAGATTTTCCTTATCATTTGAAAACACTAAGTTTTTTCTTGACAAAAACACCCAAGGCATCTCCCAATAGAAATTGGTGATCCTTCAACCCTTGTTCCACAAAGTTTTTAACTTAGAAATTGGGATGAGGAGATTCTTGATAGCTTCCATGTCTTGATGCTCAAATTGTCCTTTGCCAGGGACATGGCTAAGTACTTAGATTTTACACTCTGCAGAGGTGGTGCACTTTCCCCACAAGACTTGGTTTCCCAAGACAAGATCTTTCAGAAGCCTTCCCTTATACCAGAATGGACGCGTTCCAACCTATCAATCCCCTACCACCAACTGTCCATTTGGCTAAGTTATTGCAACCTATATGATCCAGGCAGAGCCCATAATGCCAAGTGGCTGCACTTGAAGCTTCTCAACATTTGACATCTCAAATCTCTTTGTTCCTGGGTGGCCATCCACAAGTGAGATACACAAGGTTCACCAGTCCCCTGGCATTGTGTAACCACTCAACATAAACCATTCCTTCCATTCCACCCAGGTGATTCATTCACTTAGTTGTTTTATTAAACAAAACACAAGTCCTCAGACTTAGAAATATTTCCATAGCATGAATATATATTCCACCCTTGTTTTCTACTAGCTAAGCTAAGCATGATAGTAATAGGGATATTAACTTAGGAAATTTCTACTAAGGTTTCATCTACTAGGATTTCCCATAGCATAGTTTATACTTAGCAAAAATTCCATGCAAGTCCTACTTAGAAATATCAATAATGCATAGTGAAAATAATGGGACAAAGTATGAAGCATCACTTGCCTTTTTAGTAGATAAACTAGGTTTACTCCTTGATCTTGCAATTGTCACACTCTTCAAGGTTCACTACAAATCAATCAAGCAAGGCACAAATTCAAAACTAGCATTCAAACAAATCATCACATAAAATAATAAAAACAAGGAAACGCATGCAAGCATGCAAAAGGTTGTTTTATTGAAAAGGTGTTTTCTAATAAGGTTCTAAACATTTCAAAACACCTACTGGTCATTTATAAAAGTGGCAAAATCATTTGAAATCAAGTTAGTAAAAATAGCCTTTTTAAATCATTTTTGTTTTGCTAGAAATGCCTTTATTCAAAGTAATAATTCCTAGTGTTAACAAAATATATTTTTAAATTTAAAAGTTAGTGTTTATGGTCAGATGGTTCAAAACAAGTCCATTTGCAAAAGGTTTCACCCAAAAATCATTTTTAGAACATTTCTATATCCAAAATAGTCCTATTAATGTTTCTGCAGAAACACCTAATTTTACAGAAGCAAATGACCAAACCAGGGCCATATTTGCAAATTTTACATTTTTCTGAATCCATTGATATAAAGTTTGTAATTTTTGGACAACCAGATCAAAAGTTATGGATTTTACAAAATCAAACCACTAATAGATCAAATTATATTTTTAAAACAACAGTCTGGACATGTGTCTTAATCTAATTGGCTGGTACCGCTTCGAGTGGATCGTGCAACATGGGCTGTTGGATTTAAGTGGATCTGTGCGGCTCAGACCAACCAATACCGATTCTCCTAACTGATCTAACTCAACCACTGGATCTGCATCTAACGGTTCACAGTTGCACTGACCACGGATGGGCGGCGCTGGCGACAGTGCGGGGCGGCGGCGCGTCGGGTGGTGATGATCCGGCGACTCTAGGGGGTAAGGGGGTGGGGAACATGCTTACTGAGGTCGTGGAGACGTTGTGGTGCTCAAGGTGGTCGCAGCCGGCGAAGGGTCGCACGTCTCGCCGGATATGTTACTGGCGTCGGGCACGCACGGGCTTCGTCGGTGGCGAATACGGGATCCTTGGCAATTGCTCACCGGAGTATTTTGGTAGTTACAGAAACATATCTTCTAGGCAATTACCTACATTCAGATAAACATGCCATTGATCCATAACAACCATTATTCTTTAAATAACATTTGTGTTATTCCACAATTTTCTAACCTATATCTAATCTCGAGTCCATCATCTGAACAATTGCACTTCACGAAAATAGAGTGTATGAACTTAATTTAGTATGGTTCATCAGTTGTCTAACCTGCCACCCTTCCTAAAATAATGATATAGTGTTACTTTTCTAAAATTACACCAAGCATTTGGAATATACTACTATATGGTGAATACTACTAATAACCTTACAGTAGGGCTCCATGCTAGCTAAAAGTCAGCACGTCACACATCCAGCCTGAGGTTGACTTCAGTGGTCGTTCTTGCGCTGGCATGAGGAAGTCCTTGATTAGGAAGAAATTTTTTAGAGAATGATTAAGAAGAGTTGAGCATGACGGAGAGGGGATTATGGAGATGGAGCAACATGACCTGGGTGGCGCGCACGTGAGGCATCGATGGGTGGCAGTGTTGCTCCTGAATGTTGGCGTGCTGCATATCCATAAAGAACAAATCAGATGATGAAATAAGAAAGGAAATTAGATCGCATATACAACACTGGATCGAAATTTAGCGGAGCGTGAAATATTGTCGAGAGATTGTATATGCAACTCAACACTCAAACTAAACTGAGCGGAGCTTGAAGTATTCTCTGAGTTAGAAGAGGAAGAGGAAACATTGGAGACGCCCACTCATACTGGAGGATGGTGCGAGCAAGGTTGCGGTGGAGCTTTGAGTTTAAATGGTGGGGAAATCTGCAAGAACTCTTTATATGCCTTCATACGTTTCTTGTATCTCGCGGAGATATTGGGGAGAAACGGGAGTGTGCCGTGTTTGGAGTTAATTTATGAGAAAAATGAAGCGGCAACGACATAGTCAAAGGAGTCAGATGGCTGTTATTTTTTATGGAGAAGAATAACTGGGCCATCAACTATGCATTGAAGAGGACGGAATAATTGCATTGAAGAGGACAGAGTAATTAGCTGCATTTTGTCTGCATGAAGTAACAGGCTGCATGATTTGTGGTGCTTTGTGGAGAGACAAAAGAAAACGAACATAAATAGGACATCGCTCAGGAGCAGATAGAAGGAGGGCATCTGGAATTCTTAAAATAGTTATTGTTTATGATTTCTTTGTAAGTTTTATTTTGTCTATCCAAATTGATTCAAATTTGTATCTAGACAAAATATTATATAAAATATAAGCTGATAGTTTATTCTAATTAGAGTATTTTAATATTTTTTATAAAGTATAATTTATTTAGAAATTGAACATGACATGTAGGCCTATACAATATATATTTTTAATTCTTGTTTATTTCATATCTTTTGATTTAGAGTTCCAAAAATGTTCAAACCAATTTCTACAGTTTTACTTAATAATAATGTATCATTATATATTATTTAAGTGAAATTTTGTTTCATGTAAATATGGATTTTATCTATGGGCTTAAATTGACTTTGCAGTATTTTATCTTATAAAATCCATATCTTTTTATTTATAATTTCAAAATTGGTGATTCCAATTTGTATACTTTTTAGTTGATATTTGTTTATCTTTTTAAATCCTTTTAGGATTATTTTGCTCATAATTTGGTATGGATTTTAGATAGGAGCTTTATTAGCTTTGAAAATTATTTCCTTTTATCTTATTATATTCATAAGTTTTTATCCATGGTTCCAAATTGAGTGAAACCAATTTCTATGGTTTTATAATATTTTTGTTTATCACTTTTGTTCAATGTAAAAATGATTGTTGCTGAATTTTTATATGGATCAAATCCATAGTCTTTGAGAGATCTTGGAAATAATTTTCTTCCATTAGGGTTTTGGGTTTGTTTTTCCAAGTGTTTTAAATTTCAAGATACATTCATTGATGAATGCATTTCACTTGATTTGAATTTTTTCGGATTCCTTTTTTTATTCAAAGTTTGTTCAAGAAGGGTTTTGATGTTTCCATTTTGAAACAAAAAGTTTCTTTTCACCCTAAATTTCAACAATTATTTATTTTGTTTATTTATTTTTCACATTTCAAAATTTGGAAAATTTTGGGATGTGACAAGATCAAACCTCGTCAGTTGCCAGAAGTCTTCTCCATGTTAAAATCTGCAGAAGTGGAGATCAAGAAAGAGCACCAAGTGTTGATGGTCAATAAGACCACCAAATTCAAGAAAGGCAAGTCTAAGCAAAAGGGACACTTCAAGAAGGGTGGTAAGAAAGTTACCGCACCGACGAAGAAGACCAAGGCTGGACCTAAGCCTGATACTGAGTGCTTTTACTGCAAGGGAGAAGGTCACTGGAAGCGGAATTTCCCAAAGTACTTGGTGGATTTGAAGAACGGCAACATCAAGAATAAAGGTATATCCGATATACATGTTATTGATGTGTATATCACTAGTACTCGTAGTAGTGCCTGGGTATTTGATACTGGTTCGGTTGCTCATATTTGTAACTCGAAACAGGTGCTGCAGAATAAACGGAAGCTAGCGAAGAACGAGGTGACGATACGCGTAGGAAATGGATCAAAGGTTGATGTTATCGCGGTCGGCACGCTACCTCTTCATCTACCATCGGGATTAGTTTTATACTTAAATAATTGTTATTTGGTGCCTGCGTTAAGCATGAACATGATATCGGGATCTTGTTTATTGCGAGACGGTTACTTGTTTAAGTCCGAGAATAATGGTTGTTCGATTTATATGAGTAATATGTTTTATGCACATGCACCTTTGATAGATGTTCTATTCTTATTGAATCTCGATAGTGGAAATACACATATTAATAACATTGAAGCTAAACGTTTGAAATCGAGCGATAACTCGACCTATATGTGGCACTGTCGTCTTGGTCACATTGGAGTGAAGCGTATGAAGAAACTCCATTCCGATGGACTTCTTGAATCACTTGATTTCGAATCACTTGAAAGATGCGAAGCATGTCTGATGGGTAAAATGACTAAGACTCCATTTTCTGGTATGATGGAGCGAGCTACGGACTTACTAGAAATCATACATACCGATGTGTGTGGTCCAATGAGTGTAGCATCGCGCGGTGGTTATCATTATGTTCTTACCTTCACGGATGACTTGAGTAGATATGGGTATATCTATTTCATGAAACATAAGTCCGAAACTTTCGAGAAGTTTAAGGAATTTCAAAGTGAGGTGGAGAATCAACGTAACAAAAATATTAAATTTCTACGTTCTGATCGTGGAGGTGAATATCCAAGTTACGAGTTTGTCGAGCATTTGAAGAAATGCGGAATACTTTCACAATTGACACCGTCGGGAACACCACAGCGTAATGGTGTGTCCGAACGTCGTAATCGAACTCTCTTAGATATGGTTCGTTCTATGATATCACTTACAGATTTACCGCTATCATTTTGGGGTTATGCATTAGAAACAGCCGCATTCACTTTAAATAGGGCACCATATAAATCCGTTGAAACGACACCGTATGAATTATGGTTTGGGAAGAAACCTAAATTATCGTTCCTTAAAGTTTGGGGTTGTGAAACCTATGTAAAGAAGTTACAGCCAGATAAGCTTGAACCCAAAGCGGAAAAATGCGTCTTCATAGGATACCCGAAGGAAACTATTGGGTATACCTTCTATCATAGATCCTGTCACATCCCAAGATTTTCCAAATCTTGTAATGTGAAAAATAAATGAATAAAATAAAACTTTGTTGATTTACAGGGTGGGAAGAAACTTTTTGATTCCAATTGGGAACCTTCAAACCTATTTTGATTAAGATAAATCCTAAAGGGATTTAAAAAGATAAACATTTAATAAAGGAAAAATAAAAATATTTGGATTACTATTTTTGAATCTTTTAATAAAAAGATTTGTTTTTCAAATAAAAAGGAAGAAATTTAACTAAGGAATATTTTATAAGCCAAATTAAAACTTGGCCAAGTCTTTGAAATAAAATATTTCTATTAGTAAAGGTTTATTTAAAATAAATTAATAAGGATTTAATATCCAAGTTTATTAAAAATAAAGGTTTTACTATTTTAATTAAACATCAAAAACTTATTTATTTATTTTAAAACAAGTTTTCCAAGTATTCTTTATTTTCAAATAAAACCTACTGAATTGGTTTTGATAATATTTAGATTTCAAAAATGGAGTTTTGAATAAATCAAAATCTATTTGATTAATAAACAAGGTATATTTATTTAATTAATAATGTACCCTAAAATAAAAATATTATTTTGATCTTTGGACTTTGTTTTATGTTGTTAAACAGAACTAAATTCAATTGCAAAGTTTGGTGAAAGTTTAATGTGAATTGAATGTTTGATTTGTTGTTTGAATTTCAAAACAGAAAATAGAAATAGAAAACAAAAAGCATTTGGAAAGAAAAAAAAATGTGTAAAAGACAGCAGCCCAGTCGGCCAGCCCAACAAGGCCCAACCAGCCCAGCTTTTGTCCCTCCCGAAGAAAACGTTTCGCACTCAGTTTTTAACCCGCAGAGCGACTGACGAGTGGACCCTCTTCCCTAACTCTCTCACTCACTGACGCCAGGACCCCACCTCTCCTGTTCATCGTCTTCAACCCGCGCTAATTCCTCCTCGCCGTTTCCTGTCCTTTACTCTGGCGATCAATTCGCGCTATTAATGGCCATTACGCCCCCTGCGACGATGCCTACTAAAGCGCTAGCACCTCCTCTCTCGTTCCCCTCACGCGCCTCCCTCTCTCTGCCCCTAGGCCGTCGTAATTTCGAGCCGCACACCCACTGCTCCGACGAGCATCTCCAGTAAATTCCGGCGAACCACTACCGCCCCTCACCTCCCAAACCACACGAGCTTACTCCCCAACCTCTGACGCTTTTCTCTGTGCCATCCGTTCAACCGCGGGCGCCCCAGAACGTCAGCAACCACCTCGACTAAGCGCCGCCGCGTCTTCTACTATCTCCGGCGACGTTTCCTGGTAAGAACCGACCACCCCGAGCCCTATCCTTCACGCATGCGTCATCGCCTTGGCCTTGCGCATCTAACCATGCTCTCTGTTTGCCCCCTGGTGATCTGTAGCGTCGACCCCGACCACGAACAGAACCATCTGACGCCGACGACGACTCCGGCGAACGATTACTCTCGCTCTAGTGCGCCCCTCGCCAGACCAACACCACCTCGAGCTTCACTGTGACCTCCTGAACCCAGTGAGCACCTCCCCCTCTCGCTTTGCTTCCTAGAACCGCCGCTAGCCCACCATCTGAGCGTGCGCCGCCGTCTGCCGCCGCCAGCGCCACCACTAGATGGCAAGCGTGTTGCGCGCCGTTGGATCTTAATCGTACGCACGCGATAGATTCTTAGCCGAAGGGGTACCGATCTATCTGTGCCATGCGTTGTTAGTTTAATCCTACGGCCAGCATCACTCGATCCACCCGAACCGGTACCGAAGAATAGGAAAACGCCGCGTGTCACCAGTTCTGTTTAAAAACAAAGTTTGAATCAGATTTGTTTGCAAATTTGAAACCCTTGTAACTTTTGATCCACACGTCCAAAATTTGCAAACTTTATATCAATAGAATCAGTGGAACAAGCCCTAGCCAACCATGCAATTTGTTTAGTAAAAAGTTTCTGTTAGATTGTTTGTTTTTGCAGAACCATTTGTATGCTTGTTTAGGTTAGAAAAATTATTCCAAAATGTTTTTGGGAATGAAATCTTGGCAAATTGGTTTGTGGTGAACCTACTGACCCTAGGAACCAACCCATGGTTTTAAAAATGGATTTTGGTGAAGATTAGGATTAATTAATTGAATTAACCTATTTCTATCCAAATAAAAATATTGGTTTTGCTATGAAAATGTTTTTGGAGTAAAAACTTTGGGAAAATAATTTGATTCAAACCTACTGACCCTAAACACCAAGATTTGAGAATTAACAACTTATTTGGTGAACAACATAAAGTTTTTGCTTTGATAAAAACATTTTTCACCACATAAAATAATGAATGGATTTAAAAATGGTTTATAGACAGAACCCTTTTGCAATTGACTTTGCCCCTTTGGAAAATGACCACCTTGAGCCTTACATTGCGTAGAGCCTAGTAGAGACCACCTTGGCAAATAAAACTACCTTTTTCCATGCTTGTATGCATGACTTAGATCCTATTATTTTATGTGTGTCTGATTGTTTGAACATTGGTTGGAATGCTAGTTGAATTTGTGTTTGCTTGATTGACTTGTAGTGAAGTTAGAGGAGTGTGATATTAGCAAGATCAAGAAGTGAACCATCATTCCCTACCAAAAAGGCAAGTGACACTATCATCTAAAGTCCTACTATTTTCATTATACTTAGTGGATTTTGAAACATGCATGAAAAGAATTTCTATACTTATGCTATGCTAAATCCTAATAGGATACCTTGTATATTCCTTAGTGAAACATTGTAGTTGTAAAAAAACTTAGCCATGCTACATATTTTGAAAAGAGATACATGTTGAGGTTTTTATGAAGTTGAGAAAAGGACTTGAGTTTTATATAATAAAACAAGTACTCAATGAACCACCTGGGTGGACAAGGACACTCAAGTTTTGGAGAAGGTGGCAACAAAAGGAACCATGTCTATGGAAATCTCTTTGTGTTGTGCTCCAAAAGAAAACCACCCAGGGACTTAGAGATTGAACATGTTTCTCCAATTGTGGCTTTCGTGTACAGCCACATGCTACATATGGCTCTGGCTTAGTCAACTACATTGGGAAGACCCATGCATTGTCTTCAGGTACTGAAAATGAGGGAACTCGAAACCCTACATGGGTGCCTGAAGACAAGCTAGCAATGGTGTATGGGAGGACTCTCTGGAAAGACTTCGTCACATTCTCAATCTGCCAGTACTCCATCTTGGTGAGTACTTATCCGGCGGCCATTTGTGGCAACAAGAAGAGAGTGTGTCATGTGGGTAAAGTGTACAACTTCTGCAGAAGATAAAAAAGATCTATGTACTTAGCCGTGTCCCCGGTTATGGACAATACTGAGCAACTAAAGCTTGAAGCTATGGGAAATCTCGACATTCCAATTTCTAAAATAATAATTGTAAAGTAACAACAAAAGACTTGAAGCACTTGGGGGTACCAAGGAGCTCAAGAGACTTTGATAAAAACTTGAAGCACTTGGGGGTTTACCAAGGAGCACAAGAGATTTTGATAAAAACTTGAAGGACTTGGGGTGTACCAAGGAGCCAAGAGACTTTGATAAAAACTTGAAGCACTTGGGGATTTACCAAGGAGCTCAAGAGATTTTGATAAAAACTTGAAGGACTTGGGGTGTACCAAGGAGCTCAAGATATTTTGATAAAAACTTGAAGCACTTGGGGATTTACCAAGGAGCTCAAGAGATTTTGACAAAGAATTGAAACACTTGGGGTTACCAAGGAGTTCAATAAGATTTGACAAAAGGAACAAAACCATTTTGAAAAGATAGGATAAATTATTGCTTTCTGCAAATGAGCCTAAAACTCTACTTAGCCAAATATGCATGTAATGTTAGGATCCACTTATATTCTACATAGTAGTGAAACTTGCCAATACAATTCAAATGTATTGACCCTTGTGGCTGTAACTTGTAATGTTGCAGGTTTGATTGATTTTAGTGAAGATTGATTGATTAGGATTACAAAGTCTACAACCAACATGTTTGCCTGTGGCACTTTGAAGATGAAGGACCCCATGCTAATAGATTTCTGCTGCAATGTAATGTAATAGCCAAAGGAGCTATGTAAGATGTAATAAAATTATGTTATTCCTGGTTATAAAGTTATATTATGACCTTTGTTTCTTGATATTACATCTTAACTGTGGATGCTAGCTATTGATCCAGGGACTAGCATTGTAAACACAGGGATCTCTACCTTATTGAAGGATGGGACCTCTACAGATGGTATCAGAGCATTCTGTTGCCTATAGGATTTGTAACCCTAGGATTGGATAAAAACCCTTAGAAAAATAGGAGTTGTATTTGTTCCAAAACTTATTTACAAACAATCTTGTAAACTCTTTCCTCAACCATTTTGGTTTTTATTCTACATCTCTTCTATTTCAACTTGCTGGAAAAACCTACCCCATGGCCAAAGACGTCACCATGTGCAAAGGACTTCTTCAACTCTAATGACTTCAACATCTTCAACTCTAATGACTTCAACATCTTCAGCATATTCACCAAGGACTTCAACCTTGGATATCACTAAGGACAAGTGAGACAAGAAACCTTGCTCAAGATTTGGAGACTAAGGAAACACAAGTTAGAAGAAGCCACATCACTTGAAATTTTGTGACCAAAATTTTTTCCCAAGGAAACCATGATCTCATGCAAGAAGAATCAACCAAGAAGGAAGGAAAGATCACAAGTGAACCATATAAATGGACCACCATATTTTAGTTAAGTTAAACACACCAACTTATGTGGTGTAACCAGATATTTTTGGTTGCCTAAAAATGTGCTTGAACTTTGTTGTTTGAGTGAAGTGTTTATTTGTGTTTGCTTGCACATTGCTTGAGTGAATTGTGATGTGTGTGATTAGAATTATTTCCTTAGAAATGTTTTGCCTATTCTAATCTCAATTCAACCCAAACATATGACTACTCCAAGAGACTCCAACATCAAGGTTGATGACATCAACACCAACCAAGAGGACAACATGGAGGAACTCATAGGAACCCAAAACCAGTTGAACCAAATGACAGCTCAGTTCATAGCCAACACCAGTGGGGAAGATCCAACCCTGCAAAAGTTTTTGGAAGACCAAGCCCAAATGTTGCATAAGGTGACAGACCAAATGCTCAACATGGAAAGCAACTTTTCCAAGGATGACAAGGATGTTATTCTAAAAGGAGCCAAATCTTGCAATATTTGTGGAGACAAGGATCACACTTCCAAGGAGCATGGAGATCAATGCCCCAACTGTGAAGAGAAACACCCAGTTGGCCAATGTCCCACCTCTCAAGCCACTTGCTATCTATGTGAAGGGAATAATCATGTCCCTATCCAATGCCCCATCTACTCCACAGTTGAACAAAGGAAACAAGGTGGAGTGTAACAAATGATTGCAAACTATCAAGAAGGATCTAAGTCTACCAAGAAGAATGAGGACAAAGGAAAAGCTCCACTTATACCTCCATGCAATACAACCCAATTCAAAGGACCAAAGAAGAGGCATATGAATTTTCCAAAGAGCAATAGAAGGTCCAAGAAACATGTAGACATTCCTACCTACCAGATAACATATGAACAACATGAACTAGATGCACTCCTAGCTTTGGAGAAGCCCAAAAAGAAAAAGAAGGACAAAAGCCATGTGCAATGCCATAATTGTAAAGAAATGGGACACTATTCCAGTGAATGTCTAGAGAAACAAAAGTATAAGGAAATTGGTCAGGTATGGTGCAACAACTGCAAAGAGCTAGGCCATTATGCAGCAGCTTGTCCACAAGAGACTCGTGAAGAACTCAAGGTTATCATATGTTTCAATTGCAAAAACCCAGGACATTATGCAAGCAATTGTCCAGAAAAGATGAAGAACAAGATAAACAAGCCTATGAAGGATCTCAGCCTTGTCACATGTGACAAGTGTGGAAACAAAGGACACTATGCAGATGTTTGCCCAGAGAAGTTTCCCCAAGATCCCAAGAAGTCCAACATGTAATTTAGTTTGGAAATTTTTAAGGGTGGTAGTACCCTAGATGTTTTGAGCCTACTTGTAACCCTAGCCTTCCCAAATCTCGGGACGAGATTTATTTTAAGGGTGGTAGCCTGTCACATCCCAAGATTTTCCAAATCTTGTAATGTGAAAAATAAATGAATAAAATAAAACTTTGTTGATTTACATGGTGAGAAGAAACTTTTTGATGCCAATTGGGAACCTTCAAACCTATTTTGATTAAGATAAATCCTAAAGGGATTTAAAAAGATAAACATTTAATAAAGGAAAAATAAAAATATTTGGATTACTATTTTTGAATCTTTTAATAAAAAGATTTGGTTTTCAAATAAAAAGGAAGAAATTTAACTAAGGAATATTTTATAAGCCAAATTAAAACTTGGCCAAGTCTTTGAAATAAAATATTTCTATTAGTAAAGGTTTATTTAAAATAAATTAATAAGGATTTAATATCCAAGTTTATTAAAAATAAAGGTTTTACTATTTTAATTAAACATCAAAAACTTATTTATTTATTTTAAAACAAGTTTTCCAAGTATTCTTTATTTTCAAATAAAACCTACTGAATTGGTTTTGATAATATTTAAATTTCAAAAAAGGAGTTTTGAATAAATCAAAATCTATTTGATTAATAAACAAGGTCTATTTATTTAATTAATAATGGACCCTAAAATAAAAATATTATTTTGATCTTTGGACTTTGGTTTATGTTGTTAAACAGAACCAATATCAATTGCAAAGTTTGGTGAAAGTTTAATGTGAATTGAATGTTTGATTTGTTGTTTGAATTTCAAAACAGAAAATAGAAATAGAAAAGAAAAAGCATTTGGAAAGAAAAAAAAATGTGTAAAAGACAGCAGCCCAGTCGGCCAGCCCAACAAGGCCCAACCAGCCCAGCTTTTCTCCCTCCCGAAGAAAACGTTTCGCACTCAGTTTTTAACCCGCAGAGCGACTGACGAGTGGACCCTCTTCCCTAACTCTCTCACTCACTGACCCCAGGACCCCACCTATCTTGTTCATCGTCTTCAACCCGCGCTAATTCCTTCTCGCCGTTTCCTGTCCTTTACTCCGGCGATCAATTCACGCTATTAACGGCCATTACTCCCCCTGCGACGACGCCTACTAAAGCGCCAGCACCTCCTCTCTCGTTCCCCTCATGCGCCTCCCTCTCTCTACCCCCAGGCCGTCGTAATTCCGAGCTGCACACCCACTGCTCCGACGAGCATCTCCAGTAAATTCCGGCGAACCACTGCCGCCCCTCAGCTCCCCAACCACACAAGATTACTCCCCAGCCTCTGACGCTTCTCTCTGTGCCATCCGTTCAACCGCGGGCGCCCCAGAACTTCGGCAACCACCTCGACTGAGCGCCGTCGCGTCTGCTACTATCTCCGGCGACGTTTCCTGGTAAGAACCGACCACCCCGAGCCCTATCCTTCACGCATGCATCATCGCGTTGGCCTTGCGCATCTAACCATGCTCTCTGTTTTCCCCCTCGTGATATGTAGCGTCGACCCCGACCACGAACAGAACCATCTGACGCCGACGACGACTCCGACGAGCGATTACTCTCGCTCCAGTGCGCCCCTCGCCAGACCAACACCACCTCGAGCTTCACCGTGACCTCCTGAACCCAGTGAGAACCTCCCCCTCTCTCTTTGCTTCCTAGAACCGCCGCTAGCCCATCGTCTGAGCGTGCGCCGCCGTCTGCCGCCGCCACTAGATGGCAAGCGTGCTGCGCGCCGTTGGATCTTAATCGTACGCACGCGATAGATTCTTAGCCGAAGGGGTACCGATCTATCTGTGTCGTGCGTTGTTAGTTTAATCCTACGGCCATCATCACTCGATCCACCCGAACCGGTACCGACGAATAGGAAAACGCCGCGTGTCACCAGTTCTGTTTAAAAACAAAGTTTGAATCAGATTTGTTTGCAAATTTGAAACCCTTGTAACTTTTGATCCACACGTCCAAAATTTGCAAACTTTATATCAATAGAATCAGTGGAACAAGCCCTAGCCAACCATGCAATTTTTGTAGTAAAATGTTTCTGTTAGATTGTTTGTTTTTGCAGAAACATTTATATGCTTGTTTAGGTTAGAAAAATTATTCCAAAATGTTTTTTGGAATGAAATCTTGGAAAATTGGTTTATGGTGAACCTACTGACCCTAGGAACCAACCCATGGTTTTAAAAATGGATTTTGGTGAAGATTAGGATTAATTAATTGAATTAACCTATTTCTATCCAAATAAAAATATTGGTTTTGCTATGAAAATGTTTTTGGAGTAAAAACTTTGGGAAAATAATTTGATTCAAACCTACTGACCCTAAACACCAAGATTTGAGAATTAACAACTTATTTGGTGAACAACATAAAGTTTTTGCTTTGATAAAAACATTTTTCACCACATAAAATAATGAATGAATTTAAAAATGGTTTATAGACAAAACCCTTTTGCAATTGACTTTGCCCCTTTGGAAAATGACCACCTTGAGCCTTACATTGTGTAGAGCCTAGTAGAGACCACCTTGGCAAATAAAAATACCTTTTTGCATGCTTGCATGCATGACTTAGATCCTATTATTTTATGTGTGTCTGATTGTTCGAACATTGGTTGGAATGCTAGTTGAATTTGTGTTTGCTTGATTGACTTGTAGTGAAGTTAGAGGAGGGTGATATTAGCAAGATCAAGAAGTGAACCATCATTCCCTACCAAAAAGGCAAGTGACACTATCATCTAAAGTCCTATTATTTTCATTATACTTAGTGGATTTTGAAACATGCATGAAAAGAATTTCTATACTAATGCTATGCTAAATCCTAATAGGATACCTTGTATATTCCTTAGTGAAACATTGTAGTTGTAAAAAAACTTAGCCATGCTACATATTTTGAAAAGAGATACATGTTGAGATTTTTATGAAGTTGAGAAAAGGACTTGAGTTTTATATAATAAAACAAGTACTCAATGAACCACCTGGGTGGACAAGGACACTCAAGTTTTGGAGAAGGTGGCAACAAAAGGAACCATGTCTATGGCAATCTCTTTGTGTTGTTCTCCAAAAGAAAACCACCCAAGGACTTAGAGATTGAACATGTTTCTCCAATTGTGGCTTTCGTGTATAACCACATGCTACATATGGCTTTGGCTTAGTCAACTACATTGGGAAGACCCATGCATTGTCTTCAGGTACTGAAAATGAGGGAACTCGAAACCCTACATGGGTGCCTGAAGACAAGCTAGCAATGGTGTATGGGAGGACTCTCTGGAAAGACTTCGTCACATTCTCAATCTGCCAGTACTCCATCTTGGTGAGTACTTATCCAGCGGCCACTGGTGGCAACAAGAAGAGAGTGTGTCATGTGGGTAAAGTGTACAACTTCTGCAGAAGATAAAAAAAATCTAAGTACTTAGCCGTGTCCCCGGTTATGGACAATACTGAGCAACTAAAGCTTGAAGCTATGGGAAATCTCGACATTCCAATTTCTAAAAGAAAAATTTTAAAGTAACAACAAAAGACTTGAAGCACTTGGGGGTACCAAGAAGCTCAAGAGACTTTGATAAAAACTTGAAGCACTTGGGGGTTTACCAAGGAGCTCAAGAGATTTTGATAAAAACTTGAAGGACTTGGGGTGTACCAAGGAGCTCAAGAGACTTTGATAAAAACTTGAAGCACTTGGGGATTTACCAAGGAGCTCAAGAGATTTTGATAAAAACTTGAAGGACTTGGGGTGTACCAAGGAGCTCAAGAGATTTTGATAAAAACTTGAAGCACTTGGGGATTTACCAAGGAGCTCAAGAGATTTTGACAAAGACTTGAAACACTTGGGGTTACCAAGGAGTTCAGTAAGATTTAAGGGAACAAAACCATTTTGAAAAGATAGGATAAATTATTGCTTTCTGCAAATGAGCCTAAAACTCTACTTAGCCAAATATGCATGTAATGTTAGGATCCACTTATATTCTACATAGTAGTGAAACTTGCCAATACAATTCAAATGTATTGACCCTTGTGGCTGTAACTTGTAATGTTGCAAGTTTGATTGATTTTAGTGAAGATTGATTGATTAGGATTACAAATTCTACAACCAACATGTTTGCCTGTGGCACTTTGAAGATGAAGGACCCCATGCTTATAGATTTCTGCTGCAATGTAATGTAATAGCCAAAGGAGCTATGTAAGATGTAATAAAATTATGTTATTCCTGGTTATAAAGTTATATTATGACCTTTGTTTCTTGATATTACATCTTAACTGTGGATGCTAGCTGTTGATCCAGGGACTAGCATTGTAAACACAGGGATCTCTACCTTATTGAAGGTTGGGACCTCTACAGATGGTATCAGAGCATTGTGTTGCCTATAGCATTTGTAACCCTAGGATTGGACAAAAACCCTTAGAAAAATAGGAGTTGTATTTGTTCCAAAACTTATTTACAAACAATCTTGTAAACTCTTTCCTCAACCATTTTGGTTTTGATTCTACATCTCTTCTATTTCAACTTGATGGAAAAACCTACCCCATGGCCAAAGACTTCACCATGTGCAAAGGACTTCTTCAACTCTAATGACTTCAACATCTTCAACTCTAATGACTTCAACATCTTCATCATATTCACCAAGGTTCTTTCCCATGTTGCCCAATACGACCTTGAGTAAAACTCAAAGTCCAGCAATGGCAGAAGATAGAGAAAGGATGAGTAAGACTCCCTATGCCTCAGCCATAGGATCTCTAATGTATGCCATGCTATGTACTAGACCCGACATTGCATATGCTGTTAGTTTAACTAGCAGATATCAAAGTGATCCAGGAGTGGATCATTGGACAGCGGTCAAAAACATCCTTAAGTACTTGAGAAGAACTAAGGATATGGTTCTTTCTTATGGAGGTGATGAACAGCTCGTTGTTAATGGTTACACTGATGCTAGTTGGAACACCGATCCGAATGATTATAAATCTCAATCTGGATACGTATTTACTTTGAATGGTGCAGCAGTTAGCTGGAGGAGTGCAAAAACAAAGCGTTGTGGCGAGATCTTCAACTGAATCGGAATACATAGCTGTTTCGGAGGCTTCACAAGAAGCGATATGGATGAAGGAGTTCATTACAGAGCTCGGTGTGGTTCCAAGTGTGCTGGACCCAATGTCTTGTAGGGTTCGCAGCATAGAAAACAAAAATTTTCCTACGACGGGAACAACTATGTACCAAGATCTATCTACTAGATACAAACAACGGGCGGATGTATAGCCGTAGAGAACATACCCTTGAAAACCGACAAAGCTTAATGAGTCCAAACTCGTGGTTGATGTAGACGATCTCTTGCCGATCTCAAGATCGAGAGGAAGTCCTAGCGCCGCAAAACAGCAGCGCATCCATGCTCGCACACACGTTCGAGGCACCGAGCAACCTTCGCCTCCTCGCTCCAGTGATGCAGCGGAAGCACAACTCTTTCTTGCCGAATAGCCACCAGGAACATGTATCTCGCTAGTCCGAGACCATGGGGGATAAATTCTAGAGGGGAGAGAGATCCTTCACGAGGAGGTGTGAGTGAGAGAGAGGGAGGGGGCTCCTTTTATAGGGAGAGGGGGGCACCCAAGGGGCCATGCGCCCAGCCATGTGGCTGCCCCCACCTCTTCCACATTCATGTGGGTGGACACTCCACTCACTCAAATGCCTTTCAATTCCCTCCACTCAAAAACCCACTCAAATTCCCATTAAATTTCCACCAAATTTAATGCAAACTCTCATTAAATAAACTCCTTTTATTTATTCAGAATTTTGTCAATTATTTTAATGACAAACATTCACATATAACCCCTTGCTAGTATTTCATTTCACATGCAGAAACACTTTCTGCAATTTCACCCGAAAACCCGTTTCGGTATCTAGTGAAATAAATTCATGTGCTTGTTATTCTTTTTGGTATGAAACTTTTGCTCCAAATGGATGTCGGTGTCTCTTTAGTGTGTCACCCTACGGTTCGCGAATAATGCGGACATGATCGAGACCCCTCTCGGATCAATAATCAAAAGCGGGATCTGGAGACCCATACTGACTCCCACACATTCAACGATGACTTTCTTGTGATCGTCGGAACCTTTTACGCTAGTATCTTAATCCTTTTGTTTCGCTATATATTACATGTCCGAGATTCGATCATCGGTATCTCCATACCTAGTTTGATCTCGTTACTGACATTTACTCTTTTCTCGTTCCCATGATATAACATTCTAGTGATCAAATCAACTGCTTGCAAGCTAATCAATGTGATATCACCGAGAGGGCCCAGAGCATATCTATCCGTCATCGGGATGAACAAATTCCACTCTCGATCCATGGGCCTCAACATAACACTTTAGTAGTTATGAATCCATCTTTATAATCACCCTGTTATGGTGTGACGTTTGATGTTATCAAGAAACTCTTCCGGTGTTAGTGATTGACATGATCTCATGGTCTAAGGATTAGGATCACTTCGTAAGTTGTTATAGCAATATAAACTCAATGACTTTGATCATAATGCTATACTTCGGATGAATGTTCATCACATCATTACACTAATGTTGTGACCTCGTTATTAACAACATCCAATGTCCATGATCAGGAAACTTTGATCATCTTGTTAATCAACGAGCTAGTTTATAAGAGAGGCATAACTAGGAACTTCCTTTTTGTTTATTAAACACACATGTATTAACGTTTCCGTATTAATACAATTATAGCATGTAAAATAAACATTTATCATAAACAAGGAATATGATAATAACCACTTTATTATTGCCTCTCGGGCATATTCCCTTCAGTCTCCCACTTGCACTAGAGACAATAATCTAGTTTGAAAACTTTGCGTATTTGAACACTTATGGCTTTCCGGTGTTCCATATACGCAATTGCAAGTGGTTAACATAATCTACGGATCTGACGCTTCAGGTCCTTGTGTATTTGAATGTCTTTGCGTCTTCACGCATCACTCATTTTCCAATGAGATGGCATTGTATAAATCTGGTCTTTCGGTGAGACCTTTAGTTCCTTGGGGTTAAAACATGTCGATACTATTGTCATACAATATATCTTTAGTGTTAGCCTGTTGTGAACCACACCTTAGTTTGATAACAAACTACTTGACACAAATTCCCTCCTTTGTTGCTACTATAGCAGTCATATACTTAGCCTTTTGTTGTAGTATTCGTCACAATGTCTTAACTTTGGAATACATCGAAATCCATCATGAAAACTCCTTTCCATTTCATTGTGCCACTCATAGTTTAAATTGAGATAAACTTAATTTGTATCTTGTGACAAAACTAGTATCAATGTAACGCTTTACAATGAACTATTTGTGATTGTTTGTCACCTCTACACAAATATATTCTTAGTTCTTCCAAAAGATCATAAGAATATCCTTACTATCGTCCAATGATCATTTTATGATTCATTCTGGTATATGCTCATAACACTTAGAGCATAGGATATATCTGGATGTGTACATATCATGGTATGATTGATCAAAACATTCTCGTGATTTCACTCATCAAGTGTCAAAGCACTTGAATCTTGTTTCACTTATCAAGTGTCGATACACTTGAATCTTGATTCAATTCCTTTCCATGCAACAAGAACTGTTTCTTGTCATTTCTATATTGAACTCCTTCAATATCTCATATATGTACGTTTGGCACAACCATATTGGCGTCACAGTCTTGAAGGGAATATGCCCTGAGAGGCAATAATAAAATGTTTATTATGTGTATTCCAAGTATATGATAGATGTTTATTTTGCATGCTATAATTGTATTAATACGGAGACGTTAATACATGTGTGTTTAATAAACAAACAGAAAGTTCCTAGTTATGCCTCTCTCATAAACTAGTTCGTTGATTAACAAGATGATCACGGTTTCCTGATCATAGACATTGGATGTTGTTAATAACGAGATCACAACATTAGTGTAATGGTGTGATGAACATTCATCCGAAGTATAGCATTACGATCAAAGTCATTGAGTTTATATTGCTATAAACAAACTACGAAGTAGTCCTAATCCTTAGACCATGAGATCATGCCAATCACTAACGCCGGAAGAGTTTCTTGTTGACATCAAACGTCACTCCGTAACTGGGTGATTATAAAGATGGCTTCAAAGCTACTAAAGTGTTTTGTTGAGAATCATGGATCAAGAGTGGAATTTGTTCATCCCGATGACGGATAGATATGCTCTGGGCCCTCTCGGTGATATCACATTGGTTAGCTTGCAAGCAAGTGATTTGATCACTAGAATGTTATATCACGGGAACGAGAAAAGAGTGCATGTCAGTAACAAGATCAAACTAGGTATGGAGATACCGATGATCGAATCTCGGACATGTAATATATCGTGAAACAAAGGGATTAAGATACAAGAGTAAAAGGTTTCGACGATCACAGGAAAAGTCATCGTTGAATGTGTGGGAGTCAGTATGGATCTCCAGGTCCCGCTACTGATTATTGATCGGAGAAGGGTCTTGATCATGTCCGCATTATTCGCGAACCATAGGGTGACACACTTAAGGGACACTGGCATCCAGTTGGAGCAAATGTTTCATGACTAAAGAATAAACAAGCGCAGGAATTGTAACATCCCAGATTTTGTATTAGGATGTTATTAGTGTAGCATCATCCTTGCATCATTGCATCCTACATTTGAAGATTGCAATAAAAATCCTAAACCTATTAAAAACCCTATTAATTATTTCCATAAGTGAGCACCTTTGTTGTAGTAGTTGAACCTTCAAAAAAACTATGTAAAAACAGTAAACCATGGTCCTATGTTGACCACCTTAATTTTATGAAAATTTAGAAACAAGTTTCATCAATTTTGGACTTAGTTTGCAAAAGTTATTTAGGCTTTATTAAAACAGAAATTGAAAAGTGTAAAAGGGAAAAAAAAGAGGACACCCTACCTAACTAGGCCGCAGCGCAGCCCACCAGCGCCCACGCGGCAGCCGCCGCAGCCCAGCATCGGCCCGCTTCTCCCTCCACCACTGACGCGGGGGTCCCACCCCGTCGTCTTCCTCCTGGAGACCGCGGCGGACACAACTCCGGCCGCGTCGGGACACCCCGAATCCCAACGGATTTCAACCTCCCCCTTCCCCAAGTCTTGGGCTATATAAAGCCGACCCCCCCTCGTCGTTTCCCCTTGATTTTTTCTCAAACCCTAGACCGTTTTCGCAGTTTCTGAGCTCGCCGCAACAGCCTCCGTCGGAGCTCGAGGTTGGCGGCTCTCCAGGGCACCCCGAGCCTTGCTACACCTTCCACCCTTCTCGCCTCGACCTACCCTAACCGCCCGTCTGTTTCATTTCTTCCGAAACGCAGGAGATCGCCGGCGATTGCTCGCCGGAGCCATCGGGTCCGAGAAAAGGAACCGCCATCGCTGGGAGAAGGAGGAGGAGAGGGACCGCGCTGAGACCATTGGGAGATTCGCCATCGACGTGCGCATCGGGGACCCTCTTCGCTGCCTTCGCTATGACCGCCAGTACCTCCGACCACCGTCAACTCTGCCGCCGCTGTCGTCTCCATCGCCGCCACCACCACAGGTCAGTGGAGCCGTCTAGGCCGTCCGATTGAAATCCTGCGGGCCAGATTAGAAGGGGGGCGAAGGGGTATCGGCCAACCACGCAGCGCCGCGTGGCAAGAAGCATGGCAAGCGCGTCGCCCGCCTGGCCAGCTGGCCCAACCCGAAGCCGCCACTTGGTGCGATCTGAGCTAGGGTTTAGGCTAGGTTGTTTTGATTTTTGCAGATTATGTTTAATATTGTGAAAATCATAGAAAAATAACTACTTGGCCAATTTTAGCTTATGATATACCGTTGGATTCCTAATTTTGAGTAGAATCCAAATCTGCAATAACATCCCAGGTTCACAGTAAATTTTTAGGTGTAGATTTTAATCATTAGATTAGAGAGTTTAATCTATAGAAAAATAACTAAAGTTCTATTTTAATTGATTCTTGTTGCAATAACTTTGTATCCAAAATACCTACTGATCCAAATCATTAATCTTTGCTTAGGATCATTAGATCTAGCTTGGGGCTAATTAGATGGTTTGATCTCCTTATAATCCTAGGATTGTTTTAGTGACTCTATTAGATCTAAACCCTTGGGAAAATCAATCCTAGTGACACCCTTACACTATCACAACACAAACTTGCTACATTGATCAATTTAGAAGAACCAACCTTGCATAAAATACCATGTTGCATGCATGCATGATTTTCTTTGTGATATGCTTTAAGCAAGTTGTGATCAGATCTATGTTTGTGATTCGTTAGATTGCTCGGAGTGCGCTAAGGAGTGCTATTGTGTAGAGTGCTGCTCGGATCAAGGAAAGTTACACCACTTGTTCATAATTTTGTCCCAGTTTTGACTCTATGCATGTGATCTTCAAAATTCTGTAGTATGCATGTGTAGGATGTTCTAGTAGAATTTTTCCTTAGTATTATTTTGCAAGTGCGATGATTTTGTAGTATGCCATGAGTAGCTCTATACTTAGGATTTACCCTCCTAATAGGTTACCCCTGTTTTTGCTAAGTACTGCTTGCTATGCTATATATACAAAGTACCGTTGGGGGGTTCGAAAGACAAAGAATTTTTATAAGTATAAAGGCTCTCTAGAGCAAACTTTTCTTCTCAAATCCACTTCAAAATAAAACTAAGTTTTCTTCCGGGCGGAATGGTTGTCGGGTCAACGAGTGAGATTTTGGTGGAGGATGGCCGCCCAGGAATCAAAGAAGTCTGCCATGTTTCAGAATTCAGAAGCTTCCAGTGCAACCATAATACATTATGGGCTCTGTCTTGGCCTAGTACTTAGTGGGAAACCTCACCTGGGTACCAACATTTGGAGGTTCTTGGCACGGTTGGATCCAGAAGGTAGAGGGGCTACTAAGGGAAAGCCTTGCCACGGTCTTGTCTGTTAAAGGACTTGGTCGTGGATTGTGGGTAAAGTGCACAAACTCTCGAGAGTATTGCAATCTGATCGACCAGCCGTGTTCACGGTAACAGAACAACAATGAGCGTCTGAAGGATGGAGCCTCTGAAGGATCTTCCTCTCTCTTTTCTAAAAACAAAGTTTTGAAACCCCATGGCGTGCGTAATATCGCTAATGGGTGGGAATTTGGGAACTTGGTGTGTAATATCCAAGTGACGCTTGGTGCGTAATATCCAAGTGTTTGGTTGTTTGGACAATTGGTGCGTAATATCCTCGTGTGCCACTCAACCTTATTTTATCTAAGCAAATGTTTACAAAGTAGGACAATCCTCTCTTCTTCTCTCTACTTAAGAAAATTAGCTTTGAGCAAATAAACTCTACAGCCTATACCAGCCTTGCTTGTAGAGATAGTCTTTTCTCTCCGTGGTGTAATTTGCCAATACATTCAAAGTATTGACCCAACTTCTTGGCTGCACGTCTTATGTGCAGAATCCGAAGATTGAAAGGTGCGTAGGGATCTTGGGTCTACACTCGACAAGCCTGGGGCGTTGATGGACTCATGCTGATTTTATGTTTCCGCTGTTATTTGAGCTAGCATAATGCTAAGCAATTTTTGTAATAAATCATACTCTGGATTCTCCGTGTAATAAAGACTTTGTGTTTTACATGATATTTCATCGACTGTGAGTGCTAGCTATTGATCCAGGGACTAGCATGTTAATCACAGGGACTTAGGATCCTTGCCGATCCGAGGTCATTACAGATGGTATCAGAGCACATCGTTGCCTGTAGGACGTGACCCTAGGATTAGAATCACCTCTAACTTTAGTGCCTTACTTGTTTTTCTACTAAGTTATTTCTGCACTTCTAGTATCTGCTTTCCTCTACTTGGTTAAGTATCTAACCTTCATTCTTCTAACTCAAAGATGACAAGCTTCCTCTACGACACCGTCGCGGACATCGAGCCCCTTCGCTTTGGTGGATGCCTCATGGATCTACTCACACGTTTGGACCTTCCTCTCCCAACAATCCAGGGGAGCACAATGAATAAACTCCACAAGGATGGCTGTTGGGGAGTCAAGGTCATCCAGCCAGGAAAAGAGCGAGGCAAGAACCCGGAGGAAGACATAGCAATCCACATTGTTAGCGATTCCAAGGAGAAGGCCCTTAGCATTAGCTTGCAACAACTCATTGGACGCCTATGTGGACGTCATCATGAAGCTCTCCAAGGACACTGCGACGGCCTCTTTGGAAGAAGAGACGAGGAAGGAATTCCTATGGAGTTAACTTTTGAGGAAAGAACTTCTACCAAGCGCCGAAGAACACAATATCAAGACTTGGAGTGCCACATCCATGACCTTGAAAAGGGTACCTTCCTCGAGATGTTGAAGAACGACGAGCTATGCGCCCTCATCAAGGAGAAGGAAGAAATGATCAAGCAGCAGGAGGAGGCAATGAAGCTCCAAGAGATAAAATTCCAGGACCAAGAGAAGAAGTTCGCTAACCAAGAGAAGAGGGTGATAAATAAAAACAAGAGAATTAGGGAACTCAAACAGCAGATCGATGGAGATGAAGTGCAAACTGAAGTCCTTTGCAAGATAATCAATGATGTGCGTGCTTCCAAGAGGGACTTGGCAAAGCAACTTGAAGCCGCAAAGAAGTCAAGTTTAGTGGAGGAACTACAAAGCGAGAAGGAGGGACTTCAGGAGCAGCTGGAAGCCACTACCAAGAAGCTACATGATGAGATAAAGAACCTCCAGGAGAAGCTTGAAGCCACCACAAATGAGATGGAGTTGTACAAGACAACTCTAGAGCAAGAAGGCTACTCGTTCGAGGACGAGGAAGAGGAAGGCGTGGAAGATGTGTAATAGTTGGACCACCTTTAATTCTATAGTAGAACATTATTCACAAATGTAATAAATACCCTGGTTTAGTTAAACTTGGTTGTTTTCTGTGTTAAGTTGTGTTATTGTGTCTTGTGTGCCTTGTGTGCTTGGTGTGTTTTCATAAGGGTAGGAGTTTACTACTTAGTCTTTCTGTCTATTTCTTAACCATTCTCTTAAACCCCACAGATGCCGCCAAGACATGTGAACCCCGAAATCCCGCCAGAAATAGCACAACTTTTGTCCACTCAGAACCAGCTGATCCAACTGCTCACTCAGAACATGCAAAACAACAACAACAACCCGCCGCCACCACCACCTCCGCCACCTCCTCAACAGGATCGCTTGACTCGGTTTTTAAGGCTGAACCCACCTACCTTCACTAGCAGCACTGAACCAATCATCGCTGATGACTGGCTGCGTACGATCAACAAGAAGCTAGACACCGTGCAAGCTGTCGGAGCCGACAGGGTGCGTTATGCCGCACACCAGTTTGAAGGACCTGCTGCAGAATGGTGGGATAATTACCAAGTCACCCACCCGTATATTGATGCTATCACTTGGGAATAGTTTGAATTAGCTTTTCGCACTCATCATGTGGATGCTGGTATCATGACCCTGAAGAGGCGCGAGTTTCGCGACCTACACCAGCTGCACCGTTCTGTCACCGAGTATGGTGAGCTTTTCAATAAGCTAGCCGGTTATGCACCTGATGATGTTTCTACTGATGCCAAGAGACAGGAGGAGTTCTTAAGAGGGCTCAATGATGAGATATCCATTTAGCTTGTGGCTCAGAAATTTGACAACTTTCAGGAACTCCTGGACAGAGCCATTGTGGTTGAATCAAAGAGGAAGAGCATAGAAAACCGCAAGAGGGAATCTAACCCTCACAAACACTCTGTTCCGTACCAGAAGCAGCGCAATTCCTCACCACCACCTTATAACAATAATGGCCACAACTATAACGGTCATAACCATGGTGGCCACAAACACAATGGGCATAAGAACCGCAATGGGAATGGCAGCAATGGAAAGGATCTCAGTGAGGTGACATGCTTTAAGTGCAACAAGACAGGGCACTATGCAACCTCTTGCCCCGAGAGGAAGAATGGCAATGGCAATGGGAATGGAAATGGACACAACCATGGCAATGGAAACTGGAGAAGCCAAATCCGTTTGTCAAAGACACGGTGAATCATGTTTCTATGGAGGATGCTTGTGATGCGCCAGACTCTGTGATTGGTAAGTTCAAACTCAATTCTATTCCCGCAGTTGTTCTTTTTGATACCGGTGCATCGCATTCATTCATATCAAGGGTATTTGTGGATAGAGGAAAGATACCAACGGAGACTATAAACTTTCCTCTAAGGGTAAGTTCTCCTGGGGGAGAAATAGTGGCAAACTCCGGTTGCCGAGAATTAGAACTAAGGATTGGGACACACATTTTTTACACCAGCCTAGTGGTTCTAGAATCACAAGAATTAGACATAATCTTGGGCATGAATTGGATGACCGAATATGAAGGAGTCATAGATTGTGCCAAGAGAACGGTCATGCTCACAACACCGAAAGGGAAGAGAATTCGTATCAAGTCGAATTTCACACATAAAGAAGTCTTGGTGAACTCTCTTAAGGGGGTTATCTTGGAGGAGGTACCCATTGTAAAGGAATACCCAGATGTCTTCCCGGAGGAACTACCAGGAATGCCCCCCGACCGTGATATCGAGTTCCTCATTGACTTAACGCCAGGCACGGGGCCGATAGCTAAGAGACCATACAAGATGGATGTGGATGAGTTAAAGGAACTCAAGAAACAACTTAGGGAACAATTGGACAAGGGGTTCATTCAACCCAGCGCGTCATCTTGGGGAGCACCCGTCCTATTTGTTGAGAAGAAGGATAAAACCAAGAGGCTGGTTGTGGATTACCGCTTGTTAAACGAGGTGACGATCAAGAATAAGTATCCTCTACCCAACATCAATGACCTGTTTGACCAGTTAAAAGGAGCAAGTGTGTTCTCAAAGATCGATCTACGATTAGGCTACTTTCAGCTAAAGATTCGAGAACAGGATGTGCCCAAAACAGCATTCACCACAAGATACAGATTGTATGAGTACACCGTAATGTCGTTTGGACTGACCAATGCCCCAGCATACTTCATGACCATGATGACAAAGTGTTCATGGAATATTTGGACAAGTTTATCGTGGTATTCATATATGATATACTTATATACTCTAAGGATGAGAAGGAACATGAGAAACATCTGCGCCTTATTATGGAGAAACTAAGAGAACACAAGTTGTATGCCAAATTCAACAAGTGCGAGTTCTGGTTAAAGGAAGTGGGATTCCTTGGTCATGTTGTGTCAGCTAAAGGAGTTGCCGTAGATCCTAGTAAGGTAGCCTCCGTGACGGAATGGGAGTCACCCAAAAATGTGGGAGATATTAGGAGTTTCTTGGGCCTCACAGGATATTACCGGAGGTTCATTGAAAACTTTTCCAAGATAGCAAAACCCATGATGGAACTATTAAAGAAGGAAAAGAAGTTCCTATGGACCGAGGCATGCGAAGCAAGTTTTCAAGAGTTGAAGAAACGCCTTGTAACGGCGCCAGTTCTATGTCTGCCTGATATCCAGAAGGATTTTCAAGTCTATTGTGACGCTTCTCGGCAAGGACTTGGAAGTGTGTTGATGCAGGATGGGAAAGTGGTATCCTATGCCTCCCGGCAACTTAAGAACCACGAACACAACTACCCCACACATGATTTGGAACTTGCGCCTGTGGTTCATGCACTCAAGGTATGGAGACACTACCTCATGGGCAAACATTGTGATGTGTTCACAGATCACAAGAGTTTGAAGTACATCTTCACCCAAAAGGAGTTGAATATGAGACAACGGAGATGGCTTGAGCTAATTAAGGATTATGACTTGGATTTACAATACCACCCCGGAAAGGCAAACGTGGTGGCTGATGCCTTATGTCGTAAGGTGTACGTGAATGGACTTACCGCAGGGGAACTTCCAGAGGATTTATGCAAGAAATTCAGGGATCTCAGGCTAGAGATAGTCCCGAAAGGACACGTAGCGACTATGGAAATAGTGTCCACCTTCCAAGAAAGGATCCAAGAAGCACAAAAGGGGGATAAAGAGTTGGAAGAAATAAGAGTCAGGATAAGTGAAGGAAAGACTAAAGAATTTCGTCTGGACGAACAAGGAACCCTCTGGTATGGGAAGCATTTGTGCGTTCCCAATGACCCCAATATCAGGAAGATGATTTTACAAGAAGCTCATGATTCGCCATACTCAATTCATCCAGGTAACACGAAGATGTACATGGATGTGAAGGATAGATTCTGGTGGAATAACCTAAAGAGAGATATTGCAGAGTATATTTCTCTGTGTGATGTGTGCAACAGAGTTAAAGCCGAGCATCAGAAACCGGCAGGATTACTTCAACCACTACCTATACCCGACTGGAAGTGGGACAAGGTAGGCATGGATTTCATCACAGGATTGCCCCGGACTCGTTCTGGATTTGATTCTATCTGGGTAGTGGTGGACCATTTTACCAAGGTGGCTCACTTCATCCCCGTAAAGACCACATATACAAGTGCTAAGCTTGCTAAGATATACATGTCAAGAATTGTAAGTCTGCATGGTGTTCACAAGGGAATTGTGTCAGATAGAGGCACCCAGTTTACTTCGAAGTTTTGGCGTCAACTACATGAGTCTCTTGGAACCCGACTAGAATTCAGTACTGCCTTCCACCCTCAGACAGATGGCCAAACAGAAAGGGTGAATCAAATTTTGGAGGATATGTTGAGAGCTTGCGCGCTGGACTATGGGTCTAGCTGGGACGATAACCTGCCGTATGCTGAGTTCTCATATAACAACAGTTACCAGACGAGTATCAAAATGGCCCCATTTGAAGTTCTATATGGCAGGAAGTGTAGGACTCCATTGCTATGGAATGGAGTTGGTGAACGCAGTCTTTTTGGACCTGACTTGATAAAGGATGCCGAAGAAAAGGTACGACAGATTCAGGATAGGCTAAAGGTAGCCCAATCCCGACAGAAGAGTTACGCTGACTCCAAGCGCAGAGATGTGGCCTATGAAATAGGGGACCGTGCGTATCTCTGAGTTTCACCCCTACGCGGAGTTAAGAGGTTCGGGATCAAGGGCAAGTTAGCCCCACGATTCATAGGACCATATAAGGTTCTGGCCCATAGGGGAGAAGTTGCTTATCAGTTGGAGTTACCGGAAGGACTGACTGTTCATGATGTGTTTCATGTGTCGCAACTAAAGAAGTGTCACCCGGAGATGGCCGAAACACCGCTAAGAGACACCATTCCCCTAGATGAGGTTAAATTGGAGAATGACCTTACCTATGAGGAAAAACCCATCAAAATACTGGAAACAGCCGAAAGAATTACCCGCACCAAGACTATAAGATTCTGTAAGGTACAATGGAACCACCACTCCGAGGAAGAAGCTACGTGGGAGCGTGAGGAAGACTTGAAGGCAGAACACCCACACCTATTTGCTAGCCAAGCCGAATCTCGAGGATGAGATTCTTCTTAAGGGGGGTAGGTTTGTAACATCCCAGATTTTGTATTAGGATGTTATTAGTGTAGCATCATCCTTGCATCATTGCATCCTACATTTGAAGATTGCAATAAAAATCCTAAACCTATTAAAAACCCTATTAATTATTTCCATAAGTGAGCACCTTTGTTGTAGTAGTTGACCCTTCAAAAAAACTATGTAAAAACAGTAAACCATGGTCCTATGTTGACCACCTTAATTTTATGAAAATTTAGAAACAAGTTTCATCAATTTTGGACTTAGTTTGCAAGAGTTATTTAGGCTTTATTAGAACAGAAATTGAAAAGTGTAAAAGGGAAAAAAAGAGGACACCCTACCTAACTGGGCCGCAGCGCAGCCCACCAGCGCCCACGCGGCAGCCAGCCTACCCGCGGCAGCCGCCGCAGCCCAGCATCGGCCCGCTTCTCCCCTCCACCACTGACGCGGGGGTCCCACCCCGTCGTCTTCCTCCTGGAGACCGCGGCGGACACAACTCCAGCCGTGTCGGGACACCCCGAATCCCAACAGATTTCAACCGCCCCCTTCCCCAAGTCTTGGGCTATAGAAAGCCGACCCCCCCCCTCGTCATTTCCCCTCGATTTTTTCTCAAACCCTAGCCCGTTTTCGCAGTTTCCGAGCTCGCCGCAACAGCCGCCGTCGGAGCTCGAGGTTGGCGGCTCTCCAGGGCACCCCGAGCCTTGCTACACCTTCCACCCTTCTCGCCTCGACCTACCCTAACCGCCCGTCTGTTTCGTTTCTTCCGAAACGCAGGAGATCGCCGGCGATTGCTCGCTGGAGCAGTCGGGTACGAGAAAAGGAACCGCCATCACTGGGAGAAGGAGGAGGAGAGGGACCGCGCTGAGACCATTGGGAGATTCGCCATCGACGTGCGCATCGGGGACCCTCTTCGCCGCCTTCGCTATGACCGCCAGTACCTCCGACCACCGTCGACTCCGTCGCCACCGTCGTCGTCTCCATCGCCGCCACCACCACAGGTCAGTGGAGCCGTCTAGGCCGTCCGATTGAAATCCTGCGGGCCAGATTAGAAGGGGGAGCGAAGGGGTATCGGCCAACCACGCAGCGCCGCGTGGCAAGCCGCATGGCAAGCGCGTCGCCGAAGCGCCGCGTCGCCCGCCTGGCCAGCTGGCCCAACCCGAAGCCGCCACTTGGTGCGATCTGAGCTAGGGTTTAGGCTAGGTTGTTTTGATTTTTGCAGATTATGTTTAATCTTGCGAAAATCATAGAAAAATAACTCCTTGGCCAATTTTAGCTTATGATATACCGTTGGATTCCTAATTTTGAGTAGAATCCAAATCTGCAATAACATCCCAGGTTCACAGTAAGTTTTTAGGTGTAGATTTTAATCATTAGATTAGAGAGTTTAATCTATAGAAAAATAACTAAAATTCTATTTTAATTGATTCTTGTTGCAATAACTTTGTATCCACAATACCTACTGATCCAAATCATTAAGCTTTGCTTAGGATCATTAGATCTAGCTTGGGGATAATTAGATGGTTTGATCTCCTTATAATCCTAGGATTGTTTTAGTGACT
The DNA here is from genome assembly GCA_910589765.1 of Avena atlantica. NCBI lineage: Eukaryota > Viridiplantae > Streptophyta > Magnoliopsida > Poales > Poaceae > Avena > Avena atlantica. Next base: position 416,790,811 of record OU342735.1, read on the forward strand.
CTATTAGATCTAAACCCTTGGGAAAATCAATCCTAGTGACACCCTTACACTATCACAACACAAACTTGCTACATTGATCAATTTAGAAGAACCAACCTTGCATAAAATACCATGTTGCATGCATGCATGATTTTCTTTGTGATATGCTTTGAGCAAGTTGTGATCAGATCTATGTTTGTGATTCGTTAGATTGCTCGGAGTGCGCTAAGGAGTGCTATTGTGTAGAGTGCTGCTCGGATCAAGGCAAGTTACACCACTTGTTCATAATTTTGTCCCAGTTTTGATTCTATGCATGTGATCTTCAAAATTCTGTAGTATGCATGTGTAGGATGTTCTAGTAGAATTTTTCCTTAGTATTATTTTGCAAGTGCGATGATTTTGTAGTATGCCATGAGTAGCTCTATACTTAGGATTTACCCTCCTAATAGGTTACCCCTGTTTTTGCTAAGTACTGCTTGCTATGCTATATATACAAAGTACCGTTGGGGGGTTCGAAAGACAAAGAATTTTTCTAAGTATAAAGGCTCTCTAGAGCAAACTTTTCTTATCAAATCCACTTCAAAATAACACTAAGTTTTCTTCTGGGCGAAATGGTTGTCGGGTCAACGAGTGAGATTTTGGTGGAGGACGGCCGCCCAGGAATCAAAGAAGTCTGCCATGTTTCAGAATTCAGAAGCTTCCAGTGCAACCACAATACATTAAGGGCTCTGTCTTGGCCTAGTACTTAGTGGGAAACCTCACCTGGGTACCAACATTTGGAGGTTCTTGGCACGGTTGGATCCAGAAGGTAGAGGGGCTACTAAGGGAAAGCCTTGCCATGGTCTTGTCTGTTAAAGGACTTGGTCGTGGATTGTGGGTAAAGTGCACAAACTCTCGAGAGTATTGCAATCTGATCGACCAGCCATGTTCACGGTAACAGAACAACAATGAGCGTCTGAAGGATGGAGCCTCTGAAGGATCTTCCTCTCTCTTTTCTAAAAACAAAGTTTTGAAACCCCATGGCGTGCGTAATATCGCTAATGGGTGGGAATTTGGGAACTTGGTGTGTAATATCCAAGTGACGCTTGGTGCGTAATATCCAAGTGTTTGGTTGTTTGGACAATTGGTGCGTAATATCCTCGTGTGCCACTCAACCTTATTTTATCTAAGCAAATTTTTACAAAGTAGGACAATCCTCTCTTCTTCTCTCTAATTAAGAAAATTAGCTTTGAGCAAATAAACTCTACAGCCTATACCAGCCTTGCTTGTAGAGATAGTCTTTTCTCTCCTTGGTGTAATTTGCCAATACATTCAAAGTATTGACGCAACTTGTTGGCTGCACGTCTTATGTGCAGAATCCTAAGATTGAAAGGTGCGTAGGGATCGCGGGTCTACACTAGACAAGCCTAGGGCGTTGATGGACTCATGCTGATTTTATGTTTCCGCTGTTATTTGAGCTAGCATAATGCTAAGCAATTTTTGTAATAAATTCATACTCTGGATTCTCCGTGTAATAAAGACTTTGTGTTTTACATGATATTTCATCGACTGTGAGTGCTAGCTATTGATCCAGGGACTAGCATGTTAATCATAGGGACTTAGGATCCTTACCGATCCGAGGTCATTACAGGAATTTATTTCGCTAGATACCGAAACAGGTTTTCGGGTGAAATTGCATAAAGTGGTTATGTATGTGAAATGGAATTCTAGCAAGGGCTTATTTGTGAATGTTTGTCATTAAAGTAATTGACAAAATTCTGAATAAAATATAAGAGTTTTATTTAATGAGAGTTTGCATTAAATTTGGTGGAAATTTAATGGGAATTTGAGTGGACTTTTGAGTGGATGGAATTTAAAGGAATTTTGTGAGTGGAGTGTCCACCCACATGAAGAGGGGAGGGCAAGGGGGCAGCCCCCATGCGCCGGATACCCCCTTGGGGTTTCCCCCTCCTCCTATAAAAGGAGCCCCCATCCTCACTTGTCTCTCACACCTCCTCGTGAAGGATCTCTCTCCCCCTCTAGAATTTATCCCCCATGGTCTCGGACTAGCGAGATGCATGTTCCCGGTGGCTATTCAGCAAGAAAGGGTTGTGCTTCCGCTGCATCGCTGGAGCGAGGAGGCGGAGGTTGCCCGGTGTCTTGTATGTGTGTGCGAGCACGGATGCGCTGCTGCTTTGCGGCGCTAGGACTTCCTCTCGATCTTGAGATCGGCAAGAGATCGCCTACATCAACCACGAGGTGAACTCGTTAAGCTTTGTCGGTCTTCAAGGGTATGTTATCTACAGATATACATCCGTCCGTTGTTTGTATCTAGTAGATAGATCTTGGTACATAGTTCCCATCGTAGGAAATTTTTTGTTTTCTACGCTGCGAACCCTACAGTGGTATCAGAGCCGGATCTATGCGTAGATGCTTTACACGGGTAGTACACATATGAGTATGTGGGCGATGATGATCATGTTGTTGCTCCTTTGTTGTAATTTTGGATATTGGTGGCATAGTGGGATGAAGCGGCCCGGACAAACTTTACATGTCCTCGCACATGAGACCTGTTCCACGCTTGACATGCAACTAGTTTGCATAAGTGGCTAGCGGGTGTCTGTCTCTCCTACTATAGTCAATATCTATTTTGCAAACGAATTGTCAACAATTTGGTTATCATCGTTGTGGTTCATGTTCGTAGGTACGAACGGTTCTATCTCGAAAGCCCTAAGCCACGTAAAACTTGCAATGGATAAATTAGAAGCGTCTAGTTTAGATTGTTGATGGGCTAGTGTTATGATATGGTGATGTTGTAAGTAGAAGTATGAGATGATACTCTTACAACACACATAGCGTGTAATCTCCATAGACCTTGGACTTACACATATAGGTATGATAGTAATCATACCACGGTGCACATGATAGAGATCATATGGGGGAACCATATCATTTCACTAATAAACATGTGATGTTTGATAGCATCTTATATTGCTTGTTTAGTGCTTTGTTAGCATAATAAGATGATCCCTCTTTTCAATATCAAGACAAGAATGTGTTCTTCCTTTAGTATGCACCGATTATGTTTTCGTCGCTCCAAGACATCACGTGATGATCGGGTGTTCTTGGATCCACGACCATATTTCGGGTGTAAAACAGTTACACACGCGAATACTAAGGTTCTAACTTGGCGAGCCTAGCATGTACAGACATGGACTCGAAACACGGACCGAAAGGTTAAGCATGAGTCATATAGTTGATATGATGCCCATTTGATGTTCGCCTTTGAAGTTACACCGACTCACGTGATGATCGGACTTGGTGTAGTGGATTTGGTTCATGTAATCACCAAAAAGGCACGAGGGATGTTGTTTTTGAGTGGGAGTTCATTCGTAATATGGATTAGTTGAACTCAATCTATCATACACTTAGTCTAAACTTTACAAATTCTGTTGTAGATGGCACCACCTGCTTTTAATTTCAATGTGTTCATGGAGAAAGAGAAACTTGCAACGAACGGTAGCAACGTTACCGAATGGGCCATGAATTTGAGGATTCTCCTCTCTGCTGCACAAAAGCAATATGTGCTAGAAGCGCCGTTAGGCCCCCCACCTTTAAATGATGCCCCTGACGAGGAGAAGAATGTCTATCAGACTCGTCAGGAGGACCACAACTTAGTTCATTGCGGCATATTGTATGGGCTAGAGCCGGAACTTCGAAAGCGTTTCGAAAATGGCAATGCTTTTGATACAATGGGTGAGTTGAAAATGATTTTCGACACACATGCTGCTGTAGAGAGCTACAATGCTTCAGAAAAGTTCTTTAGCTGCATGATGGAAGAGCACAGCTCCGTTAGTGAGCATTTACTCAAGATGTCGGGTTACGCCGATAAGCTTGTGTCCTTGGGAATATCGGTTCCCATTGACTTAGGCATCCATCGTGTTCTGCAGTCTCTGCCACCTAGCTATAAGAGCTTCGTGATGAACTATAATATGCAAGGCATGAAGAAGTTTCTGCCCGAGCTTCTGTCAATGCTTAAAACTGCAGAAGTGGAGATCAAAAAGGAACATCAAGTGTTGATGATCAATAGGAACACTGGTTTCAAGAAAGACAAGAAGGGAAAACGGAAGGGAAGTAAGGGCGGCAAGCCTGTTGCCGTGCCTGAAAAGAAACCCCGAGTTGGACCTAAGTCTGATACCGAGTGCTACTATTGTAAGGGGACTGGAAACTAGAAGCGCAACTGCCCCAAGTATTTGGCAGACAAGAAAGCCGGCAAGGCAAACAAAGGTATATATGATATACATGTTATTGATGTGTACTTTACTAGTGCTCACAGTAGCACCTGAGTATTTGATACCGGTTCAGTTGCTAATATTTGTAACTCGAATCAGGGGCTGCGGAACAAGCGAACGCTAGCAAGGGGTGAGGTCAAGATGCGTGTCGGCAATGGATCAAGCGTTGATGTGATCGCCGTCGGAACGCTGCCTCTCCACTTGCCGTCGGGATTAGTTATAAACTTGAATAATTGTTATCTTGTGCCTGCACTAAGCATGAACATTGTATCTAGATCGTGTTTGATGCGAAGTGGTTATTCATTTAAATCCGAGAACAATGGTTGTTCCATTTATATGAATGAAATCTTTTATGGTCATGCACCGATGATGAATGGTTTATTTCTTTTGGATCTCAATAATAATGTTACACATATTCATAATGTTGATGCTAAAAGGATTAAACTAAATGATGATATATCCGCATATATGTGGCACTGCCGTCTAGGTCATATTGGCGTTAAACGCATGAAGAAGCTCCATTCGGATGGACTTTTGGAATCACTTGATTATGAATCATTTGATACATGTGAGCCATTCCTTATGGGCAAAATTACTAGAACGCCCTTTTCCGGTTCAATGGAACGGGCGACAGATTTATTGGAAATCATACATTCTGATGTATGTGGTCCAATGAGTGTGTCAGCGCGAGGTGGATATCGTTATTTTGTTACTTTCACGGATGATTTGAGTAGATACGGTTATATATACTTGATGAAACACAAGTCTGAAACCTTTGAAAAGTTCAAGGAATTTCAAAATGAAGTGGAAAATCATCGTAATTGAAAGATCAAATTTCTACGGTCTGACTGTGGAGGTGAGTATCTAAGTTACGAGTTTAGCACTCACATGAAAGAGTGTGGAATTGTTTCACAACTCACACCTGCCGGAACACCACAGCGAAATGGTGTGTCGGAACGTTGTAATCGTACTTTATTAGATATGGTTCGATCTATGATGTCTCTGACGGACTTGTCGTTGTCATTTTGGGGCTATGCACTAGAAACTGCTGCATTCACTTTAAATCGGGCACCATCTAAATCCGTTGAAAAGACACTGTATGAATTGTGGTTTGGAAACAAACCTAAGCTGTCATTTCTTAAAGTTTGGGGATGCGATGTTTATGTGAAGAAACTTCAACCGGATAAACTCGAACCCAAAGCGGAAAAATGCGTCTTCATTGGATACCCTAAGGAAACTATTGGGTATTCATTCTATCACAGATCTGAGGGCAAGGTTTTTGTTGCCAAGAATGGATCCTTTCTAGAGAAAGAGTTTCTCGTGAAAGGTGTGCGTAGTCGGAAGGTAGAACTCGAAGAGGTTATTGAACCTTCTCTTCAAAGTATGGCAAGTAGCGCAGCGCCGGAAGTTGTTCCGGAGTTGGCTCCACCTGTTGAAGAGGGAACTAATGATAATGATCATGAAACTCCGAAAGAGACCACTACCGAACCTCGCAGGTCAAGCAGGACGCGTGCAGCTCCCGAGCTGTACGGAAATCCTATCATGAATTTCATGGTTGATGAAAATGATGACCCTGTGATGTATGAAGAAGCGATGATGAGCCCGGATTCCAACAAATGGTTAGAATACAAGAAATCCGAGATGGAATCCATGTATGAAAATCAAGTTTGGAACTTGGTGGACTTACCTCACGACCGAAAGGCCGTGGAGAACAAATGGATTTTCAAAAGGAAAACTGATGCTGATGGTAATGTAACCGTCTATAAAGCTTGACTTGTCGCAAAGGGGTTTCGACAAATTCAAGGAGTTGACTACGATGAGACATTCTCTCCCGTAGCGATGCTAAAGTCAGTTAGGATTATGTTAGCAATTGCTGCATATTTCGATTATGAGATATGGCAGATGGATGTCAAAACCGCGTTTCTCAATGGTAATATTGAAGAAGACTTGTATATGATACAACCAAAGGGTTTTGTCGATCCTAAGGATGCTAACAAGGTGTGCAAGCTTCAGCGATCCATCTATGGATTGAAGCAAGCATCACGAAGTTGGAAATATCCGCTTTGATGAGGTGATCAAAGAGTTTGGATTTGTCCAAACTTATGTAGAAGCTTGTATTTACAAGAAAGTGAGTGGGAGCAATGTGGCATTTCTGATATTATATGTGGATGACATATTATTGATCGGAAATGATATAGATCTTTTAAACGGTGTTAAAATTTATCTAAACAGCAAATTTTCAATGAAGGACCTAGGTGAAGCGTCATACATATTAGGCATAAAGATCTATAGAGATAGATCTAGGCGCCTAATAGGGATATCGCAAAGTACATACCTTGATAAGATTTTAAAGAAGTTTAAAATGGGAAATAGTAAGAAGGGGTTCTTACCTATGACACAAGGCACGACATTGAGTAAGACTCAAAGTCTGGCTTCGGCGGAAGAAAGAGAGATAATGGACAAGGTCCCCTATGCTTCAGCCATAGGCTCTATAATGTACGCCATGCTATGTACAAGACCGGATGTGGCACATGCTATTAGTTTGACTAGTAGGTACCAATCGGATCCAGGTTCAGAACATTGGAAAGCGGTCAAGAATATCCTTAAGTACTTGCGAAGAACTAAGGATATGTTTCTTGTATACAGAGGTGAAGAAGAGCTCGTCGCTAAGTGTTATGTCGATGCTAGCTTTGACACCGATCCGGATGACTCTAAGTCTCAATCCGGATACGTATTTCTCATGAATGGCGGAGCGGTTAGTTGGAGGAGCTCCAAACAACATGTGGTGGCAGGATCAACAACGGAGGCCGAATATGTTGCTGCTTCAGAAGCGGCTCGGGAAGCAGTTTGGATGAAGGAGTTCATATCCGAACTAGGTGTGGTTGCAAACGCGTTGGACCCAATGGTGATCTATTGTGACAACAATGGTGCCATTGCCAATGCCAAAGAGCCAAGGTCTCACAAGCATTCCAAGCATATTAAGCCCCGGTTTCACTCCATCCGCGAGCATGTCAAGGATGGAGATATAAAGATTTGTAAAGTACATACGGATCTCAATGAAGCAGATCCGTTGACTAAAACTCTCCCTAGAGAAAAACATGATCTACACCAGAACTCCATGGGTGTTATATACATCACAATGTAACTAGATTATTGTCTCTAGTGCAAGTGGGAGACTGAAGGGAATATGCCCTGAGAGGCAATAATAAATGTTTATTATGTGTATTCCAAGTATATGATAGATGTTTATTTTGCATGCTATAATTGTATTAATACGGAAACGTTAATACATGTGTGTTTAATAAACAAACAGAAAGTTCCTAGTTATGCCTCTCTCATAAACTAGTTCGTTGATTAACAAGATGATCACGGTTTCCTGATCATAGACATTGGATGTTGTTAATAACGAGATCACAACATTAGTGTAATGGTGTGATGAACATTCATACGAAGTATAGCATTACGATCAAAGTCATTGAGTTTATATTGCTATAAACAAACTACGAAGTAGTCCTAATCCTTAGACCATGAGATCATGCCAATCACTAACACCGGAAGAGTTTCTTGTTGACATCAAACGTCACTCCGTAACTGGGTGATTATAAAGATGGCTTCAAAGCTACTAAAGTGTTATGTTGAGAATCATGGATCAAGAGTGGAATTTGTTTCATCCCGATGATGGATAGATATGCTCTGGGCCCTCTCGGTGATATCACATTGGTTAGCTTGCAAGCAAGTGATTTGATCACTAGAATGTTATATCACGGGAACGAGAAAAGAGTGCATGTCAGTAACGAGATCAAACTAGGTATGGAGATACCGATGATCGAATCTCGGACATGTAATAAATCGTGAAACAAAGGATTAAGATACAAGCATAAAAGGTTCCGACGATCACAGGAAAAGTCATCGTTGAAGGTGTGGGAGTCAGTATGGATCTCCAGGTCCCGCTACTGATTATTGATCAGAGAAGGGTCTCGATCATGTCCGCATTATTCGCGAACCGTAGGGTGACACACTTAAGGGACACTGGCATCCAGTTGGAGCAAATGTTTCATGCCGAAAGAATAAACAAGCGCATGAATTTATTTCACTAGATACCGAAACAGGTTTTCGGGAAATTGCATAAAGTGGTTATGTATGTGAAATGGAATTCTAGAAAGGGTTATTTGTGAATGTTTTTCATTAGAGTAATTGACAAAATTATGAAAATAAAAGAGTTTTTATTTAATGAGAGTTTGCATTAAATTTGGTGGAAATTTAATGGGAATTTGAGTGGACTTTTGAGTGGAGGGAATTTAAAGGAATTTTGTGAGTGGAGTGTCCACCCACATGAAGAGGGGAGGGCAAGGGGGAAGATCCCATGCGCCGGCCACTCACTTGGGGTTTCCCCCCTCCTCCTATAAAAGGAGCCCCCTCCTCACTTGTCTCTCACACCTCCTCGTGAAGGATCTCTCTCCCCCTCTAGAATTTATCCCCTACGGTCTCGGACTAGCGAGATACATGTTCCCGGTGGCTATTCGGCAAGAAAGGGTTGTGCTTCTGCTGCATCGCTGGAGCGAGGAGGCGGAGGTTGCCTGGTGTCTTGTACGTGTGTGCGAGCACGGATGCGCTGCTGCTTTGCGGCGCTAGGACTTCCTCTCGATCTTGAGATCGGCAAGAGATCGTCTACATCAACCACGATTTGAACTCGTTAAGCTTTGTCGGTATTCAAGGGTATGTTCTCTATGGATATACATCCGCCCGTTGTTTGTATCTAGTAGATAGATCTTGGTACATAGTTCCCATCGTAGGAAAATTTTTGTTTTCTATGCTGCGAACCCTACAAGTCTATCCACTATAGACATTCACGCTAAATATTCGGGTTTTGCCTGAGTATTTCATCGAAATGAAATTCTTAACCTTTGTCAATAAAAGATACATCATTTCTAATCAACAAGATGTCATCCACATAATGTATTAGAAATATGTCTTAGCGCTCCCACTTAATTTCTTGCAAATGCAAGCATCTTCATCGTCTCTTGATGAAAACTCCTTTTCATCACGGTGAAGATTCCAACTCCGCGATGGTTACTTCAACCATTGAAGTTTGCATGCCCTTTTTAGCATCCTTTGAATTAACAAAACCCTTTGGACCGTGTCATGTACACGTCCAAGGTAACCATTCTATTAGAAGAACTTTGTTTTGTTTATTCATCTACCATATACCAAATTATATGTAGTGGTTGCTACTTTAATCCGTCCAGACTAAATATCGCTATGAAAGATCAAATCTTGTCATAGTCAACTCTTTGAACATTGTCATAAAATACTTTACGACATGTCGACTATTTCATAGATGTGAAACATCCATGTCTATTTCTTTATAGATCCAAATACGATCGATAGGTTTTTACACCTTTCCGGAGGGTCCTCCAAGTTCAAAACTTGATTTCTCGTGTATGGAACTGTCACGGATTTTATGGCTTCAAGCCATTTGACGGAGTCAGGGCCCATCATCGCTTCTTTGCATGTAGTCGGTTCATCATTGTCAAACAATAATGATTTACTCTCAAATCTCAGTATTTGATTGTTTATCTGACCGACTTGGTTCAATAAGAACTTAGATCTCCGTGACCATAACCTTTGAGGCACATAAGCTATGAGCATTATGGCAGCCTCCGGAACGATTTCCGGCACTGCGCAACTCAGCACATATATCTAAGGTTTGTTAACCTTATCAAAGTTCTATTGTCCTCCCACTTAACTTTTACGAAAAATTCCTTCTTCAAGAAACTTCACGTTTCAAGCGACAAACCCTTTTGTCCTTGGTGTTATGGAGGAATATCCAATGGTTATTCGAAATAACCTACAAAGACATGCTCATCCGACTTTAGTTCTAAACATCTTACTTATGTTTAGCATACCAAAATTTAAGAAATGACAACTTGGGTTTTACCCCAAACCATATCTTCCATGGTGTCATTTCAACGGATCAAGATGGAGCTCTTTTCAGTGTAAAAGAGGTAGTCTCTAAAGCTTTAATCTTTTAAAACATAATGGCAGTTTTATAAATAACACCTTTGATCTAACCATGTCAAACAAGGTTTCATTACAAATCTCAAACACTCCATATTCCTATGGTGTTTCGGGATATGTAAATCTAGGTGTTTTGCTAAACTTGCAACTCAAATAAATCCCTTTATGATAAAATCATAATTCATTTATTTTCTTGTTACACTTGTAACTCAAACAAATCCCTTATGATAAAATCATAAACCATTTATTTTCTAGTTACAATGATTTTCCACTTCATCTTGAAAGTCTTTGAAACGTTTTTCAAATATTTCATACTTCTTTCTCATTAAGTAAATATTCACTCAAATTTCCAGAGAAAACATATGAAGTTGAAATCCATCGCTTACGACTACACATAATGGACTACATACATCGATATGTATAAATTCCAATAATTTAGTCGTTCGTTCTTCTTTGGCCTTTGAACGAAGTTTTAATTATCACGCGGAAAGTCTCACAAGCGTCACTTGATCAAATCAAAGACTCCAAAAATCCATGAATATGGAGATTCTTCATGTTTTCTTTCCAATATAATTTAAATAGCGATGTCACTTCGTAAGTGATCTTTCAATCATTTGTCTTGCGACATTTTAGCATTAGGTTTTATGGATGTGATTTCTCCAACTAGATTTGTAAATCATCCATCTTATATGGAATACGGTAATTATTTGAACAACCTTTGTTCTCATAATACCTGATTCAAATAACAATTATTAAAACAAATCTTGAAGTCAAGCTTTGATGTCAACGAGAAATACAAACAACGGTTTATTTGTTTTCGATGAACATCATCATATATTCTCTTGCTAGTTACTTAGGCCATTGTGGTTCATGAGTTGCATTGTTCCGTATGAAATTTCATACCAACCAATTCGGTATCCAATACCCAAGAACCACATTGTTTAACAAGCAAAGAATACAACCATAACATGTATATCATATATATACCTAAATTGTATATTTCCAATCTTTTCTTTTCTGCCAAATATATTTTATAGATTCTCTTTCAGCATTTCCTTTTCCTTTTTAAAAGAATCTATCAACATCAAAAGTGGCGCCATATACATGACACATAGTCCAAAGCGTGTATATTCAAATAATAATACCTTTGGACTTGCACTATGAAGTAGATCACCATCATCAAAATGATCGGCGTTCTTTTAAAATCCATTCTTAGTAATCTCTTTAGTGTAGTAAAAACTTTACATACATCTTCTATTCATCCTTATCATGACGACTTTCATGATCAAGCTACTGTAGCTTATAAAGGCGAATCGTGAGTATAACATTACTTTCCAAAACCCTTTTGGATGATTAGGATGACTAGCATCTCCAACCTTTGCAAATTCTCATCCAATATGAGAACATATATTATACTCTATCATATTGCAACCAAAACATTGTTTGAGATATATTTATATCTGCCACACTTGATGGTTTCTGAAACAATTCTTTCAGCTCCTAGATAAACTTGATATTAAAACAATCAAGATTCATGGAGGCAAAACATGATACTTAAGATACTAACACTGGAATTGTTACTCTCGATTTAATACCAATTATTAAATTTCACGGAGTAAACAGAGTTTGCTGAAAGTTTGCAATAGGACTTTAAACTTTATATTGACACTCAACACAATACGATACCATTTCGTAAAGTATATATCCAGAATTCTATAGTTCTATTATCTCAATTATAACTATGCATAAGGTGGTGAACGAATGCCAATGACTACAACAAATTATGAAAATTCACTTTGATTTAATTTATGATAATTGAGTTCTACTAATCCAATTACAAATGAACTCCCACTCAAAAACGACATCCCTCATGTCTTTTTGGTGATTACATGAACCAAATCCACTACACCAAGTCCGATCATCACGTGAGTCGGTGTAGCTTCAAAGGCGAGCATCCATATGGTCATCATATCAAAACATATGACTCATGCTTAACCTTTCGGTCCGTGTTTCGAGGCCATGTCTGTATATTCTAGGCTCGCCAAGTAAGAACCTTAGTATTCGCGTGTGTAACTGTCTTACACCTGAGATATGCTCATGGATTCAAGTACACCCGATCATCACGTGATGTCTTGAAGCGACGAAACATTGTCGGTGCATACATAAGGAAGAACAACTTTCTTGATATCTAAATGAGGGATCATCTTATTATGCTAATAAAACGCCAAACAAGCAATATAAGATGCAATCAAACATCACATGTGAATAAGTGAAATGATATGGTTCCCGCATATGATCTCCATCATGTGCACCGTGGTATGATCTCTATCATACCTTTATGTGTAAGGCCAAGGTCTATGGAACTTACACGCTATGTGTGTTGTAAGAGTATCATCTCATACTTCTACTTACAACATCACCATATCATAACACTAGCCCAGCAACAATCTAAACTAGACGCCTCTAATTTATCCATTGCAAGTTTTACGTGGCTTAGAGCTTTCGAAGATAGAACCGTTCTTACCTACGAACATGAACCACAACAAGGATAACCAAATTGTTGACAACTTGTTGCAAATTAGATATTGACTATAGTAGGAGAGACAGACACCCACTAACCACTTATGCAAAACTAGTTGCATGTCAAGCGTGGAACAGGTCTCATGTGCGAGGACATGTAAAGTTTGTCCGGGCCGCTTCATCCCACTATGCCACCAATATCCAAAGTACAACTAAGAAGCAATAAAATGATCATCATCGCCCACATACTCATATGTGTACTACCCGTGCAAAGTATCTATGCATAGATCCGGCTCTGATACCACTGTAGGTTCGCAGCATAGAAAACAAAAAATTTCCTACGATGGGAACAACTATGTACCAAGATCTATCTACTAGATACAAACAGCGGGCGAATGTATATCCGTAGAGAACATACCCTTGAAAACCGACAAAGCTTAACGAGTCCAAACTTGTGGTTGATGTAGACGATCTCTTGCCGATCGATCAAGATCGAGGAAGTCCTAGCGCCGCAAAATAGCAGCGCATCCGTGCTCGCACACACGTTCGAGGCACCGAGCAACCTCCGCCTCCTCGCTCCAGTGATGCAGCGGAAGCACAACTCTTTCTTGCCTAATAGCCACCGGGAACATGTATCTCGCTAGTCCGAGACCATGGGGGATAAATTCTAGAGGGGGAGAGAGATCCTTCACGAGGAGGTGTGAGTAAGAGAGAGGGAGGGGGGCTCCTTTTATAGGGAGAGGTGGGGCACCCAAGGGGCCATGCGCCCAGCGATGGGGCTGCCCCCACCACTTCCACATTCATGTGGGTGGACACTCCACTCACTCAAATGCCTTTCAATTCCTTCCACTCAAAAACCCACTCAAATTCCCATTAAATTTCCACCAAATTTAATGCAAACTCTCATTAAATAAAACTCCTTTTATTTATTCAGAATTTTGTCAATTACTTTAATGACAGACATTCACATATAACCCCTTGCTAGTATTTCATTTCACATGCAGAAACACTTTCTGCAATTTCACCCGAAAACCCGTTTCGGTATCTAGTGAAATAAATTCCTGCGCTTGTTATTCTTTTCGGCATGAAACTTTGTAGGGTTCGCAGCATAGAAAACAAAAAATTTCCTACGCTGGGAACAACTAAGTACCAAGATCTATCTACTATATACAAGCAACGGGTTGATATACATCCATAGAATACATACCCTCGAAGACCGAATAGCGTTAACGAGGTTGTACTCGTGGATGATGTAGACGAACGCTTGCCGATCTCAAGATCGTGATGAAGTCCATCTGGTCCAGCCGGTTGTAAGATCCCTCCTTTGTAAAGGAAAAGGATCCCTGTGATTGCAATGCTAGTCCCTAGATCATTGCTAGCATCCACAGTTTAAGATGAAGTACACAGATACAAAGGTCTTTTATTACATCCATTCCAGAGTTAAAACATAGTCTTTACAATTCAAGGCCACATGCCTAATACAAGAGTTTGGAATAAGTAAATAATTATAAGTCTTCATCTTCATGTGCCACAGGCAAACATGTTGAGTGTAGACTCATGACACCTAATCCTCATCAGAGTAACCTGCAACATCACAAGTTACATCCACAGTGGGTCAATACTTTGGAATAGTATTAGCAAGTGATACCTTAGTAAATTTTAAGTGGAAAATATTACTATATGCAATTTGGCTAAGTGTAGCTTGGCTTGCTTTGCTCAAAATAGATTTTTCCTGTTAGTTGAAAACACTAAGTTTTTCTTTGTCAAAACTTTTGCCAAAAAACCATCAATAGACATTGAGGTCCTTCACCCTTGTTCACCCATAAGTTTTTACTTAGAAGTTGGAGTGATGAGATTCTTGATAGCTTCCATGTCTTGATGCTCAAGTTGTCCATTGCCATGGACTTGGCTAAGTACTTAGATTTTTCCATCTGCAGAGGTTGTGCACTTTCCCCACCAGACTTGGTTTCACCAAGACATGACCTTTCAGAAGCCTTCCCTTAGCCAAATGGACGCGTTCAACCTATCATCCCACTACCACCAACTGTCCAAATGACTAAGTTCTAGCAACCTATGTGATCCAGGCAGAGCCCATATTGCCAAGTGGCTGCACTATAAGCTTCTCAACAGTTGTCCTCTAAAATCCCTTTGTTCCTGGGTGGCATACCACAAGTGAGATATACAAGGTAAACCATATCCATGGGCCTTGTGTAACCACTCAACCAAAAACCACCAATCAAGTCCCTTTCCACCCAGGTGATTCATTGACTTAGTTGTTTTATTAAGAAAACATAAGTCCAAAGACTTAGAAATATTTTCATCATAGCATGTATATTTTACCAACCCTTGTTTACTACTAGCTAGGCTAAGAATGGCATATATAGTACTTAACTTAGAAAATTTCCTAGCAATTCTACAACTACTTAGGATTTCCCATCATGGCATTTGGCAAAATAGTAACATGCAAGGCTTAGCAAAATATTTCTAATGCTTGTATAAAATACATAGGGATGGAAATATTCATGAAGTACCACTTGCCTTGGTAGTTGGGAGAGTAGCACTCTTCACAATCACAATCACTAGCACCAAAGTCTACACGAAGAATATAACCACAATCACATACAAGTCATATACAAACAAAAAATATATATGCATGCATGCAATATGCTAAGTGATGATTTTTGAAACTCAACCAAGCAAGTGCATAGTACTGAATTACAAACAAGTCAAAAACTTGCTAAACCAAGTTTATTTGACACTAAAATAATTTCCTAAACAATTTTTATACTCAAAATAGTCCTAAACAAGTTTCTGCAAATAAAAACATTTTAACAGAAACTAAACATTAAACACATTGCATAAACAGAAAGGGCTTGTTCTCCTGATTCCAACGGTATAAAATTTGTCAAATTCTAACATGTGGATCAAAAGTTATAGCTAAATCAAAATTGGATTCAAATCTGTTTTCAAATTCTGTTTTTTAAACAAACCCTACCGTTGGATCTAACTAACACGCATGGCTCAGATCTAAACTTAACGGTTCGATAAGTGAACTAATCCTACGCGCTGGATCTGGATCTGACGACTACGAATCAACTGACCAAAACTGAGCGGCGCTAGCGGCGGCGACTGGCGGCGGCGCGTCTGTCAGCGACGGCGCTGGCGTTCTAGGTCGCGCGGGAGTGGGGGAAGAGGCTTACTAGAACCGCGGTGGTGTGCTGAAGCTCAACGTGGCGGTGGCTTGGCAAGGGGCGCATGGCAGGGGCTGCTGGAGCTCGTCGGAGTCATGCACGGCGTCGGGTGGTTGCGGTCGGAGTTGTTGCCGAGGTTTCGCGTCGCCCTAGCACGAACCAGAGGGATTAGGAGATGCGGAAGACAGTGGCGAACATCCTCGTATGCAAGAGGGGGCAAGAGGCGCTCGGGACTTACCGCGATTGGTCGCCGGAGTTGAGCGGCGGCTCGGTCGGTTGCGGGCACGAACGGGGACGGCGTCCTGGGTCACGAGCAGGCAAGCGACGGGTGTCAGAAGATGCACGAGCTCATGCTGAGCATAATCGTTTGAATCAGGGGCACAGGGGCGGTCGGGACTCACCGGAATTGTTGCCGGAGTTCGTCGGGACAGCGGCGGCGTCTGTCGAGTTTCGAGCAGCCTGGTGGCGTGGGAGGGAATTGGTTGAGGGGAAATGGCCACGAGAGAGAGGGGATTAAATAGGCAGAGGCTCGACAAGAAACGCTCAGTGATTCAATACCAATTACCTCGCGGAATCAAAGCAGCAACGGGCAGCGGCGGAGTTCATGCGCGGAATTTTGGGGACGACGATGACAACGTGGACGGGGCCCGCTTGTCAGCGAAATAAGCACAGAGGGAGTAGGGTCCGAGCGTCAGTGACCGCGTGGGTGCGTCTGCGCGTGCGAGAGAGAGAGGTGGCCCGGGTGGGCTAGTTGGGCTGCGTCTGTTGCTGGGCCAAATTCCTGGCGCCGGCCCTTTTCCAATTCTTTTCTCTTTTCTTTTTCTAAATTGATTTTCAGGAATGGTTTTCAAATGATTTCAATTCCTTTTGATTTCAAATCTTTTGGGGATTTTTGCAGTGTGCAACAGTCACAAAACTTGGCATAAAACCATGTGGTCACTTTGAGTTGGCTTGGTTATTTTTGGAAAAACAAAATAACAGGGACACTGCACTTGGTTTGCAAATGTTTGAAAAACTATTTTTGAAACCATTTCTATTTTGTAAGATTTTTTTCTAACTCCACACTCAAACCAATCAACAAGGGAGACAAACAATCTAGGCTTAAAACCTTCAAGCTCTCAAATGGGGATGGCCATTTGATTTAAGTCTGCTCACATAAAATGATAGCACTATGTGCTTCTGTTTTTCTTGAAATGAGTTTAAAATTGATCTCAAAACTATATGCATGCATGAATGATATGCAATATTTGAAATCATGATTTTAGGGATGTTACAAATCTAACCCCCTTAAGGTGAATCTCGCCCTCGAGATTCGGATTGGCTAGCAAATAGGTGAGGGTGGTCTTTCCGAAGATCATCTTCTCTTTCCCATGTTGCTTCGTCTTCGGAATGATGATTCCACTGCACTTTGCAGAACTTGATAGTCTTAGTCTTTGTGACTCTTTCTACAGTTTCAAGAATCTTGATAGGTTTCTCTTCATAAGTGAGGTCACTTTCTAGCTGAACTTCCTCCAAAGGTATAGTATCCTTCAAAGAGGTTTCTTCCATTTCTGGATGACATTTCTTAAGCTGACTCACGTGAAACACATTATGGACAGCTGATAGAGATTCTGGCAGTTCAATTTCATAGGCAACTTCTCCTTTGCGACTCAAAATCTTGAATGGCCCAACATATCTTGGTGACAATTTTCCTTTGACTCTGAATCTTTTCACTCCACGAAGTGGTGACACTCTAAGATAGGCTCTATCACCCACTTCGTAGGTGACTTCTCTACGCTCAGGATCTGCGTAGCTTTTCTGTCGGGACTGTGCTATCTTCAACCTATCCTTAACCAATTTGACCTTCTCTTCGGCTTCTTTGATAAGATCTGGTCCGAATAGACTTCTTTCTCCCACACCATTCCATAACAATGGGGTGGTACACTTTCTTCCGTAGAGAAACTCAAATGGTGCCATCTCAATGCTGGCTTGATAGCTGTTGTTATAAGAAAATTCTGCGTAAGGCAGACTTTCATCCCAACTTGCTCCATAGTCTAGAGCACATGCCCTCAACATGTCTTCAAGAATTTGATTAGTTCTTTATGTTTGTCCATCGGTTTGAGGATAAAAAGCAGTACTGAATTCCAACCTTGTTCCCAATGACTCATGTAGCTGTTTCCAAAAATGGGAAGTGAATTGAGTTCCCCTATCAGACACAATACTCTTGGGCACACCATGTAGACATACAATTCTACTCATGTAGATTTTGGCTAACTTAGCACTTGTATAGGTTGTCTTCACGGGTATGAAATGAGCCACTTTAGTTAGGCAATCCACTACTACCCATATGGAATCATATCCTGACCTGGTCCTTGGTAATCCGGTAATGAAGTCCATACCAATTTTGTCCCACTTCCAATCAGGAATAGGTAGTGGTTGAAGCAAACCTGCTGGTTTCTGATGCTCCGCTTTCACTCTACTGCACACATCACACAAAGCAATATGTTCGACGATGTCCTTCTTGATATTATTCCACCAAAATCTTTCCTTCATGTTGAAGGGAATATGCCCTGAGAGGCAATAATAAAGTGGTTATTATGTGTATTCCAAGTATATGATAGATGTTTATTTTGCATGCTATAATTGTATTAATACGGAAACGTTAATACATGTGTGTTTAATAAACAAACAGAAAGTTCCTAGTTAAGCCTCTCTCATAAACTAGCTCGTTGATTAACAAGATGATCAAGGTTTCCTGATCATGGACATTGGATGTTGTTAATAACGGGATCACAACATTAGTGTAATGATGTGATGAACATTCATCCGAAGTATAGCATTACGATCAAAGTCATTGAGTTTATATTGCTATAACAACTTACGAAGTGATCCTTATCCTTAGACCATGAGATCATGTCAATCACTAACACCGGAAGAGTTTCTTGATAACATCAAACGTCACACCGTAACAGGGTGATTATAAAGGTGGGTTCAGAACTAATAAAGTGTTATGTTGAGGCTCATGGATCAAGAGTGGAATTTGTTCATCCCGATGACGGATAGATATACTCTGGGCCCTCTCGGTGATATCACATTGATTAGCTTGCAAGCAAGTGATTTGATCACTAGAATGTTATATCACAGGAACGAGAAAAGAGTGCATGTCGGTAACGAGATTAAACTAGGTATGGAGATACCGATGATCGAATCTCGGACATGTAATATATCGTGAAACAAAGGGATTAAGATACTAACGTAAAAGGTTCCGACGATCACAAGAAAGTCATCGTTGAATGTGTGGGAGTCAGTATGGGTCTCCAGATCCCGCTTCTGATTATTGATCTGAGAGGGGTCTCGATCATGTCCGCATTATTCACGAACCGTAGGGTGACACACTTAAGAGACACCGGCATCCAATTGGAGCAAAGGTTTCATGCCGAAAGAATGAACAAGCGCAGGAATTTATTTCACTAGATACCGAAACAGGTTTTCGGGTGAAATTGCATAAACTGGTTATGCATGTGAAATAGGATTCTAGCAAGGGGTTATTTGTGAATGTTTGTCATTAAAGTAATTGACAAAATTCTGAATAAAATAAAAGAGTTTTATTTAATGAGATCTTGCATTAAATTTGGTGGAAATTTAATGCATGTGAGTGGATTTTTGAGTGGAGGCTTTTAATGGGAGTGGAGGCTTTTCATTTTGAGTGGGAGCTCCACCCACATGAATGTGGAAGAGGTGGGGCAGCCCCATGGCTGGGCGCCATGCCCCTTGGGTGCCCCCCCCTCTCCTATAAAAGGCCCCCCTCTCCTCCTCTCACATCACACCTCCTCGTGAAGGATCTCTCTCCCCCTCTAGAATTTATCCCCCATGGTCTCGGACTAGCGAGATACATGTTCCCGGTGGCTTTCGGCAAGAAAGAGTTGTGCTTCCGCTGCATCGCTGGAGCGAGGAGGCGGAGGTTGCTCGGTGCCTCGAACGTGTGTGCGAGCACGGATGCGCTGCTGTTTTGCGGCGCTAGGACTTCCTCTCGATCTTGAGATCGGCAGAGATCGTCTACATCAACCACGAGTTGAACTCGTTAAGCTTTGTCGGTCTTCAAGGGTA
Source organism: Avena atlantica (assembly GCA_910589765.1). NCBI lineage: Eukaryota > Viridiplantae > Streptophyta > Magnoliopsida > Poales > Poaceae > Avena > Avena atlantica. The sequence continues at coordinate 416,810,876 of OU342735.1, forward strand.
TGTTCTCTACGGATATACATCCGCCCGTTGTTTGTATCTAGTATAATAGATCTTGGTATATAGTTCACATCGTAGGAAAATTTTTGTTTTCTATGCTGCGAACCCTACAGTGGTATCAGAGCCGGATCTATGCGTAGATACTTTACACGGGTAGTACACATATGAGTATGTGGGCGATGATGATCATGTTGTTGCTCCTTTGTTGTGATTTTGGATATTGGTGGCATAGTGGGATGAAGCGGCCCGGACAAACTTTACATGTCCTCGCACATGAGACCTGTTCCACGCTTGACATGCAACTAGTTTGCATAAGTGGCTAGCGGGTGTCTGTCTCTCCTACTATAGTCAATATCTATTTTGCAAGCGAGTTGTCAACAATTTGATTATCCTCGTTGTGGTTGATGTTCGTAGGTAAGAACGGTTCTATCTCGAAAGCCCTAAGCCACGTAAAACTTGCAATGGATAAATTAGAGGCGTCTAGTTTAGATTGTTGCTGGGCTAGTGTTATTATATGGTAGTGTTGTAAGTAGAAGTATGAGATGATACTCTTACAACACACATAGCGTGTAAAATCCATAGACCTTGGATTACACATATAGGTATGATAGTGATCATACCACGATGCACATGATAGAGATCATCTGCGGGAACCATATAATTTCACTAATAAACATATGATGTTTGGTTGCATCTTATATTGCTTATTTAGCGCTTTGTTAAGCATAATAAGATGATCCCTCATTTAAATATCAAGATAAAAATGTGTTCTTCCTTTAGTATGCATCGATTATGTTTTCGTCGCTCCAAGACATCACGTGATGATCGGGTGTTCTTGGATCCTCGACCATATTTCGGGTGTAAAACAGTTACACACGCAGAATACTAAGGTTCTAACTTGGCGAGCCTAGCATGTACAGACATGGCCTCGGAACACAGACCGAAAGGTTAAGCATGAGTCATATAGTTGATATGATGTCCATTTGATGCTCGCCTTTGAAGCTATACCGACTCACGTGATGATCGGACTTGGTGTAGTGGATTTGGTTCATGTAATCACCAAAGGACACGAGGGATGTCGCTTTTGAGTGGGAGTTCATTCGTAATACAGATTAGTTGAACTCAATCTATCATACACTTAGTCTAAACTTTACAAATTCTGTTGTAGATGGCACCACCTGCTTTTAATTTCAATGCGTTCATGGAGAAAGAGAAACTAGCAACGAACGGTAGCAACTTTACTGAATGGGCCATGAATTTGAGGATTCTCCTCTCTGCTGCACAAAAGCAATATGTGCTAGAAGCGCCGTTAGGCCCCCCACCTTTTGATGATGCCCCTGACGAGGAGAAGAATGTCTATCAGACTCGTCAGGAGGACCACAACTTAGTTCATTGCGGCATATTGTATGGGCTAGAGCCGGAACTTCGAAAACGTTTCGAAAACGGCAATGCTTTTGATACAATGGGTGAGTTGAAAATGATTTTCGACACACATGCTGCTGTAGAGAGCTACAATGCTTCAGAAAAGTTCTTTAGCTGCATGATGGAAGAGCACAGCTCCGTTAGTGAGCATGTACTCAAGATGTCGGGTTACGCCGATAAGATTGTGTCCTTGGGAATAACGATTCCCATTGAATTAGGCATCCATCGTGTTCTGCAGTCTCTGCCACCTAGCTATAAGAGCTTCGTGATGAATTATAATATGCAAGGCATGAAGAAGTCTCTCCCCGAGCTTCTGTCAATGCTTAAAACTGCAGAAGTGGAGATCAAAAGGAACATCAAGTGTTGATGATCAATAGGAATACTGGTTTCAAGAAAGACAAGAAGGGAAAACGGAAGGGAAGTAAGGGCGGCAAGCCTGTTGCCGCACCTGAAAAGAAATCCCGAGTTGGACCTAAGTCTGATTCCGAGTGCTACTATTGTAAGGGGACTGGCCACTGGAAGCGCAACTGCCCCAAGTATTTGGCAGACAAGAAGGCCGGCAAGGCAAACAAAGGTATATATGATATACATGTTATTGATGTGTACTTGACTAGTGCTCGCAGTAGCACCTGGGTATTTGATACCGGTTCAGTTGCTAATATTTGTAACTCGAATCAGGGGCTGCGGAACCAGCGACCGCTAGCAAGGGGTGAGGTCAAGATGCGTGTCGGCAATGGATCAAACGTTGATGTAATCGCCGTCGGAACGCTGCCTCTCCACTTACCGTCGGGATTAGTTATAAACTTAAATAAATGTTATCTGGTGCCTGCACTGAGCATGAACATTGTATCGGGATCATGTTTGATGCAAAGTGGTTATTCATTTAAATCTGAGAACAATGGTTGTTCCATTTATATGAATGAAATCTTTTATGGTCATGCACCGATGATGAATGGTTTATTTCTGTTAGATCTCGATGATAATGTTACACATATTCATAATGTTGATGCTAAAAGGATTAAACTTAATGATGATATATCCGCATATATGTGGCACTGCCGTCTAGGTCATATTGGCGTTAAACGCATGAAGAAGCTCCATTCGGATGGACTTTTGGAATCACTTGATTATGAATCATTTGATACATGTGAGCCATGCCTTATGGGCAAGATGACTAGAACGCCGTTTTCCGGTTCAATGGAACGGGCGACTGATTTATTGGAAATCATACATTCTGATGTATGTGGTCCAATGAGTGTGTCGGCGCGAGGTGGATATCGTTATTTTGTTACTTTCACGGATGATTTAAGTAGATACGGTTATATCTACTTGATGAAAACACAAGTCTGAAACCTTTGAAAAGTTCAAGGAATTTCAGAATGAAGTGGAAAATCATCGTAATAGAAAGATCAAATTTTCTACGGTCCGACCGTGGAGGTGAGTATCTAAGTTACGAGTTTAGCACTCACATGAAAGAGTGTGGAATTGTTTCACAGCTCACACCTGCCGGAACACCACAGCGAAATGGTGTGTCGGAACGTCGTAATCGTACTTTATTAGATATGGTTCGATCTATGATGTCTCTGACGGACTTGCCGTTGTCATTTTGGGGTTATGCACTAGAAACTGCTGCATTCACTTTAAATCGGGCACCATCTAAATCCATTGAAAAGACACCGTATGAATTATGGTTTGGAAACAAACCTAAGCTGTCATTTCTTAAAGTTTGGGGTTGCGATGTTTATGTGAAGAAACTTCAACCGGATAAACTCGAACCCAAAGCGGAAAAATGCGTCTTCATAGGATACCCTAAAGAAACTATTGGGTATTCCTTCTATCACAGATCCGAGGGCAAGGTTTTTGTTGCCAAGAATGGATCCTTTCTAGAGAAAGAGTTTCTCGCGAAAGGTGTGAGTAGTCGGAAGGTAGAACTCGAAGAGGTTGTGGAACCTTCTCTTCAAAGTATGGCGAGTAGCGCAGCGCCGGAAGTTGTTCCGGAGTTGGCTCCACCTGTTGAAGAGGGAACTAATGATAATGATCATGAAACTCCGAAAGAGAGTACTACCGAACCTCGCAGGTCAAACAGGACGCGTGCAGCTCCCGAGCTATACGGAAATCCTGTCATAAATTTCATGGTTGATGAAAATAATGACCCTGCGACGTATGAAGAAGCGATGATGAGCCCGGATTCCAACAAATGGTTAGAAGCCATGAAATCCGAGATGGAATCCATGTATGAAAATCAAGTTTGGAACTTGGTCGAATTACCTCACGACCGAAAGGCCGTGGAGAACAAATGGATTTTCAAAAGGAAACTGATGCTGATGGTAATGTGACCATCTATAAAGCTCGACTTGTCGCAAAGGGGTTTCGACAAATTCAAGGAGTTGACTACGATGAGACTTTCTCTCCCGTAGCGATGCTAAAGTCAGTTAGGATTATGTTAGCAATTGCTGCATATTTCGATTATGAAATATGGCAGATGGATGTCAAAAACCGCGTTTCTCAATGGTAATATTGAAGAAGAGTTGTATATGATACAACCAAAGGGTTTTGTCGATCCTAAGGATGCTAACAAGGTGTGCAAGCTTCAGCGATCCATCTATGGATTGAAGCAAGCATCACGAAGTTGGAATCTCCGCTTTGATGAGGTGATCAAAGAGTTTGGATTTGTCCAAACTTATGGAGAAGCTTGTATTTACAAGAAAGTGAGTGGGAGCAATGTGGCATTTCTGATATTATATGTGGATGACATATTATTGATCGGAAATGATATAGAACTTTTAAACAGTGTTAAAAGTTATCTAAACAGCAAATTTTCAATGAAGGACCTAGGTGAAGCGTCATACATATTAGGCATAAAGATCTATAGAGATAGATCTAGGCGCCTAATAGGGCTATCGCAAAGTACATACCTTGATAAGATTTTAAAGAAGTTTAAATGGACGGAAGTAAGAAGGGGTTCTTACCTATGTTGCAAGGCAAGACATTGAGTAAGACTCAAAGTCCGGCTTCGGCGGAAGAAAGAGAGATAATGGACAAAGTCCCCTATGCTTCAGCCATAGGCTCTATAATGTACGCCATGCTATGTACAAGACCGGATGTGGCACACGCTATTAGTTTGACTAGTAGGTACCAATCGGATCCAGGTTCGGAACACTGGATAGCGGTCAAGAATATCCTTAAGTACTTACGAAGAACTAAGGATATGTTTCTTGTATACGGAGGTGAAGAAGAGCTCGTCGCTAAGTGTTATGTCGACGCTAGCTTTGACACCGATCCGGATGACTCTAAGTCCCAATCCGGATACGTATTTCTCATGAATGGCGGAGCGGTTAGTTGGAGGAGCTCCAAACAACCTGTGGTAGCGGGATCAACAACGGAGGCCGAATATGTTGCTGCTTCAGAAGCAGCTCAGGAAGCAGTTTGGATGAAGGAGTTCATATCCGAACTAGGAGTTGTGGCAAACGCGTTGGACCCAATGGTGATCTATTGTGACAACAATGGTGCCATTGCCAATGCCAAAGAGCCAAGGTCTCACAAGCATTCCAAGCATATTAAGCGCCGGTTTCACTCCATCCGCGAGCATGTCAAGGATGGAGATATAAAGATTTGTAAAGTACATACGGATCTCAATGTAGCAGATCCGTTGACTAAAACTCTCCCTAAAGCAAAACATGATCAACACCAGAACTCAATGGGTGTTAGATTTATCACTATGTAACTAGATTATTGTCTCTAGTGCAAGTGGGAGACTGAAGGGAATATGCCCTGAGAGGCAATAATAAAGTGGTTATTATGTGTATTCCAAGTATATGATAGATGTTTATTTTGCATGCTATAATTGTATTAATACGGAAACGTTAATACATGTGTGTTTAATAAACAAACAGAAAGTTCCTAGTTAAGCCTCTCTCATAAACTAGCTCGTTGATTAACAAGATGATCAAGGTTTCCTGATCATGGACATTGGATGTTGTTAATAACGGGATCACAACATTAGTGTAATGATGTGATGAACATTCATCCGAAGTATAGCATTACGATCAAAGTCATTGAGTTTATATTGCTATAACAACTTACGAAGTGATCCTTATCCTTAGACCATGAGATCATGTCAATCACTAACACCGGAAGAGTTTCTTGATAACATCAAACGTCACACCGTAACAGGGTGATTATAAAGGTGGGTTCAGAACTAATAAAGTGTTATGTTGAGGCTCATGGATCAAGAGTGGAATTTGTTCATCCCGATGACGGATAGATATACTCTGGGCCCTCTCGGTGATATCACATTGATTAGCTTGCAAGCAAGTGATTTGATCACTAGAATGTTATATCACAGGAACGAGAAAAGAGTGCATGTCGGTAACGAGATTAAACTAGGTATGGAGATACCGATGATCGAATCTCGGACATGTAATATATCGTGAAACAAAGGGATTAAGATACTAACGTAAAAGGTTCCGACGATCACAAGAAAGTCATCGTTGAATGTGTGGGAGTCAGTATGGGTCTCCAGATCCCGCTTCTGATTATTGATCTGAGAGGGGTCTCGATCATGTCCGCATTATTCACGAACCGTAGGGTGACACACTTAAGAGACACCGGCATCCAATTGGAGCAAAGGTTTCATGCCGAAAGAATGAACAAGCGCAGGAATTTATTTCACTAGATACCGAAACAGGTTTTCGGGTGAAATTGCATAAACTGGTTATGCATGTGAAATAGGATTCTAGCAAGGGGTTATTTGTGAATGTTTGTCATTAAAGTAATTGACAAAATTCTGAATAAAATAAAAGAGTTTTATTTAATGAGAGCTTGCATTAAATTTGGTGGAAATTTAATGCATGTGAGTGGATTTTTGAGTGGAGGCTTTTTAATGGGAGTGGAGGCTTTTCATTTTGAGTGGGAGCTCCACCCACATGAATGTGGAAGAGGTGGGGGCAGCCCCATGGCTGGGCGCCATGCCCTTGGGTGCCCCCCCTCTCCCCTATAAAAGGCCCCCCTCTCCTCCTCTCACATCACACCTCCTCGTGAAGGATCTCTCTCCCCCTCTAGAATTTATCCCCCATGGTCTCGGACTAGCGAGATACATGTTCCCGGTGGCTTTCGGCAAGAAAGAGTTGTGCTTCCGCTGCATCGCTGGAGCGAGGAGGCGGAGGTTGCTCGGTGCCTCGAACGTGTGTGCGAGCACAGATGCGCTGCTGTTTTGCGGCGCTAGGACTTCCTCTCGATCTTGAGATCGGCAAGAGATCGTCTACATCAACCACGAGTTGAACTCGTTAAGCTTTGTCGGTCTTCAAGGGTATGTTCTCTACGGATATACATCCGCCCGTTGTTTGTATCTAGTATAAATAGATCTTGGTATATAGTTCACATCGTAGGAAAATTTTTGTTTTCTATGCTGCGAACCCTACACATGTCCATGTACATTTTGGTGTTACCCGGGTGAATGGAATACGGAGAGTTATGTGCTTCTTGCAAAATCAGTTTCCGCAGTTCCGGATCTTGTGGAACACAAATACGTTTCCCATGCCATAAAGTACCCTGTTCGTCTTCATGGAACCCTTTGGCTTTTCCTTGGCCAATCTTCTCTTTAATATCTTCAATTTCTTAATCGATCTTCTGGGCTTCTTTGATCTTGTCCAACAAAGTGGGTTGAACATCCAAAGACATGAGATGTCATTCAGGCACAATCTCCAATCTGAGTTTCCTAAATTGGGTACACAGATCATCCGGCAATTCTCCTTTGGTAAGGCCATTCACAAATACCTTACGACTTAGAGCATCTGCTACAACATTTGCTTTACCGGGGTGGTATTGCAAACTTAAGTCATAATCCTTGATAAGCTCTAACCATCTTCTTTGTCTCATATTAATTTCCTTCTGGGTGAAGATATACTTCAAACTTTTGTGATCCGCGAACACTTCACAACGCTTTCCCAAAAGATAATGTCTCCATGTTTTGAGTGCATGGACAACAGAGGCTAACTCTAAATCATGAGTAGGATAGTTCACCTCATGAGTTTTGAGTTGTCTCGAGGCATAGGCCACAACTTTACCGTCTTGCATAAGTACTGCACCCAAACCTTGATGAGATGCATCACAATATCCTTGGAAATCCTTTTCCAAGTCTGGCAGACACAAAACTGGTGCTGTCACAAGTCTCTTCTTCAACTCCTGAAAGCTGAGTTCACAACCTTCAGACCAAGCAAACTTCTTATCTTTCTTTAACAATTCAGTCATGGGCTTAGCTACCTTAGAGAAATTCTCAATAAACCTTCTGTAGTAACCTGCTAAGCCAAGGAAACTACGAACTTCTTTCACAGACTTGGGAGATTCCCATTCAGTCACAGCTGAAACCTTAGCAGGATCAACTTCTACATCATCCTTCGTCATAACATGACCAAGAAAATCAACTTCTTCCAACCAGAACTCACACTTGCTAAATTTGGCATAGAGTTTATGCTCTCTCAACTTCTCAAGTATCAAACGCAAGTGTCCTTCATGTTCTTCTTTGCTCTTGGAGTAGACTAAGATGTCATCGATGAAAACGACAACAAACTTGAACACCTTGTTCATCATGTTCATGAAGTATGCTGGAGCATTGGTCAAGCCAAAAGGCATTACGGTATACTCATATAATCCATACCTTGTAGTGAATGCTGTTTTAGGTATGTCTTGTTCTCTTATCTTGAGTTGAAAATAGCCTGACCTTAGATCAATCTTTGAGAACACACATGCTCCTTTTAGCTGATCAAACAAGTCATTTATTCTAGGCAAAGGATATTTGTTCTTGATAGTTACCTCGTTGAGTGAACGGTAATCTATGCATAACCTTTGACTTCTATCTTTCTTCTCCACAAACAAGACTGGGGATCCCCAAGATGAAGAACTTGGTTGAATATATCCTTTCTGCAACTGTTCTCCAAGTTGCTTCTTGAGCTCTTTCAGTTCATCAACTGACATTTTATACGGTCTCTTTGCTATTGGTCCAGACCCTAGTACCAAATCTACCAGAAACTCCACATCTCTATCTGGTGGCATTCCCGACAATTCTTCCGAAAACACATCCGGATATTCACTCACAATTGGCACACTGTCCATGCTAACCCCCTTAAGAGAATTAAGCATACTCCTTTTTGCTTCAAAGCTGGTCCTGAATCTGATCCTTTTATTTTCTAGAGTTGTGAGTGAGACAGTATGACTGGCACAATCTATCACTCCTTTGTACTTGGTCATCCAGTCCATTCCCAGAATGACATCCAATCCTTGGGAGTTTAGAATTATCAAGTTAACGGGAAACCTATACTTCCCAAATTCTATGACTAGATCATGGCATCCTGAATTCACTAACATTTCTCCACCAGGAGAACTTACTTTTATAGGACACCCAATAGTTTCTACCGGCAGTTCATTTCTTTCAACAAATGCCCTTGATATGAATGAATGAGATGCACCAGTATCAAAGAGTACAAATGCTGGAATGGAATTGAGTCTGAACTTACCAGCAACAGCATCAGGCTCCTCATAGACCTCCTCCACATTGATGTGGTTCACCTGTCCTTTCTGGAAAGGGTTGGGCTTGACAGGTCCTTCAAATTTCTTTTCGGGGCACTCATTTGCATAGTGTCCCATCTTCTTACATTTGAAGCATTCAACCTGACTGATGTCTCTCTTAACAGGCTGACTTCCACTTCCATTACCACTGTGGTGGCTCTTATGTCCACTCTTGTGGTTCTTGTACTTGTCGTTGTCATGACAGCGATGATGCTTGTTGTCATGACGGTTGTGGTTGTGGTGCTTGTTGAATTTCCCATGCTTGTGGGATCCTGAGCTTCCGCTGTCATCATAGTGAGATCGTTTGTGATACGATCCCGAGTTGTGCTTGTCGGAGTGCTATCTCTTTCTACTATCGACTTGCTTCATTTTGTTCTCCAATATAGCAGCCTTGTGACAGAGCGACTGATAAGTGGGAACATATGCCACAGTCAATTGCAGATTCAGCTCATCATTCAAGCCTTCCAGAAATTTTTCCTTTCTCTTGGCATCTGTGTCAACTTCATCCGGTGCATAACGCGCCAGATTATTGAATTCTTCAATGTATTCAGCCACGCTGCGGTGGCGCTGCTTCAGATTGTGGAACTCTTTCTTTTTCAGGCTCATTATTACTGATGAGATATGAGCAGTGCGAAAGCCATCCTCAAAGATAGCCCATGTCACTTCATCTATGGGAGTGGTGATCTGGAAGTTGTCCCACCAAGTGGCGGCTGGCCCTTCCAGCAGATGTGCTGCAAATCTGACTTTTTCAGCATTCGTGCAGCCCACGGTTACTAAGTCCTTGTTTACAGAACGTAGCCAATCATTGGCCACCATGGGATCAGTCGTCCCTGAGAACTTAGCTGGCCTCAATCTCAAGAATCTGGTGAGCTTATCAAAGCCCGGAGGGTTGTTGTTGTTATTGTTGTTGTTATTGGGGTTGTTGTTGTTATTGTTTTGGTTCTGGATGAATGTTGTCATCATCTGCATCAGCTGTGTTTGAGCAGTCATCATTTGTTGCATTTCTGGAGTGATGTTGTTGTTGTTGTTGTTGGGGTTGGGGTTTACACGACGGGGAGGCATCTGTGGTTTGTTCAATAGAGATAAGAATGAGATACCCATAGATGCTTTCATGCACAATACATCACTTAAACAATCACAAGGCATGCAACATAATGATAAAGACTCAACAACCAGATAATAAGTTCGCAAAGTAAAACACACACAAATAACAAGCCATCCACATTTCGGATGGTCAATAACAAGTTCTCAACGACAAGTATGATAATAAAAGATAAACGAGTAGTCAAGTCTACTCATCGGCATCTATCTCCTCCTCGACAAAGTTAAGACTTGCGTTCTCCATCGCGGTCTTGTTCTCCTCAATGGTAGTGGTCAAGGACTCTATCTTGGCCTTGAGAGCCCTCTTCTGGGAACGAAGCCTCTCGATCACCGTTTGCTGCTGCTCTACCTCGAAGTCCTTGGACTGTAGTTCTTCAGTCATATCCCGGATCCTCTTGTTCCTATCCTGGACATGCTTCTCCTGACTCTTGAACTTCCTGTCCTGGGTCTCGAACTTCGCCTCCATTTCCTTGACTATCCCGTCCTGCTGCGCGAAGAGTTTGTCCTTCTCGCGAAGCTGCACCTGGAGCTCGTCGTTGCTGAGCATGACATTGGTCCTGTCCGTGTCCACGTGCCTAATGAGAGACTCTAAGTCCTGGAGGTACAGGCATATCGGCTCTGCTGCGTCCCTCGAGTCGTCCTCGAAGTCGATGGACTCTCCGTCCTCATCACATCTTCCGAAGACGTGGAAGTGAGTGCCTCCTAGCAGACGTCCTATCAGATCCTGCATCACTACCTCGATGCCTCTCTCCCTGTCATCGTTCATAAGCTTGAAGACGATGGCCTCCGTAGTAGGCTCTGTCTGACGTCTAGGCTGGTTCACCTTGAAGCCCCAGAGGTCCTTCCTCTCGAACTTGGTGAGGGGATGCACCATGATGGTGGGAAGAGGGAGATTGAGCAAAGTGGTAAGCTCAATGATACGAGGACCAAAGCGGGTAGCCTGGAACTCCTCAACAGTGCTGATGGTAATAGGCATCTATTTATAAGATAGAAAAGTTAGAACAACACAATTCAAGATAAAACAAAGAGTCAAAACATCACATACATATCCTTGGAAAGCAAAACACACAAGTCATGCATACATGAAACCATTACATCAACCAAGGTTCAATCTTATTTTAAGCAACATTTTGGAAAATAGGTGATAGGTGGTGGTCCAACTAACGAAGTACATTTACAATCCTATCTCATTGGATCTGTTGGCTAACACAATGTTTCTAGAAGCAATTAGCCTATCATGCTCACATGATTCCATCACTAAGTCTATAATGTCTCCTCTTCAGGTTTGGTTGCTAGCTTCCAACTCTTGGGTATGTTCCTTCTCTTTCTTCAAGTCTTTTTGGAGGTTGAGCATCCTGCACTTGACTCTAGCACTAAGTTCTTTGATAGTCCTCCAAGCTGCATCTCTTGCTGACTCAAAGAATGTGGTGTGCACCACAGTGTTGGTGTACATGCAGAATCTTGTTTCCTTGTGGTTTTCTTCCTTGTTTTTGTACAAGTGAAGTTGCACCCACCAGTACTCAACTCCTTCATCCATCACAGGAAATCCTTTGTACACTGTTGCACCATGTATTCCATTGCCACCATGAGGTCCTTGAGAATTTTGGGAAACTCTATCACACACTCCAAGGTCATGGTCATGAGTGGTCCTTTCCTTACGGCTTCGTTGATGGAGTTCATCTACAAATAGAGATGAGAAAGAGAAGATTAGAAAAGTTTACGAGAAGAATAGACAAGTGAAGTAGTTGAAATGTTTTCCTTAGTGGTTTCCAATCCTAGGGTCATAATCCTAAAGGCAACACAGTGCTCTGATACCATCTGTAAGATCCCTCCTTTGTAAAGGAAAAGGATCCCTGTGATTGCAATGCTAGTCCCTGGATCATTGCTAGCATCCACAGTTTAAGATGAAGTACACAGATACAAAGGTCTTTTATTACATCCATTCCAGAGTTAAAACATAGTCTTTACAATTCAAGGCCACATGCCTAATACAAGAGTTTGGAATAAGTAAATAATTATAAGTCTTCATCTTCATGTGCCACAGGCAAACATGTTGAGTGTAGACTCATGACACCTAATCCTCATCAGAGTAACCTGCAACATCACAAGTTACAGCCACAGTGGGTCAATACTTTGGAATAGTATTGGCAAGTGATACCTTAGTAAATTTTAAGTGGACTATATTACTATATGCAATTTGGCTAAGTGTAGCTTGGCTTGCTTTGCTCAAAATAGATTTTTCCTATTAGTTGAAAACACTAAGTTTTTCTTTGTCAAAACTTTTCCCAAGAAACCATCAATAGACATTGAGGTCCTTCACCCTTGTTCACCCACAAGTTTTTACTTAGAAGTTGGAGTGATGAGATTCTTGATAGCTTCCATGTCTTTATGCTCAAGTGGTCCATTGCCATGGACTTGGCTAAGTACTTAGATTTTTCCATCTGTAGAGGTTGTGCACTTTCCCCACCAGGCTTGGTTTCACCAAGACAGGACCTTTCAGAAGCCTTCCCTTAGCCAAATGGACGCGTTCCAACCTATCATCCCACTACCACCAACTGTCCAAATGACTAAGTTCTAGCAACCTATGTGATCCAGGCAGAGCCCATATTGCCAAGTGGCTGCACTATAAGCTTCTCAACACTTGGCCTCTAAAATCCCTTTGTTCCTGGGTGGCATACCACAAGTGAGATACACAAGGTAAACCATATCCATGGGCCTTGTGTAACCACTCAACCAAAAACCACCAATCAAGTCCCTTTCCACCCAGGTGATTCATTGACTTAGTTGTTTTATTAAGAAAACATAAGTCCAAAGACTTAGAAATATTTTCATCATAGCATGTATATTTTACCAACCCTTGTTTACAACTAGCTAGCCTAAGCATGGTATAGATAGTACTTAACTTAGAAAATTTCCGAGCAATTCTACAACTACTTAGGATTTCCCATCATGGCATTTGGCAAAATAGTAACATGCAAGGCTTAGCAAAATATTTCTAATGCTTGTATAAAATACATAGGGATGGAAATATTCATGAAGTACCACTTGCCTTGGTAGTTGGGAGAGTAGCACTCTTCACAATCACAATCACTAGCACCAAAGTCTACACAAAGAATATAACCACAATCACATACAAGTCATATATAAACAAAAAATATATATGCATGCATGCAATATGCTAAGTGATGATTTTTGAAACTCAACCAAGAAAGTGCATAGTACTGAATTACAAACAAGTCAAAAAGTTGCTAAACCAAGTTTATTTGACACTAAATAATTTACTAAACAATTTTTATACTCAAAATAGTCCTAAACAAGTTTCTGCAAATAAATACATTTTAACAGAAACTAAACATTAAACACATTGCATAAAAAGAAAGGGCTTGTTCTCCTGATTCCAATGGTATAAAATTTGTCAAATTCTAACGTGTGGATCAAAAGTTATAGCTAAATCAAAATTGGATTCAAATCTGTTTTCAAATTCTGTTTTTTAAACAAACCCTAGCCACGCGTCTGTTTCCTATTGGTGCGTACCGCTTCGCACCGGATCACGCTTGGCTACCGTTGGATCTTACTAACACACACGGCTCAGATCTAAACTTAACGGTTCGATAAGTGAACTAATCCTACGCGTTGGATCTGGATCTGACGGCTACGAATCAACTGACCAAAATTGAGCGGCGCTAGCGGCAGCGACTGGCGGCGGCTCGTCTGTCAGCGGAGGCGCTGGCGTTCTAGGTCGCGCGGGAGTGGGGGAAGAGGCTTACCAGAACCGCGGTGGTGTGCTGAAGCTCAACGTGGCGGTGGCTTGGCAAGGGGCACACAGCAGGGGCTGCTGGAGCTCGTCGGAGTCGTGCACGGCTTCGGGTGGTTGCGGTCGGAGTTGTTGCCGAGGTTTCGCATCGCCCTAGCACGGACCATAGGGATTAGGAGATGCGCAAGACAATGGCGAACATCCTCGTATGCAAGAGGGGGCAAGGGGCGCTCGGGACTTACCGCGATGGGTCGCTGGAGTTGAGCGGCGGCTCGGTCGGTTGCGGGCACGAACGGGGACGGCGTCCTGGGTCCCGAGCAGGCAAGCGACGGGTGTCAGAAGATGCACGAGCTCATGCTAAGCATAATCGTTTGAATCAGGGGCACAGGGGTGGTCGGGACTCACCGGAATTGCTGCTGGAGTTCGTCGGGACAGCGGCGGCGTCTGGCGAGTTTCGAGCAGCCTAGTGGCGTGGAGAGGGAATTGGTTGAGGGGAAATGGCCGCGAGAGAGAGGGGATTAAATAGGCAGAGTCTCGACAAGAAACGCTCAGTGATTCAATGCCAATTACCTCGCGGAATCAAAATAGCAACGGGAAGCGGCGGATTTCATGCGCGGAATTTTGGGGAAGACGATCACGACGTGGACGGGGCCCGCTTGTCAGCGAAATAAGCAGAGAGGGAGTGGGGTCCGAGCGTCAGTGACCGCGTGGGTGCGTCTGCGCGTGCGAGAGAGAGAGAGAGGTGGCCCGGGTGGGCTAGTTGGGCTGCGTCTGTTAATGGGCCAAATTCCTGGCGCCGGCCCTTTTCCAATTCTTTTCTATTTTATTTTTCTAAATTGATTTTCAGGAATGGTTTTCAAATGATTTCAATTCCTTTTGATTTCAAATCTTTTTGGGATTTTTGCAGTGTGCAACAGTCACAAAACTTGGCATAAAACCAAAAATAACAGGGACACTGCACTTGGTTTGCGAATGTTTGAAAAATGGTTTTTGAAACCATTTCTATTTTGTAAGATTTTGTTCTAACTCCACACTCAAACCAATCAACAAGGGAGACAAACAATCTAGGCTTAAAACCTTCAAGCTCTCAAATGGGGATGGCCATTTGATTTAAGTCTGCTCACATAAAATGATAGCACTATGTGCTTCTGTTTTTCTTCAAATGAGTTTAAAATTGATCTCAAAACTATATGCATGCATGAATGATATGCAATCTTTGAAATCATGGTTTTTGGGATGTTACACCGGTCCAGCACGATCAAGTCTAGCACCTCAAAGCAGTGGTGCATCCGTGATCGCACACTCGTACGGGTACCCCGACAACCTCCGCGCCCTCACTCCAGCGAAGCAGCGGAAGCAACAAATCCTTCCAGAAAAAGCCACCGGGAACATGTATCTCGCTGATCCAAGACCATGGGGAATTCTAAAGGGGGGAGAGAGATCCTTCGCGAGGAGGTGTGCTTTGAGAGGAGGAGAGGGGGGGCCTTTTATAGGGGAGAGGGGGCACCCAAGGGGCATGGCGCCCAGCCATGGGGCTGCCCCCACCTCTTCCACATTCATGTGGGTGGAGCTCCCACTCAAAATGAAAAGCCTCCACTCCCATTGAAAAGCCTCCACTCAAAAATCCACTCACATGCATTAAATTTCCACCAAATTTAATGCAATCTCTCATTTAAATAAAACTCTTTTATTTATTTATTAAGAATTTTGTTAATTACTTTAATTAACAAACATTCACATAAAACCCCTTACAACATTTCAATTTCACATGCAGAACCAGTTTCAGCAATTTCAACCGAAACAGTTTCGGTGTCTAGTGAAATAAATTCCTGCGCTTTCCTTTTCTTTTTCTGGCATATCATTTGCTCCGAATGGTGTCGGTATCCCTTAAGTGTGTCACCCTACGGTTCGCGAATAATGCGGACATGATCGAGACCCTTCTCCGATCAATAATCAGTAGCGGGACCTAGAGATCCATACTGACTCCCAAATATTCAACGATGACTTCTGTGATCGTGTGAACCTTTTACGTTAGTATATTAATCCCTTTGTTTCACGATATATTACATGTCCAAGATTCGATCATCGGTATCTCCATACCTAGTTTATTCTCGTTACCGACATGCACTCTTTTCTCATTCCCGTGATATAACATTCTAGTGATCAAATCACTTGCTTGCAAGCTAATCAATGTGATATCACCGAGAGGGCCTAGAGCATATCTATCCGTCATCGGGATGAAAAAATTCCACTCTCGATCCATGTGTCTCAACATAACACTTTAGTAGTTCTGAATCCATCTTTATAATCACCCAGTTACGGTGTGACGTTTGATGTCATCTAGAAACTCTTCCGGTGTTAGTGATTGACATGATCTCATGGTCTAAGGATTAGGATCACTTCGTAAGTTGTTATAGCAATATAAACTCAATGACTTTGATCGTAATGCTATACTTCGGATGAATGTTCATCACATCATTACACTAATGTTGTGACCTCGTTATTAACAACATCCAATGTCCATGATCAGGAAACTTTGATCATCATGTTAATCAACGAGCTAGTTTATAAGAGAGGCATAACTAGGAACTTCCTTTTTGTTTATTAAACACACATGTATTAACGTTTCCGTATTAATACAATTATAGCATGTAAAATAAACATTTATCATAAATAAGGAATACGATAATAACCACTTTATTATTGCCTCTCGGGCATATTCCCTTCAGTCTCCCACTTGCACTAGAGACGATAATCTAGTTTGAAAACTTTGCGTATTGAACACCTATGGCTTTCCGGTGTTCCATATACGCAACTGCAAGTGGTTAACATAATCTACGGATCTGACACTTTCAGGTCCGTGTGTATTTGCATGTCTTTGCGTCTTCACGCATCAATCATTCTCCAATGAGATGGCATTGTATAAATTTGGTCTTTTGGTGAGACCTTTAGTTCCTTGGGGTTTAAAACGCGTCGATACACTTGTCATACAATATATCTTTAGTGTTAGCCCATTGCGAACCACACCTTAGTTTGATAACAAACTACTTGACACAAATTCCTTCCTTTGCTGCTACTATAGCAGTCATATACTTAGCCTTTTTGTTGTAGTATTCGTCACAATGTCTTTAACTATGGATTTCATCCAAATCCATCATGGAATCTCCTTTCCATTACATTCTGCCACCCATAGTTTAAATTGAGATAAACTTAATTTGTATCTTGTGACAAACCTAGTATCAATGTAATGCTTTACAATAAACTATTTGTAATTGTTTGTCACCTCTACACAAATATATTCTTAGTTCTTTCAAAAATATCATAAGAATACCCTCACTATCGTCCAATGATCATTTTATGATTCATTCTGGTATATGCTCATAACACTTAGAGCATAGGACATATCTGGATGTGTACATATCATGGTATGATTGATCAAAACATTCTCGTGATTTCACTCATCAAGTGTCAAAGCACTTGAACCTTGTTTCACTTATCAAGTGTCGACACACTTGAATCTTGATTCAATTCCTTTCCATGCAACAAGAACTGTTTCTTGTCGTTTCTATATCGAACTCCTTCAATATCTCATATATGTACGTTTGGCACAACCATATTGGCGTCACAGTCTATCCACTATAGACATTCACGCTAAATATTCGGGTTTTGCCTAAGTATTTCATCGAAATGAAATTCTTAACCTTTGTCAATAAAAGATACATCATTTCTAATCAACAAGATGTCATCCACATAATGTATTAGAAATATGTCTCAGCGCTCCCACTTAATTTCTTGCAAATGCAAGCATCTTTATCGTCTCCTGATGAAAACTCCTTTTCATTAAGGTCAAGATTACAACTCCGTGATGCTTACTTCAACCATTGAAGTTTGCATGCCCTTTTTAGCATCCTTTGAATTAAGAAAACCCTTTGGATTGTGTCATGTACACGTCCTAGGTAACCATTCTATTAGAAGAACTTTGTTTTGTTTATTCATCTACCATATACCAAATTATATGTAGTGGTTGCTACTTTAATCCGTCCAGACTAAATATCGCTATGAAAGATCAAATCTTGTCATAGTCAACTCCTTGAACATTGTCATAAAATACTTTACGACATGTCGGCTATTTCATAGATGTGAAACATCCATGTCTGTTTCTTTATAGATCCAAATACGATCGATAGGTTTTTACACCTTTCCGGAGGGTCTTCCAAATTCAAAACTTGATTTCTCGTGTATGGAACTATCACGGATTTTATGGCTTCAAGCCATTTGACGGAGTCAGGGCCCATCATCGCTTCTTTGTATGAGGTCGATTCATCATTGTCAAACAATAATGATTTACTCTCAAATCTCAACATTTGATTGTTTATCCGACCGACTTGGTTCAATAAGAACTTAGATCTCCGTGACCACAACCTTTGAGGCACATAATCTATGAGCATTATGGCAGCCTCCGAAACGATTTCCGGCGCTGCGCAACTCAGCACATTTAGCTAAGGTTCGTTAACCTTATCAAATTTCTATTGTCCTCCCACTTAACTTTTGCGAAAAATTCCTTTTTCAAGAAACTTCACATTTCAAGCGACAAACCCTTTTGTCCTCGGTGCTATGGAGGAATAACCAATTGTTATTCAAAATAACCTACAAAGACATGCTCATCCGACTTCGATTGTAAACATCTTGCTTATGTTTAGCATACCAAAATTTAATAAATGACAACTTGGGTTTTACCCCAAACCATAACTCATATGGTGTCATTTCAACGGATCAAGATGGAGCTCTTTTCAGTGTAAAAGTGGTAGTCTCTAAAGCTTTAATCTTTTTAAAACATAATGGCAGTTTTATAAATAACACCTTTGATCCAACCATGTCAAACAAGGTTTCATTACAAATCTCAAACACTCCATACTCCTATGGTGTTTCGGGAGATGTAAATCTAGGTGTTTTGCTAAACTTGCAACTCAAATAAATCCCTTTATGATAAAATCATAATTCATTTATTTTCTTGTTACACTTGTAACTCAAATAAATCCCTTATGATAAAATCATAAACCATTTATTTTCCTGTTACAATGATTTTCACTTCATCTTGAAAGTCTTTGAACATTTTCAAATATTTCACACTTCTTTCTCATTAAGTGAACATTCACTCAAATTTCCGGAGAAAGCATATGAAGTTGAAACCCATCACTTACAACTACACATAATGGACTACATACATCGATATGTATAAATTCCAATATTTTAGTCGTTCGTTCTTCTTTGGCCTTTGAACGAAGTTTTAATTATCCCGGGGAAAGTCTCACAAGCGTCACTTGATCAAATCAAAGACTCCAAAAATCCAAGAATATGGAGATTCTTCATGTTTTCTTTCCAATATAATTTAAACGGCGATGTCACTTCGTAAGTGATCTTTCAATCATTTGTCTTGCGACATTTTAGCATTAGGTTTTATGGATGCGATTTATCCAACTAGATTTGTAAATCATCCATCTTATATGGAATATGATAATTATTTGAACAACCTTTGTTCTCATAATAACCGATTCAAATAACAATTATTAAAACAAATCTTGAAGTCAAGCTTTGATGTCAACGAGAAATACAAACAACGGTTTGTTTGTTTTCGATGAACATCATCACATATTCTCTTGCTAGTTATTTAGGTCATTGTGGTTTATGAATTGCGTCGTTTCGTATTAAATTTCATACCAACCAATTCGGTATCCAATTCCCAAGAACCACATTGTTTAACAAGCAAAGAATACAACCATAACATGTATATCATTTATATACCTAAATTGGATATTTCCAATCTTTTATTTTCTGCCAAATATATTTTATAGATTCTCTTTCAGCATTTCCTTTTCCTTTTAAAAGAATCTATCAACATAAAAAGTGGCGCCATATACATGACACATAGTCCAAAGCGTGTATATTCAAATAATAATACCTTTGGACTTGCACTGTGAAGTAGATCACCATCATCAAATGATCGGCGTTCTTTCAAAATCCATTCTTTAGTAATATTTTAGTGTAGTAAACACTTTACATACATCTTCTATTCATCCTTATCATGACGAATTTCATGATCAAGCTATTGTAGCTTATAAAGATGAATCGTGAGTATAACGTTACTTTCCAAAATCCTTTTGGATGATTAGGATGTCTAGCATCTCCAATCTTTGTAAATTCTCATCCAATATGAGAACATATATTATACTCTATCATATTGCAACCAAAACATTGTTTCAGATATCATTATATCTGCCACACATGATGGTTTCTGAAACAATTCTTTCAGCTCCTAGACAACCTTGATATTTAAAAACAATCAAGAATCATGGAGGCAAACATGATACTTAAGATACTAACACTGGAATTGTTACTCTCGATTTAATACCAATTATTAAATTTCGCGGAGTAAATAGAATTTTGCTGAAAGTTTGCAATAGGACTTTAAACTTTAGATTGACACTCAACACAATACGATACCAGTTCGTAAAGTATATATCCAGAATTCTATAGTTCTGTTATCTCAAATACAACTATGCATAAGGTGGTGAACGAATGCCAATGACTACAACAAATTATGAAAATTCACTTTGATTTAATTTATGATAAATTGAGTTCTACTAATCCAAATTAGAAATGAACTCCCACTCAAAAACGACATCCCTCGTGTCTTTTTGGTGATTACATGAACCAAATCCACTACACCAAGTCCGATCATCACGTGAGTCGGTGTAGCTTCAAAGGCGTGCATCAAATGGGCATCATATATACTATATGAATCATGCTTCACCTTTCGGTCTGTGTTCCGAGGCCATGTCTGTACATGCTAGGCTCGCCAAGTAAGAACCTTAGTATTCGCGTGTGTAACTGTCTTACACCCGAGATATGCTCGTGGATTCAAGTACACCCGATCATCACGTGATGTCTTGAAGCGACGAAACATTGTCGGTGCATACTTAAGGAAGAACACATTTTTATCTTGATATCTAAATGAGGGATCATCTTATTATGCTAATAAAATGCCAAACAAGCAATATAAGATGCAATCAAACATCACATGTTTATTTAGTGAAATGATATGGTTTCCGCATATGATCTCCATCATGTGCACCGTGGTATGATCTCTATCAAACCTTTATGTGTAAGGCCAAGGTCTATGGAACTTACACACTATGTGTGTTGTAAGAGTATCATCTCAACTTCTACTTACAACATCACCATATCATAACACTAGCCCAGCAACAATCTAAACTAGACGCCTCTAATTTATCCATTGCAAGTTTTACGTGGCTTAGGCCTTTCGAAGATAGAACTGTTCTTACCTACGAACATGAACCACAACGAGGATAACCAAATTGTTGACAACTCGTTGCAAATTAGATATTGACAACATCACCATATCATAACACCGCTAGCCACTTATGCAAAACTAGTTGCATGTCAAGCGTGGAACAGGTCTCATGTGCGAGGACATGTAAAGTTTGTCCGGGCCGCTTCATCCCACTATGCCACCAATATCCAAAGTACAACTAAGAAGCAATAAAATGATCATCATCGCCCACATACTCATATGTACTACCCATGCAAAGTATATACGCATAGATCTGGCTCTGATACCACTGTAGGGTTCGCAGCATAGAAAACAAAAAATTTCCTACGATGGGAACAACTAAGTACCAAGATCTATCTACTAGATACAAGCAACGGGTTGATATATATCCATAGAATACATACCCTCGAACACCTAATAGTGTTAACGGGGTTGTAATCGTGGATGATGTAGACGAACGCTTGCCGATCTCAAGATCGTGATGAAGTCCATCTGGTCCAGCCGGTCCAGCATGATCAAGTCTAGCACCTCAAAGCACTGGTGCATCCGTGATCGCACACACGTACGGGTACCCCGACAACCTCCGCGCCCTCGCTCCAGCGAAGAAGCGGAAGCAAAAAATCCTTCCAGAAAAAGCCACCGGGACCATGTATCTCGCTGATCCGAGACCATGGGGAATTCTAAAGGGGGGAGAGAGATCCTTCGCGAGGAGGTGTGCTTTGAGAGGAGGAGAGGGGGGCCTTTTATAGGGGAGAGGGGCACCCAAGGGGCATGGCGCCCAGCCATGGGGCTGCCCCCACCTCTTCCACATTCATGTGGGTGGAGCTCCCACTCAAAATGAAAAGCCTCCACTCCCATTAAAAAGCCTCCACTCAAAAATCCACTCACATGCATTAAATTTCCACCAAATTTAATGCAAGCTCTCATTTAAATAAAACTCTTTTATTTATTTATTCAGAATTTTGTTAATTACTTTCATTAACAAATATTCACATAAAACCCCTTACAACATTTCAATTTCACATGCAGAACCAGTTTCAGTAATTTCAACCGAAACAGTTTCGGTGTCTAGTGAAATAAATTCTTGTGCTTTCCTTTTCTTTTTCTCGCATATCATTTGCTCCGAATGGTGTCGGTATCCCTTAAGTGTGTCACCCTACGGTTCGCGAATAATGCGGACATGATCGAGACCCCTCTCGGATCAATAATCAGAAGCGGGATCTGGAGACCCATACTGACTCCCACACATTCAACGATGACTTTCTTGTGATCGTCGGAACCTTTTACGCTAGTATCTTAATCCTTTTGGTTCGCGATATATTACATGTCCGAGATTCGATCATCGGTATCTCCATACCTAGTTTGATCTCGTTACTGACATGTACTCTTTTCTCGTTCCCATGATATAACATTCTAGTGATCAAATCACTTGCTTGCAAGCTAATCAATGTGATATCACCGAGAGGGCCCAGAGCATATCTATCCACTCTCGATCCATGGGCCTCAACATAACACTTTAGTAGTTCTGAATCCATCTTTATAATCACCATGTAATGGTGTGACGTTTCATGTTATCAAGAAACTCTTCCGGTGTTAGTGATTGACATGATCTCATGGTCTAAGGATTAGGATCACTTCGTAAGTTGTTATAGCAATATAAACTCAATGACTTTGATCATAATGCTATACTTCGGATGAATGTTCATCACACCATTACACTAATGTTGTGACCTTGTTATTAACAACATCCAATGTCCATGGTCAGGAAACTTTGATCATCTTGTTAATCAACGAGCTAGTTTATAAGAGAGGCATAACTAGGAACTTCCATTTTGTTTATTAAACACACATGTATTAACGTTTCCATATTAATACAATTATAGCATGTAAAATAAACATTTATCATAAACAAGGAATACGATAATAACCACTTTATTATTGCCTCTCGGGCATATTCCCTTCACGTCTATCTATTGTGATAACATGGGCGCCATAGCCAATGCGCAAGAACCAAGGTCACACAAGAAGCTGAAGCACATCAAGCTACGTTTTCACGCTATTCGAGAACATGGCCAAGATGGTGACATAAAGATTTGGAAAGTACACGTAGATCTGAATGTGGCGGATCCGTTGACTAAACCTCTCCCGAGGGCAAAACATGACCAACACCAAACTGCCATGGGTGTTCGGTATATTACCATGTAATCTAGATTAGTTGACTCTAGTGCAAGTGGGAGACTGTTGGAGATATGCCCTAGAGGCAATAATAAATGTAGTTATTATTATATCTTTGTGTTTATGATAAATGTTTACATTCATGCTATAACAGTATTAAACAAGGAAACATTAATACTTGTGTGATTTGTAAACTAAATTAGAGTCCCTAGTAAAGCCTCTTTATAATACTAGCTTGTTGGTTAATAAATGATTGTGGTTTCCCTATCATGAACATCGAGATGTTATTAACAACAAGATCATATCATTAGGAGAATGATATGATGGACATACTCCTATAAATAAGCGTAGCATAAAGATCAAGTCATTTTAATAGTTCAATTGCTATATGCTTTCTGATACATAGTAACCTAATTCCTTCGACCATGAGATCATGCATATCACCATCACCGGAAGGATGCTTTGATGGCATCAAACACCACACCATAACTGGGTGGTTATAAAGGTGGCATTGAGTGTTCGGAAAGTATGGGTTGAGACACATAGTTCAAGAGTGGGATTTGGCCATCCATATGACGGATAGATATACTCTGGCCCTCTCGATGGAATGTCATCCAATTGGCTTGCAAGATGTGACTGGCTCACAAGGGATCACATATCACGGGAACGAGAAAAGAGTACTTATCAGTAACGAGGTTGAACTAGGTATGCAGAGATACCGACGATCAAAACCTCAGATAAGTAAACTATCGTGAGACAAAGGGAAATTGGTATCGTATGTAAGTGGTTCATTCGATCGCAAAGTAATCGTTGAAATATGTGGGAGCCATATGAATTCCTAGATTCCTCTATTGGTTATTGTTCAGAGAAGTGTCTCGATCATGCCCGCATAATTCACGAACCGTAGGGAGACACACTTAAGGATTCGATGTTGTTGAGTAGTTATGGAATAATGAGTAAGAGACTGGATGTTGTTCGGAGTCTCGAATGGGATTCGGGATATCACGAGGAGATCCGGAATGGTCCGGAGAATAAGATTCATATAAGGAAAGTCCTGTTTCGGGATTGAAGAATGATTCCGGTGTTTTCATCCGGAATGTTCTAGAAGGTTCCGGAAGGTCCAACACTTCGGAGGGGAAGGGTACATGAATGTGTCATAACAAGTTGGAATGGTTGCATCATGTACTAGGTGTCATCGCTGAGCAAAATAAAGGGATAAATCAAATCCTAGTTTGGAAAGTCAAACGCCAATTTGAAAAGTCAAACAGCAAGTTTGCTTGGTGGAGGGAGAGTAGGAAACCTACTTGGGGAGGAGTTCCTCTCCCTCCACCGCCGGCCTTGGAGGCCGAGTTGGGGGAGGACTCCCTCCCCCTTGGCCGGCGCCCTCCACCTATAAAAGGAGGGGCAGGGCTGCCCCTCTAGACCTACACCTCTGAAGGGAATATGCCCTGAGAGGCAATAATAAAATGTTTATTATGTGTATTCCAAGTATATGTTAGATGTTTATTTTGCATGCTATAATTCTATTAATACGGAAACATTAATACATGTGTGTTTAATAAACAAACAGAAAGTTCCTAGGTATGCCTCTCTCATAAACTAGTTCGTTGATTAACAAGATGATCACGGTTTCCTGATCATAGACATTGGATGTTGTTAATAACGAGATCACAACATTAGTGTAATGGTGTGATGAACATTCAGTATAGCATTACGATCAAAGTCATTGAGTTTATATTGCTATAAACAAACTACAAAGTAGTCATAATCCTTAGACCATGAGATCATGCCAATCACTAACACCGAAAGAGTTTCTTGTTGACATCAAACGTCACTCCGTAACTGGGTGATTATAAAGATGGCTTCAAAGCTACTAAAGTGTTATGTTGAGAATCATGGATCAAGAGTGGAATTTGTTCATCCCGATGATGGATAGATATGCTCTGGGCCCTCTCGGTGATATCACATTGGTTAGCTTGCAAGCAAGTGATTTGATCACTAGAATGTTATATCACGGGAACGAGAAAAGAGTGCATGTCAGTAACGAGATCAAACTAGGTATGGAGATACCGATGATCGAATCTCGGACATGTAATAAATCGTGAAACAAAGGGATTAAGATACAAGCATAAAAGGTTCCGACGATCACAGGAAAAGTCATCGTTGAAGGTGTGGGAGTCAGTATGGATCTCCAGGTCCCGCTACTGATTATTGATCAGAGAAGGGTCTCGATCATGTCCGCATTATTCGCGAACCGTAGGGTGACACACTTAAGGGACACTGGCATCCAGTTGGAGCAAATGTTTCATGCTGAAAGAATAAACAAGCGCATGAATTTATTTCACTAGATACCGAAACAGGTTTTCGGGTGAAATTGCATAAAGTGGTTATGTATGTGAAATGGAATTCTAGAAAGGGGTTATTTGTGAATGTTTTTCATTAGAGTAATTGACAAAATTATGAATAAATAAAAGAGTTTTATTTAATGAGAGTTTGCATTAAATTTGGTGGAAATTTAATGGGAATTTGAGTGGACTTTTGAGTGGAGGGAATTTAAAGGAATTTTGTGAGTGGAGTGTCCACCCACATGAAGAGGGGAGGGCAAGGGGGAAGCTCCCATGCGCCGGCCACTCCCTTGGGGTTTCCCCCCTCCTCCTATAAAAGGAGCCCCCTCCTCACTTGTCTCTCACACCTCCTCGTGAAGGATCTCTCTCCCCCTCTAGAATTTATCCCCTACGGTCTCGGACTAGCGAGATACATGTTCCCGGTGGCTATTCGGCAAGAAAGGGTTGTGCTTCTGCTGCATCGCTGGAGCGAGGAGGCGGAGGTTGCCTGGTGTCTTGTACGTGTGTGCGAGCACGGATGCGCTGCTGCTTTGCGGCGCTAGGACTTCCTCTCGATCTTGAGATCGGCAAGAGATCGTCTACATCAACCACGAGTTGAACTCGTTAAGCTTTGTCGGTATTCAAGGGTATGTTCTCTATGGATATACATCCGCCCGTTGTTTGTATCTAGTAGATAGATCTTGGTACATAGTTCCCATCGTAGGAAAAATTTTGTTTTCTATGCTGCGAACCCTACAAGTCTATCCACTATAGACATTCACGCTAAATATTCGGGTTTTGCCTGAGTATTTCATAGAAATGAAATTCTTAACCTTTGTCAATAAAAGATACATCATTTCTAATCAACAAGATGTCATACACATAATGTATTAGAAATATGTCTCAGCGCTCCTACTTAATTTCTTGCAAATGCAAGCATCTTCATCGTCTCCTGATGAAAACTCCTTTTCATCACGGTGAAGATTCCAACTCCGCGATGCTTACTTTAACCATTGAAGTTTGCATGCCCTTTTTAGCATCCTTTGAATTAACAAAACCCTTTGGACCGTGTCATGTACACGTCCAAGGTAACCATTCTATTAGAAGAACTTTGTTTTGTTTATTCATCTACCATATACCAAATTATATGTAGTGGTTGCTACTTTAATCCGTCCAGAATAAATATCGCTATGAAAGATCAAATCTTGTCATAATCAGCCCTTTTAACATTGTCATAAAATAATTTACAACATGTCGACTATTTCATAGATGTGAAACATCCATGTCTATTTCTTTATAGATCCAAATACGATCAATAGGTTTTTACACCTTTCCGGAGGGTCCTCCAAGTTCAAAACTTGATTTCTCGTGTATGGAACTATCACGGATTTTATGGCTTCAAGCCATTTGACGGAGTCAGGGCCCATCATCGCTTCTATGCATGTAATCGGTTCATCATTGTCAAACAATAATGATTTACTCTCAAATCTCAGTATTTGATTGTTTATCTGACCGACTTGGTTCAATAAGAACTTAGATCTCCGTGACCATAACCTTTGAGGCACATAAGCTATGAGCATTATGGCAGCCTCCTTAACGATTTCCGGCACTGCGCAACTCAGCACATATCTCTAAGGTTTGTTAACCTTATCAAAGTTCTATTGTCCTCCCACTTAACTTTTACGAAAAATTCCTTCTTCAAGAAACTTCACGTTTCAAGCGACAAACCCTTTTTTCCTCGGTGTTATGGAGGAATATCCAATGGTTATTCGAAATAACCTACAAAGACATGCTCATCCGACTTTAGTTCTAAACATCTTACTTATGCTTAGCATACCAAAATTTAAGAAATGACAACTTGGGTTTTACCCCAAACCATATCTTCCATGGTGTCATTTCAACGGATCAAGATGGAGCTCTTTTCGGTGTAAAAGCGGTAGTCTCTAAAGCTTTAATCTTTTAAAACATAATGGCAGTTTTATAAATAACACCTTTGATCTAACCATGTCAAACAAGGTTTCATTACAAATCTCAAACACTCCATATTCCTATGGTGTTTCAGGATATGTAAATCTAGGTGTTTTGCTAAACTTGCAACTCAAATAAATCCCTTTATGATAAAATCATAATTCATTTATTTTCTTGTTACACTTGTAACTCAAACAAATCCCTTATGATAAAATCATAAACCATTTATTTTCTTGTTACAATGATTTTCCACTTCATCTTGAAAGTCTTTGAAACGTTTTTCAAATATTTCGTACTTCTTTCTCATTAAGTAAATATTCACTCAAATTTCCGGAGAAAACATATGAAGTTGAAATCCATCGCTTACGACTACACATAATGGACTACATACATCGATATTTATAAATTCCAATAATTTAGTCGTTCGTTCTTCTTTGGCCTTTGAACGAAGTTTTAATTATCACGTGGAAAGTCTCACAAGCGTCACTTGATCAAATCAAAGACTCCAAAAATCCAAGAATATGGAGATTCTTCATGTTTTCTTTCCAATATAATTTAAATAGCGATGTCACTTCGTAAGTGATCTTTCAATCATTTGTCTTGCGACATTTTAGCATTAGGTTTTATGGATGTGATTTCTCCAACTAGATTTGTAAATCATCCATCTTATATGGAATACGGTAATTATTTGAACAGCCTTTGTTCTCATAATACCTGATTCAAATAACAATTATTAAAACAAATCTTGAAGTCAAGCTTTGATGTCAACAAGAAATACAAACAACGGTTTATTTGTTTTCGATGAACATCATCATATATTCTCTTGCTAGTTACTTAGGCCATTGTGGTTCATGAGTTGCATTGTTCCGTATGAAATTTCATACCAACCAATTCGGTATCCAATACCCAAGAACCACATTGTTTAACAAGCAAAGAATACAACCATAACATGTATATCATATATATACCTAAATTGTATATTTCCAATCTTTTCTTTTCTGCCAAATATATTTTATAGATTCTCTTTCAGCATTTCCTTTTCCTTTTTAAATGAATATATTAACATCAAAAGTGGCGCCATATACATGACACATAGTCCAAAGCGTGTATATTCAAATAATAATACCTTTGGACTTGCACTATGAAGTAGATCACCATCATCAAAATGATCGGCGTTCTTTTAAAATCCATTCTTTAGTAATCTTTTAGTGTAGTAAAAACTTTACATACATCTTCTATTCATCCTTATCATGACGACTTTCATGATCAAGCTACTGTAGCTTATAAAGGCGAATCGTGAGTATAACATTACTTTCCAAAACCCTTTTGGATGATTAGGATGACTAGCATCTCCAACCTTTGCAAATTCTCATCCAATATGAGAACATATATTATACTCTATCATATTGCAACCAAAACATTGTTTGATATATCTTTATATCTGCCACACTTGATGGTTTCTGAAACAATTCTTTCAGCTCCTAGATAAACTTGATATTAAAACAATCAAGATTCATGGAGGCAAAACATGATACTTAAGATACTAACACTGGAATTGTTACTCTCGATTTAATACCAATTATTAAATTTCACGGAGTAAACAGAGTTTGCTGAAAGTTTGCAATAGGACTTTAAACTTTATATTGACACTCAACACAATACGATACCATTTCGTAAAGTATATATCCAGAATTCTATAGTTCTATTATCTCAATTATAACTATGCATAAGGTGGTGAACGAATGCCAATGACTACAACAAATTATGCAAATTCACTTTGATTTAATTTATGATAAATTGAGTTCTACTAATCCAAATTACAAATGAACTCCCACTCAAAAACGACATCCCTCATGTCTTTTTGGTGATTACATGAACCAAATCCACTACACCAAGTCCGATCATCACGTGAGTCGGTTTAGCTTCAAGGCCGAGCATCCATATGTTCATCATATCAAAACATATGACTCATGCTTAACCTTTCGGTCCGTGTTTCGAGGCCATTTCTGTACATGCTTGGCTCGCCAAGTAAGAACCTTAGTATTCGCGTGTGTAACTGTCTTATACCCGAGATATGCTCATGGATTCAAGTACACCTGATCATCACGTGATGTCTTGAAGCGACGAAACATTGTCGGTGCATACTTAAGGAAGAACATATTATTATATTGATATCTAAATGAGGGATCATCTTATTATGCTAATAAAATGCCAAACAAGCAATATAAGATGCAATCAAACATCACATGTTAATAAGTGAAATGATATGGTTCCCGCATATGATCTCCATCATGTGCACCATGGTATGATATCTATCATACCTTTATGTGTAAGGCCAAGGTCTATGGAACTTACACGCTATGTGTGTTGTAAGAGTATCATCTCATACTTCTACTTACAACATCACCATATCATAACACTAGCCCAGCAACAATCTAAACTAGACGCCTCTAATTTATCCATTGCAAGTTTTACGTGGCTTAGAGCTTTCGAAGATAGAACCATTCTTACCTACGAACATGAACCACAACAAGGATAACCAAATTGTTGACAACCCGTTGCAAATTAGATATTGACTATAGTAGGAGAGACAGACACCCGCTAGCCACTTATGCAAAACTAGTTGCATGTCAAGCGTGGAACAGGTCTCATGTGCGAGGACATGTAAAGTTTGTCCGGGTCGCTTCATCCCACTATGCCACCAATATCCAAAGTACAACTAAGAAGCAATAAAATGATCATCATCGCCCACATACTCATATGTGTACTACCCGTGCAAAGTATCTATGCATAGATCCGGCTCTGATACCACTGTAGGTTCGCAGCATAGAAAACAAAAAATTTCCTACGATGGGAACAACTATGTACCAAGATCTATCTACTAGATACAAATAGCGGGCGGATGTATATCCGTAGAGAACATACCCTTGAAAACCGACAAATCTTATCGAGTCCAAACTCGTGGTTCATGTAGACGATCTCTTGCCGATCTCAAGATCGAGAGGAAGTCCTAGCACCGCAAAATAGCGGCGCATCCGTTCTCGCACACACGTTCGAGGCATCGAGCAACCTCCGCCTCCTCGCTCCAGTGATGCAGCGGAAGCACAACTCTTTCTTGCCGAATAGCCACCGGGAACATGTATCTCGCTAGTCCGAGACCATGGGGGATAAATTCTAGAGGGGGAGAGAGATCCTTCACGAGGAGGTGTGAGTGAGAGAGAGGGAGGGGGGCTCCTTTTATAGGGAGAGGTGGGGAACCCAAGGGGCCATGCGCCCAGCCATGGGGCTGCCCCCACCTCTTCCACATTCATGTGGGTGGACACTCCACTCACTCAAATGCCTTTCAATTCCCTCCACTCAAAAACCCACTCAAATTCCCATTAAATTTCCACCAAATTTAATGCAAACTCTCATTAAATAAAACTCCTTTTATTTATTCAGAATTTTGTCAATTACTTTAATGACAGACATTCACATATAACCCCTTGCTAGTATTTCATTTCACATGCAGAAACACTTTCTGCAATTTCACCCGAAAACCCGTTTCGGTATCTAGTGAAATAAATTCCTGCGCTTGTTATTCTTTTCGGCATGAAACTTTGTAGGGTTCGCAGCATAGAAAACAAAAAATTTCCTACGATGGGAACAACTAAGTACCAAGATCTATCTACTAGATACAAGCAACGGGTGGATATACATCCATAGAATACATACCCTCGAAGACCGAATAGCGTTAACGAGGTTGTACTCGTGGATGATGTAGACGAACGCTTGCCGATCTCAAGATCGTGATCAAGTCCATCTGGTCCAGCCGGTTGTAAGATCCCTCCTTTGTAAAGGAAAAGGATCCCTGTGATTGCAATGCTAGTCCCTGGATCATTGCTAGCATCCACAGTTTAAGATGAAGTACACAGATACAAAGGTCTTTTATTACATCCATTCCAGAGTTAAAACATAGTCTTTACAATTCAAGGCCACAGGCCTAATATAGGAGTGTGGAATAAGTAAATAATTATAAGTCTTCATCTTCATGTGCCACAGGCAAACATGTTGAGTGTAGACTCATGACACCTAATCCTCATCAGAGTAACCTGCAACATCACAAGTTACAGCCACAGTGGGTCAATACTTTGGAATAGTATTGGCAAGTGATACCTTAGTAAATTTTAAGTGGACTATATTACTATATGCAATTTGGCTAAGTGTAGCTTGGCTTGCTTTGCTCAAAATAGATTTTTCCTATTAGTTGAAAACACTAAGTTTTTCTTTGTCAAAACTTTTCCCAAGAAACCATCAATAGACATTGAGGTCCTTCACCCTTGTTCACCCACAAGTTTTTACTTAGAAGTTGGAGTGATGAGATTCTTGATAGCTTCCATGTCTTGATGCTCAAGTTGTCCATTGCCATGGACTTGGCTAAGTACTTAGATTTTTCCATCTGCAGAGGTTGTGCACTTTCCCCACCAGACTTGGTTTCACCAAGACAGTACCCAGAAGCCTTCCCTTAGCCAAATGGACGCGTTCCAACCTATCATCCCACTACCACCAACTGTCCAAATGACTAAGTTCTAGCAACCTATGTGATCCAGGCAGAGCCCATATTGCCAAGTGGCTGCACTATAAGCTTCTCAACACTTGGCTTCTAAAATCCCTTTGTTCCTGGGTGGCATACCACAAGTGATATACACAAGGTAAACCATATCCATGGGCCTTGTGTAACCACTCAACCAAAAACCACCAATCAAGTCCCTTTGTACCTAGGTGATTCATTGACTTAGTTGTTTTATTAAGAAAACAAAGTCCAAAGACTTAGAAATATTTTCATCATAGCATGTATATTTTACCAACCCTTGTTTACTACTAGCTAGGCTAAGCATGGCATAGATAGTACTTAACTTAGAAAATTTCCTAGCAATTCTACAACTACTTAGGATTTCCCATCATGGCATTTGGCAAAATAGTAACATGCAAGGCTTAGCAAAATATTTCTAATGCTTGTATAAAATACATAGGGATGGAAATATTCATGAAGTACCACTTGCCTTGGTAATTGGGAGAGTATCACTCTTCACAATCACAATCACTAGCACCAAAGTCTACATGAAAAATATAACCACAATCACATACAAGTCATATACACACAAAAAAAATATATGCATGCATGCAATATGCTAAGTGATGATTTTTGAAACTCAACCAAGCAAGTGCATAGTACTGAATTACAAACAAGTCAAAAACTTGCTAAACCAAATTTATTTGACACTAAAATAATTTCCTAAACAATTTTTATACTCAAAATAGTCCTAAACAAGTTTCTGCAAATAAAAACATTTTAACAGAAACTAAACATTAAACACATTGCATAAACATAAAGGGCTTGTTCTCCTGATTCCAACGGTATAAAATTTGTCAAATTCTAACGTGTGGATCAAAAGTTATAGCTAAATCAAAATTGGATTCAAATCTGTTTTGAAATTCTGTTTTTTAAACAAAACCTAGCCACGCGTCTGTTTCCTATTGGTGCGTACCGCTTTGCACCGGATCACTCTCGGCTACCGTTGGATCTAACTAACACACACGGCTCAGATCTAAACTTAACGGTTCGATAAGTGAACTAATCCTACGCGATGGATCTGGATCTGACGGCTACGAATCAACTGACCAAAACTGAGCGGCGCTAGCGGCGGCGACTGGCGGAGGCGCGTCTGTCAGCGGCGGCGCTGGCGTTCTAGGTCACGCGGGAGTGGGGGAAGAGGCTTACCAGAACCACGGTGGTGTGCTGAAGCTCAACGTGGCGGTGGCTTGGCAAGGGGCGCACGGAAGGGGCTGCTGGAGCTCGTCGGAGTCATGCACGGCGTCGGGTGGTTGCGGTCGGAGTTGTTGTCGAGGTTTCGCGTCGCCCTAGCACGAACCAGCGGGATTAGGAGATGTGCAAGACAGTGGCGAACATCCCCGTATGCAAGAGGGGGCAAGGGGCGCTCGGGACTTACCGCGATTGGTCGCCGGAGTTGAGCGGCGGCTCGGTCGGTTGAGGGCACGAACGGGGACGGCGTCCTGGGTCACGAGCAGGCAAGCGACGGGTGTCAGAAGATGCACGAGCTCATGCTGAGCATAATCGTTTGAATCAGGGGCACAGGGGCGGTCGGGACTCACCGGAATTGCTGTCGGAGTTCGTCGGGACAGCGGCAGCGTCTGGCGAGTTTCGAGCAGCCTAGTGGCGTGGAGAGGGAATTGGTTGAGGGGAAATGGCCGCGAGAGAGAGAGGGTATTAAATAGGTAGAGGCTCGACAAGAAACGCTTAGTGATTCAATGCCAATTACCTCGCGGAATCAAAGCAGCAACGGGCAGCGGCGGAGTTCATCCGCAGAATTTTGGGGAAGACGCTGATGACGTGGACGGGGCCCGCTTATCAGCGAAATAAGCAGAGAGGGAGTGGGGTCCGATTGTCAGTGACCGCGTGGGTGCGTCTGCGCGTGCGAGAGAGAGAGAGGTGGCCCGGGTGGGCTAGTTGGGTTGCGTCTGTTGCTGGGCCAAATTCCTGGCGCCGGCCCTTTTCCAATTCTTTTCTCTTTTCTTTTTCTAAATTGATTTTCAGGAATGGTTTTCAAATGATTTCAATTCCTTTTGATTTCAAATCTTTTTGGGATTTTTGCAGTGTGCAACAGTCACAAAACTTGGCATAAAACCATGTGGTCACTTTGAGTTGGCTTGGTTATTTTTGGAAAAACAAAATAACAGGGACACTGCACTTGGTTTGCAAATGTTTGAAAAATGGTTTTTGAAACCATTTCTATTTTGTAAGATTTTGCTCTAACTCCACACTCAAGCCAATCAACAAGGGAGACAAACAATCTAGGCTTAAAACCTTCAAGCTCTCAAATGGGGATGGCCATTTGATTTAAGTCTGCTCACATAAAATGATAGCACTATGTGCTTCTGTTTTTTCTTGAAATGAGTTTGAAATTGATCTCAAAACTATATGCATGCATGAATGATATGAAATCTTTGAAATCATGATTTTAGGGATGTTACAAATCTAACCCCCTTAAGGTGAATCTCGCCCTCGAGATTCGGATTGGCTAGCAAATAGGTGAGGGTGGTCTTTCCGAAGATCATCTTCTCTTTCCCATGTTGCTTCCTCTTCGGAATGATGATTCCACTGCACTTTGCAGAACTTGATAGTCTTAGTCCTTGTGACTCTTTCTGCAGTTTCAAGAATCTTGATAAGTTTCTCTTCATAAGTGAGGTCACTTTCTAGCTGAACTTCCTCCAAAGGTATAGTATCCTTCAAAGAGGTTTCTTCCATTTCTGGATGACATTTCTTAAGCTGACTCACGTGAAACACATTATGGACAGCTGATAGAGATTCTGGCAGTTCAATTTCATAGGCAACTTCTCCTTTGCGACTCAAAATCTTGAATGGCCCAACATATCTTGGTGCCAATTTTCCTTTGACTCTGAATCTTTTCACTCCACGAAGTGGTGACACTCTAAGATAGGCTCTATCACCCACTTCGTAGGTGACTTCTCTACGCTTAGGATCTAGGTAGCTTTTCTGTCGGGACTGTGCTATCTTCAACCTATCCTTAACCAATTTGACCTTCTCTTCGGCTTCTTTGATAAGATCTGGTCCGAATAGACTTCTTTCTCCCACACCATTCCATAACAATGGGGTGGTACACTTTCTTCCGTAGAAAAACTCAAACGGTGACATGTCAATGCTGGCTTGATAGCTGTTGTTATAAGAAAATTCTGCGTAAGGCAGACTTTCATCCCAACTTGCTCCATAGTCTAGAGCACATGCCCTCAACATGTCTTCAAGAATTTGATTAGTTCTTTCTGTTTGTCCATCGGTTTGAGGATGAAAAGCAGTACTGAATTCCAACCTTGTTCCCAATGACTCATGTAGATGTCTCCAAAAAATGGGAAGTGAATTGAGTTCCCCTATCAGACACAATACTCTTGGGCACACCATGTAGACATACAATTCTACTCATGTAGATTTTGGCTAACTTAGCACTTGTATAGGTTGTCTTCACGGGTATGAAATGAGAAACTTTAGTTAGGCGATCCACTACTACCCATATGGAATCATATCCTGACCTGGTCCTTGGTAATCCGGTAATGAAGTCCATACCAATTTTCTCCCACTTCCAATCAGGAATAGGTAGTGGTTGAAGCAAACCTGCTGGTTTCTGATGCTCCGCTTTCACTCTACTGCACACATCACACAAAGCAATATGTTCGACGATGTCCTTCTTGAGATTATTCCACCAAAATCTTTCCTTCATGTCCATGTACATTTTGGTGTTACCCGGGTGAATGGAATACGGAGAGTTATGTGCTTCTTGCAAAATCAGTTTCCGTAGTTCCGGATCTTGTGGAACACAAATACGTTTCCATGCCATAAAGTACCATGTTCGTCTTCATGGAACCCTTTGGCTTTTCCTTGGCCAATCTTCTCTTTAATCTCTTCAATTTCTTTATCGATCTTCTGGGCTTCTTTGATCTTGTCCAACAAAGTGGGTTAAACATTCAAAGACATGAGATGTCCTTCAGGCACAATCTCCAATCTGAGTTTCCTAAATTGGGTACACAGATCATCCGGAAATTCTCCTTTGGTAAGGCCATTCACAAATACCTTACGACTTAGAGCATCTGCTACAACATTTGCTTTATCGGGGTGGTATTGCAAACTTAAGTCATAATCCTTGATAAGCTTTAACCATCTTCTTTGTCTCATATTAATTTCCTTCTGGGTGAAGATATACTTCAAACTTTTGTGATCCGTGAACACTTCACAACGCTTTCCCAAAAGATAATGTCTCCATGTTTTGAGTGCATGGACAACAGAGGCTAACTCTAAATCATGAGTAGGATAGTTCACCGTCACATCCCAAGATTTTCCAAATCTTGTAATGTGAAAATAAATTAATAAAATAAAACTTTGTTTGATTTTCAGAGCCAGAAGAAACTTTTGAACTCAATTGGAACTTCAAACCCATTTGAATTAAATAAAATCATAAAGGGATTCTTAAAGATAAACATTTAATAAAGGAAATTAAAATGTTTTGGAATTACTATTTTGGATCTTTTAATAAAAGGATTTG
This sequence comes from Avena atlantica, assembly GCA_910589765.1. Taxonomy (NCBI): domain Eukaryota; kingdom Viridiplantae; phylum Streptophyta; class Magnoliopsida; order Poales; family Poaceae; genus Avena; species Avena atlantica. The sequence continues at coordinate 416,847,641 of OU342735.1, forward strand.
ATATTCAAAAGAAAAGATGGATTTACAAATAAGGGTTATTTTATAAAACCAAAATAAAACTTGGCCAAGCCTTTGAATTAAAACAATTTATTTTAAATAAAATAGCAAAGGTTTAATTAAAAATAATAAAGGATTTCTTAAATAAAATAATTAATATCCAAACTCTTTTAAAATAAAAGGTCTTACCAATTTAATTGAAACATCAAAACTTATTAAATTATTTTAAATAAGTTTTCTAAGTAAATTATATTCTCAAATAAAACTTGCTGAAATGTTTTGGTTTATTTTAGATTTCAAAATAAATATCTCAATAAAACAAATCCTATTGGAGTTAATAATGAAAGTCTATTATAAAAATTAATAATGGATACTAAAATAAAAGGTTATTTTGTTATAAAACAAATTTCCAAATATTATATTTTTCCCAAATTAAACCTACTAATTTGATTTTGAAAATATTTAGGTTTTAAATAAAGATTTTATTAATAAAATCAAACTCTATTTGATTTCATAACTAAGACCCATTTTATTTAATTATTAATGGACCCTAAAGTAAAAGGATTATATTATTTTAAACAAGTTTTCAAAATATTCTTTATTAACAAATAAAACCTACTGATTTGGTTTTGAAAACATTTGGATTTCAAATAAAAAATTTATTAACTAAAAATCAAACTCTATTTAATTAATAAACCATGGACCATTTTATTTAATTAATAAATGGAACCTAAAAAGATTTAAAATATTATTTTTTTTTATTTTGAAAGTTGGTTATACTACTAAACAGAACCAAAAACTCATTACAATAGTTTGAATTATTTGAATGATTGTCTTGTTGTTTGAATTGTGAAATGAATTTCAAATCAGTAAATAAAATGGAAAAAGGGAAATATTTCTGTACAAAAAAAAAGAAACCACAGCAGCCCAACTACCCCAGCCCAACAGCCCAACTCGCAGCCCACCTCCTCTTATTTTCCCGAACCGTTTTCCTCACTCAGTCTTTCACCCGCATAGCCTATGACCAGTGGACCCCTCCCTTTCTCTCACTGCCACCAGACCCCACCACAGGCCCCCTTCTTCTCCACCCGCAGCGACCCGTTCCTCGCCGTTTACTGCCGTTGAATGCCGGCGTAAATCCTCTTTACTGGCCGAGTAACACATACCAGCGACCACTCCCTCTTAATCGCCTCTTTCCCCTCTTCTGTTTTCCCTCAGACGCCATCCTCTATCCGCCACCAGGCTGTTGCTATTTCCATCTGCACCTCCTCTGTCTCCGGCGACCATTCTTGTCGATTCCGACAGCCTCTCACCACTTTCTGCCTCCCCGAACACACGAGCATGCTCATCGCACCCTAGCGCATGTTTCTGTGCCATTCAATCAACCGCGGGCGCCCAGAGCACCGACCTCGACAACATCTGGCCGCGCCGCCGCGTCTGCCTCACTCCGGTGAGTATCCCAGATGGTTTCCGTCCGCCCTTTCCACTCTCGTTCACGCGCACAGCGTTGCCTTGACCTCACGCATCTGACCGCGCCTCCGTTTTGCCTTAGGGTGGTCTCCAGTGACGTCCTCGACCTCGACCAGAGCCGCCCGTCGCCAGTAGCAACTCCGGCGAGGGATTCTGCTCGTTCCCGTGCGCCCCTTCATCAACCAGTGGCAAGTTGAGCATCCCCGTGCCACGACGAACACAGTGAGCCCCCTCTCCTCCTTCCTCGTTTCCAGTTTCGCTAGCGCCGTCGCCAACTGACCGCTCCGCCGCTCGCCGTCGACCTTACGCCGCCAGAGTATGGTCAATGCAATTTTAGCCGTTGGATGAAGATCTAAGCGACACGAAAGAATCACTTAATAGCGAAGGGGTATGCGCTCAGTACCGCACGATCTAACTTGATCCAACGCGCCAGAACAGTCGATCCACGCGAAACGTTTTCGACGAATAGGAACCCGACGCGTGTCAGTAATTTGAGTTAAAACAGATTTTTGAATCAGATTTAATTGCAAACTTGTAATTGCTATAACTTTCAAACCACACGTCCAAATTTGGCAAATTTTATATCAATGTATTCAGGAGAACAAGCCCTAGCCAACCCTACCCTTAGTTTAGCAAATAGTATTTGATAGATTGTTTGATTTTGCAGATTCTTTTGTGTGCTTGCTAACATTAGAAAAATCATTTAAAAATGAATTTTGAGATCAAACCTTTGCCAATTGGTTTGTTGTGACCCTACTGACCCTAGGAACCAACCCATAGTGTTAAAAATGATTTTTGTGAAATTTAAGTTGAATTATTTAACTAAGTCATTTTCTAACCAAATAAAGAGAATAGTTTTATTTATGAAAATGTGTATGGAAAGAAAACTTTGAGAAAATAGTTTGGACCAAACCTACTGACCCAAGAACACCAAGTTTTGCAATAGAAACTCATTTGGTGAACCCTATAGACTAATGCCTTAATAAAAATATTTCTACACCACATAAAATAACACTTTGTTTTGAAAATGGTTTTTGAGAGAAACCTTTTGCAAATGACTTAGCCACTTTAGGAAATGATCATTAGATGTACCCAAATGACTATGACCCACTAGGAACCACTTTTTCAAACAAAACCAAGCTTGGCATGCTTGCATGCATTTCTTTGACTTTGTTATTTATGTGTGTTGTTTTGCTTGATTGGTAGATTGAGTTTATGCCTTGCTTGATGGATTGTAGTGACTTGAAGAGTGTGATTGTTGCAAAGATCAAGAAGTGAACCTATACTCTACCAAAAAGGCAAGTGATGCTTCATACTTTTTGTCCTATTACTTTCACTATGCATTAGTGATTTTGCTAAGTAAAACTTGCATGGATTTTGCTAAGTATAGACCTTACTATAGGAAAACCTTGTAGATGAATCCTTAGTAGGATTTTTCCTAAGTTAAAGATTCCTACTACTATCAAGCTTAGCCTAGCTAATAGAAAACATGGGTGGAAAATATATTCACACTATGGAAAAATATTCTAAGTCTAAGGACTTATGTTTTTGTTTAATAAAACAACTAAGTTAATGAATCCCCTGGGTGGAATGGGCTTGCTTGGTGGAGAATGGTTGAGTGGTTCACAATGCCATGAGCTTGGATTGTGTATCTCACTTGTGGAATGCCACCCAGGAAACAAAGGGATTTGAGATGTCAAATGTTGAGAAGCTTCAAGTGCAACCACTTGGCAATATGGGCTCTGCCATGATCATATAGGTTGCAAGAACTTAGCCATATGGACAGTGGGTGGTAGTGTTTGATAGGTTGGAACGCATCCATTTTGGTCTAAGGGAAGGCTTCTGAAAGATCTTGTCTTGGGAAACCAAGTCTTGTGGGGAAAGTGCACCACCTCTGCAGAGTGTAAAACCTAAGTACTTAGCCATGTCCATGGTAAAGGACAATTTGAGCATCAAGACATGGAAGCAATCAAGAATCTCATCATTCCAATTTCTAAATTAAAATCTTGTGGTTTGAACAAGGGTTGTTTGAATTCTTCAATCATTGATGGAGAGATGGCTTGGTACAAGGATCTTGAAATCTTTGATTGAGGAAAATGATTTTGTCAAGCAAAAACTTAGTATTTTCAAAATGATAAGAAAAATCTATTTTGAGCAATGCAAGCCTCAACTCCACTTAGCCAAATGCATATAGATGATAGACTCCACTATACTACCATAGTATCACTTGCCAATACAATTCAAATGTATTGACCCTTTGTGGCTGTAACTTGTATGTTGCAGGTTTGATTGATTTTAGTGAGGATTGTTTGATTAGGATTACAAAGTCTACAACCAACATCTGCCTGTGGCACTTTGAAGATGAAGGACCACTTGACCATAGTTATTCCGCTGCAATGTAATGAAATAGCCTAATGAGCTATGTTTGATGTAATAAACTTATGTTATTCCTGGTTATAAAGTTATATTATGACCTTTGTTTCTTGATATTACATCTTAACTGTGGATGCTAGCTATTGATCCAGGGACTAGCATTGTAAACACAGGAGGCTCTATCTTATTAAAGATTGGGACCCCTACATTCACCTCATGAGTTTTGAGTTGTCTCCAGGCATAGGCCACAACTTTACCGTCTTGCATAAGTACTGCACCCAAACCTTGATGAGATGCATCACAATATACTTGGAAATCCTTTTCCAAGTCTGGCAGACAGAAAATTGGTGCTGTCACAAGTCTCTTCTTCAACTCCTGAAAGCTGAGTTCACAACCTTCAGACCAAGCAAACTTCTTATCTTTCTTTAACAATTCAGTCATGGGCTTAGCTACCTTAGAGAAATTCTCAATAAACCTTCTGTAGTAACCTGCTAAGCCAAGGAAACTACGAACTTCTTTCACATACTTGGGAGATTCCCATTCAGTCACAGCTGAAACCTTAGCAGGATCAACTTCTACATCATCCTTCGTCATAACATGACCAAGAAAATCAACTTCTTCCAACCAGAACTCACACTTGCTAAATTTGGCATAGAGTTTATGCTCTCTCAACTTCTCAAGTATCAAACGCAAGTGTCCTTCATGTTCTTCTTTGCTCTTGGAGTAGACTAAGATGTCATCGATGAAAACGACAACAAACTTGTCAAGAAATTCCATGAACACCTTGTTCATCATGTTCATGAAGTATGGTGGAGCATTGGTCAAGCCAAAAGGCATTATGGTATACTCATATAATCCATACCTTGTAGTGAATGCTGTTTTAGGTATGTCTTGTTCTCTTATCTTGAGTTGAAAATAGCCTGACCTTAGATCAATCTTTGAGAACACACATGCTCCTTCTAGCTGATCAAACAAGTCATTTATTCTAGGCAAAGGATATTTGTTCTTGATAGTTACCTCGTTGAGTGAACGGTAATCTATGCATAACCTTTGACTTCTATCTTTCTTCTCCACAAACAAGACAGGGGCTCCCCAAGATGAAGAACTTGGTTGAATAAATCCTTTCTGCAACTGTTCTCCAAGTTGCTTCTTGAGCTCTTTCAGTTCATCAACTGACATTTTATACGGTCTCTTTGCTATTGGTCCAGACCCTGGTACCAAATCTATCAGAAACTCCACATATCTATCTGGTGGCATTCCCGGCAATTCTTCCGGAAACACATCCGGATATTCACTGACAATTGGCACACTGTCCATGCTAACCCCCTTAAGAGAATTAAGAATACTCCTTTTTGCTTCAAAGCTGGTCTTGAATGTGATCCTTTTATTTTCTGGAGTTGTGAGTGAGACAGTATGGCTGGCACAATCTATCACTCCTTTGTACTTGGTCATCCAGTCCATTCCCAGAATGACATCTAATCCTTGGGAGTTTAGAATTATCAAGTTAACGGGAAACCTATACTTCCCAAATTCTATGACTAGATCATGGCATCCTGAATTCACTAACATTTCTCCACCAGGAGAACTTACTTTTATAGGACACCCAATAGTTTCTACCGGCAGTTCATTTCTTTAACAAATGCCCTTGATATGAATGAATGAGATGCACCAGTATCATAGAGTACAAATGCTGGAATGGAATTGAGTCTAAACTTACCAGCAACAGCATCAGGCTCCTCATTGACCTCCTCCACATTGATGTGGTTCACCTGTCCTTTCTGGAAAGGGTTGGGCTTGACAGGTCCTTCAACTTTCTTTTCGGGGCACTCATTTGCATAGTGTCCCATCTTCTTACATTTGAAGCATTCAACCTGACTGATGTCTCTCTTAACAGGCTGACTTCCACTTCCACTTCCATTACCACTGTGGTGGCTCTTATGTCCACTCTTGTGGTTCTTGTACTTGTCGTTGTCATGACAGCGATGATGCTTGTTGTCATGACGGTTGTGGTTGTCGTGCTTGTTGAATTTCCCATGCTTGTGGGATCCTGAGCTTCCACTGTCATCATAGTGAGATCGTTTGTGAGACGATCCCGAGTTGTGCTTGTCGGAGTGCTTTCTCTTTCTACTCTCGACTTGCTTCATTTTGTTCTCCAATATAGCAGCCTTGTCACAGAGCGACTGATAAGTGGGAACATATGCCACATCCAATTGCAGATTCAGCTCATCATTCAAGCCTTCCAGAAATTTTTCCTTTCTCTTGGCATCTGTGTCAACTTCATCCGGTGCATAACACGCCAGATTGTTGAATTCTTCAATGTATTCAGCCACGCTGCGGTGGCGCTGCTTCAGATTGTGGAACTCTTTCTTTTTCAGGCTCATTATTCCTGATGAGATATGAGCAGTGCGAAAGCCATCCTCAAAGATAGCCCATGTCATTTCATCTATGGGAGTGGTGATCTGGAAGTTGTCCCACCAAGTGGCGGCTGGCCCTTCCAGCAGATGTGCTACAAATCTGACTTTTTCAGCATCCGTGCAGCCCACGGTTACTAAGTCCTTGTTTACAGAACATAGCCAATCATTGGCCACCATGGGATCTATCGTCCCTGAGAACTTAGCTGGCCTCAATATCAAGAATCTGGTGAGCATATCAAAGCCCGGAGGGTTGTTGTTGTTATTGTTGTTGTTATTGGGGTTGTTGTTGTTATTGTTTTGGTTCTGGATGAATGTTGTCATCATCTGCATCAGCTGTGTTTGAGCAGTCATCATTTGTTGCATTTCTGGAGTGATGTTGTTGTTGTTGTTGTTGGGGTTGGGGTTTGCACGACGGGGAGGCATCCGTGGTTTGTTCAATAGAGATAAGAATGAGATACCCATAGATGCTTTCATGCACAATACATCACTTAAACAATCACAAGGCATGCAACATAATGATAAAGATTCAACAACCAGATAATAAGTTCGCAAAGTAAAACACACACAAATAACAATGCATCCACATGTCGGATGGTCAATAACAAGTTCTCAACGGCAAGTATGATAATAAAAGATAAACGAGTAGTCAAGTCTACTCATCGGCATCTATCTCCTCCTCGACAAAGGTAAGACCTGTGTTCTCCATCGCGGTCTTGTTCTCCTTAATGGTAGTGGTCAAGGACTCTATCTTGGCCTTGAGAGCCCTCTTCTGGGAACGAAGCCTCTCGATCACCGTCTGCTGCTGCTCTAGCTCGAAGTCCTTGGACTGCAGTTCTTCAGTCATATCCCGGATCTTCTTGTTCCTATCCTGGACACGCTTCTCCTGACTCTTGAACTTCCTATCTTGGGTCTCGAACTTCGCCTCCATTTCCTTGTTTATCTCGTCCTGCTGCGCGAAGAGTTTGTCCTTCTCGCGAAGCTGCACCTGGAGCTCGTCGTTGCTGAGCATGACATTGGTCCTGTCCGTGTCCACGTGCCTAATGAGAGACTCTAAGTCCTGGAGGTACAGGCGTATCGGCTCTGCTGCGTCCCTTGAGTCGTCCTCGAAGTCGATGGACTCTCCGTCCTCATCACATCTTCCGAAGACGTGGAAGTGAGTGCCTCTAACCTGTCGGGAGTGTCGTCCTAGCAGACGTCCTATCAGATCCTGCATCACTACCTCGATGCCTCTCTCCCTGTCATCGTTCATAAGCTTGAAGACGATGGCCTCCGTAGTAGGCTCTGTCTGATGTCTAGGTTGGTTCACCTTGAAGCCCCAGAGGTCCTTCCTCTCGAACTTGGTGAGGGGATGCACCATGATGGTGGGAAGAGGGAGATTGAGCAAAGTGGTAAGCTCAACGATACAAGGACCAAAGCGGGTAACCTGGAACTCCTCAATAGTGCTGATGGTAATAGGCATCTATTTATAAGATAGAAAAGTTAGAACAACACAATTCAAGATAAAACAAAGAGTCAAAACATCACATACATATCCTTGGAAAGCAAAACACACAAGTCATGCATACATGAAACCATTACATCAACCAAGGTTCAATCTTATTTTAAGCAACATTTTGGAAAATAGGTGATAGCTGGTGGTCCAACTAACGAAGTACGTTTACAATCCTATCTCATTGGATCTGTTGGCTAACACAATGTTTCTAGAAGAAATTAGCCTATCATGCTCACATGATTCCATCACTAAGTCTATAATGTCTCCTCTTAAGGTTTGGTTGGTAGCTTCCAACTCTTGGGTATGTTCCTTCTCTTTCTTCAAGTCTTTTTGGAGGTTGAGCATCCTGCACTTGACTCTAGCACTAAGTTCTTTGATAGTCCTCCAAGCTGCATCTCTTGCTGACTCAAAGAATGTGGTGTGCACCACAGTGTTGGTGTACATGCAGAATCCTGTTTCCTTGTGGTTGTCTTCCTTGTTTTTGTACAAGTGAAGTTGCACCCACCAGTACTCAACTCCTTCATCCATCACAGGAAAGCCTTTGTACACTGCTGCACCATGTATTTCCATTGCCACCATGAGGTCCTTGAGAATTTTGGGAAACTCTGTCTCACACTCCAAGGTCATGGTCATGAGTGGTCCTTTCCTTACGGCTTCGTTGATGGAGTTCATCTACAAATAGAGATGAGAAAGAGAATATTAGAAAAGTTTACGAGAAGAATAGACAAGTGTAGAAGTAGTTGAAAAAATTTCCTTAGTGGTTTCCAATCCTAGGGTCATAATCCTACAGGCAACACAGTGCTCTGATACCATCTGTAAGATCCCTCCTTTGTAAAGGAAAAGGATCCCTGTGATTGGAATGCTAGTCCCTGGATCATTGCTAGCATCCACAGTTTAAGATGAAGTACACAGATACAAAGGTCTTTTATTACATCCATTCCAGAGTTAAAACATAGTCTTTACAATTCAAGGACACAGGCCTAATACAAGAGTTTGGAATAAGTAAATAATTATAAGTCTTCATCTTCATGTGCCACAGGCAAACATGTTAAGTGTAGACTCATGACACCTAATCCTCATCAGAGTAACCTGCAACATCACAAGTTACAGCCACAGTGGGTCAATACTTTGGAATAGTATTGGCAAGTGATACCTTAGTAAATTTTAAGTGGACTATATTACTATATGCAATTTGGCTAAGTGTAGCTTGGCTTGCTTTGCTCAAAATAGATTTTTCCTATTAGTTGAAAACACTAAGTTTTTCTTTGTCAAAACTTTTCCCAAGAAACCATCAATAGACATTGAGGTCCTTCACCCTTGTTCACCCACAAGTTTTTACTTAGAAGATGGAGTGATGAGATTCTTGATAGCTTCCATGTCTTTATGCTCAAGTTGTCCATTGCCATGGACTTGGCTAAGTACTTAGATTTTTCCATCTGTAGAGGTTGTGCACTTTCCCCACCAGACTTGGTTTCACCAAGACAGGACCTTTCAGAAGCCTTCCCTTAGCCAAATGGACGCGTTCCAACCTATCATCCCACTACCACCAACTGTCCAAATGACTAAGTTCTAGCAACCTATGTGATCCAGGCAGAGCCCATATTGCCAAGTGGCTGCACTATAAGCTTCTCAACACTTGGCCTCTAAAATCCCTTTGTTCCTGGGTGGCATACCACAAGTGAGATACACAAGGTAAACCATATCCATGGGCCTTGTGTAACCACTCAACCAAAAACCACCAATCAAGTCCCTTTCCACCCAGGTGATTCATTGACTTAGTTGTTTTATTAAGAAAACATAAGTCCAAAGACTTAGAAATATTTTCATCATAGCATGTATATTTTACCAACCCTTGTTGAATACTAGCTAGGCTAAGCATGGCATAGATAGTACTTAACTTAGAAAATTTCCTAGCAATTCTACAACTACTTAGGATTTCCCATCATGGCATTTGGCAAAATAGTAACATGCAAGGCTTAGCAAAATATTTCTAATGCTTGTATAAAATACATAGGGATGGAAATATTCATGAAGTACCACTTGCCTTGGTAGTTGGGAGAGTAGCACTCTTCACAATCACAATCACTAGCACCAAAGTCTACACAAAGAATATAACCACAATCACATACAAGTCATATACAAACAAAAAATATATATGCATGCATGCAATATGCTAAGTGATGATTTTTGAAACTCAACCAAGAAAGTGCATAGTACTGAATTACAAACAAGTCAAAAACTTTCTAAACCAAGTTTATTTGACACTAAAATAATTTCCTAAACAATTTTTATACTCAAAATAGTCCTAAACAAGTTTCTGCAAATAAAAACATTTTAACAGAAACTAAACATTAAACACATTGCATAAACAGAAAGGGCTTGTTCTCCTGATTCCAACGGTATAAAATTTGTCAAATTCTAACGTGTGGATCAAAAGTTATAGCTAAATCAAAATTGGATTCAAATCTGTTTTCAAATTCTGTTTTTTAAACAAACCCTAGCCACGTGTCTGTTTCCTATTGGTGCGTACCGCTTCGCACCAGATCACGCTTGGCTACCGTTGGATCTAACTAACACGCACGGCTCAGATCTAAACTTAACGGTTCGATAAGTGAACTAATCCTACGCGCTGGATCTGGATCTGACGGCTACGAATCAACTGACCAAAATTGAGCGGCGCTAGCGGCGGCGACTAGCAGCGGCGCGTCTGTCAGCGGCGGCGCTGGCGTTCTAGGTCGCGCGGGAGTGGGGGAAGAGGCTTACCAGAACCGCGGTGGTGTGCTGAAGCTCAACGTGGCGGTGGCTTGGCAAGGGGCGCACGGCAGGGGCTGCTGGAGCTCGTCGGAGTCGTGCACGGCGTCGGGTGGTTGCGGTCGGAGTTGTTGCCAAGGTTTCGCGTCGCCCTAGCACGGACCAGAGGGATTAGGAGATGCGCAAGACAGTGGCGAACATCCTCGTATGCAAGAGGGGGCAAGGGGCGCTCGGGACTTACCGCGATTGGTCGCCGGAGTTGAGCAGCGGCTCGGTCGGTTGCGGGCACGAACGGGGACGGCGTCCTGGGTCACGAGCAGGCAAGCGACGGGTGTCAAAAGATGCACGAGCTCATGCTGAGCATAATCGTTTGAATCAGGGGCACAGGGGCGGTTGGGACTCACCGGAATTGCTGTCGGAGTTCGTCGGGACAGCGGCGGCGTCTGGCGAGTTTCGAGCAGCCTGGTGGCGTGGAGAGGGAATTGGTTGAGGGGAAATGGCCGCGAGAAAGAGGGGATTAAATAGGCAGAGGCTCGACAAGAAACGCTCAGTGATTCAATGCCAATTACCTCGCGGAATTAAAGCAGCAACGGGCAACGGCGGATTTCATGCGCGGAATTTTGGGGAAGACGATGACGACGTGGACGGGGCCCGCTTGTCAGCGAAATAAGCAGAGAGGGAGTGAGGTCCGAGCATCATTGACTGCGTGGGTGCGTCTGCGCGTGCAAGAGAGAGAGAGGTGGCCCGGGTGGGCTAGTTGGCTGCGTCTATTGCTGGGCCAACTTCCTGGCGCCGGCCCTTTTCCAATTCTTTTCTCTTTTCTTTTTCTAAATTGATTTTCAGGAATGGTTTTCAAATGATTTCAATTCCTTTTGATTTCAAATCTTTTGGGGATTTTTGCAGTGTGAAACAGTCACAAAACTTGGCATAAAACCATGTGGTCACTTTGAGTTGGCTTGGTTATTTTTGGAAAAACAAAATAACAGGGACACTGCACTTGGTTTGCGAATGTTTGAAAAATGGTTTTTGAAACCATTTCTATTTTGTAAGATTTTGTTCTAACTCCACACTCAAACCAATCAACAAGGGAGACAAACAATCTAGGCTTAAAACCTTCAAGCTCTCAAATGGGGATGGCCATTTGATTTAAGTCTGCTCACATAAAATGATAGCACTATGTGCTTCTGTTTTTCTTGAAATGAGTTTGAAATTGATCTCAAAACTATATGCATGCATGAATGATATGCAATCTTTGAAATCATGATTTTAGGGATGTTACACCGGTCCAGCACGATCAAGTCTAGCACCTCAAAGCAGTGGTGCATCCGTGATCGCACACACGTACGGGTACCCCGACAACCTCCGCGCCCTCGCTCCAGCGAAGCAGTGGAAGCAACAAATCCTTCCAGAAAAATCCACCGGGAACATGTATCTCGCTGATCCGAGACCATGGGGAATTCTAAAGGGGGGAGAGAGATCCTTCGTGAGGAAGTGTGCTTTGAGAGGAGGAGAGGGGGCCTTTTATAGGGGAGAGGGGGCACCCAAGGGGCATGGCGCCCAGCCATGGAGCTGCCCCCACCTCTTCCACATTCATGTGGGTGGAGCTCCCACTCAAAATGAAAAGCCTCCACTCCCATTAAAAAGCCTCCACTCAAAAATCCACTCACATGCATTAAATTTCCACCAAATTTAATGCAAGCTCTCCTTTAAATAAAACTCTTTTATTTATTAAGAATTTTGTTAATTACTTTAATTAACAAACATTCACATAAAACCCCTTACAACATTTCAATTTCACATGCAGAACCAGTTTCAGTAATTTCAACCGAAACAGTTTCGGTGTCTAGTGAAATAAATTCCTACGCTTTCCTTTTCTTTTTCTGGAATATCATTTGCTACGAATGGTGTCAGTATCCCTTAAGTGTGTCACCCTACTGTTCGCGAATAATGTGGACATGATCGAGACCCTTCTCCGATCAATAATCAGTAGCGGGACCTGGAGATCCATACTGACTCCTACACATTCAACGATGACTTCTGTGATCGTGTGAACCTTTTACGTTAGTATCTAAATCCCTTTGTTTCACGATATATTACATATCCGAGATTCGATCATCGATATATCCATACCTAGTTTGATCTCGTTACCGACATGCACTCTTTTCTCGTTCCCGTGATATAACATTCTAGTGATCAAATCACTTGCTTGCAAGCTAATCAATGTGATATCACCGAGAGGGCCGAGAGCATATCTATCCGTCATCGGGATGAACAAATTCCACTCTCGATCCATGGGTCTCAACATAACACTTTAGTAATTCTGAATCCATCTTTATAATCACCCAGTTACGGTGTGACGTTTGATGTCATCTAGAAACTCTTCCGGTGTTAGTGATTGACATGATCTCATGGTCTAAGGATTAGGATCACTTCGTAAGTTGTTATAGCAATATAAACTCAATGACTTTGATCGTAATGCTATACTTCGGATGAATGTTCATCACATCATTACACTAATGTTGTGACCTCGTTATTAACAACATCCAATGTCCATGATCAGGAAACTTTGATCATCATGTTAATCAACGAGCTAGTTTATAAGAGAGGCATAACTAGGAACTTCCTTTTTGTTTATTAAACACACATGTATTAACGTTTCCGTATTAATACAATTATAGCATGTAAAATAAACATTTATCATAAATAAGGAATACGATAATAACCACTTTATTATTGCCTCTCGGGCATATTCCCTTCAGTCTCCCACTTGCACTAGAGACGATAATCTAGTTTGAAAACTTTGCGTATTGAACACCTATGGCTTTATGGTGTTCCATATACGCAACTGCAAGTGGTTAACATAATCTACGGATCTGACACTTTCAAGTTCGTGTATATTTGCATGTCTTTGCGTCTTCACGCATCACTCATTCTCCAATGAGATGGCACTGTATAAATTTGGTCTTTCGGTGAGACCTTTAGTTCCTTGGGGTTTAAAACACGTCGATACAATTGTCATACAATATATCTTTAGTGTTAGCCCGTTGCGAACCACACCTTAGTTTGATAACAAACTACTTGACACAAATTCCTTCCTTTGCTGCTACTATAGCAGTCATATACTTAGCCTTTTTGTTGTAGTATTCGTCACAATGTCTTTAGCTATGGATTTCATCCAAATCCATCATGGAATCTCCTTTCCATTACATTGTGCCACCCATAGTTTAAATTGAGATAAACTTAATTTGTATCTTGTGACAAACCTAGTATCAATGTAATGCTTTCCAATGAACTATTTGTAATTGTTTGTCACCTCTATACAAATATATTCTTAGTTCTTTCAAAAATATCATAAGAATATCCTCACTATCGTCCAATGATCATTTTATGATTCATTCTGGTATATGCTCATAACACTTAGAGCATAGGACATATCTGGATGTGTACATATCATGGTATGATTGATCAAAACATTCTCATGATTTCACTCATCAAGTGTCAAAGCACTTGAATCTTGTTTCACTTATCAAGTGTCAATACACTTGAATCTTGATTCAATTCCTTTCCATGCAACAAGAACTGTTTCTTGTCGTTTCTATATTGAACTCCTTCAATATCTCATATATGTACGTTTGGCACAACCATATTGGCGTCACAGTCTATCCACTATAGACATTCACGCTAAATATTCGGGTTTCGCCTAAGTATTTCATCGAAATGAAATTCTTAACCTTTGTCAATAAAAGATACATCATTTCTAATCAACAAGATGTCATCCACATAATGTATTAGAAATATGTCTCAGCGCTCCCACTTAATTTCTTGCAAATGCAAGCATCTTTATCGTCTCCTGATGAAAACTCCTTTTCATTAAGGTGAAGATTCCAACTCCGCAATGCTTACTTCAACCATTGAAGTTTGCATGCCCTTTTTAGCATCCTTTGAATTAACAAAACCCTTTGGATCGTGTCATGTACACGTCCTAGGTAACCATTCTATTAGAAGAACTTTGTTTTGTTTATTCATCTACCATATACCAAATTATATGTAGTGGTTGCTACTTTAATACGTCCAGACTAAATATCGCTATGAAAGATCAAATCTTATCATAGTCAACTCCTTGAACATTGTCATAAAATACTTTACGACATGTCGACTATTTCATAGATGTGAAACATCCATGTCTGTTTCTTTATAGATCCAAATACGACCGATAGGTTTTTACACCTTTCCGGAGGATCTTCCAAGTTCAAAACTTGATTTCTCGTGTATGGAACTATCACGGATTTTATGGCTTCAAGCCATTTGACGGAGTCAGGGCCCATCATCGCTTCTTTGTATGTGGCCGATTCATCATTGTCAAACAATAATGATTTACTCTCAAATCTCAACATTTGATTGTTTATCCGACCGACTTGGTTCAATAAGAACTTAGATCTCCGTGACCACAACCTTTGAGGAACATAATCTATGAGCATTATGGCAGCCTCCGGAACGATTTTCGGCGCTGCGCAACTCAGCACATTTAGCTAAGGTTCGTTAACCTTATCAAAGCTCTATTGTCCTCCCACTTAACTTTTGCGAAAAATTCCTTTTTCAAGAAACTTCACATTTCAAGCGACAAACCCTTTTGTCCTCGGTGCTATGGAGGAATAACCAATTGTTATTCGAAATAACCTACAAAGACATGTTCATCCGACTTCGATTGTAAACATCTTACTTATGTTTAGCATACCAAAATTTAATAAATGACAACTTGGGTTTTACCCCAAACCATAACTCATATGGTGTCATTTCAATGGATCAAGATGGAGCTCTTTTCAGTGTAAAAGCGGTAGTCTCTAAATCTTTAATCTTTTTAAAACATAATGGCAGTTTTATAAATAACACCTTTGATCCAACCATGTCAAACAAGGTTTCATTACAAATCTCAAACACTCCATACTCCTATGGTGTTTCGGGAGATGTAAATCTAGGTGTTTTGCTAAACTTGCAACTCAAATAAATCCCTTTATGATAAAATCATAATTCATTTATTTTCTTGTTACACTTGTAACTCAAATAAATCCCTTATGATAAAATCATAAACCATTTATTTTCCTGTTACAATGATTTTCACTTCATCTTGAAAGTCTTTGAACATTTTCAAATATTTCACACTTCTTTCTCATTAAGTGAACATTCACTCAAATTTTCGGAGAAAGCATATGAAGTTGAAACCCATCGCTTATGACTACACATAATGGACTACATACATCTATATGTATAAATTCCAATATTTTAGTCGTTCGATCTTCTTTGGCCTTTGAACGAAGTTTTAATTATCCCGGGGAAAGTCTCACAAGCGTCACTTGATCAAATCAAAGACTCCAAAAATCCATGAATATGGAGATTCTTCGTGTTTTCTTTCCAATATAATTTAAATGGCGATGTCACTTCGTAAGTGATCTTTCAATCATTTGTCTTGCGACATTTTAGCATTAGGTTTTATGGATGTGATTTCTCCAACTAGATTTGTAAATCATCCATCTTATATGGAATACGATAATTATTTGAACAACCTTTGTTCTCATAATACCTGGTTCAAATAACAATTATTAAAACAAATCTTGAAGTCAAGCTTTCATGTCAACGAGAAATACAAACAACGGTTTGTTTGTTTTCGATGAACATCATCACATATTCTCTTGCTAGTTATTTAGGTCATTGTGGTTTATGAATTGTGTCGTTCCGTATGAAATTTTATACCAACCAATTTGGTATTCAATACCCAAGAACCACATTGTTTAACAAGCAAAGAATACAACCATAACATGTATATCATTTATATACCTAAATTGGATATTTCCAATCTTTTATTTTCTGCCAAATATATTTTATAGATTCTCTTTCAGCATTTCCTTTTCCTTTTAAAAGAATCTATCAACATCAAAAGTGGCGCCATATACATGACACATAGTCCAAAGCGTGTATATTCAAATAATAATACCTTAGGACTTGCACTTTGAAGTAGATCACCATCATCAAATGATCGGCGTTCTTTCAAAATCCATTCTTTAGTAATCTTTTAGTGTAGTAGACACTTTACATACATCTTCTATTCATCCTTATCATAACGATTTTCATGATCAAGTTATTGTAGCTTATAAAGATGAATCGTAAGTATAACGTTACTTTCCAAAATCCTTTTGGATGATTAGGATGTCTAGCATCTCCAATCTTCGTAAATTCTCATCCAATATGAGAACATATATTATACTCTATCATATTGCAACCAAAACATTATTTCAGATATCGGTATGTCTGCCACACATGATGGTTTCTGAAACAATTCTTTCAGCTCCTAGACAACCTTGATATTTAAAAACAATCAAGAATCATGGAGGCAAACATGATACTTAAGATACTAACACTGGAATTGTTACTCTTGATTTAATACCAATTATTAAATTTCACGGAGTAAATAGAGTTTGCTGAAAGTTTGCAATAGGACTTTAAACTTTAGATTGACACTCAACACAATACGATACCAGTTCGTAAAGTATATATCCAGAATTCTATAGTTCTATTATCTCAAATACAACTATGCATAAGATGGTGAACGAATGCCAATGACTACAACAAATTATGCAAATTCACTTTGATTTAATTTATGATAAATTGAGTTCTACTAATCCAAATTAGAAATAAACTCCCACTCAAAAACGACATCCCTCATGTCTTTTTGGTGATTACATGAACCAAATCCACTACACCAAGTCCGATCATCACGTGAGTCGGTGTAGCTTCAAAGGCATGCATCAAATGGGCATCATATCTACTATATGACTCATGCTTAACCTTTCGGTCCGTGTTCCGAGGCCATGTCTGTACATGCTAGGCTCGCCAAGTAAGAACCTTAGTATTCGCGTGTGTAACTGTCTTACACCCGAGATATGCTCGTGGATTCAAGTACACCCGATCATCACGTGATGTCTTGAAGCGACGAAATATTGTCGGTGCATACTTAAGATGCAATCAAACATCACATATTTATTTAGTGAAATGATATGGTTTCCGCATATGATCTCCATCATGTGCACCGTGGTATGATCTCTATCAAACCTTTATGTGTAAGGCCAAGGTCTATGGAACTTACACGCTATGTGTGTTGTAAGAGTATCATCTCATACTTCTACTTACAACATCACCATATCATAACACTAGCCCAGCAACAATCTAAACTAGACGCCTCTAATTTATCCATTGCAAGTTTTACGTGGCTTAGGGCTTTCGAAGATAGAACCGTTCTTACCTACGAACATGAACCACAACGAGGATAACCAAATTGTTGACAACTCGTTGCAAATTAGATATTGACTATAGTAGGAGAGACAGACACCCGCTAGCCACTTATGCAAAACTAGTTGCATGTCAAGCGTGGAACAGGTCTCGTGTGCGAGGACATGTAAAGTTTGTCCGGGCCGCTTCATCCCACTATGCCACCAATATCCAAAGTACAACTAAGAAGCAATAAAATTATCATCATCGCCCACATACTCATATGTGTACTACCCATGCAAAGTATATACGCATAGATCTGGCTCTGATACCACTGTAGGGTTCGCAGCATAGAAAACAAAAAATTTCCTACGATGGGAACAACTAAGTACCAAGATCTATCTACTAGATACAAGAAACGAGTGGATATACATCCATAGAATACATACCCTCGAAGACCGAATAGCGTTAACGGGGTTGTACTCGTGGATGATGTAGACGAACGGTTGCCGATCTCAAGATCGTGATGAAGTCCATCTGGTCCAGCCGGTCCAGCACGATCAAGTCTAGCACCTCAAAGCAGTGGTGCATCCGTGATCGCACACACGTACGGGTACCCCGACAACCTCCGCGCCCTCGCTCCAGCGAAGCAGCGGAAGCAACAAATCCTTCCAGAAAAAGCCACCGGGAACATGTATCTCGCTGATCCAAGACCATGGGGAATTCTAAAGGGGGGAGAGAGATCCTTCGCGAGGATGTGTGCTTTGAGAGGAGGAGAGGGGGGGCCTTTTATAGGGGAGAGGGGGCACCCAAGGGGCATGGCGCCCAGCCATGGGGCTGCCCCCACCTCTTCCACATTCATGTGGGTGGAGCTCCCACTCAAAATGAAAAGCCTCCACTCCCATTGAAAAGCCTCCACTCAAAAATCCACTCACATGCATTAAATTTCCACCAAATTTAATGCAAGCTCTCATTTAAATAAAACTCTTTTATTTATTTATTCAGAATTTTGTTAATTACTTTAATTAACAAATATTCACATAAAACCCCTTACAACATTTCAATTTCACATGCAGAACCAGTTTCAGTAATTTCAACCGAAACAGTTTCGGTGTCTAGTGAAATAAATTCCTGCGCTTTCCTTTTCTTTTTCTGGCATATCATTTGATCCGAATGGTGTCGTTATCCCTTAAGTGTGTCACCCTATGGTTCGCGAATAATGCGGACAAGATCGAGACCCTTCTCCGATCAATAATCAGTAGCGGGACCTGGAGATCCATACTGACTCCCACACATTCAACGATGACTTCTGTGATCGTGTGAACCTTTTACGTTAGTATCTTAATCCCTTTGTTTCACGATATATTACATGTCCGAGATTCGATCATCGATATCTCCATACCTAGATTGATCTCGTTACCGACATGCACTCTTTTCTCGTTCCCGTGATATAACATTCTAGTGATCAAATCACTTGCTTGCAAGCTAATCAATGTGATATCACCCAGAGGGCCGAGAGCATATCTATCCGTCATCGGGATGAACAAATTCCACTCTCGATCCATGGGTCTCAACATAACACTTTAGTAATTCTGAATCCATCTTTATAATCACCCAGTTACGGTGTGACGTTTGATGTCATCTAGAAACTCTTCCGGTGTTAGTGATTGACATGATCTCATGGTCTAAGGATTAGGATCACTTCGTAAGTTGTTATAGCAATATAAACTCAATGACTTTGATCGTAATGCTATACTTCGGATGAATGTTCATCACATCATTACACTAATGTTGTGACCTCGTTATTAACAACATCCAATGTCCATGATCAGGAAACTTTGATCATCATGTTAATCAACGAGCTAGTTTATAAGAGAGGCATACCTAGGAACTTCCTTTTTGTTTATTAAACACACATGTATTAACGTTTCCGTATTAATACAATTATAGCATGTAAAATAAACATTTATCATAAATAAGGAATACGATAATAACCACTTTATTATTGCCTCTCGGGCATATTCCCTTCAAACTTTTGCTCCAAATGGATGTCGGTGTCTCTTAAGTGTGTCACCCTACGGTTCGCGAATAATGCGGACATGATCGAGACCCCTCTCGGATCAATAATCAGAAGCGGGATCTGGAGACCCATACTGACTCCCACACATTCAACGATGACTTTCTTGTGAGCGTCGGAACCTTTTACGCTAGTATCTTAATCCTTTTGTTTCGCGATATATTACATGTCCGTGATTCGATCATCGGTATCTCCATACCTAGTTTGATCTCGTTACTGACATGTACTCTTTTCTCGTTCCCATGATATAACATTCTAGTGATCAAATCACTTGCTTGCAAGCTAATCAATGCGATATCACCGAGAGGGCCCAGAGCATATCTATCCGTCATCGGGATGAACAAATTCCACTCTCGATCCATGGGACTCAACATAACACTTCAGTAGTTCTGAATCCATCTTTATAATCACCATGTAATGGTGTGACGTTTGATGTTATCAAAAAACTCTTCCGGTGTTAGTGATTGACATGATCTCATGGTCTAAGGATTAGGATCACTTTGTAAGTTGTTATAGCAATATAAACTCAATGACTTTGATCATAATGCTATACTTCGGATGAATGTTCATCACACCATTACACTAATGTTGTGACCTCGTTATTAACAACATCCAATGCCCATGCTCAGGAAACTTTCATCATCTTGTTAATCAACGAGCTAGTTTATAAGAGAGGCATAACTAGGAACTTCCATTTTGTTTATTAAACACACATGTATTAACGTTTCCATATTAATACAATTATAGCATGTAAAATAAACATTTATCATAAACAAGGAATACGATAATAACCACTTTATTATTGCCTCTCGGGCATATTCCCTTCATGTCTATCTACTGTGATAACATGGGCGCCATAGCCAATGCGCAAGAACCAAGGTCACACAAGAAGATGAAGCACATCAAGCTACGTTTTCATGCTATTCGAGAACATGTCCAAGATGGTGACATAAAGATTTGCAAAGTACACACAGATCTGAATGTGGCGGATCCGTTGACTAAACCTCTCCCGAGGGCAAAACATGACCAACACCAAACTGCCATGGGTGTTCGGTATATTACCATGTAATTTAGATTAGTTGACTCTAGTGCAAGTGGGAGACTGTTGGAGATATGCCCTAGAGGCAATAATAAATGTAGTTATTATTATATCTTTGTGTTTATGATAAATGTTTACATTCATGCTATAACAGTATTAAACAAGGAAACATTAATACTTGTGTGATTTGTAAACTAAATTAGAGTCCCTAGTAAAGCCTCTTTATAATACTAGCTTGTTGGTTAATAAATGATTGTGGTTTCCCTATCATGAACATCGAGATGTTATTAACAACAAGATCATATCATTAGGAGAATGATATGATGGACATACTCCTATAGATAAGCGTAGCATAAAGATCAAGTCATTTTAATAGTTCAATTGCTATTTGCTTTCTGATACATAGTAACCTAATTCCTTCGACCATGAGATCATGCATATCACCATCACTGGAAGGATGCTTTGATGACATCAAACACCACACCGTAACTGGGTGGTTATAAAGGTGGCATTGAGTGTTCGGAAAGTATGGGTTGAGACACATAGTTCAAGAGTGGGATTTGTCCATCCATATGACGGATAGATATACTCTGGCCCTCTCGGTGGAATGTCATCCAATTGGCTTGCAAGCATGTGACTGGCTCACAAGGGATCACATATCACGGGAACGAGAAAAGAGTACTTATCAGTAACGAGGTTGAACTAGGTATGCAGAGATACCGACGATCAAAACCTCGGATAAGTAAACTATCGTGAGACAAAGGGAAATTGGTATTGTATGTAAGTGGTTCATTTGATCGCAAAGTAATCGTTGAAATATGTGGGAGCCATATGAATTCCCAGATTCCTCTATTGGTTATTGTTCGGAGAAGTGTCTCGATCATGCCCGCATAATTCACGAACCGTAGGGAGACACACTTAAGGATTCGATGTTGTTGAGTAGTTATGGAATAATGAGTAAGAGACCGAATGTTGTTCAGAGTCTCGGATAGGATCCGGGATATCACGAGGATATCCGAAATGGTCCGGAGAATAAGATTCATATAAGGAAAGTCCTGTTTCGGGGTTGAAGAATGATTCCGGTGTTTTCATCGGGAATGTTCTAGAAGGTTCCGGAAGGTCCAACACTTCGGAGGGGAAGGGTACATGAATGTGTCATAACAAGTTGGAATGGTTGCATCATGTACTAGGTGTCATCGCTGAGCAAAATAAAGGGATAAATCAAATCCTAGTTTGGAAAGTCAAACGCCAATTTGAAAAGTCAAACGGCAAGTTTGCTTGGTGGAGGGAGAGTAGGAAACCTACTTGGGGAGGAGTTCCTCTCCCTCCACCGCCGGCCTTGGAGTACGAGTTGGGGGAGGACTCCCTCCCCCTTGGCCGGCGCCCTCCACCTATAAAAGGAGGGGCAGGGCTGCCCCTCTAGACCTACACCTCTGAAGGGAATATGCCCTGAGAGGCAATAATAAAATGTTTATTATGTGTATTCCAAGTATATGATAGATGTTTATTTTGCATGCTATAATTGTATTAATACGAAAACGTTAATACATGTGTGTTTAATAAACAAACAGAAAGTTCCTAGTTATGCCTCTCTCATAAACTAGTTCGTTGATTAACAAGATGATCACAACATTGGATGTTGTTAATAACGAGATCACAACATTAGTGTAATGGTGTGATGAACATTCATCCGAAGTATAGCATTACGATCAAAGTCATTGAGTTTATATTGCTATAAACAAACTACGAAGTAGTCATAATCCTTAGACCATGAGATCATGCCAATCACTAACACTGGAAGAGTTTCTTGTTGACATCAAACGTCACTCCGTAACTGGGTGATTATAAAGATGGCTTCAAAGCTACTAAAGTGTTATGTTGAGAATCATGGATCAAGATTGGAATTTGTTCATCCCGATGACGGATAGATATGCTCTGGGCCCTCTCGGTGATATCACATTGGTTAGCTTGCAAGCAAGTGATTTGATCACTAGAATGTTATATCACGGGAACGAGAAAATATTGCATGTCAGTAACGAGATCAAACTAGTTATGGAGATACCGATGATAGAATATCGGACATGTAATATATCGTGAAACAAAGGGATTAAGATACAAGCGTAAAAGGTTCTGACGATCACAGGAAAAGTCATCGTTGAATGTGTGGGAGTCAGTATGGATCTCCAGGTCCCGCTACTGATTATTGATCGGAGAAGGGTCTCGATCATGTCCGCATTATTTGCGAACCGTAGGGTGACACACTTAAGGGACACTGGCATCCAGTTGGAGCAAATGTTTCATGCCGAAAGAATAAACAAGCGCGGGAATTTATTTCACTAGATACCGAAACAGGTTTTCGGGTGAAATTGCATAAAGTGGTAATGCATGTGAAGTGGAATTCTAGCAAGGGGTTATTTGTGAATGTTTGTCATTAAAGTAATTGAAAAAAATCTGAATAAAAATAAAAGAGTTTTATTTAATGAGAGTTTGCGTTAAATTTGGTGGAAATTTAATGGGAATTTGAGTGGACTTTTGAGTGGAGGGAATTTAAAGGACATTTTGTGAGTGGATTGTCCACCCACATGAATGAAGGAGGGGAGTGGGCAGCCCCCATGGCCGGCGGCCACCCCCTTGGGTGCCCCCTCCTCCTATAAAAGGAGCCCCTCCTCTCACTTGTCTCTCACACCTCCTCGTGAAGGATCTCTCTCCCCCTCTAGAATTTATCCCCCATGGTCTCGGACTAGCGAGATACATGTTCCTGGTGGATATTCGGCAAGAAAGGGTTGTGCTTCCGCTGCATCGCTGGAGCGATGAGGCGGAGGTTGCCCGGTGTCTTGTACGTGTGTGCGAGCATGGATGCGCTGCTGCTTTGCGGCGCTAGGACTTCCTCTCGATCTTGAGATCGGCAAGAGATCGTCTACATCAACCACGAGTTTAACTCGTTAAGCTTTGTCGGTCTTCAAGGGTATGTTCTCTACGAATATACATCCGCCCGTTGTTTGTATCTAGTAGATAGATCTTGGTACATAGTTCCCATCGTAGGAAATTTTTTGTTTTCTATGCTGCGAACCCTACAGTGGTATCAGAGCCGGATCTATGCGTAGATGCTTTACACGGGTAGTACACATATGAGTATGTGGGCGATGATGATCATGTTGTTGCTCCTTTGTTGTAATTTTTGATATTGATGGCATAGTGGGATGAAGCGGCCCGGACAAACTTTACATGTCCTTGCACATGAGACCTGTTCTACGCTTGACATGCAACTAGTTTGCATAAGTGGCTAGCGGGTGTCTGTCTCTCCTACTATAGTCAATATCAATTTTGCAACGAATTGTCAACAATTTGGTTATCCTCGTTGTGGTTCATGTTCGTAGGTAAGAACGGTTCTATCTCGAAAGCCCTAAGCCACGTAAAACTTGCAATGGATAAATTAGAGGCATCTAGTTTAGATTGTTGCTGGGCTAGTGTTACGATATGGTGATGTTGTAAGTAGAAGTATGAGATGATACTCTTACAACACACATAGCGTGTAATCTCCATAGACCTTGGACTTACACATATAGGTATGATAGTAATCATACCACGGTGCACATGATAGAGATCATATGCGGGAACCATATCATTTCACTAATAAACATGTGATGTTTCATAGCATCTTATATTGCTTGTTTAGCGCTTTGTTAGCATAATAAGATGATCCCTCTTTTAAATATCAAGATAAGAATGTGTTCTTCCTTTAGTATGCACCGATTATGTTTTCGTCGCTCCAAGACATCACGTGATGATCGGGTGTTCTTGGATCCACGATATTTCGGGTGTAAAACAGTTACACACGCGAATACTAAGGTTCTAACTTGGCGAACCTAGCATGTATATACATGGCCTCGGAACACGGACCGAAAGGTTAAGCATGAGTCATATAGTTGATATGATGCCCATTTGATGCACGCCTTTGAAGCTACACCGACTCACGTGATGATCGGACTTGGTGTAGTGGATTTGGTTCATGTAATCACCAAAAAGGCACGAGGGATGTCGTTTTTGAGTGGGAGTTCATTCGTAATATGGATTAGTTGAACTCAATCTATCATACACTTAGTCTAAACTTTACAAATTCTGTTGTAGATGGCACCACCTGCTTTTAATTTCAATGTGTTCATGGAGAAA
Source organism: Avena atlantica (assembly GCA_910589765.1). NCBI lineage: Eukaryota > Viridiplantae > Streptophyta > Magnoliopsida > Poales > Poaceae > Avena > Avena atlantica. The sequence goes on from OU342735.1 coordinate 416,872,684, forward strand.
GAGAAACTTGCAACGAACGGTAGCAACGTTACCGAATGGGCCATGAATTTGAGGATTCTCCTCTCTGCTGCACAAAAGCAATATGTGCTAGAAGCGCCGTTAGGCCCCCCACCTTTAGATGATGCCCCTGACGAGGAGAAGAATGTCTATCAGACTCGTCAGGAGGACCACAACTTAGTTCATTGCGGCATATTGTATGGGCTAGAGCCGGAACTTCGAAAGCGTTTAGAAAATGGCAATGCTTTTGATACAATGGGTGAGTTGAAAATGATTTTCGACACACATGCTGTTGTAGAGAGCTACAACGCTTCAGAAAAGTTCTTTAGCTGCATGATGGAAGAACACAGCTCCGTTAGTGAGCATGTACTCAAGATGTCGGGTTACGCCGATAAGCTTGTGTCCTTGGGAATATCGATTCCCATTGACTTAGGCATCCATCATGTTCTACAGTCTCTGCCACCTAGCTATAAGAGCTTCGTGATGAACTATAATATGCAAGGCATGAAGAAGTTTCTCCCCGAGCTTCTGTCAATGCTTAAAACTGCAGAAGTGGAGATCAAAAAGGAACATCAAGTGTTGATGATCAATAGGAACACTGGTTTCAAGAAAGACAAGAAGGGAAAACGGAAGGGAAGTAAGGGCGACAAGCCTGTTGCCGTGCCTGAAAAGAAACCCCGAGTTGGACCTAAGTCTGATACCGAGTGCTACTATTGTAAGGGGACTGGCCACTGGAAGCGCAACTGCCCCAAGTATTTGGCAGACAAGAAAGCCGGCAAGGCAAACAAAGGTATATATGATATACATGTTATTGATGTGTACTTTACTAGTGCTCGCAGTAGCACCTGGGTATTTGATACCGGTTTAGTTGCTAATATTTGTAACTCGAATCAGGGGCTACGAAACAAGCGACCGCTAGCAAGGGGTGAGGTCAAGATGCGTGTTGGCAATGGATCAAGCGTTGATGTGATCGCCGTCGGAATGCTGCCTCTCCACTTGCCGTCGGGATTAGTTATAAACTTGAATAATTGTTATCTGGTGCCCGCACTGAGCATGAACATTGTATCTGGATCGTGTTTGATGCGAAGTGGTTATTCATTTAAATCCGAGAACAATGGTTGTTCCATTTATATGAATGAAATCTTTTATGGTCATGCACCGATGATGAATGGTTTATTTCTTTTGGATCTCGATAATAATGTTACACATATTCATAATGTTAATGCTAAAAGGATTAAACTAAATGATGATATATCCGCATATATGTGGCACTGTCGTCTAGCTCATATTGGCGTTAAACGCATGAAGAAGCTCCATTCGGATGGACTTTTTGAATCACTTGATTATGAATCATTTGATACATGTGAGCCATGTCTTATGGACAAGATGACTAGAACGCCGTTTTCCGGTTCAATGGAACGGGCGACAGATTTATTGGAAATCATACATTCTGATGTATGTGGTCCAATGAGTGTGTCGGCGCGAGGTGTATATCGTTATTTTGTTACTTTCGCGGATGATTTGAGTAGATACGGTTATATCTACTTGATGAAACACAAGTCTGAAACCTTTGAAAAGTTCAAGGAATTTCAGAATGAAGTGGAAAATCATCGTAATAGAAAGATCAAATTTCTATGGTCCGACCGTGGAGGTGAGTATCTAAGTTACGAGTTTAGCACTCACATGAAAGAGTGTGGAATTGTTTCACAACTCACACCTGCCGGAACACCACAGCGAAATGGTGTGTCGGAACGTCGTAATCGTACTTTATTAGATATGGTTCGATCTATGATGTCTCTGACGGACTTGCCGTTGTCATTTTGGGGCTATGCACTAGAAACTGCTGCATTCACTTTAAATCGGGCACCATCTAAATCCGTTGAAAAGACACTGTATGAATTTTGGTTTGGAAACAAACCTAAGCTGTCATTTCTTAAAGTTTGGGGATGCGATGTTTATGTGAATAAACTTCAACCGTATAAACTCGAAACCAAAGCGGAAAAATGCGTCTTCATTGGATACCCTAAGGAAACTATTTGGTATTCCTTCTATCACAGATCCGAGGGCAAGGTTTTTGTTGCCAAGAATGGATCCTTTCTAGAGAAAGAGTTTCTCGTGAAAGGTGTGAGTAGTCGAAAGGTAGAACTCGAAGAGGTTATGGAACCTTCTCTTCAAAGTATGGCGAGTAGCGCAGCGCCGGAAGTTGTTCCGGAGTTGGCTCCACCTGTTGAAGAGGGCACTAATGATAATGATCATGAAACTCTGAAAGAGAGTACTACCGAACCTCGCAGGTCAAGCAGGACGCGTGCAGCTCCCGAGCTGTACGGAAATCCTATCATGAATTTCATGGTTGATGAAAATGATGACCCTGCGACGTATGAAGAAGCGATGATGAGCCCGGATTCCAACAAATGGTTAGAAGCCAAGAAATCCGAGATGGAATCCATGTATGAAAATCAAGTTTGGAACTTGGTGGACTTACCTCACGACCGAAAGGCCGTGGAGAACAAATGGATTTTCAAAAGGAAAACTGATGCTGATGGTAATGTAACCGTCTATAAAGCTCGACTTGTCGCAAAGGGGTTTCGACAAATTCAAGGAGTTGACTACGATGAGACATTCTCTCCCGTAGCGATGCTAAAGTCAGTTAGGATTATGTTAGCAATTGCTGCATATTTCGATTATGAGATATGGCAGATGGATGTCAAAACCGCGTTTCTCAATGGTAATATTGAAGAAGACTTGTATATGATACAACCAAAGGGTTTTGTCGATCCTAAGGATGCTAACAAGGTGTGCAAGCTTCAGTGATCCATCTATGGATTGAAGCAAGCATCACGAAGTTGGAATCTCCGCTTTGATGAGGTGATCAAAGAGTTTGGATTTGTCCAAACTTATGGAGAAGCTTGTATTTACAAGAAAGTGAGTGGGAGCAATGTGGCATTTCTGATATTATATGTGGATGACATATTATTGATCGGAAATGATATAGATCTTTTAAATGGTGTTAAAAGTTATCTAAACAGCAAATTTTCAATGAAGGATCTAGGTGAAGCGTCATACATATTAGGCATAAAGATCTATAGAGATAGATCTAGGCGCCTAATAGGGCTATCGCAAAGTACATACCTTGATAAGATTTTAAAGAAGTTTAAAATGGAAAATAGTAAGAAGGGGTTCTTACCTATGACACAAGGCACGACATTGAGTAAGACTCAAAGTCCGGCTTCAGCGGAAGAAAGAGAGATAATGGACAAGGTCCCCTATGCTTCAGCCATAGGCTCTATAATGTACGCCATGCTATGTACAAGACCAGATGTGGCACATGCTATTAGTTTGACTAGTAGGTACCAATCGGATCCAGGTTCAGAACACTGGAAAGCGGTCAAGAATATCCTTAAGTACTTGCGAAGAACTAAGGATATGTTTCTTGTATACGGAGGTGAAGAAGAGCTCGTCGCTAAGTGTTATGTCGACGCTAGTTTTGACACCGATCCGGATGACTCTAAGTCTCAATCCGGATACGTATTTCTCATGAATGGCGGAGTGGTTAGTTGGAGGAGCTCCAAACAACCTGTGGTGGCGGGATCAACAACGGAGGCCGAATATGTTGCTGCTTCAGAAGCGGCTCAGGAAGCAGTTTGGATGAAGGAGTTCATATCCGAACTAGGTGTGGTTGCAAACGCGTTGGACCCAATGGTGATCTATTGTGACAACAATGGTGCCATTGCCAATGCCAAAGAGCCAAGGTCTCACAAGCATTCCAAGCATATTAAGCGCCGGTTTCACTCCATCCGCGAGCATGTCAAGGATGGAGATATAAAGATTTGTAAAGTACATACGAATCTCAATGTAGCAGATCCGTTGACTAAAACTCTCCCTAGAGCAAAACATGATCTACACCAGAACTCCATGGGTGTTAGATACATCACAATGTAACTAGATTATTGTCTCTAGTGCAAGTGGGAGACTGAAGGGAATATGCCCTGAGAGGCAATAATAAAATGTTTATTATGTGTATTCCAAGTATATGATAGATGTTTATTTTGCATGCTAAAATTGTATTAATACGGAAACGTTAATACATGTGTGTTTAATAAACAAACAGAAAGTTCCTAGTTATGCCTCTCTCATAAACTAGTTCGTTGATTAACAAGATGATCACGGTTTCCTAATCATAGACATTGGATGTTGTTAATAATGAGATCACAACATTAGTGTAATGGTGTGATGAACATTCATCCGAAGTATAGCATTACGATCAAAGTCATTGAGTTTATATTGATATAAACAAACTACGAAGTAGTCATAATCCTTAGACCATGAGATCATGCCAAACACTAACACCGGAAGAGTTTCTTGTTGACATCAAACGTCACTCCGTAACTGGGTGATTATAAAGATGGCTTCAAAGCTACTAAAGTGTTATGTTGAGAATCATGGATCAAGAGTGGAATTTGTTCATCCCGATGACGGATAGTTATGCTCTGGGCCCTCTCGGTGATATCACATTGGTTAGCTTGCAAGCAAGTGATTTGATCACTAGAATGTTATACCACGGGAACGAGAAAAGAGTGCATGTCAGTAACGAGATCAAACTAGGTATGGAGATACTGATGATCGAATCTCGGACATGTAATATATCGTGAAACAAAGGGATTAAGATACAAGCGTAAAAGGTTCCGATGATCACAGGAAAAGTCATCGTTCAATGTGTGGGAGTCAGTATGGATCTCCAGGTCCCGCTACTGATTATTGATCGGAGAAGGGTCTCGATCATGTCCGCGTTATTCGCGAACCATAGGGTGACACACTTAAGGGACACTGGCATCCAGTTGGAGCAAATGTTTCATGCCGAAAGAATAAACAAGCGCAGGAATTTATTTCACTAGATACCGAAACAGGTTTTCGGGTGAAATTGCATAAAGTGGTTATGCATGTGAAATGGAATTCTAGCAAGGGGTTAGTTGAGAATGTTTGTCATTAAAGTAATTGACAAAATTCTGAATAAAAATAAAAGAGTTTTATTTAATGAGAGTTTGCATTAAATTTGGTGGAAATTTAATGGGAATTTGAGTGGACTTTTGAGTGGAGGGAATTTAAAGGACATTTTGTGAGTGGAGTGTCCACCCACAAGAATGAAGGAGGGGAGGGGGCAGCCCCCATGGCCGGCGGCCACCCCCTTGGGTGCCCCCCCCTCCTCCTATAAAAGGAGCCCCTCCTCTCACTTGTCTCTCACACCTCCTCGTGAAGGATCTCTCTCCCCCTCTAGAATTTATCCCCCATGGTCTCGGACTAGCGAGATACATGTTCCCGGTGGCTATTCGGCAAGAAAGGGTTGTGCTTCCGCTGCATCGCTGGAGCGAGGAGGCGGAGGTTTCCCGGTGTCTTGTACGTGTGTGCGAGCACGGATGCGCTGCTGCTTTGCGGCGCTAGGACTTCCTCTCGATCTTGAGATCGGCAAGAGATCGTCTACATCAACCACGAGTTTAACTCGTTAAGCTTTGTCGGTCTTCAAGGGTATGTTCTCTACGGATATACATCCGCCCATTGTTTGTATCTAGTAGATAGATCTTGGTACATAGTTCCCATCGTAGGAAAAATTTTGTTTTCTATGCTGCGAACCCTACAACCTCCACCACCCAAAACCCTAGCCCTAGCCGCCGGCCCTCCTACAGCCGCCGCGGCCCTAGGGCAAACCCTAGCCGCCGACTTGGGGCTTTCCCCAAGCCCTAGCCGCCGTCCTAGCCCTCTCTCCTTGGTGTGTCTAAACCCTAGATCACCGAGGCCTCTCTCATAGTCCACCATACTCGCTCCGGCTTAAGGCGAAGCCCTGCGAGATCTCCCCTCTACTTCCGGTACCACGCCGTCATGCTGCCGGAATCGCGAGGAGAGTGCTACAACCTCTGTTGCCTGCTGGAACAAGGGAGAGGAAGGTCTTCAACGAGTACCGAACGTGTGACCGACTGCGGAAGCGCTGCCGGAACGCAGTGCCGGAAGGATCGTCTACACGATCTTGAGATCGGCAAGAGTACGACTACATCACCCACGAGAATCCGCTCTCGTTAAACACTTTGGAATCTTCGAGGGTGAGTTATTCTATCGACTCGTTGCTACAATCTAGTAGATAGATCTTGGATTATTTTTATTTATGCGGTAGAATTTTTTTGTTTTCCATGCTAAGAACCCCTACACCATGTAGTATCTAGATGGTTGTATCTCCTCCTTTATGCTTTCATGTATAGATCTCGTGAGCTCCGTTCATGATCAAGATCTAATCTATTTGTAATCATGCATATTATGTTTGCGGGGATCCAATGGATATTGAGATTATTATGTTGGTTTGATTAATAGTTTTATCTTTATGATTCTATCATGTATGTGTTGTTTGTGATCTTGCATGCTCTCTGTTGCTAGTGGTTATCTTGGCCAAGTAGTTGCTAGTGACTCCAAGAGGGGGTATTTATGCTCGATAGTGGGTTCATGCCTTTAGTTTCCAAGGGAAGTGACAAAAATCTCTTCGGTTGTAGATGTGCTGTTGCTACTAGGGAGAAAACAACGGTCTCTTGTTCATGGAACATGTGGACTGTTTACCTTACACACTTTGCTTAAAGCAGTTGTCTGTTGCTTGCAACTTAATACTGGAGGGGGTTCGGATGATAACCTGAAGGTGGACTTCTAGTCATAGATGCAGTTGGATGACCGTCTATGTATATAGTTGTATTGCCCAATCAACTTCATAGGATCTTTCTGGCTAGTAATTGCATTGTTATGACTTGCTAAGTTCCTGTCAATTGCCTCGCTATAATATGTTTACCCTTCATGCCATGTTGTTTATCTAAGGAGAGCACCTCTACTGAACTATGGACCCCGGTCCAATCTTTACCATTGATACATCTTCCATTGTTACCTGTTTACTTGCTGCAAACCATTACCTTCCACACCATACATTTAATCCTTTGTTACAGCAAACTGGTGAGCTTGACAACCTCACTGATTCGTTGGGACAAAGTCTTGAGTTTGTGTTGTGTAGGTCTCCGTGTTGCTTGCAACACCTGTGTGACGTTTCCTTCCTCCTTCTAGTTAGATAACCTCGGTCTCTACTGAGGGAAGACTTGCTATTGTGCTCATCACACCTTGCTCTTGGGGTTTCCAACGAAGAGCTCCCACATCAAGAGGGAGCCATCAACAAGTTTTCTAGCACCGTTGCCGGGGAGGCTAAGGACATCATCACTAGGGGAGTCCTTCACTTCCTTTCTATTTACTTTGTTTTTAGTTTGCTTTTTTTCTTTTGCTTGGTTTTGTTTGCCTCTTTCCAAAAAAACCAAAGAAAATAGTCTAGTTTGGTTTGCTTGCCTTATTCAAAAACACAAAAAAAATAGTTCCTGCTCTAGCTGCTGCTGTTTTTGGCTTGCCCACCTTTGCCAAAATGAACTCCGCTGAGAACACCAAGTTGTGTGACTTCACTAGCACCAACAACAATGATTTCCTAAGAACTCTTATTGCTCCAACTACTCCTGATGCTACCTTTTATGAAATTAAGCCTGCTTTGTTGAATCTTGTGATGAGAGAGCAATTTTCTGGTGTTGGTTCTGATGATCCTGCTGTCCATCTTAATAGCTTTGTTGAACTTTGTGAGATGAAAAATTATAAGGATGTAGATGGAGATATTATTAAGCTCGGCCTTTTTTCCTTTCTCCTTGAGGGGAAAAGCTAAAGAATGGTTGCTATCTTTGCCTAAAAATAGTATTGATTCTTAGACTAAGTGCAAAGATGCTTTTATTGGAAAGTACTATCCTCCTGCTAAGATTATTGCTATGAGAAGTGACATTATGAAATTTAAACAACTTGATAGTGAACATGTTGCTCCTGCTTGGGAAAGAATGAAATCTTTGGTTAAAAATTGCCCTACTCATGGACTCACTGCTTGGATGATTATCCAGACTTTTTATGCAGGTTTGAACTTCTCCTCAAGAAACCTGTTGGATTCTGCTACTGGAGGTACCTTCATGGGCCTCACTTTGGGTGTTGCAACAAGGCTCCTTGATAATATGATGGTTAACTACTCTGAATGGCATGTTGAGAGAGCTCCACATGGTAAGAAGGTAAATTCTGCTGAGGAAACTTCCTCTTTGAGTGAAAAGATTGATGTTATTATGGCTATGCTTGTTAATGAGAAAGCTCCTCTAGATCCTAATAGTGTTCCCTTAGCCTCTTTGGTTTCTCAAGAAGAGCAAGTTGATGTGAACTTCATTAGAAACAACAATTTCAACAACAATGCCTACAGGAATAATTTTGGTAGCAACAACAATTATAGGCCTTATCCTCCTAATGATGGAAATTCCTATGGAAGCTCTTACAATAATGCTAGAAGTGCCCCCTCTTAACTTGAAGTCATGCTCAAAGACTTTATTAGTAAACAAACCACTTTCAATAAGACTATAGAGGAAAAGCTTTTAACTGTTGAGAAAAATATATCCTCTTTGTCTGAAACTCAAACTTCCTTGGTTAATAAAATGGCTACTAAACCTGAAACTATGGAAAACACCTTTGCTACTGCTCATGCCATACAGGTTACTATAGATGAAAATGTTAGGCTGTTAGCTCAACTTCATGCTAAGTGGGAAGTGAAGCTGAAATTAATAGAAACAATAGTGTGTGCACTATCACCACTAAACCACAAGTAGCCCCTATTCCTCCTCCTACTATGCCTACCACTAGTGATGCTAAGTTTGAATTTGATATTGATGGTTGCAATATTTCTGAAGTGATTATGTTCCTACAAAATCTTGCTAGAAGTCCTGATGCTAGTGATATGCATGTTGCCTTTACCAAACAAATTACAGATGCTCTTGTTAAGATTAAGAAAGATAAGCTAAAACAAAAGGCTTCTATTCCTAGGAAAGTAGAAGATAGTTGGGAACCCATTATTAATATGCAAGTGAATTACTTTGATCTCAAAGCTTCATGTGATCTTGGTTCTAGTGTCTCTATTATGCCTAGGAAGATTTATGAAATGCTTGATTTGCCACCACTAGAAGATTGTTATTTGGATGTCCCACTCAATCATAATGCTAAGAAGAAACTCATGGGGAGTATTAATGATGTTCTCATTATGGTTAACAATGCTTATGTCCCTGTTGATTTCTATATTTTGGATGTTGAATACAATGCTTCTTGTCCTATTACTTTGGGAAGACCTTTTCTTAGAATAGTTGGTGCTATCATTGATATGAAAGAAGGCACCATTAAATATCATTTTCCATTCAAGAAAGCTATTGAACACTTCCCTATGAGAAGAGGGAAGTTGCTTTCTGCTCCTCCTTTCAAAGCAAGATTTGATGTTAATGCTTCTTCATTTGAAAATACTTGATTCTTCTTGCTTCTTGTGCCTAACTTAAAGGCGTTAAAGAAAAGTACTTGTTGGGAGATAACCCAAGAGTTTCCTTGAGTATTGGAAGTTATTACTTCTGCAATGACCTCTCCTTATCTTTTTGTTTTCTTTTTGTGCCAAGAATGACCTCTAATGAGAGGGAAGTAAGATTTTGGGAGTTGCTGTCCCGAAACAGATTTCTGTCCTCCACCAAAAACAATCGTGAGGAGTCTATGTAACTCAGATTGAGATGAAATTTTATGAATAAATCCCCATGTATGTTAGATAACTTTCGTTAGTTCAACACTTTTTTATTTGAGCAACATAAGATATTCTAAAAAAATCTTTTCTACCTGCTGTTATATTTTGACAGATTTCTGCCATTATTTGCATTTGCTTCTTATTGATTCCTTTTTGAGCTCTCTTTAGATGAATTGAGATTTTTGAAGGAGTTACTACAGTAGCTTGTGTTTTTAGTAAAAATCCTTGTTGTTCCAAAGCTTTGACAGAGGTCTAATGTCTCTTGAATACACTAATGTTGCTAATGAAGATTGTGTGAAGTTTTGTATGAAGGAAAAATTTTAGGTGTAGAGAGAGAATGATGCAATGAGATGAAGAATGGACAAAAGCTCAAGCTTGGGGATGCCACCATGGTGTCACCCCAAGAAATATCCAAGAGATAGAAGCGTCAAATCTTGGGGATGCCCAAGGCATCCCCTTCTTCATCAATAAAAAGCTCATGTCTGTCTAGACACTTCGTTTTTATTGTTTCATGCACAATTGTGTTGTTCTTGGAGAGTCTTAGTTTTTGTTTGCTTTGATTAGTTTGTTTAGTTTGCTTTAGTAGTTTGGACCCCCGTTCTCTCTGTGTTGTTTTGCAAATAAGTTTGCTTGGTGTTTGGAAAGGAGTAGTAAGTTCTTGCTTGAAGTGCAAGAGGAGTTTGCATTAACTGTGACTTAGACTTTAGCAAGATATGCTAGGTGTTGTTTTAGCATTATGCTTAGTGATTATTGCTATAACATGTATTGTTCCAAACAATTGGGATTGCTTAGTGTGTCTTGAAGAAATTATGTGTTGTTTTAGCATGCAAAAGCATAGTATTGTGGTATTCTCCTTTGATGTTTTGCTTGGGTTGACTTGGCACATGCTCACACCATGTTATGACTATGACAAGTCACCATTAGCCTCTATGATCATTTAGTCCTTGACTTGTAGTACCACTCTTTGCTTTGATTAGTATGCTTTGTTGCATTGCATGATTTGGCCATTATTGCTCTCTTAGTTGGTTGCTCCCGGTCTTTTGCTAGACTCCACTTGTATGAGTAAGCTCTACTCATGCTTCCAACTCCCAAGAAACCAAGTTATTCCAAAGTGTCCACTATAAATTCCTATGCATGGTGTGTTACACCATTCCAAGTATATTCTTGTTTTATCTATCTTCCAATTAAAAAATTACTTTGCTATGTGAAAACTTAGTGATTAAAGCCCTCACGAACTTGATGGCACACTTTATTCTTTACCCCTAATAAACTTGAACCATTATGACAACTTTGTTGTATATGCTTGCACTTATAAGTTGGAATTAGCAGAACCGTGCTGACACGAGGAACGTTTTCAACATTGCACTTGTACCTTCTTGTACTCAGTTGATATCATGTTCTTTTGTCTATGGATGTCACCGGTGTGAAATAAAGAGGGAACTTGTAAGTCCATGGAGTTTGTATCCTATGTTACAGAAATGCCTGTGCCGTTAGCCTAAGCCATGCCTAATCATGGTGGAAACTTGCAGTATCACCATAGTAACATCTATGAAGCATTCTTCTTATAAAAAAGAGACACATTGAGAAAAGAGGAAAGAGAGAAAAAAAAGCACCATATTCCCATGGTACATAATAAGAATTACTGAGATGCTCATTGTCTGCTTGCCTTGTCATTTTGGTAATGGGAAAGCTCCTGTACCATGTGCAAAGGGTACCCCGTTGGCGGTTCTCAATGATATGAAAATACTTACAGTGACAAGAACTTACATGGACCCAAAGTTGAGTATGCATGAGGTGTGTCCCTCGTATTCAAGGGACATGAGATTGCCAGCTTATACTTCATCAAGCATATACTCCAGCTCTGCCACTTTAACCTTCACCACTTCAAGATCCTTATGATAGGGGAAATGAGGGCTGAAAGCTAACTAGTACCATAATTTTTGGAAGCTCTTTTTGGAACTTCTAATCCCTGCTTCCTTTACAAAAAGGCCTTCCTTCCACCATTATTGAGTCTCCACCTTCTACCTTTAGGCACCATTAAGAGAGCATAGTTGTCATTCTGTGTGCAGTGTTCCAAAGCTTATTAATTGATGCATATTGTGATATTACTTGCTCTTGTGCTACTTGTTTCTAGTCACCCTTGTGAACTTTGCAGATGTCCTATGCATTATATTGCTACTCTATGACGGACAAGCTGATTGCCACTATGCTATGTTTTTGCATGTGAAACAAACAAACGTTTTTCAATGCATGTTATTCATGATCTTTGTTTGTAGCTTGCCATGTTGCATGCATAGTTACTATGTCCTATTGTTAGAACTCCATCTTTCATGCACATGTTTAGATTTCTTTGATCCCATATTTCAATGCTTGCAAATGGTTGGATCTTTATTGTGAGGGTGCATGTCACCTCAAAAATTATTCTTTTATCACTTACCTACTCGAGGACGAGCAGGAGTTAAGCTTGGGGATGTTGATACGTTGGAAACGTATCTATAATTTTTGATGCTCCGTGCTTGTTTAGTATCTACTTTGATTTACTTGTCCACACTTTGAGGTGCTTTTTACATGTTTTCTGGTACTAACCTATTAACAAGTTGCAACAGTGCCAGATGCCTGTTTTCTGCTGTTTTTGGTTTCAGAAAAGTTAGTAAAGAAATATTCTCGGAATTGGATGGGACAAACGTCAAAGTCAGTAACTTTTCGTGGGGAACAAGAAGTCCAGAGGAGAGACGAGGAGGCGTGCCAGGGCGGCTAAACACCCCTAGACGCGGGTGGGCCCTACCCCGCGCCTGGGTAGGGTTTGCCCCCTCTGGCCGCCGCCTCGGTCTCCCCCTTCGCCTATAAGAAGCCCCCGATGCAGAAACCCTGACTACCCGATCATAAATCCATGAAACCGTTAGTAGCCTCCGCCACCATCGTCCCTAGATCAGGGGGATCTGAAGCTCTTCCCGGTACCCTGCCGGAGGGGAGATCATCCCGGAGGCCTTCTCTCCAGTATGATTCGTGAGTAGTTCCACCTTGGACTATGGGTCCATGTAGTAGCTAGATGGTTGTATCTCCTCCTTTGTGCTTTCATGTATAGATCTTGTGAGATATGTTCATGATCAAGATCTAATCTATTTGTAATCATGCATGTTGTGTTTGCGGGGATCCGATGGATATTGAGATTATTATGTTGGTTTGATTAATGGTTTTATCTTTATGATTCTATCATGTCTGTGTTGTTTGTGATCTTGCATGCTCTCCGTTGCTAGTGGTTATCTTGGCCAAGTAGTTGCTAGTGACTCCAAGAGGGGGTATTTATGCTCGATAGTGGGTTCATCCCTCTAGTTTCCAAGGGAAGTGACAGAAATCTCTCCGGTTGTAGATGTGCTGTTGCTACTAGGGAGAAAACAACGGTCTCTTGTTCATGGAACATGTGGACTGTTTAACTTACACACTTTTCTTAAAGCAGTTGTCTGTTGCTTGCAACTTAATACTGGAGGGGGTTCAGATGATAACCTTAAGGTGGACTTCTAGTCATAGATGCAGTTGGATGACGGTCTATGTATATTGTTGTATTGCCCAATCAACTTCATAGGATCTTTCTAGCTAGTAATTGTATTATTATGCCTTGCTTAGTTCCTGTCAATTGCCTCGCTATAATTTGTTTACCCTTCATGCCATGTTTTTTATCTAAGGAGAGCACCTCCAGTGAACTATGGACCCCGGTCCAATCTTTACCATTGATACATCTTCCACTGTTACCTATTTACTTGCTGCAAACCATTACCTTCCACACCATATGTTTAATCCTTTGTTACAGCAAACCGATGAGCTTGACAACCTCACTGATTCGTTAGGACAAAGTCTTGAGTTTGTGTTGTGCAGGTCTCCGCGTTGCTTGCAACACCTGTGTGACGTTTTATTCCTCCTTCTGGTTCGATAACCTCGGTCTCTTCTGAGGGAAGATTTGCTGCTGCTCATCACACCTTGCTCTTGGGGTTTCCAACGAAGAGCTCCCACATCAAGAGGGCGCCATCAGTCCCATCTGGCCAACTGCTTGGCTACTTCATCTCCCAACGAGGAATTGAGGCGAACCTGAAGAAAATCTGGGCCATACTGGCCATGGAGAAACCAAAGAACCTCAAAGTTGTCCAGCAGCTAGCTGGGAGCATCGCGGCGCTGAGCAGATTCATCAGCCGCATAGGTGAGAAGACCTTGCCTTTCTACCAGCAGCTACGCAAAGCAGAAAAATTCGAGTGGACACCTGAAGGAGACGACGCATTCAAAGATCTGAAGCGACTTCTCTCCACCTTGCCTGTCCTGGTTACACCAAAGGAACGCGAGCCTCTACTGCTATACATAGCATCCACACATCAGGTGGTAAGCACCATGCTCATGGTAGAACGACCCAAAGATGGCAAGACCCATGGGGTCTACTACCTCAGCGAGGTCCTGGCGCCAACAAAACATAGGTACCCTCACTACGAGAAACTCGCCTACGGCATGTTCATGACGGCTCGTCGGCTGAGCCACTACTTCCAGGAGCATCAGGTTATGGTCATTAATGAGGCGCCATTGAACAGCATCCTGAACAACCCCGAAGCTATAGGACGCGTAGCCTGTGGGGCATCGAGCTGTCCCCTCTAGAAATAGTCTATGAGAAGCGCCACACAATCAAATCTCAGGTCCTCCCGGACTTCCTCGTCCACTGGATGGAGCTACAGCTGCCTAATACCCCGGATATGACGCAGTCATGGACGATGCACTTTGACGGCTCCAAGCGCGAGGCTGGAGCAGGAGTCGGTGTCATACTGACGTCCCCGCAAGGCGACAAGATGAAATACATCCTCCATATGAAATTTCGCGCCTCCAACAGCGAAGCCGAATACGAGGCCCTCATCCACGGCATGGAGATGGCCAAGATCTGCGGTGCATTGCGCCTAGTCATCTATGGTGACTCGAACCTCGTTGTCCAGCAGACGATGAACGAGTGCGACGCTCACGCCGCTAACATGATCGCGTACCACGCGCTCTATAACTCACTCGAAGGAGACTTTAATGGCTGCGAGCTTCGGAACGGTGGATGAGAAAGCAACGAAGAGGCCGATAGACTCGCCAACATCGGCTCCACCTACGCGCGGGTGCCACCAGGTGTATTCCTTGAACAAATCTGTGTGTCTTCCATCAAAAGGAAATTCCCCAAGGGATCACCCGAAGAAGCAGAGCACTCGGGGGCTGCGCTGCCCGAAGGACAGGAAGGACCTGGAAAACTCGACACGGAGGTCGTGTTGGTCAACCTGATGCAGGTCATGTCAATCGAAGAAACATGGACGCAATAGTACCTTCGGTACCTGATAAATAGAGAATTGCCTAATGAAGCGACGGATGTCGGGTGCATATCTCGCCGGTCTAAGGCCTTCACCATCATCAATGGTGAGCTGTATAAGCGCAGCATTTCGGGTGTACTCCAAAGGTGTGTCACCATCGGTGACGGCAAAACCATCCTCCAAGACATCCACGAGGGCATCTGCGGCCATCACGTGGGCACCCACGCTGTTAGACCCCTCCTTTATAAAGGAAAGGATCCCTGTGATTGCAATGCTAGTCCCTGGATCAATGCTAGCATCCACAGTTTAAGATGAAGTACACAGATACAAAGGTCGTTTATTACATTCATTCCAGAGATAAAACATAGTCTTTTACAACTCAGGGCCAAAGGCCTAATACAAGAGTCTATGGAATAAGTAAATAAACATAAGTCTTCATCTTCATGTGCCATAGGCAAGCATGTTGAGTGTAGACTCATGAATCCTACTCATCATCGGAGTAACCTGCAACATCACAAGTTACAGCCACAGAGGGTCAATACTTTGGAATAGTATTGGCAAGTGATACCTTAGTATATTTTAGGTGGACTATATTACTATATGCATTTTGGCTAAGTGTAGCTTGGCTTGCTTTGCTTGAAAATAAGTTTTACCTATTAGTTGAAATCACTAAATTTTTCTTTGTCAAAACATTCCCAAAGAAACCACCAATAGACATTCGGGTCCTTCACCCTTGTTCACCCACAAATTTTTACTTAGAAGTTGGAGTGATGAGATTCTTGTAGCTTCCATGTCTTGATGCTCAAATAGTCCATTGCCTTGGACAAGGCTAAGTACTTAGGTTTTCCATCTACAGAGGTTGTGCACTTTCCCCACCAGACTTGGTTTCCCAAGACAGGACCTTTCAGAAGCCTTTCCTTAGTCAAAATGGACGCGCTCCAACCTATCATCCCAACTACCACCAACTGTCCAAGTGACTAAGTTCTAGCTACCTATATGATCAAGGCAGAGCCCATATTGCCAAGTGGTTGCACTGTAAGCTTTCTCAACACTTGGCCTCCAAATCCCTTTGTGCCTGGGTGGCATACCACAAGTGAGATACACAACCCAAGTCCATGGCCTTGTGTAACCACTCAACATAACCCAATCTTTCCATTCCACCCAGGAGGTCCATTTGACTTAGTTGTTTTATTAGGAAAGCATAAGTCTCTTGACTTAGAAATATTTTCATCATAATAAGTATAGATGTTCACCACCCTTGTTTGCTAAGTAGCTAGGCTAAGCATGTTATGGTATCTTATCTTAGGAAAATTCCCTAGCAAATCTACCATTCTACACTAGTTAGGATTTCCCATCTTGACATTAGGCAAAGATAGCATGCAAGACTTAGCAAAATATCTAATGCTAGTACAAAACATAGGATAGATATATTCATGAAAATATCACTTGCCTTGGTAGTGGGGAGAGTAGCACTCTTCACAATCACAATCACTAGCAAAATCTACAAGACAAATTATCACATTCAATTTCACACAATTTATTCAATCAAAAATAATATGAATGCATGCATGCAAGAATTTTACTAAGTGGTGATTTTGGAAATTTTACTTAGCATGTGCATGCTACTGAAACATAACAGGACACCAAATTTACCATAACAAACTTATTTAACATTAAAACCAATTATCAAAACAAATCTATACTCAAAATAGCTTTAAATATGATTCCACAAATAAAGTCATTTTAATGGTTACTATTTGTTAAACTAATTGAACATTCAGAAAGGTCTGGTTTCACTGAATCCAACGGTATAAAATTTGTAAAATTCTAACGTGGCATTCAAAAGTTATAGCAGTTTGAAGTTTGAATCTAAATCGGGTTTTAAATTCTGTTTTTGATTTAAACCTTGCCACGCGTCGCAACCTCACTGGCGCGTACCGCTTCGCGCGGATCGAGCGCTGCGGACCGCACGATATAAATGAGATCTGGCGGCTCAGACACACGCGTACCCCTTCGGCCTAGATCTATCCTAGCCATACGATGCAGATCCAACGGTCCAAACCCTCAAACCATAAACGGGCGGCGCTGGCGGCGTTAACTAGCGGCGGCGCGTCTGACTACGGCGGCGCCGGTGTTCTACATCGTCCGCGAGAGGGAGAGGAGTATTAACAGGTTTGCCGGAGGCTGCTGAAGCTCGTCGTGGTACTGGCTTGCGGAGGGGCGCTCGGAGATGGGCTCTAGATCTCGTCGGAGTTGCGTCTGGCGTCGGGTGGGTGTTGTCGGAGTCGTTGCCGAAGTTCTGCGTCGCCCTAACACGAACCAATGGGTTTAGGAGATGCGCAGGACAATTGCGAACACGCTCGGGTGAATAAGAAAGCAAGGGGCGCTCGGAACTTACTGAGATTGCTCGCCGGAGTTGGGGTGGTCGTCGGGTGCTTACGGCGTCAAGCGAACACGTCGACCTGGGGCAGTACAGGATGCTATGATGTGGTTAGAAGGTGCGCAAGAGGATTACTAAGTGTCTCGAACGATCCAGAGGGGAAGGGGCGCACGGAGCTCACCTGAATCGGTCGCCGGAGTTGCTCTGTCTGCGGTGGTTTTGAGCGAGTCGTGGGCAGCCTGGGGGCGTGAGTGTGGAATTGACTGGGGGAAAATGACTGCGAGGAGGTGGGGATCTTATAGCCGGTGCCTCGACAGGAAACGCCCGTGTTTTAATGCCCAATTAAGCCGCGCCATTACCGGCAGTCACTGCAGCTGCGACGTGGTCGCGGGCGAGGTTTGGGGAAGACGATGACAGCGTGGACAGGGCCCGCTCGTCAGCGATGTGCGCGAAGTGAGTGTGGGGTCCGTCTGTCAGTGGCTGAACGCGTGCGCTTGCGCGTGAGAGAAGGAAAAGAAATCCCCGGGTGGGCTAGTTGGGCTCGATCCTTTGCTGGGCCAGATAACTGGCGCTCGGCCCTTTTCCTTTGTTCAGTTCTTTTTCTTTTCTAATTCAATTTTCTGATTAGGTTTTCAAATAGTTTCAAAAACAATTTGAATTCAAATCTTTCTGAGGTTTTGCAGGGTGAATTGGTCTCAGAAATAAGTCAAGGCTCATGGGGTTGTCTTGCAAAGGCTTGATCAGTCTTGGATTTCAAACAACCAGAGACTTTGCACTATTTTGCAAGTGTTTGAAAATAGAGGTTTTGAAATTATTTCTAATTTGAAAATTTTGGTTTAAACTTTTACACCTAATCTTTCCAGTAGTGGGGCAAGCAAACAAGTTCCTTAACATTTAAGTTTCAAAAGGTGATAGCCTAATGAGTGAAATTTACTCACATGAAATCATAGTACAAGCTTCTGTTTTTGAGAAGAACCCTAAATGATGATGAATGCTTAGATGATATGAATGAGTTTTGGAATATGAATTTAGGGATGTTACAAATCTAACCCCCTTAAGATGAATCTCGCCCTCGAGATTCGGATTGGCTAGCAAATAGGTGAGGGTGGTCTTTCCGAAGATCATCTTCTGTTTCCCATGTTGCTTCCTCTTCGGGGTGATGATTCCATTGCACTTTGCAAAACTTGATAGTTTTAGTCCTTGTGACTCTTTCTGCGGTCTCAAGTATCTTGACAGGCTTTTCTTCATAGGTGAGATCACTTTCTAGTTGGACTTCTTCCAAAGGTATGGTATCCTTCAGAGATGATTCCTCCATCTCTGGGTGACACTTCTTAAGCTGACTCACATGAAACACATTATGGACAGCTGACAGAGATTCTGGCAATTCAACTTCATATGCAACTTCTCCCTTGCGACTTAGAATCTTGAATGGACCAACATATCTTGGTGCCAACTTTCCTTTGACTCCAAATCTTTTCACTCCACGGAGTGGTGATACTCTGAGATAAGCTCTATCCCCAACTTCGTAGGTGACTTCTCTACGCTTAGAATCCGCGTAGCTTTTCTGTCGGGATTGTGCTACCTTCAACCTGTCTTTAACCAATTTGACTTTCTCTTCGGCGTCTTTGATAAGATCAGGTCCAAATAAGCTTCTTTCTCCCACACCATTCCATAACAATGGGGTGGTACACTTCCTTCCGTAGAGTAACTCAAACGGTGCCATTCCAATACTAGATTGATGGCTGTTATTGTAGGAGAACTCTGCGTAAGGCAAGCTTTCATCCCAACTTGCTCCATAATCTAAAGCACATGCCCTCAACATATCTTCAAGAATATGGTTAGTCCTTTATGTTTGTCCATCAGTTTGAGGATGAAAAGCAGTGCTGAATTCGAATCTCGTTCCTAAGGATTCATGAAGCTGTCTCCAAAAGTGAGAAGTGAACTGAGTTCCTCTATCTGATACAATACTCTTAGGTACACCGTGAAGGCATACAATCCTGCTCATGTATATTTTAGCTAACTTGGCACTCGTATATGTTGTCTTCACGGGTATAAAATGAGCCACTTTAGTTAGGCGATCCACTACTACCCATATGGAATCATACCCTGACCTGGTCCTTGGTAATCCGGTAATGAAATCCATACCGATATTTTCCCACTTCCATTCAGGAATTGGCGGTGGTTGAAGCAACCCTGCTGGTTTCTGATGCTCCGCCTTTACTCTGCTACACACATCACACAAAGCAATATGCTCGGCGATGTCCCTTTTTAGATTATTCCACCAAAATCTCTCTTTCATATCCATGTACATCTTGGTGTTTCCTGGGTGAATAGAATACGGAGAGTTGTGACCTTCTTGTAAGACCAGTTTCCGCAACTCCGGGTCTTGTGGAACACATATACGTTTCCCGTGCCATAAAATACCTTGTTCGTCTATATGAAAACTCTTAGCTTTCCCTAGACTAATATTCTCCTTAATCTTTTCAATTTCCTTATCGGTCTTCTGAGCTTCTTGGATCTTGTCCAAGAGAGTGGGTTGAACATCCAAAGACATGAGATGTCCTTCAGGGACAATTTCCAATCTGAGTTCTTTGAATTGCTTACACAAGTCTTCTGGCAAATCGCCTCTGGTAAGGCCATTTACAAACGTCTTACGACTTAGAGCATCCGCTACTACATTTGCTTTACCGGGATGGTATTGCAAACTTAAGTCGTAATCCTTGATAAGTTCTAGCCATCTTCTTTGTCTCATGTTGATTTCCTTCTGGGTGAAGATGTACTTCAAACTCTTATGATCGGTGAACACTTCACAACGCTTTCCCAAAAGGTAATGTCTCCATGTTTTGAGTGCATGGACGACAGAGGCCAACTCCAAATCATGAGTAGGATAGTTTACTTCATGAGTTTTGAGTTGTCTCGAAGCATAGGCTACGACTTTACCGTCTTGCATAAGTACGGCACCCAAACCTTGATGAGACGCATCACAATAAACTTGGAAATCCTTTTCCAAATCTGGCAGACATAGAACTGGTGCTGTCACAAGTCTCTTCTTCAATTCTTGGAAGCTAACTTCACAACCTTCAGACCAAGCAAATTTCTTGTCCTTCTTTAGCAATTCCGTCATTGGCTTAGCGACCTTCGAGAAATTTTCAATGAACCTTCTGTAGTAACCTGCTAAGCCGAGGAAACTACGAACTTCTTTCACATTCTTGGGTGATTCCCATTCTGTCACAGCTGAAACCTTAGCAGGATCAACTGCCACACCATCTTTTGTCATCACATGACCAAGAAAACCAACTTTCTCTAACCAGAATTCACACTTACTGAATTTGGCATAAAGTTTATGTTCCCTCAGTTTCTCAAGTATCAAGCGTAAGTGTCCTTCATGTTCTTCCTTGCTCTTGGAGTAGACTAAGATATCATCGATGAAAACGACAACGAACTTGTCAAGAAATTCCATGAACACCTTGTTCATCATATTCATGAAGTATGCTGGAGCGTTGGTTAATCCAAAAGGCATCACAGTATACTCATACAATCCATACCTTGTGGTGAATGATGTTTTTGGTATGTCTTGTTCTCTTATCTTGAGTTGAAAATAACCTGACCGGGGATCAATCTTCGAGAATACACATGCTCCTTCTAGCTGATCAAACAAGTCGTTGATTCTTGGCAAAGGATATTTGTTCTTGATGGTTACTTCGTTGAGAGAACGGTAATCAATACATAACCTTTGTGTTCTATCCTTCTTCTCCACGAACAATACTGGGGCTCCCCAAGATGAAGAACTTGGTTGAATAAACCCTTTCTGTAACTGTTCTCCTAACTGTTTCTTGAGCTCTTTCAGTTCATCAACTGACATTTTGTACGGTCTCTTAGCTATTGGTCCTGAACCTGGCACCAAATCTATCAGAAACTCCACATCTCTATCCGGTGGCATTCCTGGTAACTCTTCCGGAAACACATCCGGATACTCACATACTATTGGCACACTGTCCATGCTAACCCCCTTAAGAGAATTCAGCTTACTTCCTTTGGATTCAAAGTTTGACTTGAATTTTATTCTTTTTCCTTCGGGGGTTGTGAGTGTAACGGTACGATTTGCACAATCTAATACTCCTTCATACTTAGCCATCCAGTCCATTCCCAAAATTACGTCTAGTCCTTGGGAATCTAGGATTATCAGGCTTACTGGAAACTTATGCTTACCAAACTCTATGGTGAGATCCCGACATCCAAGGCTTACTATGATATCTCCCCCCGGAGAACTAACCTTTATTGGACACCCAATGTTTTCTGATGCAAACCCATTTCTATCAACAAATGCCTTTGATATGAATGAATGAGATGCACCGGTATCAAAGAGTACAAATGCCGAAATTGAATTGAGTCTGAACTTACCAGCCACGGCATCAGTCTCCTCATAGACCTCCTCCACATTGATGTGGTTAACCTGTCCTTTCTGAAAAGGGTTTGGTTTGCTAGGTCCTTCAACTTTCTTCTCAGGGCACTCATTAGCATAATGCCCCAGCTTCTTGCATTTGAAGCACTCCACCTGACTGATGTCCTTTTTAGGAGGTTGGCCTCCACTTCCACTACCATTTCCACCATAGTGGTTCTTATGTCCACCCCTGTGGTTCTTGTACTTGTCCTTGCCATGACTGCGGTGATGCTTGTTGTCATGACGGTTGTGGTTGTGCTTGCTGAATTTCCCATGTTTATGGGATCCTGAGTTGTCATTGTCATCATAGTGAGATCGTTTGTGAGACGATCCCGAGATGTGTTTGTCGGAGTGTTTCCTCTTTCTACTCTCGACTTGCTTCATTTTACTTTCCAAAATAGCAGCCTTGTCACACAAAGACTGATAAGTTGGAACATATGCCACAGACAAGTGCAGATTCAGCTCATCATTCAAGCCTTCCAGAAATTTTTCCTTCCTTTTGGCATCTGTGTCAACCTCATCCGGTGCATAGCGCGCCAGATTGTTGAACTCTTCTATGTATTCTGCCACGCTGCGGTGGCGCTGTTTCAGGTTGTGAAACTCCTTGTTTTTCAGACTCATCATTCCGGATGAGATATGAGCAGTGCGAAAGCCATCTTCAAAGATAGCCCGAGTCACTTCATCTATAGGAGTGGTGATTTGGAAGTTGTCCCACCATGTGGCGGCTGGTCCTTCCAACAGATGTGCTGCGAATCTGACTTTTTCAGCATCCGTGCAGCCCACGGTCACTAAGTCCTTGTTCACGGAACGTAGCCAGTCATTGGCCACCATGGGATCAGTTGTTCCCGAAAACTTTGCTGACCTCAAACGCAGAAATCTGGTGAGCATATCGAAACCCGGTGGGTTGTTGTTGTTGTTGTTGTTATTGGGGTTGTTGTTGTTGTTGTTGTTGTTAGGGTTGTTGTTGTTCTGGTTTTGAATGAATGTCGTCATCATTTGCATAAGCTGTGTTTGCGCATTCATCATTTGTTGCATTTCCGGGGTGATGTTATTGGGGTTGGGGTTTGCGCGACGGGGAGGCATCTGTGGTTTATTCAAATAGATAAGTATGAGATACCCTTAGATGTCTTATGCACAATACATCACAAGCATTTCACATAACATGCAACATAAGAATAAAACTCAACAACCAAATGATAAGTTCATGAAATAAAACACACAAGTGGCAAGCCATCCACATGTCGGATGGTCCAATAACAAGTTCACAATGACAAGTATGAATATGAAAGATGTACGAATAGTCAAGTCTACTCATCAATAACAATCTCCTCCTCGACGAAGGTAAGACCTGCGTTCTCCATCGCGGTCTTGTTCTCCTCAATCGTAGTGGTCAAAGAATCGACCTTGGCCTTGAGAGCCCTCTTCTGGGAACGAAGCCTCTCAATAACCAACTGCTGCTGCTCTAGCTCGAAATCCTTGGACTTCAATTCCTCGGTCATGTCCCGGATCTTCTTGTTCCTATCCTGGACGCGTTTCTCCTGACTCTTGAACTTGCGGTCCTGGGCCTCGAACTTTGTCTCCATTTCCTTGATCATCTCATCCTGCTGCGCAAAAAGCTTGTCCTTCTCGCAAAGTTGCACCTGAAGCTCGTCATTGCCGAGCATGACATTCGTCCTGTCCGTATCTACGTGCCTGAGAAGAGTCTCTAAGTCCTGAAGATAGAGACGTATCGGCTCCGCAGTGCTCCTCGAGTCGTCCTCAAAGTCGATGGACTCTCCATCAACATCACGTCTTCCGAAGACGTGAAAGTGAGTGCCCCTAACCTGTCGGGAGTGACGGCCTAACAGTCGTCCTATCAGGTCCTGCATGACTACCTCCATGCCTCTCTCCCTGTTGTCGTGCATCAGCTTGAAGACGATGGCCTCCGTAGTAGGCTCAGTCTGGCGTCCGGGCTGGTTCACCTTGAAGCCCCAGAGGTCCTTCCTCTCGAACTTGGTGAGTGGGTACACCGTGATGGTGGGTAGAGGGAGATCAAGCAGAGTGGTAAGCTCAACGATACGGGGACCAAAACGAGTAACCTGAAACTCCTCAACAGTGTTGATGGCAATAGGCATCTATTTATAAGAATGAAAAAGTTAGAACAACACAATTCAAGGTAAATCAAGACAAACATTCACACATATCCATGGAACACAATCATCACACAAGTCATGTATACATAAGTCCATTACATCAATCAAAGGTCCATACTTATTTAAAGTATCATTTTTGGAAATAAGGTGATAAGTGGTGGTCCAACTAACGAAGTGCCATTACAATCCAATCTCGCGGGATCTATTAGCAAACACAATGTTCCTAGAGGCAATCCACCAATCTTGCTCTCTTGACTCTATCACTAAGTCTATAACATCTCCTCTTATCTCTTGGTTGGTGGCTTCCAACTCTTGAGTAAGCTCCTTCTCTTTCTCTAAGTCCTTTTGGAGGTTGAGCATTCTGCACTTGACTCTAGCACTTAATTCTTTGATAGTCCTCCAAGCTGCATCCCTGGCTGACTCAAAGAATGTGGTGTGCATTGTAGTGTTGGTGTGCATGCAGAATCCCCTTTCTTTGTGGTTGTCTTCCTTGTTTTTGTACAAGTTGTTGGGGAGGTAACCCCGGATAGGGTAAGGACGGGGAAAGACGAAGAGATTATCCCCCGTCCAGTTTCCGAGTTAAATTTCAGGCCGGCCGAGTCTTGTAAAGGTCGGCCAAGATAGGAAGAGGCACGACCGCAACAATAACGACAAAACACTACCGGGCCGAGGTAAGTAGTAACTCGGCCAGGTCGGCTCCTATGATTCTGATGCAGGTGAAGGACAGGCCGAGTTATACGAGGAAGGGCCGAATCATACGAAGCTTGCAGGAGAAGGAGAAGCCCAAGGTCAAACCCCAGTCTTGGAATCTGGGCAGAGCCAAAGACTAAAGACAAATGTGCAGAGCGTCAGAGGGGCAGAAGGAGGTCACGGAGGTGACGGTCCAGAAGCCCGAGGCACGCAGGAGGGGCCCTCTGGAAACTTACCGCAGTAGGAAGGGGGACAGGGAAAGCGGCGCGCTGAATTACTATTTTGAGACAAGCATATTCCACGAATATGCTTGCCTCGTCAGCCCTAAGGGCACCCAAGGTACCCCTTTATAAGGAGAGGTTTGGACCCTGAGGGCGGGATCGATTGGTGGAGCACCGTTAGGCTGGGGAAATTCACACTGTCCCCCCAAGAACAGCTCAAGGAGCACTTGTAACCCATCAAGAGAGAAATAAAGTCCATCACTTTGGCAGCTTGAGTGTAAAGACAGTTGCATCTTCCCTCCCCAGATCCCACTAGCATCCATTGGCCCCATACTTTAGCCTACCCATGGCATCTGCCGTGCCTAAACCACGACAGTTGGCGCCCACCGTGGGGCCAGCAGCGGTGCTAGCTGGAGTTGTGATCCGGACGGGAAACTTCATCAACACCGGCGAGCGCGTTGTTTCTGGCTTGGTCCAGAGATTTGGTCTCTGCGACTATGTCAGAGACAATGCAGGGAGCTTCAGGGGGAAACCCCCCCCCCCCCTTGCAACGGGATCTTCATCGGCCTGGGCGAGCACAGGGTCTACGTCGGCGTCGACATCACCGACATTTATCCTCACCAGGTTGTTGTTGCAGGGGAACCACCTCGAAGCGCGGCGAGCTGTCCATCAGGAGAGCATCTGGCAGGCAGTGTCGAGGTGATGGTCGCAGCAGGGACTCAGGCGGGAGCAGCATTAGCCGGGTCAAGCAGAGAACCCGCCGCAGGCGCACAGGGTCCGCCCAAGCAGATCACATTGCAAACCGCCGAGGTAATTCCGCCAGTGACAAACCCGGCCGAGCAACATGACACCACCCCAAAGGCACCAAGAGTGAGAGGACCACCTCTGGAGAGACCAGAGAACATTCTTCAGGCAACTATAGAGAACTTAACCACACCTGTAGCGCCGATACTTGATCCGGCAAATGCTCAGGCAGAGTTAGAGGAAACCAGGCAAAAGGTGCTGGTAGAGGCCAAAAAAGTATCAGCCCTGCGGGAACCCTTGAACAGGACCCTTAGAGAATCTGCAAAAGCTAATAAGCTTGATATCGCACCCGAGCGGGTGGACGAACTGAGATTAAGAGGAAAGAACCTCATGAATGATATTAACAAAGAGCATGAAGCTCACAGAGCCGAATCAGGCGATTTGGGTTTGCCGAGGTACAGCACCCCGGCGAAAAACCTGAGAGCGGCAAATGCCGCAGCATTGGAATTAGAGGGATTAACAGGGGAAGCTCGGCAGAAACAACAAGAAAGAGTGAATGAGCTGGTGCGCATCGCGAACCAGCAAAATGAGGAAATGCTCAGAGCCAACCAGGCAAGACCAGGGGCTTCACGGATGGTTCATTCGGCAGGGGCGGCACCTGCTTTATCTGCAGCAGCGGCATCCTCACCCGGAAACAACGCTAGAAAAGAAAAAGCAGTAACCTCAGGGAAGAGGAACAAACAAATTGTTCCATATGACCCGGCGATAGCTGGAAAGGCAAATGAGAACAGAGGCAATACAAGCCGAGGTAACAGTGGGGAGAGAAACCACGGCCGCATGGAAAAGGACGGCGGCGGCCGAGGTAATGGGGAGCACGGCAGGAAAGAAACTGCAAGAGACAATCATGAAAACCAAACCCCGGCCGAAGTAAGAAGAGAAGTGTCGTTCAACCAGCAGCCAAGACATGAGCCTCGGCAGGAAAGAGAAGTGAGGCCAGCTCGCTACAATCAGATGAATGAAAGGTATAATGATGGATATTCTGAGGTAGAATACGCAAACCAGGGTGGAAACAATCATTATGGGATGCAGGATAGAATCCTGTACAAGGATTTGCCGGCAAATGATGCAAGAGTAAAGTTGGATCGGCTATACCGGTCTGAGCTATTGGAAGAGCAAGGTCCACCAGGTCCGGCATGTTTCGGACCAAGGATCATGGGCGAACCACCAGTGCCGAATTTCCAGTTGGCAAGAGGCACAAAAACGTACAATGGAAGTACTAAACCACAAGACTGGTTGATTGATTATGCCACCGCTGTGAAGATAGCGGGTGGCAATTTGAGATGGGCTGTACGGTATGTCCCACAGATGTTGGAAGGACCAGCCAGGGTATGGTTGAATAATCAACCAGCTGGCAGTATCAACTGCTGGTTAGATTTCGAAGAGATGTTCGTCAGCAACTTTACCAGCACATACAAGAGACCGAATAGACCACAGCAACTAGCCATGTGCAAGCAAAGGCCGAATGAAACAGATAGAGAGTTTTTAACTCGATGGTGTAACCTGAGAAACTCATGTGAAGGAGTTATCGAATCACAAGCGATCGCTTGGTTCGCGCAAGGCTGCCGTTATGGCAGCGTGCTGTGGCAACGCCTGCAGAGAGATATGCCGACCACACTGGCAGAAACTATCAGAATAGCGGACTCCTATGCATTGGGTGACCCAACCCAACCGGAGTTAATGTCGGCAGATCATCGTGAGCAACAAGACCAGTACACGAGAGAGTTGGCCGGGTCATCTAGGCGTGATTTCAGAGGAAGAAGAAGAGAAGAGAGGCCGGATTATAGGTATAATTCGGCCCAGGTGGCGGCAGTAGCGCAAGATCAGCCGAGTCACGGAGCAACTCAACGACAGGAAAATGGACCTCAACAGTGGACATCAAGAAATGATGGAAAGAGGCAATGGACCCCAGAGCAAAAGAAGCAATGGCAAGAGAGGCCGAAGTATACGTTCGAATCCATGTTGGATCAGCCATGTAAATTTCACACATCAAACCCATCTAGACCGGCCAATCATACAACCCGGCAATGCGCCTGGATGAAAAATGCGATGGGGAACCCGGCAGGAGTTCAGGTTCCCCATCAGGTGCAACAGCAGCATCAGCCGCAGTTAACTGGAGCAAATACACAGCAACTGATGCTACCGCCCCCTCCTCCGAGGTACGATAACTCGGATCAGAGGGATGCAGTGCATCAAGTAATGAACCAGGGGCAGGACGGAAGGACAAATCCGGCAAATGCTGGACGTAATGATTACAGGGAACATCACCAGTCTTATTGTGTGTTCACGACAGAACAACAGGACAAGCAGAGTGTGCAGCGCCGGCATATGGAAGTGAATGCAGTTGTACCGGCAGTACCAAGATACCAGCCATGGTCTGATCAGGAGGTGACCTGGAGCATGAAAGACCACCCCAGAATAATGCCGAGTCCAGGATCATACGCACTTGTGTTAGATCCGACATTTGTAGGACCAAGCATCAATGTGAAATTCACAAAAGTACTCATTGACAATGGAAGCAGTATCAACATCATGTACAAAGATACCATGCATAAGCTCGGAATATCACAGAATATGCTGCAGTCCATGAGGACAACTTTCCATGGGATAGTGCCAGGGCTTTCATGTGAGCCCATCGGTAAAGTCCGAGTGGACGTATTATTCGGTACAAGAGATAACTGCAGAGCAGAAAATTTAGAATTTGAAGTGGTCGATCTGGAAAGTTGTTATCATGCTCTACTCGGACGGCCCGCACTGGCCAAATTCATGAGCAGCTGTCATATAGGTTATCTAAAGATGAAGTTACCCGGACCACAAGGGGTGATAACAGTCGCAGGGGATTACAAGAAGTCAATGGAATGTGCTTCGGCCGGGTCAAATTTGGCCGAGTCATTGGTTATAGCAAGAGAAAAGAAAAGGATTCAGGAGGTAGCAGCCCTCGCTCAGTCAGCACAGTTAAGCATGCCGGCACTGGCCAACCCTCATGGCAGTGTTTCTTTTCAACCGACCAAAGAGACAAAGAAATTTCAGATTGATGAGCAATTCCCAGAGCGCACTGTTACTATTGGTGCAGGCCTTAGCGCTAAATAGGAAAGCGAGCTCACCAACTTCCTCCGTGAGAATCGGGACATATTTGCATGGTCAACTCAAGATCTGCAAGGTGTGCCGAGGGAGTTGGCTGAGCACTCTTTAAATGTTAGGCCAGGAGCACGGCCGGTGAAGCAACCACTCCGCCGCTTCGCCGAAGACAGGAGAAAAGTGATAGGGGATGAGATAGCTCGGCTTCTCGCAGCCGGGTTCATCATGGAGGTGCTATATCCGGATTGGTTATCAAATCCGGTGCTAGTAGAAAAGAAAAAAGATGACCCCAATGTAGCCATTGTGTGGCGAATGTGTATCGACTACACTAACCTGAACAAGGCGTGTCCGAAAGATCCTTTTCCATTGCCTAGAATAGACCAAGTCATAGACTCAACCGCGGGCTGCGAGCTGTTATCATTTGTAGACGCGTATTCTGGTTTCCACCAGATACCGTTAAACCCGGCCGATCAAATAAAGACTGCATTTATTACCCCGTATGGGGCTTATTGTTATCGCACAATGCCATTCGGCCTGCGAAATGCAGGAGCAACGTATCAAAGGTGCATGCAAAAATGCCTACATGATCAGATAGGAAAAAATGTACAAGTATATGTGGATGACGTAGTCATCAAAACTAAGGAGAGCAGAACCTTGCTAGAAGATATACGGCAAACTTTCGTGAACCTCAGAAGGTTCCGAATGAAACTTAATCCAGAGAAATGCACATTTGGCGTGCCGGCAGGAAAACTGCTCGGTTTCCTTGTGTCCAGCCGAGGTATCGAGGCTAATCCAACGAAGATAAGGGCAATAGAAAGAATGGAATTGCCGAGATGTTTGAACGATGTACAAAAATTCACGGGCTGCCTGGCCTCGCTTAGTCGATTTGTATGTCGGCTAGGAGAAAAGGCACTGCCACTTTATCAGCTGATGAGAAAGTCGGACAAATTCGTTTGGACCCCCCAGGCCGACCTTGCGTTTCAGGAATTGAAAAAGATGCTAGTTATGGCACCCATTTTAGCTTCTCCATTATCGAAAGAACCTATGCTACTGTATATAGCGGCTACCAATCGAGTAGTTAGTACTGTGGTTGTAGTGGAACGACTTGAAGAGGGTAAGTCAGTTCAGAGGCCAGTATACTATCTAAGTGAAGTATTATCCACTTCAAAGCAGAATTATCCGCACTATCAGAAAATGGCCTATGGAGTATATATGTCGGCAAAAAAGCTTAAGCATTACTTTGAAGAGCACCCCATCAAAGTGATATGTGAGGCACCCATAGCCGACATATTGAACAACAAAGATGCGAGTGGCCGAATAGCAAAATGGGCGATCGAGTTATCACCATATGCTCCACAATTTGATAGAAGAGATGCAATCAAATCTCAGGCGGTCGCCGACTTTCTCGTAGACTGGGCCGAGGTGCAATATGAGCCACCATTGCCAGATCCAAATTACTGGACAATGCATTTTGATGGTTCCAAGCTAAGGAACGGTTTGGGGGCAGGAATAGTGCTAACCTCGCCTAAAAAAGATCAATTGAAATATGTACTGCAAATACA
Source organism: Avena atlantica (assembly GCA_910589765.1). Taxonomy (NCBI): domain Eukaryota; kingdom Viridiplantae; phylum Streptophyta; class Magnoliopsida; order Poales; family Poaceae; genus Avena; species Avena atlantica. The sequence continues at coordinate 416,902,935 of OU342735.1, forward strand.
TTTTGCCGCGTCCAACAATGTAGCTGAATATGAAGCACTAGTCCATGGATTAAAGGTGGCAAAAGAAATTGGAATACGCCGAATCCTATGCTACGGTGACTCGGATCTAGTAGTACAGCAAGTATCGGGCAATTGGGACGCATTAGATGCTAATATGGCTTTATACAGATTCCATGTGCAAAAGATCAGTGGATATTTTGAAGGATGTGAATTTCACCACATACCACGAGCAGAAAATGACGCTGCTGACACATTGTCAAAATTAGGATCGACCCGGCAGTCAATTCCGCCAGGTATTGCCCTGGAGCACCTCAGGAAACCATCAATAAACCCATCACCAGAGTCCGAATCAATCTTTATCCCAGCAAGTTCTGCAGAGAATCATACACCAATGGAGGTAGATCCGCAGAAAGATTCGGAATCCCTAAAGAGAGGGACAGCCGAGGTAATAGCAATCATGGAGAGAGCCGAGGTATATACGTCGGCAGAAAACATGGAGATAGACAGGGGGATCACTGCAGAAAGGGTAACGCCGATATGGACGCAACCCATATTTTCGTATCTAAAAGACGCGATATTGCCGAGTAATGAAGTATTAGCCAGACAAACCATCAGAAGAGCAAAAGCTTATACAATCATAAACAATGAGTTATATAAGAGAAGCGTAACAAACATATTGCAGAAGTGCGTGAGTTCCACAGAAGGTCAGGAAATCCTTCTAGACATACACCAAGGAGAATGTGGGCACCATGCCTCATCTCGCGCTTTAGTAGCCAAGGCTTTCAGGCATGGATTTTACTGGCCAAGGGCGTTAAAAGAGGCAGAAGAATTAGTTAAGAAGTGCAATGGGTGTCAGAGATATGCAACCAGACTACATATGCCGGCGGCCGAGTTGAAAACAATACCCATCACGTGGCCATTTTCCGTATGGGGTTTGGACATGGTGGGACCTTTCAAGCCGGCGAGAGGAGGAATGACCCACATTCTGGTTATGGTAGACAAATTCACAAAGTGGATTGAGGTAAAACCAATCAAAAGGTGTGATGGGCACACAGCAGTGAAATTTCTCAAGGATATCATCTTAAGATACGGATACCCACACAGCATTATTACGGATAATGGCACAAACTTTGCAGAAGGAGCTTTCGCTAGGTTTTGCCGAGAGAAGCACATAAGACTAGATATTGCTTCGGTGGCTCACCCAGCATCCAATGGACAGGTGGAAAGGTCTAATGGACTGGTGCTATCAGGAATAAAACCACGACTTGTTGAACCTTTGCAAAGGTCGGCAGGATGTTGGATCGAAGAGATCCCAGCCGTGTTATGGAGCCTTCGCACTACTCCGAATAGGTCAACAGGTTACACTCCATTTTTTCTGGTGTACGGGGCAGAAGCCGTGCTCCCAACCGACATAATGTATGACTCGCCAAGAGTTGCCCAGTACACAACCTCGGAGACAAATGAGATAGCTCGGCAAGATGCCGTAGACCTGTTGGAAGAAGCCAGAGAGTTGACATTGTCACGATCAGCTATTTATCAACAGAACTTACGGCGGTATCACAGCAAGAAAGTGAATCCAAGAGTATTCAAAGAAGGAGATTTGGTCCTCCGACTAGTGCAGCGCGCGGCCGGCATGCACAAGTTATCACCCCCATGGGAAGGACCATTTATTGTGAGCAAAGCATTGCACAACGATGCATATTATCTGATCGACGCCCAGTCCCCTGGAGAGAACAAGGCAGACAAAGCTGGTGAAGAAACGAAGCGCCCCTGGAATGTGGCTTTACTTCGACCGTTCTACTCGTAGCACTGTATCTCAAGGTCAAAATCCAATAATGTATTTGAACATCGGCACCCAGAGTAGTCACTCGGGGACTGCCATAGATTATGTGATTTCGCATTATATGTTTAAACCTCGGCACCCAGAGTAGTCACTCGGGGACTGCCATATGTTATGTGATTTCGTATTATATGTTTGAACCTCGGCACCCAGAGCAATGACTCGGGGACTGCCATGTGTTATCCGAATTTAGCGTGAAATTGGTACTTCGGCACCCAGAGCGGTAGCCCGGGGACATCTATATATTATTTCCACTTTATCCTACGCACTGCACGTCGGCATCCAGAGCAGTAGCTCGGAGACTGGTATATAATATTTCCATTTTGGTCCTATATGCTATATGTGATGCTTTGACGTTTAGAACAATGCCAAGGCAATGGTTAGTTTTTTAATAGAAAGAAGCGTCAAAACTTGGTGCTCAAAATAAAAATAGCGAAAATTTCGTGTAAGATTGGAAACCCATACCTAGAGCAAAGGGCTAAAACTAAGAAACACGAAGCCAGACGCACATCCCAAAAGGGAAAAATATCAAACAATCAAAGCCAGAATTCGGATAGGCGAGATCATGTAAAGGACATGATAGCATCTACGAGCGTACATATCCCGGAAGCATACAGCAAAAGAAACGTGTCATTACACAAAGCGAACAGAGGTTTTACGCACATCATACGCCTGGCATACTAAGGAGAAAAACAAATTTAAAGGTCCCTGGCGGGGGAGGCTGTGACTGGGTCAGGAACTGGGCAGTCCGAGCTGGGCGCTGCTTCGGCAGAAGTCGCCTCACCTTCCACTGAACCAGGCACGATTTCGGCAGAAACCCGAGGCTGTTGAGGAGCATCAGTCTGTGCAGCGGAATGCCCAGTACCCTTGGAAGAGGATCGTGCATCACCGTTGCCGTCCGAGCTTGAACTGGAGTCGCCAGAGGCAGAATCATTGTCCGATGCGTCCTTTACTGCAACCTCGTCCTCCGGGTTCGGCGGGAAACTCGGACCTTCAATCCAGGTATGCACGTCGGCATACTCAACAAGCTGGAAGGCACGAGCTTTCCGAAGAGCAACAAAGGCGGGGTCTTCAACCCAGCGGGAGCCTGTGCGCAAGTTCCTCAGGATATCAAGGGAGATGTCTTCATACCAGGACATAATAACAGTAAGGGCCATATCCGCGCCTACCCGCCCAGCTGATTCCCTCCAAAGACTTAGCTGTTTTTCAGATCCGTTCAATCTGGTCACCAGCAACTCAATCTCGCGGATATTAGGTGTCCCAGAAGTATTCGGCCAGAGAGCATGATAAGCTCGGATAGCGGCTAGCACCAAGTCCCTGCCCATAACTTTCATCGGACCAAGGGTAGCGCCCACAGCGACCAAGAAATCTTCTAATTCATACTCGAAGTCCATATCAGTAGGGAGACCTCGGCGCGCACGAGCAGCAAGGACTGCCTTAGAGCTCACAGGCTTAGCTTCTGGGAAATGACCTGCATGAAACTCGAACGCGTCAGGAAATAGCAAAGACGGAGAAAAACATAAGCCAGCCATGATAAGAAACTTACAATGAATATAACTCAACATCATCTGGAGGTCTTTAGCCCAAATACCCTTGCTCTTCTCAAAAGAAGCAATTGACTCGCCCATTCCCCGAGTTTTTAACTCGGCAGCCTCCAGGAGCCCCTTATTCTTCTGTAGCTCCAGAGCCAGCCGATTCTTCTCTTCAGAAAATTCCTGGTCAATTTTTTCTAGCTCGGATTTCTCAGAAAGCTTGAGGGCCTCCACCTCGGCGCTCAGGCGAGCTATCTCATCATTTTTCTCTTTTAGCAGCGCCGAATGAGCGACACCTTCATCTAAAAAATGCAACGTCACGTCAGACATTGGCGTGCAATACAAAAGGTTTGTATCTCGACCTTGCCAAGGCCAAGCAAAGTAAAAGAAACTAGATGCATGTTTCAGAAAGGGATAAGTACAAAGGTAGAGAAAAAACTGACCTTCCAATTTCTTGACCTTTTTCTCAAGATGGATGTTCAAGTTATTGATATCACCTATTAACGCATAAAGTAAGTCGGCATTACAAATACGAAATAATGACAATATCAGAAGTAGCAAGGAGAACGGTCGAATTACCTGTCTTCTTCACAACAGGGAGAACTTTCTCATATTTCTCTTGCAACTTCCTGTGCGAGAAAAGCAGTCGCTGGAATTCGGCAGTTCGCCGATCATGAGCAATCTGAGCAATAGAGCAAACAATAAGTGGATATTCAAAGCTACAGTAGATCCGAGTTAAGCAAGAGTTTAACCCGGATCTAGGTGGACGGATATTCGAAGTTGCAGTAGATCCGAGTTAAGCAAGAGCTTGACTCAGATCTAGGCGGCTGGATATTCAAAGCTACAGCAAATCCGAGTTAAGCAAGAGCTTGACCCGGATCTAGGTGGCTGGATATTCAAAGCTACAGCAGATCCAAGATTAAGCAAGAGCTTGACCCGGATCTAGGTGGTTGGATATTCGAAGTTACAGTAAACCCGAGCTAAGCAGGAGCTTAACTCAAGTTTAGATGGCTGAATATTCAGAGCCACAGCGGATCTAAGTTAAACAAGGACTTAACCCGGACTTAGGAGACTGGATACCTCAAGGAGCAGCTAGACGCTTAGCAAAGTATAAGATAAGTCTACTCGGAAACAAATCCGAGCACTAAACTGAGCTGGGTTGGATACAGCATGATAAAAACTTCCAAGCGATTAACAAGTTACTCACTTTCAAGTTTCGGGGACTAGTGCATATATATGGAATAGTCAAAACACCAAGACAGAATATTTACCTCGTTCATCTTATTACTGTCCAAAATAATCTTGGCAGCTTGATCAAAACGGCTGCTGATGTCGGAAAGCTGAAAGGGCTGATTCATGGGATTACCCTCAAATTGGTCAGCCGCATTCCAGTTATTAGCATACTCCACCAGCGAGCCGAGGCTTTTCCCACTAGACGTCCGGGTTAAAACTTTACCCCGGACAGGCTCTATAACCACGGCGACCGCAGGACTCTTATGAAGAGCAAGTTGGGAGCTAGCGGCCGAGGTAACAGGAGCCTTGGTGGGAGCAATCCTTTTGTGCGGCACGTCGGCAATATTAGGCTGGGAAGAGCCAGCAAGGCCTTTTTGAGAGATGGAGACTTTGGTGGAAACGATCTCCTTTGCCTTAGAGGTACCAACAGGAGCCGATACCTCGGTAATAGGAGCAGCAGGGGTCACGGTGGGAGGAGGCGCCGAAGTAACGACCTTCTCGGCCGGAGCAGGAGCTGCTGTGGAGAGTACTGGAGCAGATTGAGGCTCAGAAAAAGCGCTGGGGCGTGCAAGAGGGGCAATGGGGTCAACGGAGACCTCGGAAGGCCGAGTAGAATCGATGTCGGCAAGAGGAGGTTCAGGCAAATCACTATGAGGGGGCGGCGGACTCAGAGCAGGAGAAGCCGAACGGGCAGGACTAGGAAGCCTAGTATCATCAACAGGCGGAGGAGGCGGCCGACTAACAGGGTTGGTCATACTGGGACCGCCAGGTTTAACGGAAAGAGGAGCGCTGCAAAAGCAAAAAGAAAAAAAAGAACGTAAGCTTGGAAAGCAAAAAAGAGAGGAACAAAAAATACGGGGAGATAGAGATTACCCAGCAACTCCTGGCATGGCCTTGCGCCGAGGAGGATTCGGTGCGGATTTCTTTACTCGTTTCTTGGGGACCGCGTCCGGGGCACCAGCAGGAGCCCCACGTTTCCCCAAGGTAGCTGGGGGCCGCGAATCAAGAGGCTCGGCGTCATGAACCTGACCGGCCGGATTAGCTGGGAAAGTAGAAGCCGGAAATGCATAAGAAATAGGCATTGCGGCAACTACCTCAAGGACTTGAACCTCGTCCGAATCACCTTCCTCCTCGTGGGCCGAACTCTTGCCACGAGCGCGGATCGGAGCGGAATCCGACTTAGGGACGAATTCCTCGGAGTCCGGCTCCCCAACGTCCGGAGTACTCCGATCAGCAGTCCACGGGAGCGACAAGACCTCGGCATCCTCGTCCTTCTGCTTCGCGAACCGCTGTGAGGCGAGAAAGGAAATGTTAATCCGGAGAGTTAAGAAAATAAGAATAGATCAAAGCATGAACAGTTAAACTTACTGCAGGAGGAGGATGCTCGCGAGTATACGGCTTTAATCCCCAGGTCCAGTCTTCAGGCATCTCCGTCTTAAAAATAGCTCGGACGCGCTTGTAGACGAGGTAGTGGTCCAGCTCGACGGTCGAGACTCGGTTGGGATCGAGTGGACCACTCATATAGCAAAGTTTATGAGTCCTTTTCTGGAGCGGGCAGATTCGGCTACTGATGAAAGTAGCCATCAAGTCCTCACCGCTTAACCCGGCCCGTATCAGCTCCTTGAGCCGAGTCTCGAAGAGCTCGGCCACCACGAGACCCCTCCTTGGATTATAGGTCCAATTCACCTTGGAGGGCGGGCCAATGGAGAAAGCAGGGAGCCGAATCCTATCTTCAGTTCCTCTATTCTTGACATAGAAAAAAGATCTGTGCCATTTCTTGCACGACTCTAACCCAGTGACGCGGGGAAACACAGATTTCCTCCGAGGTGTGATAGAGGCCGCCCCGCACTGAGTGAGCAATTTCTCGGAGGGATGCAGAGATTTATCAGGGACGACATTAGACCGAATCTGAAAGAACTTCGACCAGATGTGCACCGATGGCCAAAGGCCGAAGTAACCCTCTGAAGCAGAGACGAATGCAGAGAGAGAAGCGATGGCATTCGCAGGGAGATGATGCGGCTGGAGGCCGAAGTAATCAAGAAAATCCCTCGCGAAATCGCTGAGAGGGAGACCAAAACCACGGGAGAAGTGCGACATGAAGACGACGAACTCACCCTCCCTGACTTCAGGAGATAACTCGTCGCCGGGTAAACGACAAGAGACCTCGGCAGGGATCCTACGAGTTCGAATAAGCCACTCGATTTCCCGCCGAGTAACTGAAGAACCCTGCCACGAGCCTCGCTCGGGCCCAGAGACAGCGTCGTCTTCCTCTACCATGGCGCCGCTAACAGAACTAGACATGACCTCGCCGGAAAGATCGCCGGAGAAGAAACTGACGGCGGAAGAAAACTTAGAACTACGAGGCCCCGTCGCGGTTCTACGCGACAGCGGCGGCGGAGAAGTTACGGAACCGCGGCGCAGAAAGGAAATGGAAACAAGGAGATCTAGGGGGAGACCAAGACGGTGAAACCGAGGGAAACTCACCGGCGGTGACACCGGGGCTAATGAGCGCGGTTGACGCTGGCCGAGCGCGCGGTGGAACCTTCGCAGTCAGAAGCTGTGAGGGATGCGCGGCGGCGGAGCTGCAAACGAGCGCGAGGAAGCGAGGAAGAAGAAGGTGCGGGCAAGCGATTGGGGGAAAGTGAGACCCCCAAGAGCCGCGCCCCCGTTTTTGTAACCAACGCTCCTGCGCGGAGGTAGGATCGTGCGTGCGGTTGCAGATCGTGTAAACGGTGGGTGATGCGCCAACGCACGACGCTGAGTGGAGCCACACCAGGGGCCGCACAACAGCATAGAGGGCCACGATCCCCAAGGAGACGGTTCACGAGGCGTCGCAGCGCCAGCGCGTCAGGCGCAGTGTTAACTGTAGCCTGACAATAAACAGAGAGGAGGAACAAAAAACTAGAAAATCAATGATGGGAATGACACGTAGGACGAGGCGTACGAGAGAAGGAACGGGAATACCCCGAACGGAGAAGGAATGACTCGGAAACAGGACAGAAGAAGGGTGATGAAACTGATATGACCCGGCCGAAATTATCAGCAGGGCCATATCAGCTTCGGGGACTAATGTTGGGGAGGTAACCCCGGATAGGGTAAGGACGGGGAAAGACGAAGAGATTATCCCCCGTCCAGTTTCCGAGTTAAATTTCAGGCCGGCCGAGTCTTGTAAAGGTCGGCCAAGATAGGAAGAGGCACGACCGCAACAATAACGACAAAACACTACCGGGCCGAGGTAAGTAGTAACTCGGCCAGGTCGGCTCCTATGATTCTGATGCAGGTGAAGGACAGGCCGAGTTATACGAGGAAGGGCCGAATCATACGAAGCTTGCAGGAGAAGGAGAAGCCCAAGGTCAAACCCCAGTCTTGGAATCTGGGCAGAGCCAAAGACTAAAGACAAATGTGCAGAGCGTCAGAGGGGCAGAATGAGGTCACGGAGGTGACGGTCCAGAAGCCCGAGGCACGCAGGAGGGGCCCTCTGGAAACTTACCGCAGTAGGAAGGGGGACAGGGAAAGCGGCGCGCCGAATTACTATTTTGAGACAAGCATATTCCACGAATATGCTTGCCTCGTCAGCCCTAAGGGCACCCAAGGTACCCCTTTATAAGGAGAGGTTTGGACCCTGAGGGCGGGATCGATTGGTGGAGCACCGTTAGGCTGGGGAAATTCACACTGTCCCCCCAAGAACAGCTCAAGGAGCACTTGTAACCCATCAAGAGAGAAATAAAGTCCATCACTTTGGCAGCTTGAGTGTAAAGACAGTTGCATCTTCCCTCCCCAGATCCCACTAGCATCCATTGGCCCCATACTTTAGCCTACCCATGGCATCTGCCGTGCCTAAACCACGACACAAGTGAAGTTGCACCCACCAATACTCCACTCCTTCATCCATCACTGGAAAGCCCTTGTACACAGCTGCACCATGTGCATCCATTGCCACCATGAGGTCCTTGAGAATATTGGGAAACTCAGTTTCACACTCCAAGTTCATGGTCATGAGTGGTCCCTTCTTCACGGCTTCGTTGATGGAGTTCATCTACAAAGGAAGTTGAAAGAGATTAGAAAAGTTTTACGAGAAGAATAGACAAGTGTAGAAGTAGTTGAAGAACTTTTTCCTTAGTGATTTTCCAATCCTAGGGTCATAATCCTACAGGCAACACAGTGCTCTGATACCATCTGTTAGACCCCTCCTTTATAAAGGAAAGGATCCCTGTGATTGCAATGCTAGTCCCTGGATCAATGCTAGCATCCACAGTTTAAGATGAAGTACACAGATACAAAGGTCGTTTATTACATTCATTCCAGAGATAAAACATAGTCTTTTACAACTCAGGGCCAAAGGCCTAATACAAGAGTCTATGGAATAAGTAAATAAACATAAGTCTTCATCTTCATGTGCCACAGGCAAGCATGTTGAGTGTAGACTCATGACTCCTACTCATCATCGGAGTAACCTGCAACATCACAAGTTACAGCCACAGAGGGTCAATACTTTGGAATAGTATTGGCAAGTGATACCTTAGTATATTTTAGGTGGACTATATTACTATATGCATTTTGGCTAAGTGTAGCTTGGCTTGCTTTGCTTGAAAATAAGTTTTACCTATTAGTTGAAATCACTAAATTTTTCTTTGTCAAAACATTCCCAAAGAAACCACCAATAGACATTCGGGTCCTTCACCCTTGTTCACCCACAAATTTTTACTTAGAAGTTGGAGTGATGAGATTCTTGTAGCTTCCATGTCTTGATGCTCAAATAGTCCATTGCCTTGGACAAGGCTAAGTACTTAGGTTTTCCATCTACAGAGGTTGTGCACTTTCCCCACCAGACTTGGTTTCCCAAGACAGGACCTTTCAGAAGCCTTTCCTTAGTCAAAATGGACGCGCTCCAACCTATCATCCCAACTACCACCAACTGTCCAAGTGACTAAGTTCTAGCTACCTATATGATCAAGGCAGAGCCCATATTGCCAAGTGGTTGCACTGTAAGCTTTCTCAACACTTGGCCTCCAAATCCCTTTGTGCCTGGGTGGCATACCACAAGTGAGATACACAACGCAAGTCCATGGCCTTGTGTAACCACTCAACATAACCCAATCTTTCCATTCCACCCAGGAGGTTCATTTGACTTAGTTGTTTTATTAGGAAAGCATAAGTCTCTTGACTTAGAAATATTTTCATCATAATAAGTATAGATGTTCACCACCCTTGTTTGCTAAGTATCTAGGCTAAGCATGTTATGGTATCTTATGTTAGGAAAATTCCCTAGCAAATCTACCATTCTACACTACTTAGGATTTCCCATCTTGACATTAGGCAAAGATAGCATGCAAGACTTAGCAAAATATCTAATGCTAGTACAAAACATAGGATAGATATATTCATGAAAATATCACTTGCCTTGGTAGTGGGGAGAGTAGCACTCTTCACAATCACAATCACTAGCAAAATCTACAAGACAAATTATCACATTCAATTTCACACAATTTATTCAATCAAAAATAATATGAATGCATGCATGCAAGAATTTTACTAAGTGGTGATTTTGGAAATTTTACTAAGCATGTGCATGCTACTGAAACATAACAGGACACCAAATTTACCATAACAAACTTATTTAACATTAAAACCAATTATCAAAACAAATCTATACTCAAAATAGCTTTAAATATGATTCCACAAATAAAGTCATTTTAATGGTTACTATTTGTTAAACTAATTGAACATTCATAAAGGTCTGGTTTCACTGAATCCAACGGTATAAAATTTGTAAAATTCTAATGTGGCATTCAAAAGTTATAGCAGTTTGAAGTTTGAATCTAAATCAGGTTTTAAATTCTGTTTTTGATTTAAACCTTGCCACGCGTCGCAACCTCACTGGCGCGTACTGCTTCGCGCGGATCGAGCGCTGCGGACCGCACGATCTAAATGAGATCTGGCGGCTCAGACACACGCGTACCCCTTCGGCCTAGATCTATCCTAGCCATACGATGCAGATACAACGGTCCAAACCCTCAAACCATAAACGGGCGGCACTGGCGGCGTTGACTAGCGGCGGCGCGTCTGACTACGGCGGCGCCGGCGTTCTACATCGTCCGCGAGAGGGAGAGGAGTATTACCAGGTTCGCCGGAGGCTGCTGAAGCTCGTCGTGGTACTGGCTTGTGGAGGGGCGCTCGGAGATGGGCTCTAGATCTCGTCGGAGTTGCGTCTGGTGTCGGGTGGGTGTTGTCGGAGTCGTTGCCGAAGTTCTGCGTCGCCCTAACACGAACCAATGGGTTTAGGAGATGCACAGGACAATTCTGAACACGCTCGGGTGAATAAGAAAGCAAGGGGCGCTCGGAACTTACTGAGATTGCTCGCCGGAGTTGGGGTGGTCGTCGGGTGCTTACGGCGTCAAGCGAACACGTCGACCTGGGGCAGTACAGGATGCTCTGATGTGGTTAGAAGGTGCGCAAGAGGATTACTAGAAGGGGCGCATGGAGCTCACCTGAATCGGTCGCCGGAGTTGCTCTGTCTGCGGTGGTTTTGAGCGAGTCGTGGGCAGCCTGGGGGCGTGAGTGTGGAATTGACTGGGGGAAAATGACTGCGAGGAGGTGGGGATCTTATAGCCGGTGCCTCGATAGGAAACGCCCGTGTTTTAATGCCCAATTAATCCGCGCCATTACCGGCAGTCACTGCAGCTGCGACGTGGTCGCGGGCGAGGTTTGGGGAAGACGATGACAGCGTGGACAGGGCCCGCTCGTCAGCGATGTGCGCGAAGTGAGTGTGGGGTCCGTCTGTCAGTGGCTGAATGCGTGCGCTTGCGCGTGAGAGAAGGAAAAGAAATCCCCGGGTGGGCTAGTTGGGCTCGACCCTTTGCTGGGCCAGATAACTGGCGCTCGGCCCTTTTCCTTTGTTCAGTTCTTTTTCTTTTCTAATTCGATTTTCTGATTAGGTTTTCAAATAGTTTCAAAAACAATTTGAATTCAAATCTTTCTGAGGTTTTGCAGGGTGAATTGGTCTCAGAAATAAGTCAAGGCTCATGGGGTTGTCTTGCAAAGGCTTGATCAGTCTTGGATTTCAAACAACCAGAGACTTTGCACTATTTTGCAAGTGTTTGAAAATAGAGGTTTTGAAATTATTTCTAATTTGAAAATTTTGGTTTAAACTTTTACACCTAATATTTCCAGTAGTGGGGCAAGCAAACAAGTTCCTTAACATTTAAGTTTCAAAAGGTGATAGCCTAATGAGTGAAATTTACTCACATGAAATCATAGTACAAGCTTTTGTTTTTGAGAAGAACCCTAAATGATGATGAATGCTTAGATGATATGAATGAGTTTTGGAATATGAATTTAGGGATGTTACACGCGCCCTCATCGCCAAAGCTCTACAAGCTGGGTTCTACTGGCCAACGGCCATGAACGATGCCAAGGACATCGTCCAGAGGTGCAACGGCTGCCAGAGGTTTGCGAATAAACCAAACGTACTAGGATCGGAGCTCAGGCCCATACCCTTGGCCTGGCCCTTCGCCCAATGGGGCCTTGACATGATCGGCAAACTGCCCAAATCTTAGAAAGGAGGCCACATCTACCTCCTGGTCGCAGTCGACAAGTTCACCAAGTGGATCGAAGCCATGCCCGTTACCAACCAAAAGGGAAAAACGGCCGTGAAGTTCTTCGAGTCCATAGTCTACATGTTCGGCGTGTCGCACAACATCATCATGCACAACGGGTCGAACTTCATCTCCAAAGAATTCCAGGACTTCTGCGAAGGCCTCGGGATCAACATATCATATGCCTCCGTGGTGCACCCGCAAACCAACGGGCAGGTCGAAAAGTCCAACGGCCTCGTAGGTGGCGGCATCAAGAAACGCCTACTGAGCCCACTCGAACGGCTTACGGGAGCATGGGTAGAAGAGCTACCCTCCGTCCTCTGAAGCTTACGCACAATGCCAAACAGCTCAACTGGCTACACGCCCTTCTTCATGGTGCACGGAGCCGAAGCCGTGTTACCCGCAGAAGTACGCCATAAGGCCCCACGGGTCATCGCCTATAGCAAAGCCGAATCGACGGCCTCACTCGAAGACGCCATCGACACACTCGACGAGGCACGCGACATCGCCGCGGCTCGCTCGGCGGTCTACCAGCAGAGCCTCCGCAACTATCATAGCCGTCGGCTGTGCCCAAGGTCCTTCGTCAAAGGAGACCTCGTCTTACGACTCAAGCAAGAGCAGCCAAAAAAGCTCGAGTCACCCTGGGAAGGACCCTACATTGTCACGGAAGTCATCCCAGGTGGCGCCTACCGCCTCAAGCACGTGAAGTCTGGAGTCACATACTCCAACCCATGGAACGTCGCACAATTGCGACGCTTATACCCCTAGCTATCCCTCCTTACTTTCAATAAGGCTACTCAGCCAAAGCTACTCAGCCGAACAATGTACCTCCTCGTTACGATATGAATAAAAGCTAAGTGTCTCGCCCGAAAATTTATCCCTTTTTCCTACATTACTTTCTGTTACAACACAATTGGGGGCTTCGCCTCACCTCACGACTTCGTTGACTGAGTATAACGCATGTAAACCTGAGTACCTGACCATGTCAGGCAAACAAAAAGGGCATGCATACAACCAAGTACCACGTGCTAATACAAATAACCTTTACAACAAAGGGCACAACAAGCCCACTCGAAATATATACAAGTTTTACATCCATCTTTTTTACAGGGCCTACCTATTCTGAAGAACCACATGCCTCCGATGCTCAAAAAGATCTACGATCTCTTCGGCATACTGCCTAACAGCCGCATAATGTGGGCGCATATCCCATAGGCCACCATCTGGCCGAGGGGGCGGCCCAGCCGCCACCGCCGCAAGATCAACATCCGGGCGGCGCAGCCGAACAAGCGACAGGGCGGCCTTCACCAGCTGGTGCCGCACCAACTCCCTGACGTGATCCACGTCTCGGAACTTGGCCAGCAAACCCCATAGAGTCAAAGGAGCCTCATCAAGGGGGAACATGGCATACAAAATCGACACTAGGGAAGTCTTCACCTGCCTTAGCAGTCGTGACACCTGATGAGCACGATCTTGCACAGTCGCAAGGATAGTGGCCCAGTCGCGGTCCATCCAGAAAAAGCCTCCGACTTCCATATCCTATTGGGTCAAGCAGTTGATCAGAACTGCAACGCGCTCCTTCGCCTCCCTCGGAACAAGGCTAGCACCTGTAGAATTCTGGATATATACTTTACGAACTGGTATCGTATTGTGTTGAGTGTCAATCTAAATTTTAAAGTCCTATTGCAAACTTTTAGCAAAATTCTATTTACTCCGTGAAATTTAATAATTGGTATTAAATCGAGAGTAACAATTCCAGTGTTAGTATCTTAAGTATCATGTTTGCCTCCATGATTCTTGATTGTTTTAATATCAAGTTTATCTAGGAGCTGAAAGAATTGTTTCAGAAACCATCATGTGTGACAGATATAACGATATCTGAAACAATGTTTTGGTTGCAATATGATAGAGTATAATATGTGTTCTCATATAAGATGAGAATTTACAAAGGTTAGAGATGCTAGACATCCTAATCATCCAAAAGGGTTTTGGAAATCAACATTATACTCACGATTCTCCTTATAAGCTACATTATCTTGATCATGAAAGTCGTCATGATAAGGATGACTAGAAGATGTATGTAAAGTGTTTACTACACTAAAAGATTACTAAAGAATGGATTTTAAAAGAATACCGATCATTTTGATGATGGTGATCTACTTCAAAGTGCAAGTCCAAAGGTATTATTATTTGAATATACACGCTTTGGACTATGTGTCATGTATATGGCGCCACTTTTGATGTTGATAGATTCTTTTAAAAAGGAAAAGGAAATGCTGAAAGAGAATCTATAAAATATATTTGGTAGAAAAGAAAAGATTGGAAATATCCAATTTAGGTATATATATATATATATGATATACATGTTATGGTTGTATTCTTTGCTTGTTAAACAATGTGGTTCTTGGGTATTGGATACCGAATTGGTTGGTATGAAATTTCATACAGAACGACGCAATTCATGAACCACAATGGCCTAAGTAACTAGCAAGAGAATATGTGATGATGTTCATCGAAAACAAACAAACCGTTGTTTGTATTTCTCGTTGACATCAAAGCTTGACTTCAAGATTTGTTTTAATAATTGTTATTTAAATCAAGTATTATGAGAACAAAGGTTGTTCAAATAATTACCACATTCCATATTAGATGGATGATTTACAAATCTAGTTGGAGAGATCACATCCATAAAACCTAATGATAAAATGTCGCAAGACAAATGATTGAAAGATCACTTACGAAGTGACATCGCCGTTTAAATTATATTGGAAAGAAAACATGAAGAATCTCCATATTCATGGATTTTTGGAGTCTTGGATTTGATCAAGTGACGCTTGTGAGACTTTCCTCGGGATAATTAAAAACTTCGTTCAAAGGCCAAAGAAGAACGAACGACTAAAATATTGGAATTTATACATATCGATGTATGTAGTCCATTATTTATAGTCATAAGCGATGGGTTTCAACTTCATATACTTTCTCCGGAAATTTGAGTGAATGTTCACTTAATGAGAATGAAGTATGAAATATTTGAAAATGTTTCAAAGACTTTCAAGATGAAGTGGAAAATCATTGTAACAAGAAAATAAATGGTTTATGATTTTATCATAAGGGATTTGTTTGAGTTACAAGTGTAACAAGAAAATAAATGAATTATGATTTTATCATAAAGGAATTTATTTGAGTTACAAGTTTAGCAAAACACTTAGATTTACATATCCCGAAACACCATAGGAATATGGAGTGTTTGAGATTTGTAATGAAACCTTGTTTGACTTGGTTGGATCAAAGGTGTTATTTATAAAAATGCCATTATGTTTTAAAAGATTAAAGCTTTAGAGACTACCGCTTTTACACGGAAAAGAGCTCCATCTTGATCCATTGAAATGACACCATGGAAGTTATGGTTTGGGGTAAAACCCAAGTTGTCATTTCTTAAATTTTGGTATGCTAAACATAAGTAAGATGTTTAGAACTAAAGTCGGATGAGCATGTCTTTGTAGGTTATTTCGAATAACCATTGGATATTCCTCCATAACACCGAGGAAAAAAGGGTTTGTCGCTTGAAACGTGAAGTTCCTTGAAGAAGAAATTTTTCATAAATGTTAAGTGGGAGGACAATAGAACTTTGATAAGGTTAACGAACCTTAGAGATATGTGCTGAGTTGCGCAGTGCCGGAAATCGTTCCGAAGGCTGCCATAATGCTCATAGCTTATGTGCCTCAAAGGTTGTGGCCACGGAGATCTAAGTTCCTATTGAACCAAGTAGGTCAGTTAAACAATCAAATGTTAAGATTTGAGAGTAAATCATTATTGTTTGACAATGATGAACCGAATACATACAAAGAAGCGATGATGGGCCCTGACTCCGTCAAATGGCTTGAAGCCATAAAATCCGTGATAGTTCCATACACGAGAAATCAAGTTTTGAACTTGGAAGACCCTCCGGAAAGGTGTAAAAACCTATCGGTCGTATTTGGATCTATAAAGAAATAGACATGGATGTTTCACATCTATGAAATAGTCGACATGTCGTAAAGTATTTTATGACAATGTTCAAGGAGTTGACTATGACAATATTTGATCTTTCATAGCGATATTTAGTCTGGACGGATTAAAGTAGCAACCACTACATATAATTTGGTATATGGTAGATGAATAAACAAAACAAAGTTCTTTTAATAGAATGGTTACCTAGGACGTGTACATGACACGATCCAAAGGGTTTTGTTAATTCAAAGGATGCTAAAAGGGGCATGCAAACTTCAATGGTTGAAGTAAGCATCGCGGAGTTGGAATCTTCACCATGATGAAAAATGAGTTTTTCATCAGGAGACGATGAAGATGCTTGCATTTGCAAGAAATTAAGTGGGAGCGCTGAGACACATTTCTAATACATTATGTGGATGACATCTTGTTGATTAGAAATGATGTATATTTTATTGACAAAGGTTAAGAATTTCATTTCGATGAAATACTTAGGCAAAACCCGAATATTTAGCATGAATGTCTATAGTGGATAGACTGTGACGCTAATATGGTTGTGCCAAATGTACATATATGAGATATTGAAGGAGTTCAATATAGAAATGACAAGAAAAAGTTCTTGTTGCATGGAAAAGGAATTGAATCAAGATTCAAGTGTATCGACACTTGATAAGTGAAACAAGATTCAAGTGCTTTGACACTTGATGAGTGAAATCACGAGAATGTTTTGATCAATCATACCATGATATGTACACATCCAGATATGTCCTATGCTCTAAGTGTTATGAGCATATACCAGAATGAATCATAAAATGATCATTGGACGACATTAAGGATATTCTTATGATATTTTGGAAGAACTAAGAATATATTTGTGTAGAGGTGACAAACAATTACAAATAGTTCATTGTAAAGCGTTACATTGATACTAGTTTTGTCACAAGATACAAATTAAGTTTATCTCAATTTAAACTATGGGTGGCACAATGTAATGGAAAGGAGATTCCATGATGGATTTGGAAGAGTTCCAAAGTTAAGACATTGTGACGAATACTAAAACAAAAGGCTAAGTATATGACTGCTATAGTAGCAGCAAAGGAGGGAATTTGTGTCAAGTAGTTTGTTATCAAACTAAGGTGTGGTTCGCAACGGGCTAACACTAAAGATATATTGTGTGACAATTGTATCGACGTGTTCTAACCCCAAGGAACTAAAGGTCTCACCGAAAGACCAAATTTATACAATGCCATCTCATTAGAGAATGAGTGATGCGTGAAGACGCAAAGACATGCAAATACACACGGACCTGAAAGTGTCAGATCTGTAGATTATGTTAACCACTTGCAATTGCGTATTTGGAACACCAGAAAGCCATAGGTGTTCAATACACAAAGTTTTCAAACTAGATTATTGTCTCTAGTGCAAGTGGGAGACTGAAGGGAATATGCCCGAGAGGCAATAATAAAGTGGTTATTATCGTATTCCTTGTTTATGATAAATGTTTATTTTGCATGCTATAATTGTATTAATATGGAAACGTTAATACATGTGTGTTTAATAAACAAAAAGGAAGTTCCTAGTTATGCCTCTCTTATAAACTAGCTCGTTGATTAACAAGATGATCAAAGTTTCCTGATCATGGACATTGGATGTTGTTAATAACGAGGTCACAACATTAGTGTAATGATGTGATGAAAATTCATCCGAAGTATAGCATTATGATCAAAGTCATTGAGTTTATATTGCTATAACAACTTACGAAGTGATCCTAATCCTTAGACCATGAGATCATGTCAATCACTAACACCGGAAGAGTTTCTCGATGACATCAAACGTCACACTGTAACTGGGTGATTATAAAGATGGCTTCAGAACTACTAAAGTGTTATGTTTAGACCCATGTATCGAGAGTGGAATTTATTCATCCCGATGACGGATAGATATGCTCTGGGCCCTCTCGGTGATATCACATTGATTAGCTTGCAAGCAAGTGATTTGATCACTAGAATGTTATACCACGGGAACGAGAAAAGAGTACATGTCGGTAACGAGATCAAACTAGGTATGGAGATACCGATGATCGAATCTCGTACATGTAATATATCGTGAAACAGAGGGATTAAGATACTAGCATAAAAGGTTCACACGATCACAGAAGTCATCGTTGAATGTGTGGGAGTCAGTATGGATCTCCAGGTCCCGCTACTAATTATTGATCGGAGAAGGGTCTCGATCATGTCCGCATTATTTGCGAACCGTAGGGTGACACACTTAAGGGATACCGACACCATTCGGAGCAAATGATATGCCAGAAAAAGAAAAGGAAATCGCAGGAATTTATTTCACTAGACACCGGAACTGTTTCGGTTGAAATTGCTGAAACTGGTTCTGCATGTGAAATTGAAATGTTGTAAGGGGTTTTATGTGAATGTTTGTTAATTAAAGTAATTAACAAAATTCTGAATAAATAAATAAAAGAGTTTTATTTAAATGAGAGCTTGCATTAAATTTGGTGGAAATTTAATGCATGTGAGTGGATTTTTGAGTGGAGGCTTTTTAATGGGAGTGGAGGCTTTTCATTTTGAGTGGGAGCTCCACCCACATGAATGTGGAAGAGGTGGTGGCAGCCCCATGGCTTGGCGCCATGCCCCTTGGGTGCCCCTCTCCCCTATAAAAGGCCCCCCTCTCCTCCTCTCAAAGCACACCTCCTCGCGAAGGATCTCTCTCCCCCCTTTAGAATTTCCCCATGGTCTCGGATCAGCGAGATACATGTTCCCGGTGGCTTTTTCTAGAAGGATTTGTTGCTTCCGCTGCTTCGCTGGAGCGAGGGCGCGGAGGTTGTCGGGGTACCCGTACGTGTGTGCGATCACGGATGCACCACTGCTTTGAGGTGCTGGACTTAATCGTGCTGGACCGGCTGGACTAGATGGACTTCATCACGATCTTGAGATCGGCAAGCGTTCGTCTACATCATCCACGAGTACAACCTCGTTAACGCTATTCGGTCTTCGAGGGTATGTATTCTTTGGATGTATATCCACCCGTTGCTTGTATCTAGTAGATAGATCTTGGTACATTGTTGTTCCCATCGTAGGAATTTTTTTGTTTTCTATGCTGCGAACCCTACAGAGACAAAGGAAGATCAAGCCACACACCTTGCAACTGCTTCATGCTAGCCTCCAACGCCAGATGCTGCCGGATAAGCAAGTTCGCACTGTGCACGAAGGGCTGTGGAAAATAGCAGAAGCAAAACAATCAAGATGGAATCAATAAAAGGGCTAGGGGGATGCGCCACGCAATGAGCACAACGTCGAGCAAAAAACGACCCAACAAAGACTCGGGGGCTCCCTCCAGGACAAAAGGAAAAATAACTTACAAGCTCAGACGGAGACTCCGAAGGTCCCGGTGTAGTCTTCTGGGAGACGATCACTCGAGCCTCCTACGGAGAGGGCCTCAGAGCATCGCCCCCAGAGGTGGACACTATCTGAGAGGGAGGGGGCATCAGTTTCGACTCCCCCACGGCCTCCTGAGTGGCATCATTAAAAGATCCCTCAGAGGAGTGGCTGCAAGGCAAACACCAATCAAAAAACAAGAAGACAAGAAAACAAGAACGAATAGCATCTGAAGGTACTTACGAGTCGATGTCACTCATGTCAAATATGGGCGGCGCCCTCTTCTCTTTCTTCTTCCTCTAGGCCGGTGGTTGTGGTGCCATATCTCGCAGAGGCACAACGGGAAAAGGCGAAGAAGAAGCACCATCATCTCCGCTGTGGCGGACAAGGAACGACAGGTCTGTAGAGGTCCCAACCTTTGATAAGGTAGAGATCCATGTGTTTACAATGCTAGTCCCTGGATCAATAGCTAGCATCCGCAGTTAAGATGTAATATCAAGAAACAAAGGTCATAATACAACTTTATAACCAGGAATAACATAATTTTATTACATCTTACATAGCCCTTTTGGCTATTACATTACATTGCAACAGATTATCTATAAGCATGGGGTCCTTCACCTTCAAAGTGCCACAGGCAAACATGTTGGTTGTAGACTTGTAATCCTAATCAATCAACTTCACTAATATCAAACAAACCTACAACATAACAAGTTATAGCCACAAGGTTCAATACATTTGAATTGTATTGGCAAGTTTCACTACTATGTAAAATATAAGTGGATCCTATCAATACATGCATATTTGGCTAAGTGGGGTTCAGGCTCATTTGCAGAAAGCAATATTGTTTTTCCTATCTTTTCAAAATAGTTTTGATATTTTGTCAAATCTTTCTGAACTCCTTGGAATCCACCAAGTGCTTCAAATCTCTTGTTGTCACTTTCAAGTTTTAATTTTTAGAAATTGGAATGTCGATATTTCCCATAGCTTCAGGCCTTAGTTGCTCAGTATTGTCCATAACCGGAGACACGGCTAAGTACTTAGGATTTTATCTTCTGCAGAAGTTGTACACTTTACCCACATGACACAATCTCATCTTGTTGCCACCAGTGGCCGCTGGATAAGTACTCACCAAGATGGAGTACTGGCAGATTGAGAATGTGACGAAGTCTTTCCATAGGGTCCTCCCATACACAATGCTAGCTTGTCTTCAGGCACCAATGTAGGGTTCCTAGTTCCCTCATTCCAGTAACCTAAAGAGGCCAATGCATGGGTCTTCCACAATGTAATTGACTAAGCCAGTGCCCATTTAGCATGTGGCTGTACACGGAAGCCACTGTACGAGAAACATGTTCAATCTCTAAGTCCCTGGGTGGTTTTCTTTTAGTGCACAACCAAAAAGAGATTGCCATATAAACATGGTTCCTTTTGTTGCCACCTTGTCCAAAACTTGAGTATCCTTGTCCACCCAGGTGGTTCATTGAGTACTTGTTTTATTATATAAAACACAAGTCTTTTCTCAACTTCATATAATCTCAACATGTATCCTTTCTCAAAATATATATAGCAGGGCTAAGCATATTACAACTACATTGTTTTCACTAAGTAATGTATAAGGGTATCCTATTAGGATTTATCATAGCAAAACATAGTAGTCCTTATCATGCATGTTTCAAAATCCACTAAGTGTAAAGAAAATAGTAGGCCTTGGATGATAGTGTCACTTGCCTTTTTGGTAGAGGATGTTGGTTCACTCCTTGATCTTGCTAATATCACACTCTTCTAACTTCACTACAAATCAATCAAGCAAACATAGATTCAACTAGCATTCCAACCAATAATCAAACAATTCATCACACATGAAATAATAGAAACAAGTCATGCATGCAAGTATGCAAAAGTTAGTTTTATTTGCAAAGGTGGCTTCTACTAGGCTCTAACATTGTAAGGTTCAAAGTGGTCATTTCCTAGAGTGGCAAAACCATTTGCAAAAAGGGTTTTATCTATAAACCATTTTTAAATCAAACTATTATTTCATGTGGTGGAAAATGTTTTTAGCAAAGCAACAATTTTATGTTGTTCACCAAATAAGTTGTTAATTTCAAAACTTGGTGTTTAGGGTCAGTAGGTTTGAATCAAAACATTTTCCAAAGATTTTGCTCAAAAATCATTTCCATATCAAAATCAATATTTTTATTTGACTAGAAATGAGCTAATTCAATTATTCAATCCTAATCTTCACAAAATACATTTTTAAATCCATAAGTTGGTTCCTAGGGTCAGTAGGTTCACAACAAACCATTTTGCAAAGATTTCAACTCCAAAATCATTTTGAAATAAATTTTATATCCTAAACAAGCATACACAAGTTTCTGCAAAAACAAACAATTTAACAGAAGCTTTTTACTAAACAAATGGCATGGTTGGTTAGGGATTGCTTTTCTGAATCCATTGATATAAAGTTTGCAAAATTTGGACGTGTAGAACTAAAGTTATGGATTTTTCAAATTTGCAAATCTAATAGAATCTATCTCTGTTTTTAATCCTAAGTCTGGCCACGTGGCGTGTTCTTGTTGGGCGGTACCGCTTCGTGCGGATCAGCCTCTCTGGACCACAGGATTTAAGTTACAACGCACGGCGCTGATCAACTCGTACCCCTTCGTTAAGTCATCTATTTCTACGCGTCGGATCTAAATCTAACGGTGCCGATGAGTTTGACCATTGCCTAGGGCGCTGCGCGGCGGCAGACGGCGGCAACGCTCGGCTAGCGGCGTTGCGGCGGCTACAGGAAGAAAATAAGGAAACGGGGGTGCTCACCGTGTTCGCGAGGTCGAGGTGATTCTCAACGCGTGGTCGACTTGGCAAGGGGCGCTCAGGGACAGCGGTAATTCCTCGCCGGAGTGGGTGGCGGCGTCAGGTGGCTCTGGAGGTCGTCGAGGGCGATGTTGTGGTTCACTCCGAGGCAAAACAAGGACACTGTTAGACGCGGGCGAGTGTTGTGTTCACATGAGCATGATCGAGAGGGCTCGAGGTGGTCTGGCTTACCAGGGGAAGGTCGCCGGAGAGAAAAACAGAC
This sequence comes from Avena atlantica, assembly GCA_910589765.1. Taxonomy (NCBI): domain Eukaryota; kingdom Viridiplantae; phylum Streptophyta; class Magnoliopsida; order Poales; family Poaceae; genus Avena; species Avena atlantica. Next base: position 416,925,590 of record OU342735.1, read on the forward strand.
GCGGCGGCGCTCAGTAGATGACGAAGTCGACGTTGCGGAGCGCCCGCGAGTGAATGAGTGGCACGGGGAGATGCGCCAGGAGGTGAGGAGCGAGCTCGTGTGCTTTGGAAGGCGAGGCGAGGCTAGACGGCGCCGGAATTTGGTCGGAGACGTCGTCGGAGCAGTGGCAAAGCAAAGTGAATTGGGGGCAGCCTGGTGGCTCCGGGGAAGCGGGGACTGAGGGGAATCAGAGAGGAGGCGAGGGCGTTTAAGACAGCGTGGTCGCGGGGTGGAGTAACGGCCGTTGTTAACGTGAATTGACGCCAGAGTTATTCAGCTGCAACGGCAGGGAGGAATTGTTGCGAGGGAGATGTAGGGGTCCCAATCTTAGATAAGATAGAGCCCCCTGTATTTAGAATGCTAGTCCCTGGATCAATAGCTAGCATCCACAGTTAAGATGTAATATCAAGAAACAAAGGTCATAATATAACTTTATAACCAGGAATAACATAATTTTATTACATCATACATAGCTCATTTGGCTATTACATTACATTGCAGCGGAATAACTATAGTCATGGGCCCTTCATCTTCAAAGTGCCACAGGCAGATGTTGGTTGTAGACTTTGTAATCCTAATCAATCAATCCTCACTTAAAACAATCAAACCTGCAACATTATAAATTACAGCCACAAGGGTCAATACATTTGAATTGTATTGGCAAGTGATACTATGGTAGTATAGTGGAATCTATCATCTATATGCATTTGGCTAAGTGGAGTTGAGGCTTGCATTGCTCAAAATAGATTTTCCTTATCATTTTGAAAATACTAAGTTTTACTTGGCAAAATCATTTTCTCAATCAAAGATTTGAAGATCCTTTCAAGGCATCTCTCCATCAAAGATTGAAGATTTCAGACAACCCTTGTTTAATCCACAAGTTTTAACTTAGAAATTTGAATGATGAGATTCTTGATTGCTTCCATGTCTTGATGCTCAAATTGTCCTTTACCAGGGGCATGGCTAAGTACTTAGATTTTTCACTCTGCACAGGTGGTGCACTTTCCCCACAAGACTTGGTTTCCCAAGACAAGATCTTTCAGAAGCCTTCCCTTAGACCAAAAATGGACGCGCTCCAACCTATCAAACACTACCACCCACTGTCCATATGGCTAAGTTCTTGCAACCTATATGATCATGGTAGAGCCCATATTGCCAAGTGGTTGCACTTGAAGCTTCTCAACATTTGACATCTCAAATCTCTTTGTTCCTGGGTGGCATACCACAAGTGAGATACACATGGTCAACCATAGACATGGGCCTTGTGAACCACTCAACCAAAAACCACCAAGCAATCCCATTCCACCCAGGTGATTCATTAACTTAGTTGTTTTATAAGACAAAATCACAAGTCCTCAGACTTAGAATATTTTTCCATAGTGTGAATATATTTTCCACCCATGTTTTCTATTAGCTAGGCTAAGCTTGATAGTAGTAAGAATCTTAACTTAGGAAAATCCTACTAAGGATTCATCTACTAGGTTTTCCTATAGTAAGTTTTATACTTAGCAAAATCCATGCAAGTTTTACTTAGCAAAATCACTAATGCATAGTAAAAGTAATGGGACAAAAAGTATGAAGCATCACTTGCCTTTTTGGTAGGGAATGGTGGTTCACTCCTTGATCTTGCTAGTCTCACACTTCACTACAAGTCTATCAAGCAAACACATATTCAATTCACATTCCAAACCAAAGTCAAACAAACCATTTTTTACACACAAAGTAATGGAATCTAAGTCATGCATAAGCTTGCAAAGGTTGGTTCTATTGCAAGGGTGGTCTCCACTAGGCTTCTAAACTTTGTAAGGTCCAAATTGGTCATTTACCAAAATGGCAAAGTCATTTGCAAATGGGTTTTATCCATAAACCATTTTCAAATCCTTTCATCATTTTATGTGGTGGAAAACATTTTTATCAAAGCAAAACTTTATGTTTTTCACCAATTGAGTTGCTCTTGCAAAACTTGGTGTTTTGGGTCAGTAGGTTTGGTCTAAAGCATTTTCCCAAAGTTTTCTTTACAAAAACATTTTCATAATAAAATCAACAATTTTTTTAATTGGCTAGAAATTGGCTAAGTCAATTAATCCAACCTCAATTTTACCAAAATCATTTTTAACACCAAGGGTTGGTTCCTAGGGTCAGTAAGGTCACAACTAACCTTTTTGCAAAAGTTTTAACCCTAAAATCATTTTTAAACAATTTTTCTAATCTAAACAAGCTCACAAAAGAATCTGCAAAAACAAGTAAATTAACAGATATTATTCACTAAACCAAGGGTATGGTTGGCTAGGACTTGTTCCACTGAATCCATTGATATAAAATTTGTAATTTTTGGACGTGTGGTTTGAAAGTTACAAGGGTTTGAAAATTACAAACAAATCTGTTTTCAATTTCTGTTTTTAAACTAGAGCTGGCCACGCGTCGCTATCTCACTGGCTGATACCGGTTCGGGGTGGATCACGCTGCAGACCGTTGGATATAAGCAGATCGTATGGCCTAGAACACGTACCCCTTCGCGTTTAAGTTATTCTATCCTATCCATCAGATCGGGATCGGACGGCTGTGGGGTGCTCGACCTTAGACGAGCGGCGCTGCGGCGGCTGCTGGCGACGGAGCGACCAGACGGTGGCGGCGCCGGTGAAATAGGAAGCGAGGGAGGAGGAAAAGGTGCTCACCGGAATCGTTGACGCTTGCTGATGCTCAACGTGGTACTGGTTGGTGAAGGGGCGCACGGGGCTGTCCTTGATTGCTCGTCGGAGACGAGCTGGGCTTCGGCGGTTCAGGAGGTCGTCGAGGCCGAGGATAGGGGGCGCCCTAGGACAAACGGAAGGTGCTGTTAGGTTCGTATGAGCTTGGAGATCATCATCTTGTCCACGGGGATGAGAGGGGAGGTCGGGTACTACCTGGGAACGTCGTCGGAGAAGAGGCAGACGGTGGAGTTGTTCTGGCGGAGTCGTTGCTGATCTTGCTGGGCGAGCGCGAGCGAGGGAAAGGTACTGGGAGGTTCAGAGGGTATTGGCGAGCAAGATCGTGTGCTCAGGAGGTAGTGGGGCTGACGATGGTGGACGGAATTCGAATGTGAGCTCGTCGGAGCCAGTGGGGGTTCGGAGAGGAATTGAGGCGGCCTGGGGGCGTGCTACTGCGGGGTGACAGAGGGGAAACGGAGAGGAGGGGCGAGCGCTTTAAGGTGCGTGGTCAAGGTGAGTGATGGTGGCCTCGTTAAGACGAATTAAGGCCGCGGAGTATCTGCAGGTAACGGCGACGAGGGAGGGAGAAGAGGTCATGCGGGTGGGAAGGAAGAACATGAGGAGTGGGGTCCAGTCGTCAGTGGGAAAAGAAGTGAGAGGGAGGTCCACTCGTCATTCACTCAGTGGGTTTGAATCTGGGTGCGAAACTTTTTCTTTCGGGGAGGGAATACTGGGCTGTTTCTGGGCCTGTTGGGCTGCTGGGTTGGGTTGTCCTATTCTTTATATTTTTCCTGCGCTGAACTCTTTTCTTTTTCCATTTCCAATTTCTGTTTTGAATTTCCAAACAAACAAACAATGTCCAAATCAAATCAAATAATCACCAAACCTTGCACTAATAATTTGGTTATGTTTAGTAGCATAAACCAACTTCCAAAATAAAATAATATTTTAAATCTTTTTAGGTTCCATTTATTAATTAAATAAAATGGACCATGGTTTATTAATCAAATAGGATTTGATTTATTTAATAAAAACTCCATTTGAAATCCAAATATTTTCAAAACCAAATCAGTAGGTTTTATTTGGAAATAAAGAATACTTGGAAACTTGTTTAAAATAAAATAACATTTTATTTTAGGGTCCAATACCAATTAAATGAATAGACCTTATTCATTTAATTCAAATAGGATTTGTTTTATTGAAATCTTTATTTTTGGTCCATTAACAATTAAATTAAATGGGCCTTATTCATTTACTTCAAATAAGATTTGTTTTATTAGAATATTTATTTTGAAATCTAAAATAAAACCAAAACACTTCAGTAAGTTTTATTTGAGAATATAAAATATTTGGAAAACTTTATTTAAAATAAATAAATAAGTTTTAGTGTTTTATTTAAAATGTGAAAAGCCTTTACTTTAATAAAAATTGGATATTAAATCCTTATTATTTTATTTAAATAAACCTTTGCTATTTGTATTCAAACAAAATGTTTTAATTCAAAAGCTTGGCCAAGGTTTTAATTTGGCTTTATAAAATAATCTTTATTCATAAATCTATCCTTTTATTTAAAGATCCAAAATAGTAATTTTAAATATTTTATTTTCCTTTGTTAATTGTTTTATGTTTTTAAATCCCTTTAGGATTTAATTGTTCAAAATAGGTTTGAAGATTCCTATTGGAATTCAAAAAGTTTTCTTCTGGCTCTGAAAATCAAACAAAGTTTTATTTTATTCATTTATTTTCACATTACAAGATTTGGAAAATCTTGGGATGTGACAGGCTACCACCCTTAAAATAAATCTCGTCCCGAGATTTGGGGAGGCTAGGGGTTACAAGCAGGTTCAAAACAACTAGGGTACTACCACCCTTAAAAAATTTCAAACAAAAATTACATATTGTCCTTCTTGGGATCCTGGGGAAATTTCTCATGTAAACTTTTGCATGGTGTCCTTGGTTTCCATACTTGACTCATGGGCCAAGGTTGAGATCCTTCATAGACTTGTTTAACTTGTTCTTCATCTTTTCTGGACAACTGCTTGCATAGTGGCCTAGTTCCTTGCATTTGAAACACATCACTTGGCTGATATCTTTCTTTTCCTTTGGTATCATTGCCTCTTGTTTGTTTCTTTGGTTCTTCTTCTTTTCTGGGCATTCACTGGCATAGTGTCCCATCTCGTTGCAATTGTAACACTGCAACTGGCTTATGTCCTTCTTCTTCTTTTTGGGTCTCTCCAAAGCTAGGAGTTCTTCTAGTTCATGTTCTTCATAGGTGGGAGATCTTTCTCTCTTCTTGGGGTATTGATCTTCATGTTCCTTGGATGCATGATCCTTGTCTCCACAAGTATTGCTAGCTTGGGTTCCTTCTAGAATAGCATCTTTGTCATCCTTGTTGTCATTAGCTCTTTGGGAAAAGTTTTCTCTCATGTTGATCATTTGAGTAACCAATCCTTGCAACAATTGGGATTGAAGTTTCAAAATCCTTTGTATGGCTGGGTCTAGTCCATTGTTGTTGGCTAAAAGCTGAGTTGTCTCTTGGCTCAACTGGTTTTGGGTTGCTATAAGTTTTCTCATGTTGTCCTCTTGGTTGGTGTTGGTGTCATCAACCTTGATGTTGGAGTCTCTTGAAGAAGTCATCTGTTTGGGTTGGGTAGGGATTAGAATAGGCAAGATATTTCTAAGGAATCAATTCTAATCACACACACCACAATTCACACAAGCAATGTGCAAGCAATCACAAACAAACATTTCATTCAATCAACAAAGTTCAAGCACATTTTTAGGCAATAAAATATTTTTGTTACACCACATAAGTTGGTGGTTTTGTCTTATCTAATATATGGTGGTCCATCTATATGGTTCACTTGTGATCTTTCCATCTTTCTTGGTTGCTTCTTCATACTTGGGATCATGGTTTCCTTGAGAAAAACACTTGGTCACAATACTTCAAATGATGTAGGCTCCTTCTAACTTTTGCATTCCCTCAGTCTCTAAATCTTGAGTAAGATTTCCTTGTCTCACTTGTAGTCCTTAATGGTATCCAAGTTGGAAGTCTTTGGTGAATATGCTTAAGATGTTGAAGTCATTAGAGTTGAAGAAGTTGAAGTCATTAGAGTTGAAGAAGTTGAAGAAGTCCCTTGCACATGGTGTAGTCTTTGGCCATGGGTAGGTTTTTCCATCAAGTTGAAGTAGAAGAGAAGTAGAGTTGAAACAAAAATGGTTGAGGAAAGAGTTTACAAGTGTTTTTGTAAATAGTTTTTGGAACAAAATACAACTCCTATTTTTCTAAGGGTTTTTGTCCAATCCTAGGTTTACAAATCCTACAGGCAACACAATGCTCTGATACCATCTGTAGGGGTCCCAATCTTAGATAAGATAGAGCCCCCTGTGTTTACAATGCTAGTCCCTGGATCAATAGCTAGCATCCACAGTTAAGATGTAATATCAGAAACAAAGGTCATAATATAACTTTATAACCAGGAATAACATAATTTTATTACATCATACATAGCTCATTTGGCTATTACATTACATTGCAGTGGAATAACTATAGTCATGGGTCCTTCATCTTCAAAGTGCCACAGGCAGATGTTGGTTGTAGACTTTGTAATCCTAATCAATCAATCCTCACTTAAAACAATCAAACCTGCAACATTACAAATTACAGCCACAAGGGTCAATACATTTGAATTGTATTGGCAAGTGATACTATGGTAGTATAGTGGAATCTATCATCTATATGCATTTGGCTAAGTGGAGTTGAGGCTTGCATTGCTCAAAATAGATTTTCCTTATCATTTTGAAAATACTAAGTTTTACTTGGCAAAATCATTTTCTCAATCAAAGATTTGAAGATCCTTTCAAGGCATCTCTCCATCAAAGATTGAAGATTTCAGACAACCCTTGTTCAATCCACAAGTTTTAACTTAGAAATTTGAATGATGAGATTCTTGATTGCTTCCATGTCTTGATGCTCAAATTGTCCTTTACCAGGGGCATGGCTAAGTACTTAGATTTTTCACTCTGCATAGGTGGTGCACTTTCCCCACAAGACTTGGTTTCCCAAGACAAGATCTTTCAGAAGCCTTCCCTTAGACCAAAAATGGACGCGCTCCAACCTATCAAACACTACCACCCACTGTCCATATGGCTAAGTTCTTGCAACCTATATGATCATGGTAGAGCCCATATTGCCAAGTGGTTGCACTTGAAGCTTCTCAACATTTGACATCTCAAATCTCTTTGTTCCTGGGTGGCATACCACAAGTGAGATACACATGGTCAACCATAGACATGGGCCTTGTGAACCACTCAACCAAAAACCACCAAGCAATCCCATTCCACCCAGGTGATTCATTAACTTAGTTGTTTTATTAGACAAAATCACAAGTCCTCGGACTTAGAATATTTTTCCATAGTGTGAATATATTTTCCACCCATGTTTTCTATTAGCTAGGCTAAGCTTGATAGTAGTAGGAATCTTAACTTAGGAAAATCCTACTAAGGATTCATCTACTAGGTTTTCCTATAGTAAGTTTTATACTTAGCAAAATCCATGCAAGTTTTACTTAGCAAAATCACTAATGCATAGTAAAAGTAATGGGACAAAAAGTATGAAGCATCACTTGCCTTTTTGGTAGGGAATGGTGGTTCACTCCTTGATCTTGCTAGTCTCACACTTCACTACAAGTCTATCCAGCAAACACATATTCAATTCACATTCCAAACCAAAGTCAAACAAACCATTTTTTACACACAAAGTAATGGAATCTAAGTCATGCATAAGCATGCAAAGGTTGGTTCTATTGCAAGGGTGGTCTCCACTAGGCTTCTAAACTTTGTAAGGTCCAAATTGGTCATTTACCAAAATGGCAAAGTCATTTGCAAATGGGTTTTATCCATAAACCATTTTCAAATCCTTTCATCATTTTATGTGGTGGAAAACATTTTTATCAAAGCAAAACTTTATGTTTTTCACCAATTGAGTTGATATTGCAAAACTTGGTGTTTTGGGTCAGTAGGTTTGGTCTAAAGCATTTTCCCAAAGTTTTCTTTACAAAAACATTTTCATAATAAAATCAACAATTTTTTTAATTGGCTAGAACTTGGCTAAGTCAATTAATCCAACCTCAATTTTACCAAAATCATTTTTAACACCAAGGGTTGATTCCTAGGGTCATTAAGGTCACAACAAACCTTTTTGCAAAAGTTTTAACCCTAAAATCATTTTTAAACAATTTTTCTAATCTAAACAAGCTCACAAAAGAATCTGCAAAAACAAGTAAATTAACAGATACTACTCACTAAACCAAGGGTATGGTTGGCTAGGGCTTGTTCCACTGAATCCATTTATATAAAATTTGTAATTTTTGGACGTGTGGTTTGAAAGTTACAAGGGTTTGAAAATTACAAACAAATCTGTTTTCAATTTCTGTTTTAAACTAGAGCTGGCCACGCGTCGCTATCTCACTGGCTGATACCGGTTCGGGGTGGATCACGCTACAGACCGTTGGATCTAAGCAGATCGTATGGCCCAGAACACGTACCCCTTCGCGTTTAAGTTATTCTATCCTATCCATTAGATCGGGATCGGACGGCTGTGGGGTGCTCGACCTTAGACGAGCGGCGCTGCGGCGGCTGCTGGCGGCGGAGCGACCAGACGGTGGCGGCGCCAGTGAAATAGGAAGCGAGGGAGGAGGAAAAGGTTCTCACCGGAATCGTTGACGCTTGTTGATGCTCAACGTGGTACTGGTTGGTGAAGGGGCGCACGGGGCTGTCCTTGATTGCTCGCCGGAGACGAGCTGGGCTTCGGCGGTTCAGGAGGTCGTCGAGGGCGAGGATAGGGGCTCCCTAGGACAAAGGAAGGTGTTGTTAGGTTCGTATGAGCTTGGAGATCATCATCGTGTCCACGGGGATGAGAGGGGAGGTCGGGTACTACCTGGGAACGTCGTCGGAGAAGAGGCAGACGGTGGAGTTGTTCTGGCGGAGTCGTTGCTGAGCTTGCAGGGCGAGCGCAAGCGAGGGAAAGGTACTGGGAGGTGCAGAGGGTATTGGCGAGCAAGATCGTGTGCTCAGGAGGTAGTGGGGCTGACGATGGTGGCCGGAATTCGAATGTGAGCTCGTCGGAGCCAGTGGGGGTTCGGAGAGGAATTGAGGCGGCCTGGGGGTGTGCTACTGCGGGGTGACAGAGGGGAAACGGAGAGGAGGGGCGAGCGCTTTAAGGTGCGTGGTCAAGGTGAGTGATGGTGGACTCGTTAAGACGAATTAAGGCCACGGAGTATCTGCAGGTAACGGCGACGAGGGAGGGAGAAGAGGTCGTGCGGGTGGGAAGGAAGAACAGGAGGAGTGGGGTCCAGTCGTCAGTGGGAAAAGAAGTGAGAGGGAGGTCCACCCGTCATTCACTCAGTGGGTTTGAATCTGGGTGCGAAATGTTTTCTTTCGGGGAGGGAATACTGGGCTGTTTCTGGGCCTATTGGGCTGCTGGGTTGGGTTGTTCTATTCTTTATATTTTTCCTGCGCTGAACTCTTTTCTTTTTCCATTTCCAATTTCTGTTTTGAATTTTCCAATCAAACAAACAATGTCCAAATCAAATCAAATAATCACCAAACCTTGCACTAAGAATTTGGTTCTGTTTAGTAGCATAAACCAACTTCCAAAATAAAATAATATTTTAAATCTTTTTAGGTTCCATTTATTAATTAAATAAAATGGACCATGGTTTATTAACCAAATAGGATTTGATTTATTTAATAAAAACTCCATTTGAAATCCAAATATTTTCAAAACCAAATCAGTAGGTTTTATTTGGAAATAAAGAATACTTGGAAACTTGTTCATTTAATTCAAATAGGATTTAAATGAATAGATCTTATTCATTTAATTCAATAGGATTTGTTTTATTGAAATCTTTATTTTTGGTCCATTAACAATTAAATTAAATGGGCCTTATTCATTTACTTCAAATAAGATTTGTTTTATTAGAATATTTATTTTGAAATCTAAAATAAAACCAAAACACTTCAGTAAGTTTTATTTGAGAATATAAAATATTTGGAAAACTTTATTTAAAATAAATAAATAAGTTTTAGTGTTTTATTTAAAATGTGAAAAGCCTTTACTTTAATAAAATTTGGATATTAAATCCTTATTATTTTATTTAAATAAACCTTTGCTATTTTTATTCAAACAAAATGTTTTAATTCAAAATCTTGGCCCAGGTTTTAATTTGGCTTTATAAAATAATCTTTATTCATAAATCTATCCTTTTATTTAAAGATCCAAAATAGTAATTTTAAATATTTTATTTTCCTTTGTTAATTGTTTTATGTTTTTAAATCCCTTTAGGATTTAATTGTTCAAAATAGGTTTGAAGATTCCTATTGGAATTCAAAAAGTTTTCTTCTGGCTCTGAAAATCAAACAAAGTTTTATTTTATTCATTTATTTTCACATTACAAGATTTGGAAAATCTTGGGATGTGACAGGAGACGACGCTGAGGTGGCATGGGGCCTTGCTGTCACCGAGGGAGAGAGATAGGGAGAGGGGCCACCTGTCTAGGACTCTGCGGGTTCGTGGTTGAGTAGGAAAACAATTCGCTGAGGGCGAGCTGGTGGGCTGGAGCTGGGCTGCTGGGCCTGCTTAGTTGGGTCGAGTCCTTTAGCATTTTTTGTACTGAAACTTTTCCCTTTTTCCATTTGATTTTCTGTTTTGTAATTCAATCAAACAATTCAAACATTCAAATCAATCAAACTTCCACCACTCTTTGTAATGAGTTTAGTTCTGTTTAATAACAATATTCCAAGTCTTAAAATAAAATAATATTTTATATTCTTTTAGGATCTATTTAATAATTAAATAAAATAGTCCTTAGTTATTAAATCAAATGGGTTTTGATTTATTCAATAACTCCATTGAAATCTAAAATTAAACCAAAAACACTTCAGTAGGTTTTATTTGAGAATATAAAATACTTGGAAAACTTATTTAAAATAAATTAATAAGTTTTAGTGTTTTATTAAAATGGAAAAGCCTTTACTTTAACAAAATTGGTATTAATAAATCCCCATTATTTTATTTAAATAAACCTATACTATTTTTATCAAATAGAAATATTTTATTTCAAAGGCTTGGCCAAGTTTTAATTTGGCTTATAAAATAATCCTTATTTATAAATTTACCCTTGCTTTATAAAATCCAAATCTTTTTATTAAAATATTCAAAAATAGTAATTTCACATATTTAATATTTTCTTTATTAAATGTTTATCTTTTCAAATCCCTTTAGGATTTGTTTGATCAAAATAGGTTTGAAGGTTTTCCAATTGGGATCAAAAGTTTCTTCTCACCCTGAAAATCAACAAAGTTTTATTTTATTCATTTATTTTTCACATAACAAGATTTGGAAATTCTTGGGATGTGACAGGCTACCACCCTTAAAATAAATCTCGTCCCGAGATTTGGGAAGGCTAGGATTACAAGTTGGGTCAAAGCATCTAGGGTACTACCACCCTTAAAAATTTTCCAACTAAATTACATATTGGCTTGCTTGGGGTCTTGGGGAAACTTCTCTGGGCAAACATCTGCATAGTGTCCTTTGTTTCCACACTTGAAACATGTGACAAGGCTGAGATCCTTCATATGCTTGTTTATCGTGTGCTTCATCTTTTCTGGACAGTTGCTTGCATAATGCCCTTGGTTACCACAATTGTAACATGTGATAAGTTTGAGTTCTTCATGTATCTCTTGTGGACAGGTTGCTGCATAATGGCCTAGCTCTTTGCAGTTGTTGCACCATACTTGGCCAATTTCCTTATACTTCTGTTTCTCTGGACATTCACTGGAATAGTGTCCCATTTCTTTGCAATGATTACATTGCACATGGCTTTTGTCCTTCTTTTTCTTGGGTTTCTCCAAAGCTAGGAGTGCTTCTAGTTCATGTTCTTCATATGTTATCTCATAGGTAGGAATGTCTACTGGTTTCTTGGACCTTCTATTGCTCTTTGGATAATTCATATGCCTCTTCTTTGGTCCTTTAAATTGGGTTGTATTGCATGGAGGTACAAGTGGATATTTTCCTTTGTCCTCATCCTTCTTGGTAGGATAGTCTGCAATCAGTTGTTGCACTCCACCTTGTTTCCTTTGTTCAACTATGGAATAGATGGGGCATTGGATAGGGACATGATTATTTCCTTCACATAGGTAACAAGTAGCTTGAGAGGTGGGACATTGGCCAACTGGATGTTTCTCTTCACAGTTGGGGCATTGATCTCCATGCTCCTTGGAAGTGTGATCCTTGTCTCCACAAATATTGCAAGCTTTGGTTCCTTCTAGAATAACATCTTTGTCATCTTTGTTGTCACCAACTACTTTGGAAGAGTTGCCTTCCATGTTGATCATTTGATATGTCACCTTATGCAACATTTGGGCTTGTGTTTCCAAAAATCCTTGTAGGGTTGGATCTTCCCCACTGGTGTTGGCTATGAATTGAGCTGTCATTTGGTTCAACTGGTTTTGGGTTGCTATAAGTTCTCTCATGTTGTCCTCTTGGTTGTTTTTGGTGTCATTAACCTTGATGTTGGAGTCTCTTGGAGTAGTCATCTGTTTGGGTTGAATTGAGGTTAGAATAGGCAAAATATCTCTAAGGGAATAATTCTAATCACACTCTTCAAAATTCACACCAACAATGTGCAAGCAATCACAAACAAACACTCCTTTCAAACACAAGTTTCCAAGCATATTCTTAGGCAACCAAAAATATTTTGTTACACCACATAGGTTGGTGGGTTTTGTCTTAAACTAAATATGGTGGTCCATCTATATGGTTCACTTGTGATCTTTACTTCCTTATTGGTTGATTCTTATTGCATGAGATCATGGTTTCCTTGGGAAAACTCTTGGTCACAAAACTTCAAAGGTGTTGATGGCTCCTTCTAAGTTGTGTTTCCTTAGTTTCCAAATCCTTGAGCAAGATTTCTTGTCTCACTTGTCCTTAGTGATATCCAAGGTTGAAGTCCTTGGTGAAAATGCTGAAGATGTTGAAGTCATTTAGAGTTGATGAAGTCCTTTGCACATGGTGAAGTCTTTGGCCATGGGGTAGGTTTTTCCATCAAGTTGAAATAGAAGAGATGTAGATTAAAAACCAAAGTGGTTGAGGAAAGAGTATACAAGATTGTTTGTAAATAGGTTTTGGAACAAATATAACTCCTATTTTTCTAAGGGGTTTTGTCCAATCCTAGGGTTACAAATCCTACAGGCAACACAATGCTCTGATACCATCTGTAGAGGTCCCAACCTTTGATAAGGTAGAGATCCCTGTGTTTACAATGCTAGTCCCTGGATCAATAGCTAGCATCCACAGTTAAGATGTAATATCAAGAAACAAAGGTCATAATACAACTTTATAACCAGGAATAACATAATTTTATTACATCTTACATAGCCCTTTTGGCTATTACATTACATTGCAACAGATTATCTATAAGCATGGGGTCCTTCACCTTCAAAGTGCCACAGGCAAACATGTTGGTTGTAGACTTGTAATCCTAATCAATCAACTTCACTAATATCAAACAAACTTGCAACATAACAAGTTACAGCCACAAGAGTCAATACATTTGAATTGTATTGGCAAGTTTCACTACTATGTAAAATATAAGTGGATCCTATCAATACATGCATATTTGGCTAAGTGGGGTTCAGGCTCATTTGCAGAAAGCAATATTGTTTTTCCTATCTTTTCAAAATAGTTTTGATCTTTTGTCAAATCTTTCTGAACTCCTTGGAATCCACCAAGTGCTTCAAATCTCTTGTTGTCACTTTCAAGTTTTACTTTTTAGAAATTGGAATGTCGAGATTTCCCATAGCTTCAGGCCTTAGTTGCTCAGTATTGTCCATAACCGGGGACACGACTAAGTACTTAGGATTTTATCTTCTGCAGAAGTTGTACACTTTACCCACATGACACAATCTCATCTTGTTGCCACCAGTGGCCGCTGGATAAGTACTCACCAAGATGGAGTACTGGCAGATTGAGAATGTGACGAAGTCTTTCCATAGGGTCCTCCCATACACAATGCTAGCTTGTCTTCAGGCACCAATGTAGGGTCCCTAGTTCCCTCATTCCAGTAACCTGAAGAGGCCAATGCATGGGTCTTCCACAATGTAATTGACTAAGCCAGTGCCCATTTAGCATGTGGCTGTACACGGAAGCCACTGTACGAGAAACATGTTCAATCTCTAAGTCCCTGGGTGGTTTTCTTTTAGTGCACAACCAAAAAGAGATTGCCATATAAACATGGTTCCTTTTGTTGCCACCTTGTCCAAAACTTGAGTATCCTTGTCCACCCAGGTGGTTCATTGAGTACTTGTTTTATTATATAAAACACAAGTCTTTTCTCAACTTCATATAATCTCAACATGTATCCTTTCTCAAAACATATATAGCAGGGCTAAGCATATTACAACTACATTGTTTTCACTAAGTAATGTATAAGGATATCCTATTAGGATTTATCATAGCAAAATATAGTAGTCCTTATCATGCATGTTTCAAAATCCACTAAGGGTAAAGAAAATAGTAGGACTTGGATGATAGTGTCACTTGCCTTTTTGGTAGAGGATGTTGGTTCACTCCTTGATCTTGCTAATATCACACTCTTCTAACTTCACTACAAATAAATCAAGCAAACATAGATTCAACTAGCATTCCAACCAATAATCAAACAATTCATCACACGTATAATAATAGAAACAAGTCATGCATGCAAGTATGAAAAAGTTAGTTTTATTTGCAAAGGTGGCTTCTACTAGGCTCTAACATTGTAAGGTTCAAAGTGGTCATTTCCTAAAGTGGCAAAACCATTTGCAAAAAGGGTTTTATCTATAAACCATTTTTAAATCAAACTATTATTTCATGTGGTGGAAAATGTTTTTAGCAAAGCAACAATTTTATGTTGTTCACCAAATAAGTTGTTAATTATCAAAACTTGGTGTTTAGGGTCAGTAGGTTTGAATCAAGACATTTTCCAAAGATTTTGCTCAAAAATCATTTCCATATCAAAATCAATATTTTTATTTGACTAGAAATGAGCTAATTCAATTATTCAATCCTAATCTTCACAAAATACATTTTTAAATCCATAAGTTGGTTCCTAGGGTCAGTAGGTTCACAACAAACCATTTTGCAAAGATTTCAACTCCAAAATCATTTTGAAATAAATTTTATATCCTAAACAAGCATACACAAGTTTCTGCCAAAACAAACAATTTAACAGAAGCTTTTTACTAAACAAATGGCATGGTTGGTTAGGGCTTGCTTTTCTGAATCCATTGATATAAAGTTTTCAAAATTTGGACGTGTAGAACTAAAGTTATGGATTTTTCAAATTTGCAAATCTAATAGAATCTATCTCTGTTTTTAATCCTGAGTCTGGCCACGTGGCGTGTTCTTATTGGGCGGTACCACTTCGTGCAGATCAGACTCTCTGGACCGCAGGATTTAAGTTACAATGCACGGCGCTGATCAACTCGTACCCCTTTGTTAAGTCATCTGTTTCTACGCGTCGGATCTAAATCTAACGGTGCCGATGAGTTTGACCATTGCCTGGCGGCGCTGCGCGGCGGCAGACGGCGGCGACGCTCGGCTAGCGGCGTTGCGGCGGCTACAGGAAGAAAATAAGGAAATGGGGGTGCTCACCGTGTTCGCGAGGTCGAGGTGATGCTCAACGCGTGGTCGGCATGGCAAGGGGCGCTCAGGGACAGCGGTAATTCCTCGCCGGAGTGGGTGGCGGCGTCAGGTGGCTCTGGAGGTCGTCGAGGGCGACGTTGTGGTTCAATCCGAGGCAAAACAAGGACACTGTTAAACGCGGGCGAGTGTGGTGTTCACGTGAGCATGATCAAGAGGGCTCGGGGTGGTCTGGTTTACCAGGGGAAGGTCGCCGGAGAGAAAAAACAGAAGCGGCGGCGCTCAGTAGATGACGAAGTCGACGTTGTGGAGTGCCCGCGAGTGAATGAGTGGCACGGGGAGATGCGCCAGGAGGCGAGGAGCGAGCTCGTGTGCTTCGGAAGGCGAGGCGAGGCTGGACGGCGCCGGAATTTGGTCGGAGACTTCGTCGGAGCAGTGGCAAAGCAAAGTGAATTGGGGGCAGCCTGGTGGCTCCGGGGAAGCGGGGACTGAGGGGAATCAGAGAGGAGGCGAGGGCATTTAATACAGCGTGGTCGCGGGATGGAGTAACGGCCGCTGTTAACGCGAATTGACGCCGGAGTTATTCAGCTGCAATGGCAGGGAGGAATTGTCGTGAGGGAGACGACGCTGAGGTGGCATGGGGCCTTGCTATCAGCGAGGGAGAGAGATAGGGAGAGGGGCCACCTGTCTGGGACTCTGCGGGTTCGTGGTTGAGTAGGAAAACGATTCGCTGAGGGTGAGCTGGTGGGCTGGAGCTGGGCTGCTGGGCCTGCTTAGTTGGGTCGAGTCCTTTAGCATTTTTTTTGTACTGAAACTTTTCCCTTTTTCCATTTGATTTTCTGTTTTGTAATTCAATCAAACAATTCAAACATTCGAATCAATCAAACTTCCACCACTCTTTGTAATGAGTTTAGTTCTGTTTGATAACAATATTCCAAGTCTTAAAATAAAATAATATTTTATATTCTTTTAGGATCTATTTAATAATTAAATAAAATAGTCCTTAGTTATTAAATCAAATGGGTTTTGATTTATTCAATAACTCCATTTGAAATCTAAAAATAAAACCAAAAACACTTCAGTAGGTTTTATTTGAGAATATAAAATACTTGGAAAACTTATTTAAAATAAATTAATAAGTTTTAGTGTTTTATTAAAATGGAAAAGCCTTTACTTTAACAAAATTGGTATTAATAAATCCCCATTATTTTATTTAAATAAACCTATACTATTTTTATCAAATAGAAATATTTTATTTCAAAGGCTTGGCCAAGTTTTAATTTGGCTTATAAAATAATCCTTATTTATAAATCTACCCTTGCTTTATAAAATCCAAATCTTTTTATTAAAATATTCAAAAATAGTAATTTCACATATTTAATATTTTCTTTATTAAATGTTTATCTTTTCAAATCCCTTTAGGATTTGTTTGATCAAAAATAGGTTTGAAGGTTTTCCAATTGGGATCAAAAGTTTCTTCTCACCCTGAAAATCAACAAAGTTTTATTTTATTCATTTATTTTTCACATAACAATGTGACAGGGTCCCTAGGCGTCGGCGGAGTCGAGGCATCCGAAGATTCGCTCGAGCTCCGTGTCGGCTTTCGGGTCTGCCTCTCGCTCGCCTCAGGGGCTTCCTCAGTCAGCGACTGCGCCGGCGGAAGCTCAGACTCGGAGTCCACAACTTCGTTGTCCGGCGCATTCGGAAACCTTTTGAGAAGTGGAGGCACCATGCCAGCCACCTTGAGCTCTTGGACAATAAAGACATAAACGTTCAGTACAAGTAAACATAAGGAAAAGCACTCGAAAAAGGCGCTACGCCCACGTCGCAAATCTACACCTGCGGAACTGGTCTCGCGGCACTGAACAGGGGCGTCAGCGACTTCCCCGGAAGGTCCTCATCGGACTTGTACTTCAGCAATGGCCGAATAACTCTGTCGAGGTCCCCCTGGAGCGCTCCTCAGCCAAAACTCTTGTCGGGTCGTGGCGGCCAGAGCAAAGTAACATTGGATGCGCCCTAGCCTGGAGTGGCTGCACCTGACGTTTGAGGAAGGTACGGATGATGTCCACACCGTTCACCTCCTTCTCCACAACCACCTGGAGGGCCTCCACCCGACGGTAGATCTCCTCTACCTCCTCCACCTCTCCCTCCAGGATATCGTTCTTCCAGGATCTCTTCTTCAAGATCTCCTGGGTGGAGTCAAAAGGGGCAAGGCTGAAGTTTTGCCCGTCCACTGTGGAGTCACGGATATAAAACCACTTCCTCTGCCAGTATTGGACGGACTCAGACATAAAGAAAGAGAAGAAAAGAACAGTAGATCGAAGAGAAATGATGTAGCCGCCAATCGGATAGACTCCGTCGGAGCCGGATTGCCTCTTCACGGAATAGAGCTTCCGGAAGAGGACAAAGTGCGGCTCGATACCGAGCCAGCACTCGCAAAAAACAATGAAGCAGGCAATGTGGAGAAGAGAATTGGGCGAAAGATGATGGAGTTGGATGCCATAGAAGAACAACAGTCCACGGAGAAAATCGTGGATTGGGAGCGAGAGGCTACGAAGAACAAAAGCGACAAACATCACCCGAAATCCTGCAGGTGGACAGGGAGTTACCTTATCGCCTGGGACCCTGATGGCGTCCTTATCCTGCGGGATTAAACCCGCATCACGAAGCTTGCGCAGTTCACCCTCGCACGTCTCCAAGCACCGCCATCCACCATCGGTGATACGAGCGGCGATGGTGCCCTTCTTGCCGCCAGTAGCAGCACTGGTGCCCGCTCCGGTGGAGGCCTTCTTCGATTTCCCCATCGTGGCGCATCGATGGCGACGGTGTGCACGCAAGAATGCAGAAGGAAATGATCGGAGAACGTCCAGCGTGTAAAGGGAAAAGCTCAAGAAATGGAAGAAGTGAAAAACAAATGGCTAAGGGTGAAAACAAACTACAGTTTTCCCCACAGTTATAAGGACGAAGACGATGAACAGGGACCGTTCATCTGGAAGCCCTAACGCCAAGATCAGATCCAACCGTCCACGTGTCAAAACAGTAGCGAACCGTCGCTCACACGCCGTTCACTACGCACGGAAACCGAGGAGGCACCGTAATTTTTGCCACGACGCGCATGACCAGTCAACTCCAAGTCAGAAAGTGGGACCCACGTTCGTCCAGTCACGTCACCTCTGGCGCCGCAGACGGTTGAGGTCACCGATCGTCAGCACTGACGTCATCAAAACCACACTAGCAATGGTTAGAAATCTTCGGCTGACAGCTAAAAGTACTCGCTCGAATCTATGATTCGAGCAACTACTTGGGGGCTACTCCTATCAGAAGCGCTGACCGTGCACCTGAGGCATGATTAAGGTACTACACCAACATTGATTCTTCGAGTACTATGTCGAGTCTAACGTCGAGTCTACGACTCCACTACGGACTCGGGGGCTACTCCCATAGGGAGGATTGATTCAAGCATCCGAAAAAATTGTGTCCTTTGGACCTGAAGCTACAAACGACTGAACTAAAGTCTTCGCTCGAGTCTACAACTCGAACAGACACTCGGAGGCTACTCCCATAGGGAGCGCTGGTCGCGCACCCTATGAATTCTTCGACTGCGATCCTTCAGATCAATATGTAAAAACTTTTTGACAACTTTGCCCCAACCAACGCTAAGTGAGTAACATCCTCCTTGGCCACCCGAAACACCTCTGCGGTGATAATTTTTTTGGATGCTGCATCTGCGACACAAAGATAAGACCTACAGATACCATATGATAGCATGGTAACGCACCTGACTGCGCTCTACTAGTAAAAATCTGTGCCAACAGGCGCGATGAAAATCCCGACGAACGCGTTGGGTACATCATTTGAAAACTATTGGGATTCGACTCCTGTAAGACCTCAACGACCTGAGTCGAATTACGCCAGCATCTGTTCCAGGTTCGAGTCTAGGGACACGAGTCTGAAGAAGATCGTATCGTTTTGTCCTAAGACAGTTAACTGACCCTGATCCATCAGGAGAGTCGGTCTCACGCATCAACAATCCCTACACAATAAAATCATTTGATGAACAGAAACAACTGCACCCGAAAGATTGAAGAGTCCTCGACTGAACACTCGGGGTCTACTGACATGGTTATACCCCGCGGGTACACGACATTTGCATACCTGGTCCAGCCCAAGGAAGGCCCACAAGAATATACGCGGCCTGTGGGGATTTTCGGGTGGCCCAAGCCCATGACATCTTTGGATCCTTGGAGAGAAAGACTAGAACAGATAGAATATTCAAAGGGGCAAATCGTAATAACCGGCTCGATCTGTGCCCGAGACCTGTCTAACTCTATATAAAAGCCAGGAGGGTACGGCGAGGAGGGCCAACCTTTTTTCCACCGCACACATCTTCATGCCAGATTGCATCTGTACACCCCTGTACTTTTCGATTCCGCCGTAATCAAGAGCAGACAAGCAGGAGTAAAATTTTTCCTCCGGGGGCATGAACCTGGGTAAATCTTGTGTCCCCTGATTGCTTGTCTGTTACCCGTTCGTGATCTCCAGCACCCCCATCTTCTTAAAAACCCAAGCTCATAACAATGGGCATTGACGAGTCAAAACCTCGTCAGGAGGTTTTCTGTTTTTCTATTTAGCCTGTTTTTCAGTGTCTTCTCGGGATGTTGAGGCGGCGGCTACGTACTGAAGCCAGAATAAGGTCCTATTCGCTCTTTCCTCGCTCTGGTGGTGCATCTAGCGTTGATGGAGGGTGCGTGGAATCATGAGTCCAGCGGATCTCGCAGGATCGAACGTATTTGGTCATGTGTTTTGAGCAATGGCGGAGCTTGAAAGAAAATCAAGGGTGGTCCAGGCTAGAAGAAATATAATTTTGGGGGAAATTAAATAACAAATACAAAATTCAGTGAACAATGGATTCTTCAAATTGATTACTAAGAATTTAAGGAAAGCAAGAAGATTGTCTAGGCAGGGGTATTGGGGAAGAGAGGGATTGATTCAGTCGCATCGTCGGCTGCCGGTTGCTAGAACTACTGTCGGCCTGTGCTTGTGCGGCGCGCTGATGTTAAGAACAAAAGGCAGCGAGCTGACTTTGCCGTCTCATTCACCGTGTATTTCTCATACTATGACTAGTAGCTTCCTCACAACTCTCGATTCAAAACGGCATAGCCCAGATCAGAAATAATCCCAAGTAAAGTGGAACACGCAGACAAGAAGGGATCTAAAGAAAAACTTGAGAGAAATCATCAATTGGACGATGACCCAGCAATGTTAAAGGAACCAGTGGAAAAAATAACCTTCAACATTGCCTTTTTCCTCAATGTCAGCCAATCTGCGCCGGTGCCCGTGCGGTGCGGCCGTGCCTACAGGCGACCCCGGGCTCACAACGGCGGCGTGCCGTCCCTTTTTTATATTTCCAAATTTCTAAGAGTATCTCCGCTTGCCTACGCCGTATTTCGGTCTGAATGCTGAAAATTGGTCCAGTTGCGTATCCAAGGATCTATTTTTGTCTAGATTTTGGCGTGTTTTGGTCCGGCCTACTCAGGCCGAACCCAGGATCCTTCGGTACGCCTGGAAATGCCGGACGAAGCGATTTGGCGAGTGGACCTGCCTAGTCAGCATATATTCGCCATATTCATCCAAAGTTCGCTCATATTCGCCAAAGTTCGCCCATATACGCTCAAAGTTTATCCATATAGACCATATTCCTGCAAAGTTCGTCCATGTAGAACATATTCGCCTAAAGTTCACCCAAAATTCGGGCATAGTCACCCAACGTTCGTCCGTATCACCCATATTCGTCCAAATTTTGCCCAAAGTTGTCCATATAGACCAGATTCGCCAAAATTTGCCTAAAATTCGTGCATATTGTCCAAAGTTGGTCTGTATCGACCATATTCGCCCAAATTTCTCCCATATAGACCAGATTCACCCAAAGTTCTCCTAAAATTCGAGCATATTTGCTCAAAGTTCGTCTATATCGCCCATATTCGTCCAAGTTCGTCCATAGTTCGTTCATATCGCCCATATTCGCCCAAAGTTTATCCGTATCGACCATATTCGTCCAAAGTTCTCCTATATTTGCCCAAAACCGCTATATTCGGCCAAAGTTTGCCGAAATTTGTTAAATTTTAGCCAAACGCGAGAACTCGTCCGAGTACGCGAGTGGGATGGCGTAATCAGACCGAAATCAAGCTTCGTT
This sequence comes from Avena atlantica, assembly GCA_910589765.1. Classification (NCBI taxonomy): domain Eukaryota; kingdom Viridiplantae; phylum Streptophyta; class Magnoliopsida; order Poales; family Poaceae; genus Avena; species Avena atlantica. The sequence goes on from OU342735.1 coordinate 416,947,191, forward strand.
CGACAAAAAAGTTCAAATTTCGGTCTGAATTCGCCTAAGAAGTAAAGATGCTGTAAGCCTAACGATGCCCTTCCATGTTAATGGATTCTGTCGAGAAAGTCAAGAGGAAGGAGTAACCGGAAAGGAGACTACGAAGTACCGTACAAAGAGGGGCAGTGCAAGCTAGTGGGCCAGGCCTCAGATGTACAGGGGTTAATTACTTTTTTGGCAAAAAGCCTAGGCGGGCTGTGGCCTGATTTGGCCCTAATGTAGCTCCGTCGGTGGTTTTGAGGTCTGTCTTTTTAATTTACATTTGTCATTAGTGGCGATGATTGCTATTCTGTTACGATGCTCCTTCGTGACCTTAGCTCAATGACTTTCTGTCTATTTATTATAATAAACTCTACTACGATAAGTTTTGTCCGGATCTGGTGATGGAGGGGCGAGGACGGCGGCGTGCCTTCGGCTAACGCTAATGATTGTGGTCGTCGCTAGGTGGTTCAAAGACCTATTTATATATTTTTTACTTTTTAAGCCTCTTTGTACAGGTGTTGATAATTTTTTAATAGATCGGTGGAATTTCGTAAAAAAAAGTTAGACCTAAAAATAAAAAGTGACATTGTATTTACGGTTGGGGGAGTAACTAGTTATGATGTTCATGTACTGCTGCCCGATTAACTAGTAACGAAAGTGAAGAAAAGGACGTGAGCAATAAAGCAACTCTTAAACAAAAAAGGAGAAACGCTGCTGGGCCACGATGCATTGAAGGGGAAATCCGTTGCAACTATGTACCCCTACTACGTGCAAGTACATCCAACTAGATTGTTCGTTATTCTGATTTCTGAACATGCTACGTGCAAAAATGACATCATGGGCAAATAGGAGCTCATCTGTGTCAACCCTGATCCGTTTGTTGGTCTGAAGGCTAAGTCGTTCAGGTGGATGAGGAACGGTGCCCAAGGAAAACAACAGTGGAGAACGGTGATGCGCCTTCTCTTGATGCCCGGTGAAGAAAAGAGCAAACTTGCATTCTCCTGATTTGTTTCTATTATATATGGTGCTTCTCAAAGCGTGCGGTAATCTATATTGTTATTGTAGTATCTAGTACACACAAACGTCCAGATCATGGTGATCACGGCCATGGTGCTTGTGCTACGATGCTTTTCTTCTTTAATGATAAAGTGCCCTCTCGACAAACACCATAAGCTAATTGTTCCATGAACCATAGGATAGTTAATTGCGCTGTTGGGATGTACAGTAATCTTCTACATTACGTCGCTATGGTTCCTCTGATCTTTTTTGAATAATAATGATACGGATTCCTTTATGTCATTTTCATGCCTGTTCTATTGTAGGCCCGGTCTCATCCCCATCTCGTGATGATACGTGCAACATGAAACCACAGAGACCGCTGAGCAGGGAGATGTCGCCTATCCTTTTCCAAGGGACTCGCATCTTCAGCGTATTTTTCTTCGTCTTTACTCCATAAATTATTATTACGCGCTCCAAGTGAGAGTGCGTGTTGATCTGAAATTGATAGTAAGCGTTTGTGTTTCCCACTCACGTCCACATGCCGCGGGGACATTGCAGGGACGAATTTGGGCGGCACCTGAATACTTGAGCATAGTATACTACTAGTACTACTACTCTCGTAGATCAGCAGATCTTGAATTGGTACAAAACAGAATCTAGTTTAAAACAATTCAAAGGGAATCTCGCACTCAGATCGCGATAACACAATGGTTAAATAATCCCAGATTTGGACACCCCGGATCTTTTCTATTGGCGAGTTGATCCGGTTTGTCTTTTGTCTTAGGAAGACTGGCAGATTTAAATCTGACGAAGACTATAGAGACACCGAGACAGTAACCATGTGAGCGCATTTCATGGACGGAGAACTCAATTCAGACTCGAACGAGAAAATTCATGGGGAGTGGCAACGGCGAGTTAATCGTCGATTAGACGGCCGATCCTTCCAAGACGGCACCGTCGTGCCACTGTGAGCTGATAGCTGAGTCAGTGGATGCCGTTTGTTTACGGGTGACACATCAGTGTGGGCCACACGGGCGAGACGACACCTGCATCAGCGGAGACATCGGCAGAGGGACACCTCCGGCCCGGGCACGAGGGGCTAGCACGAGTTCAGCTTTGATGTCCAGGACCGCTCTGGATTCTGTGGCTCTCTTTCAAACAGGCCTGCATCTCAATAAGAAAAGTTTCATCGGGATCTTCTATGGCCAGAAAAGAACTCTTTTGCCCTGTGCCGAGGATAGGTTACAGCATCTTCACTAGCGCGCCAAATCGTGGCCGTAGTGAAGCCGGCACAACACTATTGGAGGCCTCGGCAGTCGTTGGCTAAATATTGGGAGAGCCATCTCATAGCCGCGTGCTCAAAACGGCCGGCCCTAAAACAAAATTTGTAGAAAAATAGCAAGATATTGCATAGTTCTAAACAATAATTCTAACCATATTGGATAGTTTTAAATAACAAAACAGTTCCACACAATAATCCGCACATACAAATAAAATTATTCATACATATAAGAATTTAAATAAATAGCAATCAAACTTGTCCACAAAATCAGGCAGTGTTTCCTTTCAGCACCCAGAAATGCTATTAGATCACTTTGAAGCTCAGTATGAACCTGCGGGTCACGGATTTATATTGCTCATGCCATTTGGGATCCTCGTTTTGGTTAACCCGTCGTGAAAGCCTTCACTCAATGAGTTGGCTGCCGACCATAATCTTGTTGTCTTCTTCTTTCTCTTACTTTATCTTAGCTTTAGGCGCATGTGGAAAAATCCTTCTTGTGAACCGTGTTTGTCTGGAGTACTGTGTGAGAAGGGAAATGCTAGATGCATGGTGATGAAGGAAGCAAACTCGGTCGACTCCTGATCTAGTTGCTCTAGAGGTCCCTGGTGATCATATGGCTACTCATTAGCCACTGGTTCTTCCCGTTCATTCTCGATGTCATGTGTATCATCACACAATATTTCATAACCTCCTACATCCGAGACTCTGATCTAGTTGAGGCGGTGTTTTGCTATTGTTCGATACCCGCTGGAGCACATTAAACGCCCACTCGACATCCTTCCGATAAGTCTCCCAGCACTATGCAAACTAAGAGTTCTTCTCTGTATGAGGGTTCTCTTCACAAACATAGACAAAGAATGATAGATACCACCGACTAGGTAGTGCCCTTTGTTGTATGCATGACCATTGATCTCATAGTTGATGGTCGGAGAATGACCCCCGGATAGTCTAGCAAACACCGGAGAGCGCTGCAACACGTTGATATCATTGTGAGTTCCTGCCATGCCAAAGAAGGCGTGCCAAATCCGGAGGTCATGATCTACCATGACTTCAAGTATCACACTACAATCTACGGTATGACCTTTGTACAGGCCTTGCCAAATAAATGGACAATTTTTCGAGCCCCGGTGCACGCAATCGATGCTACCAAGCATCTCATGAAATCCTCTAGCTGCATTTTGTGCCAGAATCTGATTTGTCTTCTTCATTTGGTTCTCTCAAGTACGTTGGCCCAAACACTGCCACGACTGCCCAACAAAATCTAAGGACACTCTCAACGATGTGCTCTCAGACATGCATAGATAATCGTCTTATGTATCAGGATGAGCTCCATACAAAAGACACCGCAGGGAAGCCGTGCATTTCTGAACCAACGATAAACCCCATTGTAGGGGTTCGTAGCATGGAAAACAAAAATTTTCTATCGCATACAAACAAACAAGCCAAGATCTATCTACTAGATTGTAGCAACGAGTCGATGGTATAACTTACCCTCGAAGATTCCAAAGCGTTTAACGAGAGCGGATTCTCGTGGGTGATGTAGTCGTACTCTTTCCGATCTCAAGATCGTGTAGACGATCCTTCCGGCGCCACGTTCCGGCAGCGCTCCCGCAGTCGGTCACACGTTCGGTACTCGACGAAGACCTTCCTCTCCCTTGTTCCAGCAGGCAGCGGAGGTTGTAGTACTCTCCTCGCGATTCCGGCAGCACAACGGCGTGGTACCGGAAGTAGAGGGGAAATCCCGCAGGGCTTCGCCTTAAGCCGGTGCGAGTATGGTGGAGCTTATGAGAGAGGCTATTAGTGGTCTAGTAATTAGACACACTAATTAGAAGGCTCTAAACCAATTAGAAGGCTCTAAACCGCTGGCTAAAGCAATTAGAGGCTCTAAACCAAAACGGCTCTAAACCGGAGATTTAGAGGTAGGAACTTGTGTGTCTAGGAGGGGAGCCCTGCCCCTCCTTTTATGGGTGGGGAGGCGCGGCCAGGGGAGGGGAGTCCCTCCCCAAGTCGGCCTTGGGTGGTGCGCCGGCTTGGGGAGGAGACTCCTCCCTCAAGTCGGTTCCCAACTCCTCTTTCTTGTTTCCCACAGTTTCTTGTTTTAGCCGTTTGACTTTCAAACTGGACATTTGACTTTTCTATTTTAGGATTCAATTTAATCCTTTATTTGGGACAGCAAGAACACTTAGTACATGATGCAATCATTCCAATATGTAATGACACATTCATGTACCCCTCCCCCCCGGAGTGCCGGACAATCCGGAACCTTCTAGAACATTCCCGATGAAAACACCGGAATCATTCCCGAACTCCGAAACGGGACTTTCCTTATATGAATCTTATTCTCCGGACCATTCCGGATCACCTCGTGATATCCCGAATCCCATCCGAGACTCCGAACAACATTCGGTATCTTTCTCATAATACCATAACTACTCAAACAACGTCGAATCCTTAAGTGTGTCTCCCTACGGTTCGTGAATTATGCGGACATGATCGAGACACTTCTCCAAACAATAACCAATAGAGGAATCTGGAAATTCATATGGCTCCCACATATTTCTACGATTACTTTGCGATCGAATGAACCACTTACATACGATACCAATTTCCCTTTGTCTCACGATATGTTACTTATCCGAGGTTATGATCGTCGGTATCTCTGCATACCTAGTTCAAACTCGTTACTGATAAGTACTCTTTTCTCATTCCCGTGATATGTGATCCCTTGTGACCAAGTCACATGCTTGCAAGCTAATTGGATGACATTCCACCGAGAGGGCCCAGAGTATATCTATCCGTCATGTGGATGGACAAATCCCACTCTTGATCCATGTGTCTCAACCAATACTTTCCGAAAACTCAATGCCACCTTTATAACCACCAAGTTACGGTGTGGTGTTTGATGTCATCAAAGCATCCATCCGGTAAAGGTGATATGCATGATCTCATGGTCGAAGGAATTAGGTTACTATGTATCAGAAAGCATATAGCAATTGAACTATTGAAATGACTTGATCTTTATGCTACGCTTATCTATAGGAGTATGTCCACCATATCATTCTCCTAACGATATGATCTTGTTGTTGATAACATCTCAATGTTCATGATAGGGAAACCACAATCATTAATCAACCAACAAGCTAGTGAAGTATAGAGGCTATACTAGGGACTTCAAATTAAGTTTACAAATCACACAAGTATCAATGTTTCCTTGTTAATACTATTATAGCATGAATGTAAACATTTATCATAAACACAAAGATATAATAATAACTACATTTATTATTGCCTCTAGGGCATATCTCCAACAGTCTCCCACTTGCACTAGAGTCATCTAATCTAGATTACATGGTAATATACCGAACACCCATGGCAGTTTGGTGTTGGTCATGTTTTGCCCTCGGGAGAGGTTTAGTCAACGGATCCGCCACATTCAGATCTGTGTGTACTTTGCAAATCTTTATATCCCCATCCTGGATATGTTCTCGAATAGCGTGAAAACGTAGCTTGATATGCTTCAGCTTCTTGTGTGACCTTGGTTCTTGCGCATTGGCTATGGCGCCCATGTTATCACAGTAGATAGACATTGGGTCCAGCGCACTAGGAACCACACCCAGCTCTGTAATGAACTCTTTCATCCATATCGCTTCTTGTGAAGCCTCCGAAGCAGCCATGTATTCCGATTCAGTTGAAGATCTCGCCACAACGCTTTGCTTTGCACTCCTCCAGCTAACTGCTGCACCATTCAAAATAAATACGTATCCGGATTGCGATTTAGAATCATCCGGATCAGTATTCCAACTAGCATCGGTGTAACCATTAACAACGAGCTGTTCATCACCTCCATAAGAAAGAACCATATCCTTAGTTCTTCTCAAGTACTTAAGGATGTTTTTGACCGCTGTCCAATGATCCACTCCTGGATCACTTTGATATCTGCTAGTTAAACTAACAGCATATGCAATGTCGGGTCTAGTACATAGCATGGCATACACTAGAGATCCTATGGCTGAGGCATAGGGAGTCTTACTCATCCTTTCTCTATCTTCTGCCGATGTCGGACTTTGAGTTTTACTCAAGGTCGTATTGGGCAACATGGGCAAGAACCCTTTCTTGCTTTCTTCCATTCCAAATCTCTTTAGAACTTTGTCCAAATATGTACTCTGTGACAATGATATTTGGCATTTCGATCTATCTCTATAAATCTTTATGCCTAATATGTAAGCTGCTTCGCCAAGATCCTTCATTGAAAAACTATTATTCAAATATTCCTTGACACTATTAAGAAGGTCTACATCATTCCCAATCAACAATATGTCATCCACATATAGTATTAAGAATGCTACAGAGCTCCCACTCACTTTCTTGTAAATACAAGCTTCTCCATAAGTTTGTATAAAACCAAAACTTTTGATTACCTTGTCAAAACGTTGATTCCAACTTCGGGATGCTTGCTTCAATCCATAGATGGACCGTTGAAGTTTGCATACCTTGTTAGCATCTTTAGGATCAACAAAAACTTTGGGTTGCATCATATACAACTCTTCATCAATGTCTCCATTGAGGAATGCTGTTTTGACATCCATCTGCCATATCTCATAATCATAATATGCAGCGATTGCTAACATAATCCTCACAGACTTTAGCTTCGCTACCGGTGAGAAAGTCTCATCGTAGTCAACTCCTTGAATTTGTCGAAACCCTTTTGCGACAAGTCGAGCTTTATAGACAGTAACATTACCATCAGCATCTGTTTTCTTCTTGAAAATCCATTTGTTCTCGACAGCCTTTCGGCCATCCGGTAAGTCCACCAAAGTCCATACTTGGTTTTCATACATGGATCCAATCTCGGATTTCATGGCTTCTTGCCATTTATTGGAATCTGGGCTCATCATCGCTTCCTCATATGTCTCGGGGTCATCGGTGTTGTCCACCACCATGACATTCATAACGGAATCATACCAATCTGGAGTGGTACGAGTTCTCGTTGACCTCCGAGGCTCTGTAGCAACTTCAACCGAAGTTTCATGATCACCATCATTAGCTTCCTCTCTTATTGGTGCAGGCACCACAGGAACTTCTTCCGGTGCTGCGCTACTCGCAATTTCGAGAGAAGGTTCGACAACCTCGTCGAGTTCTACTTTCCTTCCAGTCAATTCTTTCGAGAGAAATTCCTTCTCTAGAAAGGATCCATTCTTGGCAACGAAGATTTTGCCTTCGGATCTATGATAGAAGGTATACCCAATAGTTTCCTTCGGGTATCCTATGAAGACGCATTTTTCCACTTTGGGTTCAAGCTTGTCCGGCTGTAACTTCTTTACATAGGCTTCGCATCCCCAAACTTTAAGGAACGACAATTTAGGTTTCTTCCCAAACCATAATTCATACGGTGTCGTTTCAACGGATTTAGATGGTGCCCTATTTAAAGTGAATGCGGCTGTTTCTAATGCATAACCCCAAAATGATAGCGGTAAATCTGTAAGTGAAATCATAGAACGAACCATATCTAAGAGAGTTCGATTACGACGTTCGTACACACCATTACGCTGTGGTGTTCCCGGCGGTGTCAATTGTGAAAGTATTCCGCATTTCTTCAAATGCTCGCCAAACTCGTAACTTAGATATTCACCTCCACGATCAGAACGTAGAAATTTAATCTTCTTGTTACGTTGATTCTCTACCTCACTTTGAAACTCCTTAAACTTCTCGAAAGTTTCGGACTTATGTTTCATGAAATAGATATACCCATATATACTCAAATCATCCGTGAAGGTAAGAACATAACGATAACCACCGCGCGATGCTACACTCATTGGACCACACACATCGGTATGTATGATTTCCAACAAGTCCGTAGCTCGCTCCATCATACCAGAAAATGGAGTCTTAGTCATTTTACCCATCAGACATGCTTCGCATCTTTCAAGTGATTCAAAATCAAGTGATTCAAGAAGTCCATCGGAATGGAGTTTCTTCATACGTTTCACTCCGATGTGACCAAGACGACAGTGCCACATATAGGTCGAATTATCGCTTGATTTCAAACGTTTAGCCTCAATGTTGTTGATATGTATATTTCCACTATCGAGATTCAATAAGAATAGACCATCTATCAAAGGTGCATGTGCATAAAACATATTACTCATATAAATAGAACAACCATTATTCTCAGATTTAAACAAGTAACCGTCTCGCAATAAACAAGATCCCGATATAATGTTCATGCTCAACGCAGGCACCAAATAACAATTATTTAAGTATAAAACTAATCCCGATGGTAGATGAAGGGGTAGCGTGCCGACCGCGATCACATCAACCTTTGATCCGTTTCCCACGCGCATCGTCACCTCGTTCTTCGCTAGCTTCCGTTTATTCTGCAGCACCTGTTTCGAGTTACAAATATGAGCAACCGAACCAGTATCAAATACCCAGGCACTACTACGAGTACTAGTGAGATACACATCAATAACATGTATATCAGATATACCTTTCTTCTTGATGTTGCCGTTCTTCAAATCCGCCAAGTACTTTGGGCAATTCCGCTTACAGTGACCTTCTCCCTTGCAGTAAAAGCACTCAGTATCAGGCTTAGGTCCAGCCTTGGTCTTCTTCGTCGGCGTGGTAGCTTTCTTACCACCCTTCTTGAAGTGTCCCTTTTGCTTAGACTTGCCTTTCTTGAATTTGGTGGTCTTATTGACCAACAACACTTGGTGCTCTTTCTTGATCTCCACTTCTGCAGATTTCAACATGGCAAAGAGTTCTGGCAACGTCTTGTTCATGTTCTGCATGTTGTAGTTCATCACAAAGTTTTTGTAACTTGGTGGTAGTGATTGGAGGACACGGTAAATCCCCAAAGCATTAGGAATCACTATACCCAAGCTTTGAAGTTTGTTTGCGTGCCCAGACATCTTAAGCACATGCTCACTGACGGAGCTGCCCTCTTCCATCTTGCAGTTAAAAAACTTTTCAGAAGCCTCATAGCTTTCAATTGCCGCATGAGTCTCAAAAATCAATTTGAGATCCTCGACAATATCATATGGGTCTGAATCCTCAAACCTTTTCTGAAGCTCCGATTCCAAACCATACAAGATAGCACACTGAACTATGGAGTACTGATTCTTCCGAGCGAGGTAAACATTCTTTACTTCATCGGAAGCATCAGCTGCAGGTGGGTCACCCAGCGGTGCATCCAGCACATAGGTCAAATTACCAGCTGTGAGGACAATCCTCAAATTGCGGAACCAATCCGCGAAGTTGCTTCCATTGTTTTTCAACTTTTCTTTCTCTAGGAACGCATTAAAATTGATGGTAGGGGCTGCCATTGATCTACAACATATTTGCAATAGTTTAGACTAAGTTTATGACAAATTGAGTTCAAATTAATTAATGTAATTAAACTAGGTGAACTCCCACTCAAAACAATATCCCTCACATTGTTTTAGTGATCACACGAACCAAATCCACTACATCAACACCGATCATCACGAGAGTTGATATAATTTCAATGGCGAACAATCGTCATGTTCATCATATCTACTATATGATTCATGCTTTACCTTTCGGTGATCCGTGTTCCGAGACCATGTCTGTACATGCTAGGCTCGTCAAGATCAAACCTTAGTTTCCGCATGAGCAAATCTGGCTTGCTCACGTTGTATACACTTGCGGAATCTAACACACCCGATCATCACGTGGTGCTTCGAAACAACAAGCTTTAGCAACGGTGCTAACTAAGGGCGAACACTTTATGACTTGAAATTCATGTGCATGAGGGATCATCTTATAATGCTACCGTCGTCTACTAAGCAATACAAGATGCATAAAGGATTAACATCACATGCAATTCAATATATATGTGATATGATATGGCCTTTCTTCTTTGTGCTACCGATCTCCATCTTCAAGCACGAACATGATCTCCATCATCATCGGCATTGCATCAAGGTCAATGACGCTACTCCATGGTTGTCGTCCACCGGCTTCAACTATTACAACTACTTTGAATAGACACGCGGGTCTTAACATAAATTAAAGACAACCATATGGCTCCTGCCGGTTGCCGACTTACAATAAGGAACATTGCATACATCAAATATAATCACAATCATGGCCATATCACATCACTGCACACCCCTGCAAAACAAAGTTAGACGCCTCTACTTTCTTTGCATATTTTACGTGGTTTGGGGCTTTCAATAAGTGTCGTTCTAACTTACGAGCAAGAACCACAACATTGATACTAGTGTTGTTAATCACCCGTTGTAAATTGGATCTTAACTATGCTAGGAGAAACAGGCACCCGCAAAGCCACTTATGCAATACAAGTTGCATGTCAAGCGTGGAGCAAGTCTCATGAACGATGTCATGTAAGGTTAGCCCGGGCCGCTTCATCCCAACATACCGCAAGATGCAAAGTACACAAGAAGCAATCGACAATAAAGCATCAACGCCCACAATGACCATTGTGTTCTACTCGTGCAACAGATCTACATATAGACACGGCTCTGATACCACTGTAGGGGTTCGTAGCATGGAAAACAAAAAATTTCTATCGCATACAAACAAACAAGCCAAGATCTATCTACTAGATTGTAGCAACGAGTCGATGGTATAACTTACCCTCGAAGATTCCAAAGCGTTTAACGAGAGCGGATTCTCGTGGGTGATGTAGTCGTACTCTTTCCGATCTCAAGATCGTGTAGACGATCCTTCCGGCGCCACGTTCCGGCAGCGCTCCCGCAGTCGGTCACACGTTCGGTACTCGACGAAGACCTTCCTCTCCCTTGTTCCAGCAGGCAGCGGAGGTTGTAGTACTCTCCTCGCGATTCCGGCAGCACAACGGCGTGGTACCGGAAGTAGAGGGAAATCCCGCAGGGCTTCGCCTTAAGCCGGTGCGAGTATGGTGGAGCTTATGAGAGAGGCTATTAGTGGTCTAGTAATTAGACACACTAATTAGAAGGCTCTAAACCAATTAGAAGGCTCTAAACCGCTGGCTAAAGCAATTAGAGGCTCTAAACCAAAACGGCTCTAAACCGGAGATTTAGAGGTAGGAACTTGTGTGTCTAGGAGGGGAGCCCTGCCCCTCCTTTTATGGGTGGGGAGGCGCGGCCAGGGGAGGGGAGTCCCTCCCCAAGTCGGCCTTGGGTGGTGCGCCGGCTTGGGGAGGAGACTCCTCCCTCAAGTCGGTTCCCAACTCCTCTTTCTTGTTTCCCACAGTTTCTTGTTTTAGCCGTTTGACTTTCAAACTGGACATTTGACTTTTCTGTTTTAGGATTCAATTTAATCCTTTATTTGGGACAGCAAGAACACTTAGTACATGATGCAATCATTCCAATATGTAATGACACATTCATGTACCCCTCCCCCCCGGAGTGCCGGACAATCCGGAACCTTCTAGAACATTCCCGATGAAAACACCGGAATCATTCCCGAACTCCGAAACGGGACTTTCCTTATATGAATCTTATTCTCCGGACCATTACGGATCACCTCGTGATATCCCGGATCGCATCCGAGACTCCGAACAACATTCGGTCTCTTTCTCATAATACCATAACTACTCAAACAACGTCGAATCCTTAAGTGTGTCTCCCTACGGTTCGTGAATTATGCGGACATGATCGAGACACTTCTCCAAACAATAACCAATAGAGGAATCTGGAAATTCATATGGCTCCCACATATTTCTACGATTACTTTGCGATCGAATGAACCACTTACATACGATACCAATTTCCCTTTGTCTCACGATATGTTACTTATCCGAGGTTATGATCGTCGGTATCTCTGCAGACCTAGTTCAACCTCGTTACTGATAAGTACTCTTTTCTCGTTCCCGTGATATGTGATCCCTTGTGACCAAGTCACATGCTTGCAAGCTAATTGGATGACATTCCACCGAGAGGGCCCAGAGTATATCTATCCGTCATGTGGATGGACAAATCCCACTCTTGATCCATGTGTCTCAACCAATACTTTCCGAACACTCAATGCCACCTTTATAACCACCCAGTTACGGTGTGGTGTTTGATGTCATCAAAGCATCCATCCGGTAAAGGTGATATGCATGATCTCATGGTCGAAGGAATTAGGTTACTATGTATCAGAAAGAATATAGCAATTGAACTATTGAAATGACTTGATCTTTATGCTACGCTTATCTATAGGAGTATGTCCACCATATCATTCTCCTAACGATATGATCTTGTTGTTGATAACATCTCAATGTTCATGATAGGGAAACCACAATCATTAATCAACCAACAAGCTAGTGAAGTATAGAGGCTATACTAGGGACTTCAAATTAAGTTTACAAATCACACAAGTATCAATGTTTCCTTGTTAATACTATTATAGCATGAATGTAAACATTTATCATAAACACAAAGATATAATAATAACTACATTTATTATTGCCTCTAGGGCATATCTCCAACACCCATAGCCCGGTGTAGTCTTTCTTGCACATGAAGTAGTCATCGTACTCTCTCACGCCAGGCACAATCTTTATGAACAACTCCTTGTTTATCTTAAATCGCCGGCTAAAATCTTTCGATGTATGTTCTGTGTTGTTAGTGAAGTAGTCCATGTCAAGCAATAGAGCACCCGTCAACTGATGTTGGTCCTTGTTCTTCGCCTTTCACACCCTCGAACCACCACGCCGAGGAGTGGCAAGGAGGTGCTCGTGGATACGAAGAAGAGAGGCTAAGATCATCATCTGTTGTTCTCGGTTAGTGGCGGCATCAACCTCCTCTTTTTCCAAGATCTCCATCAACATCTAATCGTTGATGTAATTGATGCAAAACACCAAACACCTTGACGATGAGGAAAGCAAACAACATTGATGACATCGTTGTTGTCGAGGACGAGGACATACCAAAGGCTTGTAGTGGCAACAACGAAGTCTCGATGTCAGCGTTAGTCAGTGCGACGAAACTAGATGCCGAAGGTGCGACCAGAGGTGCCGCCAGAGGTGCGACCGGAGGACTCGTCGAGGCGTAGCAAATCTAGGAGATAGGCGAGTGAAATGCAAGCACGAGAAGGGCATCAACATCTGCGGTGGTGGCGATGCTGGAGGGGGGGTACTAATAGGGGAGATGGGTAGAGCTAGAGGAGGGCGAGGAATGGATGTGTTTGCTGGCAGAAGGGTCCCGTGGGTGAAAACCGACGTGTCATGGAGTGCTGACGCTCCAGTACGGCCCTTGCGGGTAGGACCGGTATGGACATGTCGACTATTCTGTTGGAATTCAAAATATGTCAGCGAGATTTAAGACGCGTCGGTGTGAGCATATTTTTTTGGTAAATACTATATAGCGGAGGCCGATGGGAGTTGATTTGTCGGACCACTCCAACGCTGTCCATCAAGTTTCCGATTGCATGGCATCTTCCATTTTTTTCCACGGTTAACTCTGCATGTTGCCCATTAAAATCGTGGAGTTATTGCTTGAGTTACTCCTCCCCTCCCCCAAATCAACGCCTCTAATACCAAATCGGTCCTGCCGCTGAAGGTTCCTCCCCCCCGCTTTGCCCAGCTCCCTACCGATCCAGAATTCCCCCACCGCGTCGGGTAATCCAGGTTGAGCATTGGCGCCAGCGGCTGGTTTGTGTCGTGCGCCGGCGAACGGAAGCAGCTTCACACACTGTCACCGGCTCGGTCACTGCAAGAACTAGGTCTCCATGTGTGAATTTTCTGAACAGTAAGTCATCCTTTACTATTTGACATTGTGCTCCTTTGCGAACCTATATTGATGCTTCCATATTTTACAGCCGATTCGGATGCCTAAATGCACTCATACATTGAATCTGCTTCCATATCCTGCTTTATTATGATGCTTTGTGAGATCTATGTTAGCAATGTTATGTCTGGGAAGCTATATTTTTTCTGCTTCCATGTATTGCACAGATGTTTGGGAAGCTATAACTTTTCTATTTTCATGTTTTCCGATATATATTCATGTTTCCTGTTTACCATGTTTCTAAAAAAATATACACTAACAATGATGGTGCCAGATAAATTGGCGGCGAACACTTGCATATTATATACTATTCAAATAAGTCCACTTCTACATAGATATTTGTTCCGCTCCCATGTACTTCTTGTAAACCAAGTTGAGATTGACCGTATGTTATGCTTCAACTTATTGTGCTTCTTGCATACATAGTTGTGCTTCGTCAAGGTTTTCAGTTCGCTACTTAATTATAGAGGAAGTAATGTTTCTTGAGTACACACATTTTGCTCCATATTCTCGCTCTTTTTGCTTCCACAACATGGTCATTGTGCTTTCCATGTTGTGCTTATTATTTGTAGGCATCATGAAGAAAGCTGATTTCGAGCGTCTATTCAAGACTCGATTTGGAGTAGGACGGTTGCAATGATGTATGGCACGAGGATTCAACGCATTGACTTGTTGACACAAGGCTCACCGTCATAAAGTAGTGCGGCAATGGGAGAGCAGTCGAAATGTGGTTGACCGGCGTGTCAACAACTGGTCAAATATTCAAGCAAATTATCCCCGTCTTGCAATGGCGGATGCTCCCATTGTTCTCATAGCAATAGTCCTTGTGGAAACCATGTAATGCATTCTTTGGGTGCATCATTTAGTCGTGAATATGATATGACACTGATCAGATATGTAGGAAGCAAAGAAAATAAATCATAGAAACATACTAAATTATGATTTGAAATTTAAATATTGTTAGTACGAAGCATTGTTCTAATTGACATGAAGCATGCATTGATGATTTATACAATGAATCGAAAGCTCTAATCTCCTGTGTATGAAGAAACTAGTTGGAACGATGGGAACACATGAAAATTGTGTTCATGGAAGCCAAACTATCCATTGGATAGGAGCAAATTCAGTTTGTGTAGAAACAGTCCACGGTTCGCTTAAAAAAACCTATTTGCTCACTTCCAAAAAGAACCTATTCGTTGGAAGCTGTTCTAGAAATAATATTGTGATGCTTTTTTTACGCTGGAATAAAATACCCATTTTCGCAGCAATAAAATTAAATATAATTTTTTTAAGGAAAAATATTTTTTTATTCTGCAAGGAAACAAATTATCCAGAAGATGAAAACATAATTTTGTCGTGTTTCAATAAACTAGTAGTCCGAAACCATTTTTTCGAACATGGAAGCAAAATTAAGATATTCATAAAAATCTGTTTCCTTAATATTCAGAGTATATCAAAAGCAAATGTTCCACAAAAATGTGCCGGAAGCTAATTCGATTAACAGGGGAAGCGCGGTTAGGAAAAATAGTTTTCTAAAATCTGCGTCATTATATTTGGAATTAGTTTCCTAAAAATCAACAGTTATTGGAGACTACCGGAAGAGGAGCACCAGAATGAATAGGAGAGCAACGTCACTGGCCGTGCATTACGGAAATATACAGAAGCATGCAGTCAAAACTTTTAAGATGGAATGGAAGCATTCAATCCTTCGCAAATTACTGGAATTAGACGCGTTGGTAGTTCCCGATCGGACGGATGAACAGTGGTCCGATGGAAAGCATAAAATCGGGGTCTGATTTCTAGTGTCGCCCTATTTTTTTGTCTAGGATCCGATAGACATTTGATGGAGATGCTCTTAATGAATAGTATCCATGGCCAAGACAAACATAGTGTCGCTCGCTGGCCTAATTAATTACTACATCTGTTCTATAATATAAACCTCTATTTTTTTTAAAATGTAAACCTTTTTTAGCAAACTAAAAGTCTTACGTTGGTGTTGAACTGTCAACGTTGTTGGTAAATGGTTGTACCATGTGCGAGGGGATATAGAGGATCGTGGCTCCGGACCTCCGGTGGACGAGTTAAAGGCCAAGCAGGCGACAACGTTGTGTTGCTAAATAGAGGTGAGGTCCAATGGCCCCATGAAGGGTTACTGAACATACGGTGTCCACCCCATCCTACAAAAACGAAACGCTCGTGGACGGGACTGCCGGGCCACGTGCACGGAAACGTATTTTTGCAGCTGTTTCCTTTTGTTGGCTTCAGCTTTCGGTTTTTGTTCATTAGGTTTCCGTGGTGTGAGCTACTATACTTGGTCGAAAACAAGTGATTTAGATTCGTCCAGATTCACATACAGCTACAAGTATTTTAGTCGTATGAATACGTGTAAATCTAGACAAATGCAATTCGTTTGCCTTTGTTCAAAAATAACTGAATTAAGTTTGTCTAGATTTGTGCGTAAGTCTAAATTCAAATGTACCTTACGTTCGAATCTAGAAAAACTCAATTCAGTTATTTTTTGATGAAGGGGTAATTTTGTTGCAATTTTAGACAAACAGTTTTATAGAAATTACATGTCGTAATTTAAGTCGTTACACCATAATAAAGCATACTAATCTTCACCAACATGTTCAAACTAATGGAACTTTTTTAAATATAGTATTCGCTTTAGCTGAAAAATAAGTATTTTAGATTTGTCCAGATCATGTACACCTATTTTCGAACAGAAGGAATGCAAAGAGTCCATCTTTTTATGTAGATTACAGTCCCGCAGATTAAACATCCCATCTTGAAAAAACTTCAAGTCTCCAATCCTTTCAAAATTCTTGAAAGACTTGTAAACCAGGGAGTCTCTTTTAGTTCCGTAAGTACGGAGTAGAATCCTTGGGCAAAAAAACGTTAAGGTTGGACGCTTTTTTGATAAAAAAATACTATTTAACACGTTTAAGTGTGTAATCGTAACCGGTGAAGAACAGGTGTTATGTTTTAAAATAAATAATCTTGTTCAAATTTGATGCATCTCTTCCTCCATGTAAACCTAACAAAAAACGAGCTGATCCCCCTCCCTCCACAACAAAACAAATCTCCTTCCGCCCTTCCTCTTCCTCCCCTCTCCTCCTGCCCTCCCGTTCCATCGCTCCCCCGCACCCCCGCCGGCGCCGCACACCCTCGAATTCCGTCATGCCGAAGGGCGCCAAAAAGCGTGCGAAGCTCAAGAAGAAGCAGCAGGGGGGCCACCCTGCCGGTTCCGACGCCGCCACCACCACCACCAACAACAACAACAACGGAAGCAATAACTCGAGCCACGGCGACGCCGCCAGCGATGGCAACCACCTACCAATCCCACTTAACATTCCACACGGTACGTATGGCATCTAACCGTCCTCCCCGCTTCCCCCTCTTTATGCCGGAGCAGATCTGCGCCACGCCGCTTTCGTGGGGGCAGGAATCGCCTTTTGCGCTTGCGGCGAGGGTGGCATTCGCAGGACCTCCGCTGGCGTCGGCCACCCCCCCTCCCCCACGTTCCCACCGCCCGCTTTATGAGCTGGTCGCCTTTTCGCCGTGCTTCCTTGCGTGCCCTATAATATGATGGATGTCTGCTTGTTTCTGATGCTGTGTGTTGTGTGCGGTGTTGGGCGCAGTGGACGCGAGCGAGGATTCGATGGAGAGCTCCGAGGAGATGGTGACCCCGAGGGCCGGGGCGGAGGAGGAGAAGAAGGGGGCCACTTCGGAGGTGCCCGTCGAGGTTGTTGAGGCGGACGCCACGGGCGACGCAGGGGAGGAGGTCATGGTTGATGCGTTGTCGCCTGAAGCCGTTGAGCGGGAGCAAGAGGGTAAGGGGGAGAATTTGAGGGCGGAGGCGCCTGACGTGGTGCAGGAAGCGGAGGTGCAGGATGTCGTGGTGTCCCAAGCACCGGAGGTGCTGGAACCGGAGGCGAGGAGCGAGGAGGTGGTGGTTCGGGAGACGGCCAAGGTGCATCCGGTGCATGCGCCAGAGACGGAGACCGAGGTGGTCGTGGTCAGAGAGACGGCCACGGCAGCTGTGGAACAGGAACCGGAGGCAAAGGTTGAGGTGTCACGGTCTCATGAGACAGCTGGTGCGCAAGCTACAGAGGTACATACCGTTTCTGCTTGTTTACCACCCACCCTCCACGTTTTGAAGCTGTGATGTCTCATTGTTTGGGTTACATTTGTTGCAGGTGGCGCGGGGACCTGCGGTGGCTGTGGCTGCTGCGCAGCATCGGGCAAAATGGTGGAATTGCTGTGGGGTTTTCGATGCCTTTGCTGGTTCAGAGAGATAGATGGAGGTGAGATGTTTCTGCATCTTATGATTCTGTTTGATAATGTTTCGTCCAATGAGAGCCAACACTGAATCTATTGTTTGTGCGAATTTTATGAATTGTAAGACTGTGCAAGGTTAACAGAATGTATTCTGGACGTTTGAAACATGAGATGCAGATTTTTATTCCCTGTACGTAGCTTAACATCTCACATCTTTACTAGTAGAAGAATTGGATGCAACTGGAAAATTTGATCATTTTGTTCGGAAATTGTACGAGTGCTGTCCCATTCAGTAAATATACTAACTTCCAACAAAAGGTTTTGTAGTTTGATTTCATCTTTCCGTTTTAAAAGCATTATAATTGCGAACAACCGTTATTGGCAGCATGTTAATAACATGTGATTAGAGTTGAAGACATATTTGACTGAGTTACAGGACAATGGTGCCAGCAAATTATCAGCATCCAACTTTTTCATGTGGCCCGTAATCTTTCAAATTCATTTTATGGCTGCTCCATTGTCAATAGAGTTGCTCTTTTACATTGGAAGTAAGTATTTCCTCAATTATGGAGAGTATAAGCGAGCATCATGTTGCCTCTGCGCTCCCCTTTTGTTACCAAAAATTATCTGTAAAAAAATATAGAAGCATGATTGTTGGCATATTAAGCTTTTCAGTATGTATGGAGGTGTCATATCATGATAGATATCGTACATGTAATGAGCTTTCTGCCAGGAACTGATTTCTTAAATCAAATTCTTAGCACTGAGTTGCTCAGAAGAATTGATGAAGTGTGATATGAAACCTGGACAAATTTGTTTTTTTTGCATTTATAAGAGGCCAGGTGCATGTCGAATCATAAACACTGTTCCTTTTATGCCAATAGTCATTTATTTGGCAGAGTATATGTTAGAAGTTTGATAAGTTTAACATTTGCTATAGCTGTTTCAAGAACAGTGTCTTTGCAGTGCTTGTATACTACCAAGAAATGGAAGCTTTATGCTGTATGGTGTAGCATTTGAACACTATTATGTCTGAAGCGTTTGTGAGAACACACTATTTTTTAATCTTCGTTACAAATTGCAATATCCATACACAAAATTATGCCCTAAAATTCCATGTCAGTGGGGAATACTTATTATTTACATTGAAGCGATTTTCCAAATTTTATATGCTTTATGTATTTTTTCCTGTTATGTTTGTAAAACAATTTTCTGTGAATGACCGAAAGCTTACACAGTACCCTGATTCCAGTAAAATATGGTGTCCAAGAATATTAGCAGATTAACTTAGGCTTGATCTAGCAGAGTGGCTAGAAGTTGCCGCCATGCCTCAATGAGAACTACTAGGAGACACATTCTTTCATCCTATCTTGAAGCACCTTCTTTCATCCTATCTTGAAGAATGCGATACTTTGCTACATGAGGATCTGATATTTTATGAGCTCCTATTCCTCATCTTAAAAAACAAGTAGCTCTGATGTTGATAAGGACTAACATAAAAACCAGTTATCTAGGATAGTTGGCTGATCTCATTTGAGGCATGGACCTGACACCTGCAATCTATCTATGACGCATTTCTCTGTATTTACTATGAAAATGTGGATAAACTCATCGCTCTGCTGACCTAGACTTAGATATCAATACCTTGGTAAATTTTTGAAGTGAATGTTGGATGTAGAAAGTGCAGCTTGGCTGATTTTGCATGTCTTATGTTTGTTCTTTCAGTCATCCCAAGTAGTAACCTTAAAAAGTACCCTTATTATGCTCAGGTACATGATTGGAACTTGAAAGCAAGAAGTCAGAAGATGCAAAGTTGTGCAAAGCTGATGGGTAAATGTAACTAGACTCGTTGAGTGGTCACACAAATGGTGAAGCTGAAGGATTTTGCATGACATCGAGCTGATGTTTCTCTCCACCCTTGTTTCCGTGTCTTGCTGTGCAAAGTTACATTGTATTGGTTGTGGTTAATATTCCTGGGTGTAGTATTCTGAATACTACCCCCTTGTCCAGTATCTTCTAGGTTCTGCTGTCCTTGTAGCATATAAGTTCAAGTTGGGTCAACAGTGAAAATTTTGCTCTTTATTTTTTATATACTTATTTTTTGGGAGGTGTCGTCTGGCATGTCCCTTGTGTCACAATTTGAGACTTTCTTTGTCGTTGTTTCAATAGTTCGTAGCATATCAGGCTGATGTTCATTACATGAAATATAAAAAAATCCTGATATGTGTGGGTCATGCTCTTTATGTTGTTCGTCTAGCTGACGATTGCACATGCTGGGACCACATTAATTTACTTGCGAACTGGCTGTCTGAGAAACATTCATATATTTGCCCTGGATGTGGTGATGAAGCTGCCTTGCCTTGTCGCCAATTTTTTCTTTTTCACAGTGGAGCCCCATTGATTGCTCATGCTGTGTGATGACATTAATTTACTTGCGAACTGGCTGTCAGAGAAACATTCATATATTTTCCCTGGATGTGGTGATGAAGCGCGCGTGCTTTCTGTTTTGTGTTAAGATGTATTCCTCTGAGGCAAAGGCTACAATATACAGTATAGGTACAGGGTAAATATGCAGGAAGCCCCCTAATATATGGGGGAAATACAATATACAGATATATACATCCAACACCCCTCTCAAACTCATGGTGGATCCACAACACTGAGTTTGGAGAGTAAGAAATCATCCTGCATGGTCTGTGCCTTCGTGAAAAAAATCCGCCAACTGTAAATCTGAAGGCACATACTGAAGCGCAACAACCTGAGCCTGCACCTGAGCACGGGTATAGAAAGCATCAACACCAATATGCTTGGTAAGCTCATGCTTGACCGGATCACGTGCAACACTAATAGCACCTGTACTGTCAGACAAAACCAGACTGAGTGTGATAAGAGAGACCCCAAAATCCGTAAGTAACCACCGTAATCAGGTCACCTCAGCAGTCAATAAGGCCATAGCACGCAACTCAGCCTCAACACTCGAACGGGAAACCGCTGTCTGTTTCTTCGTCTTCCAAGCAATGAGCGAATCACCAAGAAACACACAGTAAGCAGAAAGTGAACGACGATCCGAAGGATCACTCACCCACGTAGCGTCCGAATAGCACTGGAGCTGGAGGGAGCTGGAACGAGGAAAGAAAAGACGACGAGTGATCGTACCACGAAATAACGAAGAACACGGAGAAGATGACTATAGTGAACAGTGGTAGGAGCAGAAACAAACTGACTCAGAATATGAACGGGATAAGAGATGTCAGGACGAGTGACAGCAAGATAGACAAGACTCCCAACAAGATGACGATAACGCGTCGGATCAGAAAGAGGATCACCATCAGTAAGTTGAAGCTTAACATTAAGCTCCATAGGGGTCTCAACTGTGCGCTCATCCCTAAGAGCAGCACGAGAAAGAAGATCCTGAATATACTTTTCCTGAGAGATGTAGAAGCCATCAGAAGTGGAGGAAACCTCAATCCCAAGAAAGCATCGAAGAGGACCAAGATCAGTCATAAGAAACTGATCACGAAGACGAGCCTTAACAAAGGCGATATACTCAGGATCATCACCAGTAATGATCATATCATCAACATAGAGAAGAAGAAGAGTGCGTCCACGAGGAGAAGTGTGAACAAAGAGCGCTGGATCATGAGCACTAGGGGAGAAACCAGCAGCAGTCACTACAGAAGCAAAGCGCTCAAACCAGGCACGAGGGGCCTGTTTGAGGCCATAAAGAGAACGTCGAAGACGACAAACCATCCCCTCGGGAACAGAATACCCAGGAGGAGGCTGCATATAAACCTCCTCACTCAACTCACCATTGAGAAAGGCGTTCTGAACATCAAGCTGGGACACAGACCAATGACGAACAGAAGCAACAACAAGAAGAGTACGCACATTGGTCATATGAGCCACAGGAGCAAAGGTCTCATCATAGTCACGACCATGCTCCTGCTGAAAACCACGAGCCACAAGACGCGCTTTATAGCGCTCAAGAGATCCATCAGAGCGAGTCTTAATCTTATAGACCCACCTACACGTGATAGGACGAACACCAGGAGGGGGAGAAACAAGATCCCAGGTGCCAGTGCGCTCAAGCGCAGCAATCTCCTCAGCCATGGCCAGCTGCCATTCAGGATGATGCTCAGCATCCCGATAAGAAGTCGGCTCGGAGGCAACAAAAAGACCATACTGACTAGGAGAGTAACGGTTGGGGGCACGACGCTGACGAACAGGACGAGTAGAGGGAAGATCATCAGAGGAAGACGATGCAGGAGACGACGATGAAGAAGAGGGAATAGTAGAGGAAGACTCCGGAGAACGAGGAGAACTAGGAGAACTAGATGGAGCAGAGGAGGACGGTGTCGAAGAAGAGACATCAGGGGGAGGAGATCCTGAAGAAGACACAATAGGTGTAGAAGGAGGTGTATCAGGAAAAAGAAGAAAAAAGATATCTTCCACCGGGTAAGTACCAGCGGTGGGACGAGGATAGAAAGGACACGTCTCATCAAAAGTAATATCACGAGATATACGCATCCGACGACCAACAGGGTCCCAACAGCGATAGCCCTTATGCTCATCACTGTATCCCAGGAAGATACACTCAACAGACTGAGCGGTCAGTTTGGTGCGTTCGCGAGGAGCAAGGAAAACATAGCAAACACAACCAAACAAGCGAAGCATGGAGTAGTCTGGAGACTGGTCAGATAGGCGCTCAAGAGGGATACCACCCTGCAAGGCAGCAGAAGGCTGAATGTTGATGAGGTAAGCCGACGTAGCGACAGCCTCAGCCCAGAAATGCGGCGGGAGAGAAGAATCAATCATCATAGCGCGAGTGGTCTCAAGAAGATGGCGATGCTTACGCTCAGAAACGCCATTCTGGGCATGTGCGCCAGGACAGGAGAACTGAGCAAGGGTGCCCTGCTCAGCAAGAACACCTCGCAACATCTGGGAGATATACTCACCAGCAGAATTAGCACGAAAAACACGGATGGGGGTAGAATACTGAGTACGGACTATGGCTGCAAAACGCTGATATATGGAAAGCACTTCACTGCGAGAGCGCATAAAATACAACCAAGTGTACCAATAAAAATCATCGATGAATAAAATATAGTAGCGATGGCCCCCTTTTGAAGCAAAAGGAGCCGGACCCCAAACATCTGAATGAACTAAATCAAAAGGTCGCTGAGATACAGACGCGCGAGTAGGATAGGGAAGCTGAATCTGTTTACCCAACCTACAGCCCTGACAATGCAAAGACCCATCTCCTGAGACAGACCCCAGAAGACCACGACGAACTAATGACGACAGGCGAGAGTCACAGAGGTGACCAAGACGATGATGCCACTGCTGAAAGGAGCTGGTAGTAGAGGCGATGACCGGAAAAGAACTGGCAGATGAAGTGGTGGCGGAAGGAACACGAAGCCAGTATAACTCCCAAAGTCCTGAAGAGTCACGACTGCGAGGGACAGCTCCAACCAGGGCCTGTGTGCGACGGTCCTGGACAACACAAGAATCAACATCAAGAATGACGCGACAACCAGAGTCAGTAAGCTGGCTGAAGGGTTCGCAGCATAGAAAACAAAAATTTTCCTACGATGTGAACTATATACCAAGATCTATTTATACTAGATACAAACAACGGGCGGATGTATATCCGTAGAGAACATACCCTTGAAGACCGACAAAGCTTAACGAGTTCAACTCGTGGTTGATGTAGACGATCTCTTGCCGATCTCAAGATCGAGAGGAAGTCCTAGCGCCGCAAAACAGCAGCGCATCCGTGCTCGCACACACGTTCGAGGCACCGAGCAACCTCCGCCTCCTCGCTCCAGCGATGCAGCGGAAGCACAACTCTTTCTTGCCGAAAGCCACCGGGAACATGTATCTCGCTAGTCCGAGACCATGGGGGATAAATTCTAGAGGGGGAGAGAGATCCTTCACGAGGAGGTGTGATGTGAGAGGAGGAGAGGGGGGCCTTTTATAGGGGAGAGGGGGGCACCCAAGGGGCATGGCGCCCAGCCATGGGGCTGCCCCCACCTCTTCCACATTCATGTGGGTGGAGCTCCCACTCAAAATGAAAATCCTCCACTCCCATTAAAAAGCCTCCACTCAAAATCCACTCACATGCATTAAATTTCCACCAAATTTAATGCAAGCTCTCATTAAATAAAACTCTTTTATTTTATTCAGAATTTTGTCAATTACTTTAATGACAAACATTCACAAATAACCCCTTGCTAGAATCCTATTCACATGCATAACCAGTTTATGCAATTTCACCTGAAAACCTGTTTCGGTATCTAGTGAAATAAATTCCTGCGCTTGTTCATTCTTTCGGCATGAAACCTTTGCTCCAATTGGATGCCGGTGTCTCTTAAGTGTGTCACCCTACGGTTCGTGAATAATGCGGACATGATCGAGACCCCTCTCAGATCAATAATCAGAAGCGGGATCTGGAGACCCATACTGACTCCCACACATTCAACGATGACTTTCTTGTGATCGTCGGAACCTTTTACGTTAGTATCTTAATCCCTTTGTTTCACGATATATTACATGTCCGAGATTCGATCATCGGTATCTCCATACCTAGTTTAATCTCGTTACCGACATGCACTCTTTTCTCGTTCCTGTGATATAACATTCTAGTGATCAAATCACTTGCTTGCAAGCTAATCAATGTGATATCACCGAGAGGGCCCAGAGTATATCTATCCGTCATCGGGATGAACAAATTCCACTCTTGATCCATGAGCCTCAACATAACACTTTATTAGTTCTGAACCCACCTTTATAATCACCCTGTTACGGTGTGTGACGTTTGATGTTATCAAGAAACTCTTCCGGTGTTAGTGATTGACATGATCTCATGGTCTAAGGATAAGGATCACTTCGTAAGTTGTTATAGCAATATAAACTCAATGACTTTGATCGTAATGCTATACTTCGGATGAATGTTCATCACATCATTACACTAATGTTGTGATCCCGTTATTAACAACATCCAATGTCCATGATCAGGAAACCTTGATCATCTTGTTAATCAACGAGCTAGTTTATGAGAGAGGCTTAACTAGGAACTTTCTGTTTGTTTATTAAACACACATGTATTAACGTTTCCGTATTAATACAATTATAGCATGCAAAATAAACATCTATCATATACTTGGAATACACATAATAACCACTTTATTATTGCCTCTCAGGGCATATTCCCTTCAGTCTCCCACTTGCACTAGAGACAATAATCTAGTTACATAGTGATAAATCTAACACCCATTGAGTTCTGGTGTTGATCATGTTTTGCTTTAGGGAGAGTTTTAGTCAACGGATCTGCTACATTGAGATCCGTATGTACTTTACAAATCTTTATATCTCCATCCTTGACATGCTCGCGGATGGAGTGAAACCGGCGCTTAATATGCTTGGAATGCTTGTGAGACCTTGGCTCTTTGGCATTGGCAATGGCACCATTGTTGTCACAATAGATCACCATTGGGTCCAACGCGTTTGCCACAACTCCTAGTTCGGATATGAACTCCTTCATCCAAACTGCTTCCTGAGCTGCTTCTGAAGCAGCAACATATTCGGCCTCCGTTGTTGATCCCGCTACCACAGGTTGTTTGGAGCTCCTCCAACTAACCGCTCCGCCATTCATGAGAAATACGTATCCGGATTGGGACTTAGAGTCATCCGGATCGGTGTCAAAGCTAGCGTCGACATAACACTTAGCGACGAGCTCTTCTTCACCTCCGTATACAAGAAACATATCCTTAGTTCTTCGTAAGTACTTAAGGATATTCTTGACCGCTATCCAGTGTTCCGAACCTGGATCCGATTGGTACCTACTAGTCAAACTAATAGCGTGTGCCACATCCGGTCTTGTACATAGCATGGCGTACATTATAGAGCCTATGGCTGAAGCATAGGGGACTTTGTCCATTATCTCTCTTTCTTCCGCCGAAGCCGGACTTTGAGTCTTACTCAATGTCTTGCCTTGCAACATAGGTAAGAACCCCTTCTTACTTCCGTCCATTTTAAACTTCTTTAAAATCTTATCAAGGTATGTACTTTGTGATAGCCCTATTAGGCGCCTAGATCTATCTCTATAGATCTTTATGCCTAATATGTATGACGCTTCACCTAGGTCCTTCATTGAAAATTTGCTGTTTAGATAACTTTTAACACTGTTTAAAAGTTCTATATCATTTCCGATCAATAATATGTCATCCACATATAATATCAGAAATGCCACATTGCTCCCACTCACTTTCTTGTAAATACAAGCTTCTCCATAAGTTTGGACAAATCCAAACTCTTTGATCACCTCATCAAAGCGGAGATTCCAACTTCGTGATGCTTGCTTCAATCCATAGATGGATCGCTGAAGCTTGCACACCTTGTTAGCATCCTTAGGATCGACAAAACCCTTTGGTTGTATCATATACAACTCTTCTTCAATATTACCATTGAGAAACGCGGTTTTGACATCCATCTGCCATATTTCATAATCGAAATATGCAGCAATTGCTAACATAATCCTAACTGACTTTAGCATCGCTACGGGAGAGAAAGTCTCATCGTAGTCAACTCCTTGAATTTGTCGAAACCCCCTTTGCGACAAGTCGAGCTTTATAGATGGTCACATTACCATCAGCATCAGTTTTCCTTTTGAAAATCCATTTGTTCTCCACGGCCTTTCGGTCGTGAGGTAATTCGACCAAGTTCCAAACTTGATTTTCATACATGGATTCCATCTCGGATTTCATGGCTTCTAACCATTTGTTGGAATCCGGGCTCATCATCGCTTCTTCATACGTCGCAGGGTCATTATTTTCATCAACCATGAAATTTATGACAGGATTTCCGTATAGCTCGGGAGCTGCACGCGTCCTGTTTGACCTGCGAGGTTCGGTAGTACTCTCTTTCGGAGTTTCATGATCATTATCATTAGTTCCCTCTTCAACAGGTGGAGCCAACTCCGGAACAACTTCCGGCGCTGCGCTACTCGCCATACTTTGAAGAGAAGGTTCCACAACCTCTTCGAGTTCTACCTTCCGACTACTCACACCTTTCGCGAGAAACTCTTTCTCTAGAAAGGATCCATTCTTGGCAACAAAAACCTTGCCCTCGGATCTGTGATAGAAGGAATACCCAATAGTTTCTTTAGGGTATCCTATGAAGACGCATTTTTCCGCTTTGGGTTCGAGTTTATCCGGTTGAAGTTTCTTCACATAAACATCGCAACCCCAAACTTTAAGAAATGACAGCTTAGGTTTGTTTCCAAACCATAATTCATACGGTGTCTTTTCAACGGATTTAGATGGTGCCCGATTTAAAGTGAATGCAGCAGTTCTAGTGCATAACCCCAAAATGACAACGGCAAGTCCGTCAGAGACATCATAGATCGAACCATATCTAATAAAGTACGATTACGACGTTCCGACACACCATTTCACTGTGGTGTTCCGGCAGGTGTGAGCTGTGAAACAATTCCACACTCTTTCATGTGAGTGCTAAACTCGTAACTTAGATACTCACCTCCACGGTCGGACCGTAGAAATTTGATCTTTCTATTACGATGATTTTCCACTTCATTCTGAAATTCCTTGAACTTTTCAAAGGTTTCAGACTTGTGTTTCATCAAGTAGATATAACCGTATCTACTTAAATCATCCGTGAAAGTAACAAAATAACGATATCCACCTCGCGCCGACACACTCATTGGACCACATACATCAGAATGTATGATTTCCAATAAATCAGTCGCCCGTTCCATTGAACCGGAAAACGGCGTTCTAGTCATCTTGCCCATAAGGCATGGCTCACATGTATCAAATGATTCATAATCAAGTGATTCCAAAAGTCCATCCGAATGGAGCTTCTTCATGCGTTTAACGCCAATATGACCTAGACGGCAGTGCCACATATATGCGGATATATCATCATTAAGTTTAATCCTTTTAGCATCAACATTATGAATATGTGTAACATTATCATCGAGATCTAACAGAAATAAACCATTCATCATCGGTGCATGACCATAAAAGATTTCATTCATATAAATGGAACAACCATTGTTCTCAGATTTAAATGAATAACCACTTTGCATCAAACATGATCCCGATACAATGTTCATGCTCAGTGCAGGCACCAGATAACATTTATTTAAGTTTATAACTAATCCCGACGGTAAGTGGAGAGGCAGCGTTCCGACGGCGATTACATCAACGTTTGATCCATTGCCGACACGCATCTTGACCTCACCCCTTGCTAGCGGTCGCTGGTTCCGCAGCCCCTGATTCGAGTTACAAATATTAGCAACTGAACCGGTATCAAATACCCAGGTGCTACTGCGAGCACTAGTCAAGTACACATCAATAACATGTATATCATATATACCTTTGTTTGCCTTGCCGGCCTTCTTGTCTGCCAAATACTTGGGGCAGTTGCGCTTCCAGTGGCCAGTCCCCTTACAATAGTAGCACTCGGAATCAGACTTAGGTCCAACTCGGGGTTTCTTTTCAGGTGCGGCAACAGGCTTGCCGCCCTTACTTCCCTTCCGTTTTCCCTTCTTGTCTTTCTTGAAACCAGTATTCCTATTGATCATCAACACTTGATGTTCCTTTTTGATCTCCACTTCTGCAGTTTTAAGCATTGACAGAAGCTCGGGGAGAGACTTCTTCATGCCTTGCATATTATAATTCATCACGAAGCTCTTATAGCTAGGTGGCAGAGACTGCAGAACACGATGGATGCCTAAGTCAATGGGAATCGTTATTCCCAAGGACACA
The DNA here is from genome assembly GCA_910589765.1 of Avena atlantica. NCBI lineage: Eukaryota > Viridiplantae > Streptophyta > Magnoliopsida > Poales > Poaceae > Avena > Avena atlantica. Next base: position 416,976,290 of record OU342735.1, read on the forward strand.
GCTTATCGGCGTAACCCGACATCTTGAGTACATGCTCACTAACGGAGCTGTGCTCTTCCATCATGCAGCTAAAGAACTTTTCTGAAGCATTGTAGCTCTCTACAGCAGCATGTGTGTCGAAAATCATTTTCAACTCACCCATTGTATCAAAAGCATTGCTGTTTTCGAAACGTTTTCGAAGTTCCGGCTCTAGCCCATACAATATGCCGCAATGAACTAAGTTGTGGTCCTCCTGACGAGTCTGATAGACATTCTTCTCCTCGTCAGGGGCATCATCAAAAGGTGGGGGGCCTAACGGCGCTTCTAGCACATATTGCTTTTGTGCAGCAGAGAGGAGAATCCTCAAATTCATGGCCCATTCAGTAAAGTTGCTACCGTTCGTTGTTAGTTTCTCTTTCTCCATGAACGCATTGAAATTAAAAGCAGGTGGTGCCATCTACAACAGAATTTGTAAAGTTTAGACTAAGTGTATGATAGATTGAGTTCAACTAATCTGTATTACGAATGAACTCCCACTCAAAAGCGACATCCCTCGTGTCCTTTTGGTGATTACATGAACCAAATCCACTACACCAAGTCCGATCATCACGTGAGTCGGTATAGCTTCAAAGGCGAGCATCAAATGGACATCATATCAACTATATGACTCATGCTTAACCTTTCGGTCTGTGTTCCGAGGCCATGTCTGTACATGCTAGGCTCGCCAAGTTAGAACCTTAGTATTCTGCGTGTGTAACTGTTTTACACCCGAAATATGGTCGAGGATCCAAGAACACCCGATCATCACGTGATGTCTTGGAGCGACGAAAACATAATCGGTGCATACTAAAGGAAGAACACATTTTTATCTTGATATTTAAATGAGGGATCATCTTATTATGCTTAACAAAGCGCTAAATAAGCAATATAAGATGCAACCAAACATCATATGTTTATTAGTGAAATTATATGGTTCCCGCAGATGATCTCTATCATGTGCATCGTGGTATGATCACTATCATACCTATATGTGTAAATCCAAGGTCTATGGATTTTACACGCTATGTGTGTTGTAAGAGTATCATCTCATACTTCTACTTACAACACTACCATATAATAACACTAGCCCAACAACAATCTAAACTAGACGCCTCTAATTTATCCATTGCAAGTTTTACGTGGCTTAGGGCTTTCGAGATAGAACCGTTCTTACCTACGAACATCAACCACAACGAGGATAATCAAATTGTTGACAACTCGCTTGCAAAATAGATATTGACTATAGTAGGAGAGACAGACACCCGCTAGCCACTTATGCAAACTAGTTGCATGTCAAGCGTGGAACAGGTCTCATGTGCGAGGACATGTAAAGTTTGTCCGGGCCGCTTCATCCCACTATGCCACCAATATCCAAAATCACAACAAAGGAGCAACAACATGATCATCATCGCCCACATACTCATATGTGTACTACCCGTGTAAAGTATCTACGCATAGATCCGGCTCTGATACCACTGAAGGGTTCGCAGCATAGAAAACAAAAATTTTCCTACGATGTGAACTATATACCAAGATCTATTTATACTAGATACAAACAACGGGCGGATGTATATCCGTAGAGAACATACCCTTGAAGACCGACAAAGCTTAACGAGTTCAACTCGTGGTTGATGTAGACGATCTCTTGCCGATCTCAAGATCGAGAGGAAGTCCTAGCGCCGCAAAACAGCAGCGCATCCGTGCTCGCACACACGTTCGAGGCACCGAGCAACCTCCGCCTCCTCGCTCCAGCGATGCAGCGGAAGCACAACTCTTTCTTGCCGAAAGCCACCGGGAACATGTATCTCGCTAGTCCGAGACCATGGGGGATAAATTCTAGAGGGGGAGAGAGATCCTTCACGAGGAGGTGTGATGTGAGAGGAGGAGAGGGGGGCCTTTTATAGGGGAGAGGGGGGGCACCCAAGGGGCATGGCGCCCAGCCATGGGGCTGCCCCCACCTCTTCCACATTCATGTGGGTGGAGCTCCCACTCAAAATGAAAAGCCTCCACTCCCATTAAAAAGCCTCCACTCAAAAATCCACTCACATGCATTAAATTTCCACCAAATTTAATGCAAGCTCTCATTAAATAAAACTCTTTTATTTTATTCAGAATTTTGTCAATTACTTTAATGACAAACATTCACAAATAACCCCTTGCTAGAATCCTATTTCACATGCATAACCAGTTTATGCAATTTCACCCGAAAACCTGTTTCGGTATCTAGTGAAATAAATTCCTGCGCTTGTTCATTCTTTCGGCATGAAACCTTTGCTCCAATTGGATGCCGGTGTCTCTTAAGTGTGTCACCCTACGGTTCGTGAATAATGCGGACATGATCGAGACCCCTCTCAGATCAATAATCAGAAGCGGGATCTGGAGACCCATACTGACTCCCACACATTCAACGATGACTTTCTTGTGATCGTCGGAACCTTTTACGTTAGTATCTTAATCCCTTTGTTTCACGATATATTACATGTCCGAGATTCGATCATCGGTATCTCCATACCTAGTTTAATCTCGTTACCGACATGCACTCTTTTCTCGTTCCTGTGATATAACATTCTAGTGATCAAATCACTTGCTTGCAAGCTAATCAATGTGATATCACCGAGAGGGCCCAGAGTATATCTATCCGTCATCGGGATGAACAAATTCCACTCTTGATCCATGAGCCTCAACATAACACTTTATTAGTTCTGAACCCACCTTTATAATCACCCTGTTACGGTGTGACGTTTGATGTTATCAAGAAACTCTTCCGGTGTTAGTGATTGACATGATCTCATGGTCTAAGGATAAGGATCACTTCGTAAGTTGTTATAGCAATATAAACTCAATGACTTTGATCGTAATGCTATACTTCGGATGAATGTTCATCACATCATTACACTAATGTTGTGATCCCGTTATTAACAACATCCAATGTCCATGATCAGGAAACCTTGATCATCTTGTTAATCAACGAGCTAGTTTATGAGAGAGGCTTAACTAGGAACTTTCTGTTTGTTTATTAAACACACATGTATTAACGTTTCCGTATTAATACAATTATAGCATGCAAAATAAACATCTATCATATACTTGGAATACACATAATAACCACTTTATTATTGCCTCTCAGGGCATATTCCCTTCACTGGCTAGCAGAGAACAGATTCATCTTAAGAAGAGGGACATGAGAAATATCAGGAACAGAAAAAGAAGAAGTAGAAAGGGTGCCCCGACTAGAAACAAGAAGAGAGGTACCATCAGCTGTGAAAACACGGACATGAGAAGGGAGAGAACGAAGAGCGGACAGAAAAGAAGACTCAGAGGTCATATGAAAAGAAGCTCCAGAATCCAGATACCATGGGGACGTACCTGACTTTGTAGAAGGTGGTGGTCGCACAGGGCCAGAAGAATCAGTCACAGAACCAGCAGTGCCTGTCGAAGAAGAGCCTGTAGCAGCAAGCAGACCGCGAAGACTCCTGATAATGTCTTGATCGGAAAGAGCAACTGCTGAAGATCCAGAAGGAGCCGACTGCCCACGAGCCTGGTGCTGCTGACGTAAACTGGGATCCCGTGTATAACAGGTGGCCCAAGTGTGTCCATCCTTGTTGCAGTAAGAGCAGTGACGAAGAGAACCACGGCGACCCTGACCACGAGCCTGCTGGTGCTGACTCTGGCCCTGAAACTGCTGGTGCTGACTCTGACCCTGAAACGGCTGGTGCTGACTCTGACCTTGACCTGGAGGAGTGGGTAGTATCGGCGGCGGCACAGAGGACCGCGGCTGAGTGGAGGGACCAGACGGTATAGGAGGACCACGAGTAGCAAGCACGAATGGAACCACAAGAAGACCAGCACCACGGAGACGGGTCTCCTCAGCCCGAATCTCAGACAACACCTCAGAGAGCGGAACACGACCACGAGCATTCAGCTAAGCACGCTGGGGCTCAAACTCCTGGCGGAGCCGAGACAGAAACTCATAGATGCGGTGAAACTCCAAATCCGAGCGCACAATCTGGCAATACGAGCATGTGCCACAAACAGCAGTACGAAGAGAGTCAAGCTGACACCAGATAGCAGCACTCTGAGTATAGAACTCATCAATAGTAGAATCACCCTGCTGGAGAGCATGCTCCTGGCGAACCATAGACAGGTAAAGGGCATCCCCAAACGGCTGATAGCGCTGATGAAGATGAGACCACTGAGCAGCAACAGTAGGGAGACTCATGAACTCAGCAGCATACTGAGGCAGAACACTGGAGGTGAGAACAGCAGCAGCACGAGCATCCTCATCAACCCACTGAGTGTAAGCAGTCAGAGCGTGTCGATAGGCCTCGAGATCAGAAGAGTACTGCTTGAACTTCAGGTCATAAGCAGCAACAACACTATCATCAGCACTCTGAGCAGCATTATTGGCCTCCTAATAAGCATCAGCACCAAGAACAATCGGCGTCGACGGAATAGGAGCCACAGGAGCAGGGGGACACGGCGGACAGGAGACCTCGCCGGAGAGCACACCCCAAAGATGGAGACCACGCATGTGAACGCGCATAAAGGCAGCGAAATCAGGGTAATTCGCGCCATCAAAGACCACCGGGCAGCGAGGAATCACAACATAACCCGATGAAGAGGACATCTCTCTCTCTCTCTCTCTTTTTTTTCCAGATCAGATCTAGATCTAGATCTAATTGATCCTGACGAAGAAGACGAAAACCAGCCGGCGGCAGGCCAGGCGGGATGCGGCAGAAGGCAGCAGCAGGTCGGCACCGGGCAACAGAGGGAGCAACAGCACTGGAGCACGCGTCAGGGAGCAGGGAGCCCGCACGTGGGAGCAGGGAGTACGCGCGCGAGGGGAAGTACCGCGCGTGGGGCGCGAGAATCAAGGCGGGGAGCTGGCTTCCTCCCGTGCGTGGTCAGCGGAGCAAGGCGGGGTCCTCCCGTGCGTGGTCCCGCGTGGATTTGATCAGGCGGAGTGGTGTCGGGCGATGTCAGGCGAGTGGAGAATCCCAGGCCAGGCGGTGGAGTAGGAGCAGATCGGCACGCGGCAGGCCCGCGCGATTGATTCGAACAGCGTCGCGTGGAGAAGATTCTGCTAGAAAACGAGATCGATTCGAACCGATCTCAAAGGAAGACGGCAGATCCGAGATGAGCGGCAACCGGCGGCGGCGACTTCGGAAGAACGACGCCGACAGAGACGGTGGCGACGGTGACGATGTTGTAGAAAAATTTGTCTAACCTAGCTCTGATACCATGTCAGGAATATGCAACATGTATTTCTCTGGAGGCCAAATGCCACAATATATAGTAAATATGCAGGAAGCCCCCTAACATATGGAGGAAATACAATATACAGATATATACATCTAACAGAAACCTGCTTACTCTGCTCGCCACTTTTTTTTCCTTTCTCATAGTGGAGCCCCATTGCTTGCTTGTCATGGTGTTCGCTTACAAATTGAAGGGAAAGTCTCACCTTGCCTGTGATGTTGCATACCGAAGGAAATTGATCCACACTATGGTTCTTGTTGAGTATGCGATTTTTGATTTTTGAGCTGGCTGTGTTATCCTCTCCAAGTCAACTTTCTATTAGTAGATCTTTGAATTGAAATTTTGTTAAAAAACTAAACTAGGAACTGTGATTACTCCGGTTCGAGGAGCGATTGACCAAAACATTGTACGTACAAGCAACTCACGTTTTGTGAAACTGACCACGACTCGTCTTCAGAAATTGCGAGCCCAAAACTGCATAGCCGTTGTGCATTTCTCCCGTGATGACCAACTTTGCCCGGCCATTTTAAGCAGCGGCATGGCTCGGGCGTGCCAGCCTCAGACGCGCCTTGATTAGTCATCCGCTCCGGGCCGCAGAGGCGCTCGTGGCCGCCCAAGCTACTGGCCGCCGGAGACTGCTGCCGCCTGCTGGGTCAAACCGCACGAGCAAAGCGGTGGCCATCCGACCTTTTCGTTTTCGGCCACAGGTTCGTGCAGCGACTTGGCCGATTTGTGTTCATGACGGGGATCCGCTATCCAACCAAACCTACATCAACTATATGGACGCCAGGAAAGATGCTTCCCAGCCGACCGCAGAAAACGATTGTGCCATACATGAACTCCTCGCTGGCAAAATCAATTTTTTTCGTACGTAAATGAATTTGCCAGTGCGTCAGTAATTGGCTAGTTGCCAAAAAAACCGACTCATGCCAGCGCGAATTACACCCATACGATCCACGAAAACGAGGGGAATCAGGACAAGTTTATTTGGTGGACGGGGTGATGAGTGGAGACGCATGCTCGCAGTCTCCCGTTCCGCAGGTGGGCTGGGGAAAATTGGAGAGGACCACATCCCCAGACCCAGCACCCGGCTCTCGGTGATTCAACCGTAGTTCTGAACTTGTGGCTGTGGGGTTTGCGTCTCCCACTGACTCGTCCCGTTCCGTTATAAAGACCAGAGAGTTTCAGCGCAAGAAGGCACACCTGGAAAAGGAGAAGATACAATACAAGGAAGGCAATCTTTCATACTACCGGTCAAGAGAAAATCAAAGCTTTTCATTCATGGACTCCCTCTCCCTGTACGAGTTCTCCTGCCTCGCTGCTGGTTTCGCAGGTAATGATCTTCATCCTTCACGCACTCCCTAGATCCAATTACCAAAGTAGTTTTGAAGAAAGAGTCGCTGAGAATTTGGCCATCTTTTTTTGAACTGTTCCAGGCAACCTCTTCGCCTTCGCTCTGTTCCTGTCGCCTGTGTAAGCAACCATATACTACACGCTTTCTATTTGTTTTATTATTGGTTTGGTTTGATCATCGCGGTGGAGAGAGGTTTCTGACGGATCGTGTTTGTTACCTTAATTAATTTCCAGGCCGACGTTCAAGAGGATCCTGAAGGCGAAATCCACGGAGCAGTTCGACGGGCTCCCTTACCTTCTCTCCCTGCTCAACTGCTTCATCTGCCTCTGGTACGGCCTGCCCTGGGTCTCGGACAACAGGCTCCTCGTCGCCACCGTCAACGGCACCGGAGCGGCGTTCCAGCTCGCCTACATTTCCCTCTTCTTCATCTACGCCGACAGCAGGAAGACGAGGGTAATTTTCTTCTTTCCCGACCCTGAACCCGTTTCACTTTCATCTGAGAAAGGAGAGGACAACGCCTGCGGAGTGCAGAAGACTCTGGCAACACCACCGTACTGAAAATCTGTTACCCGTTTCCTCCACAGCTGAAGATCACAGGGATCCTGGTGCTCCTGGTTTGCGCGTTCGCGGTCGTCGCCTTCGCCAGTCTCACCTGCTTCGACCAGCCGATGCGGCAACACTTCGTTGGCGCCGTCAGCATGGCGTCGCTCATCTCCATGTTTGCTTCCCCGCTAGCCGTCATGGTACGCCTTCCAACCAAACTGGGCTCCTGATTATTTTTTAGCGACAGTAACTGAGTAACATGGAACTATTCTCACATATGTCTCCATCCTTGGTTGTTCAGGGAGTGGTGATTCGGACGGAGTGCCTGGAGTTCATGCCGTTCTACCTGTCCCTCTCCACGCTGCTCATGAGCTCCTCTTTCGCGATATACGGCTTCCTGCTGCGTGATTTCTACATCTACGTGAGCACCCGATCCCATTCCAAACCGCACTTGCTTGAATCGATGTACTCCAGTATTTGTCTGAATGCATGTGCTGACAATCAGACTTCTTCTCTTCGTCTCAACTTTCAGGTGCCTAACGGGCTTGGAGTTGTCCTGGGAGCGACGCAGCTGGGGCTCTACGCTTACTACAGCAGGAAATGGAGATGCAAGGACTCGTCTGCGCCGTTGCTTGGATGATCAAAGACTCAAGCGATCAGTCGTCGGTTTTGGCTAGGTTAGAAAGAGTGGGTGGGCTTCTGTAGGAGAGTACTGCGTCCCCTGTTTTCTCTAGTTTCTGCTGGTTCTGTATGTACAGTTTTGCTGGCTTGTGACATGTTCATATGTTGTTCTCTTGGAAAGAATACACTGGGGGACATGTTCCATTTGGATTCCTTCTAATTTGTTCATAAACGACTCTATACACAACTATTTTCAGTTATACGGGCCTTTTGTTTTGCTTAAAATATATACTGTCATAGTGTCATACACCAGATACGACGACACAAGGATGGCCAGGACAATCAAAAGTTATTTTGATCATGCCATTTGAATCATTAATCTAAATAAAGCCACAAACGTACAGCACCAGCCACCAAATGCAATACTTCTGGATTGAGTGTGTGTGGAAAGAGGTTCACGGTTTTCTAAAGAAATAGCAGGACCGATGGCATTTATTGTGGTGATTATAATGCACTTATAAAACAAATTAATGTGTGCCATTAAAAAAGGGAATGGATGACCGAGATTTTTATGGTGACAGAAACTTGCATGCCCACTAAAAGAGCTATTTAATAATGAATTGGGAGGTAAAAAACTTGACCGACCGGTGGGATCGCGTTGGGGCGAGTCCTCCCGACTGCCATTGCCGTTACGGGTGGGGCCAGGATACACGTTGGATCAGCCATCCATCTCTCGCCGACTTGTGGGTCGCTTTTTTCTTAATTTTGTGGCCCGTGCAACCAATAACAAATGGAGCGGTTCTATGGGGCGTTGAAACCAATGAACGATGTGGCCATCGTATGGGGCCGTTTTGTGGACCATCTAAGCCAATGACCGATGGGGCCGTCATGTGGGGGTTGAAGGGGTGATTTGCATATTTGTTACGTTTTGCTTTGCAACTTGCATATTTATGTGTCACTGACATGTGGTGGTCACGTGGCGAATATGCACAATTTAAAGAAGTTTGTCAGATATGCAAAATTCGTAAATATACAAAAATTCCGGAGCAGCTACTCCCCCAAACATTGACAGGTGGGGTCGTGTATGACACACGTGAGATCGGCTCTCTCTCATCCGCTCCCAGCCCCCCAGCCCTGAGCAGCTCCTATCCCACCGGCGGACAGAGCAGCCATCGTCGGCGCGTCGGCGGCTCCGTCCTACGGTGGCGTCAGACGGGCTACCGCGCTACACCTCAACCACGGCTCTAGCACCTGTTTCGTTCGCAACATTATACGTTGAGGTAGTACCGACCGCAGACAGGTCCGCCGCCCATGACGACCGGGATTTTGTTCCGCCTCCATAGCTCGATGAACGGTCGCATCAATTGCTAGTAGTGCTTGGTAAGACCTTTGATCTTGCTCTGCCCACCCTAATCGATTCGGTTCCCGTAATTTCCTCGACATTGCAGGGGTAAATTAGTCTTCAATGTCTAGTCGTAGCGGGTACACCGGCGAGGGTGGGAATTTGATCATGTCGTGGCCACATTCTCCTTCTCCTACCACGTCGGAAGTGTAGGTAGCTCCTTCTCTTTGTACTACCGTTGAATTTGAAGCTCCGCCATGGCCTATCGGATTGATTTTAATTGGGTTTGTTTTGGGATTATTACAGTGTGTTATGCAGGCCGATGATCCATGGTACATTGCATAGCAAGATGAATCAACCCTATGGTTGTAACATCCTAGCATTAGAGCTTAGAAATAAGCGGAACACAGATGTGTGCATTGCATTCATGCATAGAAAATCCGAATAATTTTCGCGCTTTTGAACAAAACTTGTCAAAGTGATTGAATCTTCTCTCAACTTGATGGAATTGAAGTAGATCATCAAGTTGACAACGATAAGTTTCAATATGACCCTTTCTAAAACCTTATTTTGGGTAAACATGATTTTATCTAAGGGTAGATTAAATATAATAAAACTAAACCATAATACATTGCTTAATGATTTATATTTAATCCTTAAGGGATCGTATCATAGTATTCATCACAACAACCCATGAATACCAAGCTATGAATATAATTCAAGTAACAAGAATTTAATAACTAACTCTTGACCTATCTTAATCTCATCTACTTATACCATGAGTATCATGGTAATACCACCTTAACTCTTTAGTGAGTTGAGTAGGAAAGAAACCAAGTCAAGATCATTCACCATATATCTTTCTTTCCATATCAAACCTTACCATCTCTATTGAACCATATTCTAATATATGTTGTTCATCAATGTTGAGTAAACAACTATTGATTCACCTATTCTTAACTTATCAATTCTTGATCTATCAACTCTTGTCCTTATCATAGCATTCACTTAAATTCCTTTAGAGATAGAAGTAAGAAGAGGTAGGTGGTAATGCTAGATTTAAATATCATTTATAGGATGGGAGTGTTGGAAGAGAATAAGATCAAAGTGATAATTGATGGAGTTAAGTCACTCCTGAAATAAAAGAAGAGTTATATGGAATATATAATTATATGGAAAAAGAAGGTAATTAGAATTCAACTGTAATGTGGTATGGATGAAGGCCTTGATTAGCCAACTATAAGCCTAAGTCATAAGTGATCAAAGGATTATAATGATCATGCTTTAGTCACCAAGATTAAATACTTATATCAGGTATAAGTGACATTGGTAGATAGAACATAATTGAACCCAAGTATATATATGTTATTCTAGGTTATCCATGACAAGTCACCATGATATGATGTGAAGTTTGAATATAAGATATTGGAGTTAAGTAGAGATGAGATAGTATGTCTAAGCTGAAGCTAGAGTAACATGGAGTTATTGAAGTAGTGTTATTACTCTTAAAGAATAGTAAGCTTTTGAGGAGAGTAGTTTGATATATACATCTACTAGAGTAATATTAGTGGCGGATGATTAAGGAAGAGTATGAATGGAGTTAGAAGTAACTACTTGTTGGATTGGAGGTATATATATAAAGAAAATAAAGAAATAATCACATTATATAATAAAAGCTCACAAAATGATACTACATACATTTTAGTATTGTTACAATTATCTAGCAGATAAATTTCTATAAGAAAGGTTAAAATCAAATATTAAAATACAAATCTAAAAATCAAAACAGAAAATAGAAAAGTAAAACAAATAAAAAAAGTTTCTGGACGCAACCCATCTTTCCTTCCCCTTTCCTGTCGCTCATGCACGTCACACCGCGACCCACTTGGCCCAAGTCCAGCCCATACCGGTTCGTCACCTGTCACCCCTTCATCATACTCACGCAGGCAAGCAGCTGTGTGGGCGGCGCCGATGCCGTTCGCCGTCGCCGCTGCGATTCCCGCCACCGCTGAGGTCGCCCTGCGAGGATAAGAACCCCATGTCGACACCCTTATCCTCCTCTATCTCCCAATCCCCATATCTTCCCCACTGAAGCTCTCTCTCTCGATTCTTTCTCTCACCCGAAACCATAGCTCGCTGGTGTTCGTCGTTCCGGCCATGTCCGACTATCCCTTGACTCGCCAAAGCCACCGTTGGAAGCTCCGCCGTGTCCTTGTTCGCCTAGGACCAAGCACGGGAGCTGGCGCGCCGTAAATCATGCGGAATCGGGCGTCATCTTCCGTCGGCCGTCGTGGCCATTATCGTCGATTCGCCGTCATCACGCCTCCCCACGCCTCCTCGACCTCTCCATCTTCATCAGGGTGAGCTCCTGGATCTTCCAGTATTCCCCAATCGCTTTATCTCGCTGTAAATCACCGTCGCACAGCGTACCACCGTCGGCCACTGCAGTAGGTCGTCGCCTGAGCAACTCCGGTGACCATTCCCGAGCGGCGCAACCACTGTGAGGCTCAGTGTTGAGCACTGAGTCAAACGCGACCAACCCCGCGTGCTAGCGCGCTCTCAATCCAAAGATCGAATCACGATCTGAGGATCATCCATGGATGATGTCAGTGTGACATCACACGGCTGTCATATTTCTATTTTAGAAATTGTGTTAATGTTTTCTGTAATAAATAAAAACCTTGGATATGACATGGCGTAGGCCCCACTAGTCAGTGACTGGGGGTAAGATTACACCTGGTGAGAAAAACCCTTCACCCCATGCTGACATCAGCATTATATCATAAACCATTTAATTATTTATTTTAATTCTAGAAAATGATCAAAACTTATAAATTCAATGTCTTTTGTATTATAATTAAGAAAAATACGTTTAATATATGAAGATTTTCAAAAAAATAAAATCTAAAACTTAAAAATATTATCAAACATTATTATGTTAACTATTTAAATAAATATTATTTAATAAAGATTTTATAAGTAATAAAACTTTGATAATTCATATTTTAATAATGGTAAATGATAAAAATATAAGTAATATATCAAAATTCTTAGAAAAATAAGAACTATAACTTAATAACATAATCATATATTATTATTTCACTTAATAAATATTTTTATTTATTAAGTATTTATAAAGTAGTAAATCTTATAAAAATCATATCTTTTTATTTATAAATCACAAAAATAATTGTAGTATACCAAAATGATCACAAAAATAATGCCTACATGTTTAAAATATAATATTCCACTTTTGAAGTAAATAAACTTAATACCCTAATAACTTGAATTTAAATCTAATTTCCTTAATTGATAATTCATATAAGGGTAAATAAAATTGCAAATATTTCTAAAATTAGCCAAATGAAGTCTAATAAATAGTATTAGTCTTAAATATTTATAATATAAAGTCAAATTGGTCCAACACATCTTAAATAAAATTTTATTGAATTATAATTCAACCATATGTGTAGTTTATTTTCTAAAAAGATCTTTGTCAAGTATAAAATCTTCAAGAATAATTTAGGATTAAATAAAACCTTTTTCCTTTACTTCAACCACAAGTTTATTAACATACCAAAACACTATAGTGAATTCATAAGTAGTTAAGTAATATTATTACCTTGATTACAAATCATAACCACACCTTTATTAAAAGATAAAAGTTTCTATTCCATTATAAAATTAAGAAACCACTATTCAAATAGAAGTATTACCATTCTTAAGTAACTTTAAGGAAATATTATGAAGTGAACAAAGTACAAATACCATAAGTTTTGTACCTTGAAGTCCATTTATGTTCTTAAAGTTAACTTTAGTCTACAAGACTCTAAATATAATGTTAAAGACTTTATCATATGTTTTATAGTTAACTTTGGTCTATTTTAATTAAGACCTAAAGCATCTCAAGTCTAGACTATTCAAGCAAGTATAAAGAACATCAATCACAATCTATCAATCATATTCTAAAAGCTATCAGGATTGTTTAAACCTTAGTAAAGAAATCTTTTCTTCAAATGTTATTCTTCTTGCCACTTCAAACAACAAATGACAATCAATAATAATCATATTACTTTTTACTTTACTTGTATACTTAGGATTGATAACACTTAAGTTCTTTATAAGTGACATTACTTGCAAAGTAAAATTTCAAGATAAACAATTATAGTGTAAGCAACCTTAAGTAACATTTCACGTTTGTGTGTATCTCATTGTTTTATGATATTCTAATTACATGTTGTTTCACACACACTCACAAGCCTTAATAAGAAGCACAAGTATGAAACTATTCTAAAAGGACAACACATTCTAAATAAACCATTTCCAGTTTCCAAACCCTTGATCAACTTTATCCCCGGGATCCGAGTTTATCAAGTTGCATTACATTACTATGCATAATATCATCTTGGTTCATTAAACATTAGTCCTTACCGTTCCAATGATGCTAATTTCAAATATTGGATCTTATATTGTCTCGAAGACCGTGAGTGCATAATCTTGCAATCACAAAAGGCAAGTTCACACTTGCTCATGTAAAGTATTTTGAAAATTCAGGGTTGTCATCACCTGCATTTGAAAAAGGTCAGAAAACACTATTTTCATAATAATATGATTATAGGTTATTTACCATGAGGTAATAACCTACTATGAAAGTTCCGGTGGTAAAGGAACATATTATCTAGGACTTAACAACCAATGTAGCCAATGATTCTTGCACCGTACATCACACGTTAACCATGGGATTTGGAATGGGACAGAGAAGTCAGCTGTATCTTCTTCCTCTCGCATGTAGACGGATGTGCAGGTCGTGGCTGTTATCACTCGTAACATGCATATTAATTGGTAATTCGTAGAGGATATGCAGCATATGGGTGGGAACCCTCAACGTCCCACGATAGTTCTGGCATCTAATGGTCTGTACAAACCATTGCCGTAATTCAATGGGTGGGCATTGTGTACACCAAGGAGGCATGCGAGGTTGCAAAGGGGGCAGTGATTGGCTTGGATCTTATACTGGGCCCCATACCAAGGAAGTATGGACAAGGTCATTACTTGGTTGTGCAACAAGGCTAAGGTCTCTCATGGGTAAAGTAACACACCTCTGCAGAGTGTAAGAACTATAACTTGTTACTCCCTGTTCCCGGAAGGAGCTGCGAACGCGGCAGGAAGGAACTCCATGAAAGTTCTGGTAAACCCGTGAAGGCTGACGAACATAGCTTTTCAGAATAAAAGCAACCTTTGAATAAATGTTTACGAAAACTTGCATTGCCTATGACCTATGGTCTGTGGCTGTAGATATAGTGCATCAAACACTCCTTTTCTAGTGAACTTGCTGAGTACGCTCGTACTCAACGTATCTTCTTAACCCTTGCTGGATTCTAAAGCCATTAAACCGACGTCTACATCAACTTATGCTCAAGAGAATCGTCATCAACAGCTCAAGCTCTTCAATGAAGTCAAGGAAGTCATCATACACATCAACTAAAGAGAAGACAAGTTGCTAAGTAGTTAGGAATATAATCTCTAGCCATAGAACCTACTTCTGTAGAGTATTGCAATAGCAGCAATACAAGCCAAATAATTAGATGATAATCTTATTAGCATGATATTTGTGAGTTGATTATTTCTGATTCTTCTTTGTAAGAAGTTTCTTTCTCTCTCTTTAACCTAGAGTGTTCTCTGGATCTTTTGTAAAGAGTCGAGTTGTAACCTATAGTCATGTCTTGGATCTGCTATGTTTCTGTTGTGCCACTCTGAGGGATGTAATACTTGTGAATGGTGTTTCATTGGTGTTATGTCAACGACTATAGTGTACTACATCATGCAGTGATATGCTGGATCACCGCAATGGTCTAGCCAGAGGATGGATTTGGAGGAGATGGTTGCCTATTTAGGTGATGAATTGGCCCGTAAAAACCTGTTGATATTCGATCTGAAGCGTAATGTCGAGGAAGAAAATTAGAATTCAGAGATTATTCGCAAAGAGAAGTTGACACTTAAGGATGATCTTACAATATCTGATCAAGTGGTAGAAAAACTAAAACATGAACTTCAAGTGAAGGGGAAGGAGAATAGTAGATTCATGTGGGTAGTTTCCTAGTAGTTACAGTATGACACGTCTAATGATTAGTTGAACAGATAGCTAATTTAGAGAGTAGAATTGTTCTTCAATGGATGGTTGTGAGTTCCTGCTAATTTAGTCACTTTGCGGTCCCAAAGTTGTTAAGCGAATGCATTGCAGGGCCCGAGTTGATTTCCATTTGATCTAGCTGCCCATAGTTGGCGTGCCAAATACCTAGAGGGTCAAGTTTGGGGCCCTATCAGTTTTGACTGTTGTGTCGCTGCCATCGTGGCTGCCATGTAGACTTGCAGCATTGACGGTAGCATCCATTCCCCGTTCTTCTTGATGCTGCATTCTTATTCTTTAGAGAGGCGATCTGTCAAAGAAAGTACAACTCGCTCTGATCTGAATTAGTTGACTCAAATTCATCAAGATATTGATGAATCTAATACTAATTCATGTCTAGACACAATTGAATTTAGACAAATCTAAATCAATTAATTTGGGTCAGAGGGCGTACTACTTATGAATCAGTTTTAGAGCATATCCCTTCAATCCATATTACTACTTGTCACTGAAATGGATGTATCTAGACATGTTTTAGTTCTAGATACATTCATTTCAACAACAAGTAGTATGAATTGGAGGGAGTGTCAATTTTGATTCAAATTATACATATTTCGATCAAATTTATACAAGCCAACCGGAGATTGTCAAAGCAAGTACTACTATTTATGAATCAGCTTTAGAGCATATCTACCGGTCACACATCTCAAATACATACTCCCTCCGACCCATACTAACACTAAAACTTGACTAGATATGTTCATATCTATATGAATCTAGGTCAACTAATATGGGTCGAAGGGAGTATCAAATTTATATGGGTCGAAGGGAGTATTAAATTTATTCAAATCATACATATATTTTAAGTCATAGAATTTTGGTTCAAATTGAGCTCAAATTTGTCCCAATATTAAGTAGATGGTGAGCTAGCCGCCCTCCCTGCCGCATGTGTACTCCAAGAAGTACGTGAAAAGTGCTCCCATCCATCCAGACACGAGGTACATCCGGACTTCATCGTCGAATTGCACCTCGACGTGCCAGTGGCGGCCGCGACCTGCCTCCCACAGCAACGGTTCATGAGGGCTTGAGCTGCGCCGTCGTAGTGATGTTGCGGATGATGGCTTCAATCATCATCACATCGATGACCACTATCGGCAACGTCGCCGCCTCGGTGTCTTTCATCAGCAATGGATCTGAGGATGTGAACAGAAGTGAGACAGACAGAGACACAAATTTCAAACGCTTAGATCCTCACCGCCGCACACCATTCTAGCCGCCACGCTTGCATCCGCGCTGCCGCAAGACGTTCCAACCCCCACGCTTAGGTCCGTGCCGCCGCACGCCATTCCGACTGTCACGCTTAGAACCGTGCCACTGCATGCCGTTCAGACTGCCACGCCACCGTACATCGATAGGAGGGGAGGAAGAAGTGTCTGGTATACGTGCGACATGGAAAGGGAGGGAGATACATCCAGCCTGTCGGGCTCTCCTATGTATACAGGATAGGTGCACCCATCGGGAGAGAGAGATGCATCCCGTCATATCATGATGTATCCAACGGTGGTTGGCCAAGATCTGTATGACATACATCTCGACCAATCATAGCATGGCCAAACTGAGAGCTAGTTGATGCGGCTGGTATACGTGCGGCAGGGAAAGGGAGGGAGAGACATTCATACTGTCAGGCTCTTCTCTCCGTACAAGGTAGGTGCGCCTATCGAGAGAGAGAGACCTCCAGCTCGTCGAATCATGATGTATCCAACAGTGGTTGGCCAAGATCCGTGTGAGATACATCTCGACCAATCAGAGCGCAGTAGTCAAACTGAGCGCAAGTTGAGCCGTTGTGAGGGTTTGAGTCAGGAGGAAGGGGAAAAGTGAGGAAAACTTTAGCGAGAGGGGAAAAGTGAGGAAAACTTTAGAGGGAGGGGAAAAATGAGTAGAGCTAAGGAAAACAAGGGCATTCAGATAAAAAATAAGTAAGGGAAATTCAAGCTTTTGACATAAAATATGGAAAATGTGTTATTTGAACAAAATAATTTATCTTGGACGATATTATACTGTTTGCAACTCAAAGATACACAAGTATTCCAAATTTGTCCTCATTTAGATAAAATATGTTTTAGGATAGGTTATTTTGGAGGTTGATCGAGTAGAAAGCCATGCATCTTCATAGCTAGTAGCTCATTTCAAGAAGGTTTAAGAAGTGGTTTAGGGGATAAGCCCATTTCTCTTTATTTCATTTTCCTTTATTATTCATGCTAGGTTGTAGGCAGCATAACAAGACTCCATTTGAAGGTTGCACTATGTTTTGACTTTTTTTTGAATTAAACTAACCCTAAAACCATTTTTTGAATTTAATCCCTTATAAAAATAAAAATGTGGATGATTACAAGTTAATCCAAAATTTCCAATTTCATATGGTAAATCAATCCAAGATACACAAGTGTGCCAAATTTTGGATCAGTTGGTCAATGTTTAAGCCATGAACTAGCTAAACCCCATGTGTTAACCACATGTCGAGGGAAAAACTGAGTAGTGCTAAGCAACTAGGTGCATGACCATAGAAACTTGCAATAACACATACATTATGTGATTATCCAACATACAAACTTGGTATCATCACACTAGTTTGAATTCAATACAAACATTGATAATAGTTCAAATTCATTTTTTTCTTGCTCCTAGTGTTTTTCGTTGGGTTCACCACCTTGCTCCTGGTGATCCTAGCTAGAATATTCCCGGAGTCCACCATTAGCTTCTTCCGTTTGTTCTTTTTTCTGCATCCAATGAATCAAGTGCTTCAGTCCATCGTATAATTGGTTCAATCATGTTTTGATCCTTTGGTTCATACGGTTCAAAAAGCTTTGTCTCCATTTCTTCAATATCCTCTTGTGTAATTCCTTTACGTTTGAACTCTCCTTCAATCTCCCATGCATTTGGTTCAATCTTCTCTCGATCCATTGGTTCAATCTCCCCTGCATTTGGTTCAATCTCCTATGTATTTGGTTTAATCTT
Organism: Avena atlantica; assembly: GCA_910589765.1. Lineage (NCBI taxonomy): Eukaryota > Viridiplantae > Streptophyta > Magnoliopsida > Poales > Poaceae > Avena > Avena atlantica. The sequence goes on from OU342735.1 coordinate 416,994,569, forward strand.
CTCTCGATCCATTGGTTCAATATGCAATGTATCCATTGCTCCATTCTCCTCTCTTTCAAATACTTCATTCTCATCTGCATTTGCTGCTCTCGCCTGATCATCCATTCCATAAGCAGGGTCCACTGCATTTTTACAAAGCCTAGCAATGTGCCCTAGGATCCCACAACGTTTGCACTTACGTCATCGAGGTGGTGCACCACCCTCTACACTAGCTCTCATCCCATTCTTCCTTGGCCTACTTGTTAGTCTAGTAAAAACTGGAGGGTATAGCTCGGAGCCTGGATCCACTTCTATCCATTGATCTTTTACCAACAAGGCTAGAACATTTTGAGCATATGCTGCCCTAAATTTGGCAATAGAGAAATACTCCGACACGTATTGATCAACTTCACCCTCTTTACCTCCTAGAACACCCATGAAAAACAATGCATGTATAGAAGGTTTCCCACGGAGCTTCCATTGCCTGCAATGACATGTCCTATCAACCAAACTCATTGGATACCTCCATTGCCTATCTTTACTATCAGTGTACGTTAACTCAGCCTCCATTCCTCTTCTAATGCATTTCATCTTCAATTGTTTTGTCCTAGCATGCAAAGCCTTAATCAAACATGGGAGGATGAGATGGCCAACATATACTGTTGATGCAATTCTTTGACGCAAATAGATCTTTATCATGATCACCTGCCTAATCTTATCAAATATTTTCCACAGCATAATCCCTTTCAATGACTTGACCTTTGCATTGGAACTCTCTACAAGGTTACTTGTTACATAGTCTACCTTGCAAATTTCATTGAATCGGCTTCTTGACCACACTATTCTATGATGTGCATCCAAGTACTCCTTCAAAGTAGGTTTATGTTTATACAACAGTTCTAAATAATACAGATGCTTCCTCAAACTGCATGTGTATGAAGCTGGCCATAGGTTGTCAGTATAAACTTTACCCTTAAATTTATTTGTAAAATTCTGCACTAAGTGTCGCATACATTCCCTATGCTCCACTCCAGAGAATACTGCTTCTACAACTTTCTCCAAACCTTTGCAAGCGTCCCTGTGGATAGTAAGTCCTGGTGGATGACCTATAAGGTTGTGAAAATTCTCCAGAAACCAAGTACAACTTTCCTATGACTCAATCTCTAAAACTCCATAAGCAACAAGGAACATCCAATTGTGGCCATCAACTGCAGTAGCAGCTACTAGTTGTCCTTTAAATCTGCCATGAAGAGCTGTTGCATCCACGACCAAATAAGGCCTGCAACCATCCAGAAAATCTTGCCAATAAGCTTTGAAACAAACAAAAGCCCTTCTAAAGCACTTCTTCTCTATTGTCTTCCCTCTTATTTTGTACTGAACTTTATGCATGTCTATATGTACAATACTACCTAGACTAGCCATCTTCACTTCAGCTTTGAAGCTGTAAAGCAACTAAAAACTTTCATTCCATGGACCATTGATCCTCTTAAGAGCCATTTCCTTTGCATAGAACATCCTCATGTAAGGTACTATAATATTAAACTTTTTATAAACATCTTTTATGAGCGCTGTTGTACCAAGTGATGGGTTCGCTCTCAACCAATCCATGATTACATCTGCTAACCACCTAGTCTTTGCTAGTTTTGTTTTGTCCTTTGGCTGCCCCCCTTGAGGTGGACAAGAATATTCGAACCGGTTAATTTTTATATGAAACATAATGAAAATGTCAGGTACATCTAACAAACTCTACACAATGATCTAAAATACACAACTGGTTGTAATACCTAAAACAAAATGCTCCTGAGCATAGTGGATGCATGCATCCTCCACCTATACCTCATGTATGAGCACTTCACTGTGAACCTTGCTGGCTCACTCTTAATAACATCATAATCATTATTGGTGCGCATGCATTATATAGTAAGGGCATTACAACAGTCCCGCATCATTTCAAATATGGTCCCTTCTGAAATCTTAGGATCGTCCTCGTCCCACTCAATTACTGGCAAGTCCTCACCATCATACTCGGCTAAAACGAGGCTATCATTGTTCTCCTCGTTCTCTTCGTCATCGGTGTCATCAAATCTGGCATCATGGGTAATTTCCTCCATGTATTGATCATGTAGTGCCTGTTTACTGTATCTATCTACCAATTCAGGAAACATCAACTTATCCTCATCATCTAGTGGAGGCGCTCCCTCGCCAGGCTCTGCTTCGTCCTCCACATCGGCCAAACGAGCGATTTGACTTACAATATCAACACCCGGATTTTTAATCCTAGATGCCTGTTATGCCATACATCGCAATCCCAGGATTACCATTTTTGCGAGACATAACAGATTTGGATATCACAGTACATCATCCATTACAAACCATACATATGGTCTTACACAAATAAGGATCTCATGATCCAGTTCTTAATACAACTCAAGCAGCGGAATAACGTAATATTAACGATAGCGTAGGCGAAGCTCCATCTTCACGGTCACAGGCAATGCTGACGATGGGAGATGATCCTAGTTGTCGTAACCTTCCTGCGGTCCATCATCCTGGTACTCCTCTTCATAGTCTGGCCACGGGAATAGTTAGGGACAAAGCCATGAGTACTCTTTAAGTACTCGCAAACTAATACTAACAAGTTAAGGGGGGGGGGGGTTGTAGTAGGATACTAAGCTCTAGGATTATTTTGAAAAAAAGCCAGATTTACCTCTACTAAGTTCAGAAGCAAAGAAATCTAGTTGAAAGTTTTATAACACCTAAGTGGGAACTTAAATTCATATCACAACTCTGTTGTGGTCAAGTCAAAATCAGAATTCATTTCTCAAGTCATTTTGAAAACATCTGACGGGGGAACAGTATGTCCACTCCAACTGTCCATAACCGCGGACGTGGCTATTCGAATAGTTTGACACTCTACAGAGATTGTACACTTTCACCAGAACATTCGATACATCCGTCAGGAACAATCCTGAATTCACCATACTTAGTATGCGGATAATCAATCCTAACCTTTCAATTACACGCCCTAGTATAGGCACCTCTCCTGTGAGTTTGGCCTCCCAACCATGACCAACTGTCATCTTGGGTACTGCACAGGTGAACAATCTTCACAAGGTAGCCTCAGCTCAGACCTTGGCCGCAAGGGAACCCATACTAAGGTATATAAATTTCTAGTCAATCCCTACCCAATTTTCGGGTATTGTGGTTGTACAGTAAAAATTGGAATGGTATCGCATGCAGAAAACCATCAGTTTTAAAAGGGCTAAGGCTCATGCCTCAACATTATCATCATAAAAATCATATGGTGTTCAAGAACACATGTCAAAACATTTCAGTAGAATGACTCATCATTCTAAGGTTTTCATAACCATTTTCACCAAGTATTCCCATCTAAAGTTGATCAAGTTGTATGCTTAGTACTAGCATCTACAAGTGGGGGTGAATACTAATGAGGGGTGGTAAACAAGTGGGGATTAGCTAAGTTCAATCTCATGCCTTAGGATGACATCAAGATTATCTAACTTAGGCCAAATTTTATGCTCTTTATTCTACCTTTAGTTATGTTTCTAGAATCTACAAGTCACTATGTAAACTCTAAGAGAAAGCTTTGATAAAGAAAATAAAGTATTAATCTTGCAAGTAAAACTAGGATTGGGTTATCAATTGGGTATGATCACATATGCTTAAGGCATATAATTGGCATAGTAACAAGCAAGTAGTAGCTTGCATAAGTAGGGTATCTTGCAAGTATTAACTCGCATAATTGCAAGTATAAGCTTGCTAAGTTGCAAGGGTTAGCTTGCTTAGTTAATAGCTTGGTTGAAGTTCTCCTCGGCTTCTTCCTTGTAGTATCCTCCTTCCTCCTCGTATCCTTGGTCGGTACTAGCGTCTATAAATAAATACGAGGTACACAATCACCAAACAATACTTAACTATTTTTAATCATCATACCAAAAAGTCACATTAGATGATCTAGCATCATCACTATTATCACAAGGATTAAAGCACTTGTCTTATTTATTTTAGTTGAGAAAAGTAACTTCTACTCATTGAAAAACTACTTAAGATTTAATATTCTCCAACTCAAACATGGGATCATGTTGACACATGTCATCACCACATATTTCAGTACATGGGAATGTGATTTAAAGTGGTGTCACAATTTAATAATGTTTAACCTTTTTATTTTAATTAGATAAAGTGACTAGAAATGCCTATGTAGCATTCTTTTATTACTTGAACGTTATCTCTGTAAGTAAACCTATATATTTTATATATTCTGAAAGGTATAGTTAAATATGATTTTTGAGAGTTGGAATCAACTCAAAAGCTTTTATGGTTGAATTTTGAAAAATGTTTGAATGCAGAAAAGCTTCTGCCTTGTTATTTTTACCATGGTTGATCTATAACTCCAAATGATTTGAATCCAATGGGCTTGGATTAAGCATTTCATTACCTTTCTAACAAAATTGGTTTCATCATTTTGGTTCAGTGAATCGAGCTGGGTTGATTTTTGAATCTAGGTACAAAACTATGTTTGAACTTAAATGAATAAATCTAAATTTGAATTGTTGGGTCGCGCAGGATGTTTTACTGGGCCGGCCCACTACGCACAGCGCACACGCGGGCTGGTTAAGTGGCTGTCCCCACACGTCAGTGAGAAGGGGAGGGGCGAAGCAGTACGGGGCAACGTGGACCGTGGGATCTGGTTCTAATCGAACGGCTCTTATTCATCGTCCACGTCGGGCAGCGCCGGTGAGACAGAACCCTAGAGCGGCAGGTGGGGGTCATGGGAGGCTCACCGGGGCTCAGGCGAGGGCCGGCGACGGGGGAGAATGACGAAGTCGACGACGGCGGTTCTCCTGGTACCGGCAGCTTCTCCTGGGGCGGCTCCAATCGACGACTCCCTTCTCCTCCAGCAGCGGTGGGCTCCGGCAAAATTCCGGCGATGCGATGCTCGCCTTGCTCCGGGAGTGAGGTGGGGTGGTTCTGAGTGAGTGGGGAGTGAACTGGTGTGAAGAAAACAAGCGGTGGAGGCATCTATTTATAGTGGCTGAAGGGGACCGACGGGCGCGGGCTGAGCTCGTCGTGGTTGACGGCACAAAGGGCTACTGTCATGGGTGACAGTAGGGGGCGGTGTTGTGCTCCCTGGCGAAGCTCAACGACGTGGTGGCGAGGCGTGGGGCGGTGCTGATCGGTCGGAACGCTTCGATGCTCTAGGCGGGTCCGACGGCGATTTTAATTGCTCACAATGCGCGTGGTCCGCGCGGTGGTGAACGGGCATGTCTACGGGGTTGCTGGGATAGTGGTGATCACGTACGCACGCGGTGAGGGCGGCGCGCGATCTGTGGGTGCTGGTCGAGGGTGGCGCACTGGAGCGCTCTCGGCTCGCACGCAGAGAAGTTTGGCATGGGCTGGTCGGGTTGTCCAGGGGCTATCTGCGCTCGGGTTTGGGACAGGGAGTGGCGGTGGACGGTGGAGTGCCTTCTAGACATGCTTGCTAGGCTTGGTGCTGCTCCTAGCTTGCTGTCGACAATGGGGTGGCACGGTGAGGCTCGGCCTGCTTGCCATTGATGGCATGGTCTGGTTTACAGTGAGCTAGAGGGGTTAAACAAGTTAGATGATCTACTGAGGGTGTAGTGTGAGCTAGATAGGGAACAAGTTAGGCCAAATTTACTGCACACTATAGTGTTTGATGTTAGTTTGATTTGTATCTGCAAGGTGTTTGATGAAATGGCCGCAAGAACTTTGAATTTGAATTTTGGATTCAAATTTGGTGGGTTTTCTAGGCACATACCAGGGAGTGTCTCGTTAGTTGGATTAGTCAAGGGGCACTGGTTTGGTTGAGTTTTGAAAATGGGTGATCTTCACATATGATAAAGATTCAATTTTGATTTGTGATTTGAATGGGGTTGCCAAATGTTTCTGCAAGTTTTAAAGGTGGGCTTTGATTCAATTTTACTTGGTCTAGCAAGGGGTGCAAAGATTTGGAAAAGTTTCTATTTGAAATCTTGGACTAGAAACGCTCAAAGTGACCTAGTGAGCAAGATTGGCAAAAATGACCATTTGCTTTATTTGATTTGTTTTTGATTTTCTCTTGATTTGTTTCTGTATGGAAATGTTTTATATGCTGTTATTTTCCTCTTTAAACCATTTCTTGTTATTTAGGTTAATCACAAAAGTTCATTCATGCATTTATCAAATCATCTCATTTACACATGCATTCATATGTTTTTAATTAATCAAAGTTTTTGTTAACCCTAATTTTAGTGATTAGAGTTTGATGATCCTTGTTTTGTATTTTTGGGATGTTATAAACCTTCCCCCCTTAAACAAAATCTTGTCCCGAGATTTGAAAAAGGAAGAAAAATATTACCTAGGATTTAAAGAGATCGGGAAACTCTGTCCTGATGTGATCTTCGCGCTCCGAGGTAGCTTCTTCTTCAGTGTGGTTGCTCCACTGAATCTTGAGAAACTTGATGGTTCGGGTCCTGGTGGTTCTAAAAGCTTCTTCCAAAATATGGATGGGTACTTCGGGATAGGTCAGGTCATCGTTGATCTCTATGGTCCGGTGATCAATGTTCTTGAAAACTTCAGTCTTCTCCGGAACTTCAAGGCACTTGCGAAGTAACGATATATGGAACACATTGTGAACTGCGGACATTTCTTCTGGCAGTTCCAATTGATAAGATACCTCTCCTCGACGATTCAAAATCTTGAAGGCTCCGATATATCTGGGGGCTAACTTTCCTTTCAGCTGGAAACGTTGCATTCCTTTCAACGGCGACACTTTAAGGTACACAAAATCTCCAATATTGAAAGCTAGGTCTTGACGTCTTTTGTCGGCGTAACTCTTCTGTCTTGACTGGGCGGTCTTGAGGTGCTCACGAATCTTGTGAACTTTCTCTTCTACTTCTCGTAGGATGTCGGGTCTAAAAATCTGACTCTCTCCTACTTCCGTACAGTTCAAAGGGGTGCGACACTTCCTTCCGTACATGAATTCAAATGGGGCCATTTGCAAACTAGCTTGGTAACTGTTATTGTATGAAAATTCTGCGAAAGGCAGACAGTCTTCCCATTTAGATCCATACTCTAGCACACATGCTCTCACCATATATTTGAGTATTTGATTTACTCGCTCCGTTTGTCCATCGGTCTGAGGGTGATACGCGGTGCTGAAATCCAGTCGGGTTCCTAAACCTTCTTGGACTTTCTTCCAGAATCTTGAGGTAAACTGGGTTCCTCGATCCGATACAATGTTCTTTGGGACTCCGTGCAAACTGACGATTCTAGCGATGTATAACTCCGCTCGCTTAGAACTCTGGTATGTGGTCTTGACGGGTAAGAAATGGGCTACTTTGTACAATCTGTCCACTATGACCCAGATAGAGTCATTTACCCTACTAGAAGTAGGCAATCCTGTGATAAAGTCCATTCCAACAGAATCCCATTTCCATTCCGGAATCTGTCGCGGTTGCAATAGTCCTGCGGGTCTTTGATGTCCTGCCTTGACTCTTTGACATATATCACACTTGGCGATATAGCTTCCGATTTCTCTCTCTTATGCCACCAAAACTGTTCCTTCAAATCCTGATACATCTTCGTTCCTCCGGGGTGGATAGAATAAAGAGTATCATGGGCCTCTTTCAAAATCACTTCTTTCAATTCCGAATCTGCTGGTACACAAAGGCGTCCTTTGTACCATAGAACTCCTTCTTTGTCTTCTGTGAATCCAGGTACTTGTTTTTGATAGTGACATCATTCAACTTCCGATGATCTGTACACAGACGGTTACCTCCATCTTTCTTGTCCACGAACAAAACAGGTGATCTCCAAGGTGACGCACTTGGTTGAATCAGTCCAATTTCCAGCATGGCATCCAGTTGCTTCTTCAGTTCCGCTAGTTCATACGGGTTCATACTATATGGTCTCTGGGCTATGGGTTCGGTTCCAGGGATTAGTTCAATGATGAACTCGATATCCCGATCTGAGGGCATACCGGGCAAAACATCTGGAAATACATCGGGGTATTCACAGACTATCCGGACTTGGTCAATGGTAGGTTGGGCATACTCTTGTTACACTTCAATTGACGAGGCAAGGTTTCAGATATATGCTCGACTGATACTCCGGATGTACTGGTCATGGTTATGGCTTTCTTGGCATAATCAATTAATCCTTTGTGTTTGGACATCCAATCCGTTCCTAGTACTACTTCCAAACCTTTAGTTCTGAGTACTATTAGATTAGCATAAAAATCTATGCCATGGATTCGGATAGGGATGACTTTGCAAATTTGCCTAGCTTTGGTGGTTGAACCAGGTATTTGAACAATCATAACATGCTTCAATTTGGTTGGTTGAATCTTACTAGTGCATGCAAATTCTCCAGTAACAAATGAGTGCGATGCTCCCGAATCAAACAATACTCTGGCAAGTACTGAGTTAACAGAAAACATACCCAGCACGACATCTGGCGCTTCCTGGGCTTCTTCAGCATGCATGAGAAAAGATGGCCGTTGCGGTTGAGCGAGTTTCCTGGGGCAAACCTTCTTCCGGGTTGAACACGACGCTGCTGCTGAGCTGGGGCATTTGCATTGGGGGCTGCGGCAATCTTCTTGGGGAACTCATTGGAATAGTGACCCTTGGTTCCACATTCATAACAATTCACTTGCGACTTGTCCTTCACTGCGACAGGCACAACATTTCTTCCGGTCCTTGGGGCAGTGTTGGTGTTGGTGGCGGCATTGTTGTTGTTGAACTTGGGTGGTGCACGGTTGAAATTGCTGGAGTTGCCGGGGTTGTTGTGCTTCCTCCGGGCCTTGGGTTTCCATGGTTGGGATAGGTCGGACGGTTCATCGAGGGTCTGTTGGTTCTCGGGGCAAATCCTAGAGATGGGTTGGGGCGATACTTTGGTGTATGGTGAGTTCCTGGTTGATGCATCATGCGACGTTTGCGGTTCTCATTGGCTTGGTTGATCTTTCCTTCCATCTGAATGGCAGAGTCAACTAGAGATTCAATATCAGCAAAGCGGATATTGACTAACACTGTCTGCATTTCATCGTGTAGACCATTCAAGAATCTCTCTTTCTTCTTGGCTTCAGTGTCGATCTCATCCGGGGCATACCTAGCTAATGACAAGAATTTGTCACGGTATTCCACCACTGTCATCCTTCCTTGCTTCAGTTCTCTGAATTCATCTCTCATCCTCTTGATCAAACCCGGTGGTACATGGGTTCTGCTGAACTTGATCTTGAATTCATCCCAAGTCATCATCTGACCTCTGGTCATTGCATTAATGTTATTCCACCATGCTATTGCATCTCCAGCCAGATAGTGGGTGGCAAACAGAACTTTTTCGTTAGCTTCCACTCCTATGACTTCCAGATTGTTCTCCATGGTTTGCAGCCAATCATCTGCATCTAGGGGCTCTTCTAACTTAGTGAAAACAGGTGGATTGGTGTTTTGGAAATTCTTGAGCTTAGATCCATGGTTGTCCTGATTTCCATGGCCTTGATTGTTGTTGGCCATCTGAGCTATCTGTTGAAGGGTGTCTAGGTTGGCTTGACGTTCGACTCTTTCGGCTTCGCAGTCCGAAATCAACATTTGCAAGAGTTGCAACATCGGGTCCGTGGCTGAGTTGCTTCCTCCGCGAGGCATCTGAAGATTGAGATAGATTATGAGAAAAGAGGGAAATTCTAAGGTTCATGTTTTTGTTGTAAAGTTGTTAAAGTTTGACTCAGATTTTTCTAGAAACTTGCTTTTCATTCATTCATTCATAGCACACGGTACAAACACACACCACAACAAAGGAAGACAGATGGGTTTAAGAACCATTCTGGGAAACTACGATACATTGGGACCAAATACAACTCATTAACGCTAGTGCTCAAGTGCTACTCCTCCTTGGAGTTAGTGTCCTCATCATCCTCATCATCATCATCATCATCATCATCATCGATGAAGTCGAAGTCATCCTCATCGGTGAAGAAGTCCATAGCCTGATCCTCCAGAAACTCATCATCATCGCTGAGATAGGAGTAGGGGTCTCCACAAAGTTCTTCTCCTGCATTCTCCCTCTCCTCCAACTGCATGTCTCTCTCGTGGATGGTCTCCTCCAAATCCGTGATCCGGTGACGAAGACGGCAATGATGCGCTCCTTCTTGTCAAGCTGACAGCGACGAGACTTGCGATCCTTCACTAGCATGGCGAGGGTCTGATCCTTCTTGGCGATGGCGTACTTGTGGTTAGCATAGGAACAGGCATTGTCCAACTCCTTCTGACGGTCGTACATCATGAAGCTGAGGTGGTCCAATTGACTCTTCAACTCGGGGTGATATGGGGCCTCCGGTGGCTGTCCCATAACATCACGCCTTGGGTAGAACTCAAAACGGGTACCCTTGATCTGATTGATACTATGCCCACACAGACGGGCAAGAGCTTCCTGCATGGCCCTGGCTAGTCCATCGAGCCAGTTGTTTTCTCTTAAGGTGAACTAAATTCCCTCTGTAGTGGGAGGTTCAGTCTTTCCTCGGAGACTTGCAACAACTAGCCACTGCAGATCTTCTCCTTCCTGATCATTGAGCTGAGCTCCGAAGAACTCGGGGTGCAGACGCTCCAGCATCTTCGACAGCTAGTCCAAGTCACGCTCAAAGATGAGGTCTCCTCCATTCCCCAACGGATAAAACTTGTTGTACTTCACGTCCATCTATAAGAATATAGGATGAGTAAGTTAGTAGAGTGATCAAGTGTGTCAAATTTTATGTATTTTGCAAGAATTTTTGAGGAACATGAATTTTCATGAAAGAATCCAAATGATAAGAATGGGAATAAGTTTTTGTAAATACTCACTTCCTTTGTTTTTGAAACTAAGTTTTTGATTCAAACGTCCATTCTAACTAGGGTCTCCTATTTTCAGGATGGCTCTGATACCAACTTGTCAACCCCCGGATTTTTAATCCTAGATGCCTGTTATGCCATACATCGCAATCCCAGGATTACCATTTTTGCGAGACATAACAAATTTGGATACCATAGTACATCATCCATTACAAACCATACATAAGGTCTTACACAAATAAGGATCTCATGATCCAGTTCTTAATACAACTCAAGCAGCGGAATAACGTAATAGTAACGATAGCATAGGCGAAGCTCCATCTTTAGGGTTACAGGCAATGCTGACGATGGGAGATGATCCTAGTTTTCGTAACCTTCCTACGGTCCATCATCCTGGTACTCCTCTTCATATTCTGGCCACGGGAATAGCCAGGGACAAAGCCATGAGTACTCTTTAAGTACTCGCAAACTAATACTAACCAGGTAAGGGGGTTTTTGTAGTAGGATACTAATCTCTAGGGTTATTTTGCAAAAAGCCAGATTTACCTCTACTAAGTTTAGAAGCAAAGAAAGATAGTTGAAAGTTTTATAACACCTAAGTGGGAACTTAAATTCATATCACAACTCTGTTGTGGTCAAGTCAAAATCACAATTCATTTCACAAGTCATTTTGAAAACATCTGACGGGGGAATAGTATGGCCACTCCAACTGTCCATAAACCGCGCACGCGGCTATTCGAATAGTTTGACACTCTGCAAAGATTGTACACTTTCACCACAACATTCGATACATCCGTTAGGAACAATCCTGAATTCACCATACTCAGTATGCGAATAATCAATCCTAACCTTTCAATTACATGCCCTAGTATAGGCACCTCTCCTGTGAGTTTGGCCTCCCAACCATGACCAACTGTCATCTTGGGTACTGCACAGGTGGACAATCTTCACAAGTTAGCCTCAGCTCAGACCTTGCCCGTAAGGGAACCCATACTAAGGTATATAAATTTCTAGTCAAGCCCTACCCAATTTTCGGGAATTGTGGTTGTATGGTAAAAATTGAATTGTATCGCATGCATACAACCATCGGTTCTAAAAGGGCTAAGGCTCATGCCTCAACATTTTCATCATAAAAATTATTTGGTGTTCAAGAATACATGTCAAAACATTTCAGTAGAATGACTCATCATTCTAAGGTTTTCATAACCATTTTCACCAAGTATTCCCATCTAAAGTTGATCAAGTTTTATGCTTAGTACTAGCATCTACAAGTGGGGGGTGAATACTAATGAGGGGTGGTAAACAAGTGGGGATTAGCTAAGTTCAATCTCATGCCTTAGGATGACATCAAGATTATCTAACTTAGGCCAAATTTTATGCCCTTTATGCTACCTTTAGTTATCTTTCTAGAATCTACAAGTCACTATGTAAAATCTAAGAGAAATCTTTGATTAAGAAAATAAAGTATTAAGCTTGCAAGTAAAACTAGGATTGGGTTATCAATTGGGTATGATCACATACGCTTAAGGCATATAATTGGCATAGTAACAAGAAAGTAGTAGCTTGAATAAGTAGGGTATCTTGCAAGTGTTAACTTGCATAATTTCAAGTATAATCTTTCTAAGTTGCAAGGGTTAGCTTGCTCAGTTAATATCTTGCCTTGTGCAGAGCAGTGGTTGAAGTTCTCCTCGGCTTCTTGCTCGTAGTATCCTCCTTCCTCCTCGTATCCTTGGTTGGTACTAGCGTATATAAATAAATACGAGGTACACAATCACCAAACAATACTTAACTATTTTTAATCATCACACCAAAACGTCACATTAGATGATCTAGCATCATCACTATTATCACAAGGATTAAAGAACTTGTCTTATTTATTTTAGTTGAGAAAAGTAATTTCTACTCATTGAAAAACTACTTAAGATTTAATATTCTCCAACTCAAACATGGGATCATGTTGACACATGTCATCACCACATATTTCAGTACATGGGAATGTGATTTAAAGTGGTGTCACAATTTAATAAGGTTTAACCTTTTTATTTTAATTAGATAAAGTGACTAGAAATGCCTATGTAGCATTGTTTTATTACTTGAAAATTATCTCTGTAAGTAAACCTATATATTTTTATATATTCTGAAAGGTATAGTTAAATGTGATTTTTAAGAGTTGGAATCAACTCAAAAGCTTTTATGGTTGAATTTAAAAAAATGTTTGAAGGCAGAAAAGATTTTGCCTTGTTATTTTTACCATGGTTGATCTCTAACTCTAAATGATTTTAATCCAACGGGCTTGGATTAAGCGTTACAGTACCTTTCTAACAAAATTGGTTTCATGCATTTTGGTGGAGTGAATCGAGCTGGGTTGATTTTTGAATCTAGGTACAGAACTATGTTTGAACTTAAATGAATAAAACTAAATTTGAATTGTTGGGTCGCGCGGGATGTTTTACTGGGCCGGCCCACTACGCACAGCGCACGCGCGGGTAAGTGGCTGTCCCCACACGTTAGTGAGACGGGGAGGGGCGAAGCGGTAAGGGGCAACGTGGACCGTGGGATCTCGTTCTAATTGAACGACTCTTATTCATCGTCCACGCCGGGCAGCGCCGGTGAGACAGAACCCTAGTGCGGCAGGTGGGGGTCGTGGGAGGCTCACCGGGGCTCAGGCGAGGGTCGGTGACGGGAGCGAATGACGAAGTCAACAACGACGGTTCTCCTGGTACTGCCAGCTTCTCCTGGGGTGGCTCCAATCGACGGCTCCCTTCTCCTCTAGTAGCGGCGGGCTCCGGCCAAATTCCGGCGATGCGCTGCTCGCCTTGCTCTAGGAGTGAGCTGGAGTGGTTCTGAGTGAGCGGGGAGTGAACTGGTGTGAAGAAAACGAGCGGTGGAGGCATCTATTTATAGTGGCTGAAGGGGACCGACGGGCGCAGGCTAAGCTCGTCGTGGTCGACGGCACAGAGGGCTACTGGCATGGGTGACGGTAGGGGCGGTGTTGTGCTCCCTGGCGAAGTTCAACGGCGTGGTGGCGAGGCGTGGGGTGGTGCTGATCGGTCGGAACGCTTCGATGCTCTGGGCGGGTCCGACGGCGATTTTAATGGCGCACATTGCGCGTGATCTGTGCGGCGGTGAACGGGCATGTCTGCGGGGTTTCTGGGACGGTGGTGATCATGTACGCACGCGGCGAAGGAGGCGCGCGGTCTGTGGGTGCTGTTCGAGGGTGGCGCACTGACACGCTCTCGGCTCGCACACAGAGAAGTTTGGCATGGGCTGGTCGGGTGGTCCAGGGGCTATCTGCGCTCGGGTTTGGGACAGGGAGTGTTGATGGACGGTGGAGTGCCTGCTAGACATGCTTGCTAGGCTTGGTGCTGCTCCTAGCTTACTGTCGACAATGGGGTGGCAAGGTGAGGCTCGGCCTGCTTGCCATTGATGGCATGGTCTGGTTTACAGTGAGCTAGAGGGGTTAAACAAGTTAGATGATCTACTGAGGGTGTAGTGTGAGCTAGATAGGGAACAAGTTAGGCCAAATTTACCGCACACTATAGTGTTTGATGTTGGTTTGATTTGTATCTGCAAGGTGTTTGATAAAATGGCCGCAAGAACTTTGAATTTGAATTTTGGATTCAAATTTGGTGGGTTTGCTAGGCACATACTAGGGAGTGTCTGGTTAGTTGGATTAGTTAAGGAGCACTGGTTTGGTTGAGTTTTGGAAAATGGGTGATCTTCATATATGATAAAGATTCAATTTTGATTTGTGATTTGAATGGGGTTGCCAAATGTTTCTGCAAGTTTGAAAGGTGGGCTTTGATTCACTTTTACTTGGTCTAGCAAGGGGTGCAAAGATTTGGAAAAGTTTCTATTTGAAATCTTGGACTAGAAACGCTCAAAGTGACCTAGTGAGCAAGATTGGCAAAAATGATCATTTGCTTTATTTGATTTGTTTTTTATTTTCTCTTGATTTGTTTCTGCATGGAAATGTTTTATATGATGTTATTTTCCTCTTTAAACCATTTCTTGCTATTTAGGTTAATCACAAAAGTTCATTCATGCATTTATCAAATCATCTCATTCATACATGCATTCATATGATTTTAATTAATCAAAGTTTTTGTTAACCCTAATTTTAGTGATTAGAGTTTGATGATCCTTGTTTTGTATTTTTGGGATGTTACATACACCCACAATGCGAACAGATGGTACTACCGTGGACCTACAAGGAGCGCCGAGGCGCACACTATTAGCAGAGATAGCAGAGACACATGATGCCCGACGACCTGATGATGCATGACTACCAGATGATGATTTAACTCTCTTTCCCGTGTGCTCAAATTTGGGTTGCACATGGAGACGAATTTGACCAAAACATTCGGCAACTTTCAAAGACAAAAATATTATCTGATCATCTTTGCTAGTTAGTGGGAGCAATCTTTGCTCACTAATGTTGAAATAATGCAAATCAACTGAATCGCCACTGCTCTAGGGGAATTTAGAATAGATTTTATCTTTCAAATCTCTGAGAGTTATGGAGGTTGCAACCACCGCTGGGAAGTAAATCTAGATATATATTGTGCATAACCACGAATTACGCTAGTATCCAGTCTAACCACCAGCCAAAATGCCAACACTAGATCAATCCTATTCGAAAAGCAAGGCAGTTAGTTGAGAACTAGCGATTCGTGCTCAAATACTGCCTATAATCAATCTACAAAGGGAACGATGCTTAACCAGATGGAATCCATGCGTTAGATCCCTCCGATTCCACCCAACTTCTCCGTGCTCGACGAGGATGGCCGGTACACCAGCCGACGTTGCATAGTGTTTCGTGAAAGGGGTAGATCTAGCGAGGGAGGGAGTGGAGCCGGAGGTGGAGTGGGCTTCGCCGCTAGGGAGGCAGCGGCTCTAGGGCCGAGGAAGACATAAGTTAGGAGGGCACGACGACGGGGCACCGAAGGGGCAGTGTGGGAGCTGTTCCAGGCTCGGAGGGAAGTGAATGCTTTGGGTGAGCGAGAATGGATGGTCTGACGTCTCCATGCGGCCCCACTTTTCACCACTATGCAAGTTCCGTCCCAACACGGCCCCACCCTGCACCACGTATGCATGACCCGTCCCAACACGCCCCCACCCATCAGCATGTAACGGTCGAGGCCACGTAACTCTCAACGCACGACCCGCCTCAATGCAGTCCCACCCGGTAGCATGTAACGGTCAAGCCTTTGACCTGACGGCATCCCTCCACCCGAGCGCCTGCGAGCGTCTGTGAGGGTTTCATAATAGAGGGAGGGGAAAAGTGAGGAAAAGTTAAGCGGTTGGTAAAAACTGAGTACAACTGACAAACCAAGGGTATGGAAATAGAAATCCCTAATGAATTTTAATATGTGTGTGTGTGTGTTGGGGGGAGGGGTAGTTACAACTAATAGCAGGGTCACTCTCACTCTGGCAAATACGACATCGTCTTCAGTAGGGTGTCGAAAGAATTGTTTATTTTGTCATATTTTTTATAAGGGGTGTTTTATTAATCAAAAGATTTAAATATTATACCCGACCTCTACATATGTAGGATGCACACAGCTGTCATAGTCCACAGATCCTAACAGAGAAAAATAAAAAAAAGGAGGATTACATATCAAAATAAGAAATTGTAAAATGCCTATGGTGCTGAAGGAGGACCTATCTATAGGTTATACTGCCATCCATGTCGGGTAACAAATCCCGCGACGTATCCTCCAGCCGCGTATACACCTTCGTAAAAAAGCCGTGATAATCTGTATGATGCAGTATCGACCAAGATCGTAGGGTGTTGGTATATCTGTAAATAACCTGCACGAGGGAAAAACCATTCTAACTTAAGTTCCAACGAAATTCATCAGGCCCCACTGATAGTTGAACATTTGCTAACCGATATAGCAATGTGATCCAAGAGTTAAATCTGGTACTAATAAAATCTCTCCTAAAAGTCACATTGGGGGATGATTCCAATATGGTGGCAATCATTTCCTCCTTATAAGAGACGATGGAATACAACGCAGGATATTATTCATGGAGTGTAGCAGTGCCAAGGCACTTATTCTTTGAAGGCCATATCTGAGAACCGTCCTTAATTGAAAATGTATCGAAGCAGAAGAAATATGTCTTCATTGCCATCATGCCATCTCAAAAGTGAGAGTCACCAGGTTTCAAACCATTTTGAGACAATGCTTTTGAACCAACATATTTTATTTTTAGTAGAGTTTGTCATATCCCCTCTTCAGTTAATAATTTAAAGAGACACTTACTAAGTAGGGCTGTATTCTTGATCTCCAGATCATGAATACCTAGCCGCCTGTTCTTTGGGTCAACAAAGCACATTCCATTTTTCATATGCAAACCTTTTTATCTTATTTATACACTCCAATATTAAATATGTATGTCGTTTTATGGTTTAGATATGGTCACATTACTCAAGTTATAACTTTGACCTTTATTTGTATATATGTATATATGATTATCTTGCCAAGAAATTAGTAAAGGAATAATTACAAAAAAAATTATATGGACATATAATATTGTTTTTTGTAAATAACTTGTATACACGGTGACTGAGAAGCTTTGAGGACACCGATTAAACTTACCCACAATCTTCACCCCTGCCCCTCCTCAATCAAATGTTTTATGCTCGCTAGCTTAGGTTAGTAACCCTACAATAATCAGCCATTATGTGCATGGATATAAACAGTGATCTAATATTTCTGTTCATATCCTCCCCGCAAGAAATAGGCCTGTGCTAAGATTTTCCTCAAAGAAAGAGACTTTCGCCCCGCCATATTAATATAGAAACCACACTGATGCAAGAGTTTGAACCAAACAAAAATGTTGGGGCAACAACACAAATATGCCCAAAAAAGAAAAGAAGACAATGACGAAGCGATGATAACCCGTAACCACCACGCCTGACGTGGGGTCTCCACGGCAATTCCCATGGTTGATGGACTTGGGTTTAGAGGAAAAGGGGTGTGTTGGTGAGACCGTCGGCTAACAAACAAGAAGAGGGGGCACAGTTTACCCATGTTCAGCTCCCCGGAGGGAAAACCCTACCCCTACTTGTTTGTTCTTGATTAACAATGATGATTACAAGGTTGTCGTGATGTCTATGGTGTAGATCGGATCTTGCCTAGGACATATTTCAATGAGTTTGAGAGAGCCCCCCCTAGGTCCCTCCAAGCCTTTATATTTGAGGCTGGGTCTCGGGTGCTGATCCATGTCGGTTATAGTTATGGAGTAAACCCTAATGCTTTCCTAATCCAATGTTTATTCTTGCTTCACACACCAAGACCATGGGCCTCCAAGGTTCCCTGATCAACAACTCATCTTGGAATTCACCGTCCTTATCCCATCATCGTATTGGGCCTCTAGTTGGGATGGGCCTAATATATACTAACGATGGGTACCCGAAGGGTCATACCTATGTGAGCTCCCTCCTACTTTGTCCCACCACTCTCCAAGCACTCCGAAGCACCCCATACCAAGCAACACCTTCAGGAAGGGAAGCACCATCGTCATGGCACTACTGCCGAACTAGACCGGTCCTAGGGTTTCCCCCGGCACGCAGAGTATGGTGGATAGCGTATTCCCACGACGCCCTCCAAGAAGGAATTGTGCCACACGAAGGCGGTACCGCATCAGGGACAGACTAGCTGACAGGGATTTCTCCTGACCCCCGTCCACAAGAAACCCCGACGCAATGGAGAACCACCACCCAACTTCATCTCCCACCAGCATGCGCCACCATGATCTTGATGTCACCATCGTCAATATCTTCCTGACACTAGCACGTGGCCTGAATAATGGAGGCACATGACATCGTTGGGACAAGGAACAACAACCTCACAACCATGGGGGAGGAACACACCTCCACCGCAGAGAGGCAATCGTCAACCATACAGAGCAACGAAGTTACACCAAGGTTAGTGGCCCGGATGAGTCCAGATGGTCCCATAAAGCCCCGACTGCTCCGCTGCAGTAGGCAAGACGCAACGCCGTCGTACCTAGACCTACATTATTCGCCACTTACACCACCAGGAAGCCCCACAGCTGTAGTGCCCTAGCCCATCCGGGGATTGAGGCACCCAGATTTGGGTTGGGACGGAAGCCGATGACCACCACCGCCATGGAGCCCCTTCGAGAGAGGTTGTCGCCTCTAGCTACCACTTGGCTGAACCGGACCAGGACCTTCCAAGCTACACTACCGCCATGGGAGATCGGGCCCCAACCCACCATCAAGAGCGTGGGAGAGAAGGGCGACCCCTGCCGACGACAACAATGGGGGAGGGGGCTGGAGGGTTAGGGGAGGCCGGAGTTGGGGAGGTGCACCCGTCGCCATTGGGTTTGGGGGTGAAACTATGAGAGGAGCATCGGGGGTAGCAAGGTGACCGACCCATGCGTTACTCGACCTTCGGGCTAAGATTGTTGATTTCATATCCTCTTGAACACACCTTTTAATACATATTATTTTATCATCTCCCTTAAACCTTTGATTCTAGTAATCAACACAATCTATGCATTTTGCTTACCAGTCTTTTTTAAGTCTCACAAGTACGCGTTTGTGTACTCGCTACTCTTTCCCCCTTTATCTAGAAGCGTTGTTCTAATTTTTTAACAAGTAAGAGATCGACAATGTTAATAAGGTTATCCTTCCGATTTCTCCTAGGAAGGGTTATTAATGTCACTTTATCATCTACATGTCTGTTAGGCTCGTTTTATATTCTTATACCTACTCAGATGCTATTTTTCTATAGTTCATACCCTTAACGCGTGCGTGCGTGCAGAAGAAGAAGAAACGCGCCAAGAGTGTGAGCTCCTCTATCCTAGGATCTCTAAATCCGTCGGCACCGGTGTGCTTCTCCGCTCTCTGCTGCCCAAGCTCCACCGCCAACAACACTGCAGATGCTGCGCCTCTGCCATGGCACACACGTACAAGGTGGATCAACAACATGTGAGATGCTAGTCTTGGTTGTGCCGCCACGGGACATGAAGGGGAATGAGGCCGAAGTCTAGCCCTAGCAGAACGTTCGAATGGAACTTGTCTCTCTTGTCTGCCGCCTCTCCACGTTCCTTTATATAGGTGAGTAGGTGAGGGAACACAACACTTGTTTTCCTCAGTCCTAAACCATAACCCTAGTCAAACTGGGTCCAACCCCCATTGACACGTGTCCCTTTCCGAGAAAGTCCAACTTTCCGGTTCATTTTAGTCGGATCGTCATTCGCCTAGCTCCACTCTCTTAAGTGTGCGACCCCGCAAGCTTATAGTAAGTCAGGCACAACTCATTGAGTTTTCACTCTAAGACAAAGCCTACCAAGTTTTCGCCTTTGAGCTGATAACTGGTAGCGGCCTCTAGCAAGAGGTGCTAGCTCCCGACTATGCGCAAGTGTCCTAAATATGAAGATCTTTCTGAGTCCCTTTTCCTCACGATATTGGTGGTAAGATTTAGGGGAGTAATCCGTCATCCTGGTGCCATCTTAACTCTCTTCTCTTGTTTGTAGTGTAACTGATTTCTTTGGCCTAATGTAACCCGGATCTCCATCGTCTTATGCCTAGACGGACTAGCTTGATCAACTTGATCAAGTAGCGCATGGTCATGGTTTCCAAATCATATCACACGAGTAAAACTAGAGTATATCTCTTCATGGTGGAGGGTTAAATTCCGTCTTGGCTGATCCACGTCACGCAGCTTGCTTCCTAGTCGACCCAAAACTGCCCTATGGCTCCCAGTTATGGCGGGCAAGATATGGAATCAAAGGAAGCTATTTCACAACTCGGATTATGCAATCCCCTCAAATCTAAGGATTCTATTGTGTTAGTCGGAGCGTATGAAGATTTCTCATGCCGGCTTATCTTTGGATCGGTTTAGCTATCATACCTCTTCTGACTAGCCAATGTAAATAGGACAACATCTCCATGCACATGACACGTGAGACATTGGCATCTCCCGACTGGTAAATTAGTCTCGGCTACGGGTATCTAGCCTAGCCTCAATCGACTAAGGAAAAACTGACTAGAACTAAGTGTTAGTACATGACCTCACACATATAACAACTATAGTGTCATGTACAAACAGTTTTGACGCATTACTAGTTTATAGATACAAGTCGAAAAGTGAGACTCTAGGGCACCATTCCTAACAAGCATCTCCCTCGCAACAAAGAACAACATCTTCTCACAACACCTTGAGCTCTAGACCTCGAGCTTTCCACTATATGATACAAAATTTTATAAGTAAGCCTACCTGAGGCCGTTAGAAGGCCCATGTATTTTTCAGACTGAGCTTCTCGGTCAATCTGAAGGACCTCCCTCGTGAGAACCTTAAGGTGGTCTTGACAGTTAGGTCTTTAAAACATAGAGCTCTTTTGTTTGTTCACCTTTTGCCCCGGTCTCTTGTTCTATATTTCAAGAATATCATCAATATGATGGGCACTACGAACATCAGCTTTTATGAATACCAGACAATCGTCAGCAAATAAAAGATGAGATATATATGGAGCTTGAAAACTCACTCTAATATCCCTGTCAATCCAATCACGGTCGTGGTTCTTTAACAGACACGAAAGACCTTCTCCACAATCCAATCTCCCTGTCGTAAGCCTCTACCTGGTCTAAAATATGGAAGTAATTCCCCCATTCACCTCCAGACTCATGGTTGTCACACATTTCATAGTGAAAAATCCAAGCTTCCATGTAATACCATGCAAATAAGGCCACCCACATAATCATAAGCCTTTATCATATCAAGTTTAGCCGCTCAGAAAGCAGCCTTTCCTTTCTTGCTCTTCATGGAGTGGATAGAATTATACGCATTTATTGTATTACCAGTAATTAGTCGACCCGGTAGTCATCCCTCTGTGTGTCTTTGTTGCAAAACACTTGGGGTTCTGAGGCAATATTTCAGTGAAATTCAGAGACTCGGTATTTAAACACATTTTTCCCTTAGTGAATACACTTGGCCAACCGGGCTTTCGTTCATTCTTCCAATCCTATCAGTTAGTAGGCTCATCACATGATGAAATTTTCTACTACCAGCTAATCAATACTGAACACGACAACAGAACATAGTCAGACTATACACTAGTTTCAGTAGACTCGATCGAGTCACAACCTGGAGAGGACCACTCCTATCTGGACACTCTTGACCTCCTCCCTCTCCATGGACTCGGTGACGAGCTCCGTGTACTTGTGGAAGAGCGCGTCCACGATGTGTGCGCCGAAGTGGTGGCTGAGCATGGACTCCTGGATGGCCCTGATCGCCATCGACACCGTCCTCCCGTCCTCCTTGGCGTCGCCGCTGCTGCTCAGGTTGATCTCGTACGTCTGCACGTAGTCGAGGCTGAAGGAGCCTTCCAGCCGCACCTCCACCTCGATCTCCTCCAGGGACGGCGCGTAGAACGGCACGTTGTACGCGTCCACCTTGTCCTGCTCGACCAGACCCTGCGACACGAGCGCGGCGAATGACTCGGACAGGAGCTCCCACAGGAAGGTTGTCCTCTTGTCGTCACAGTGGTCGGTTTGCCTGCCGAGCATGGCCAGGACCATCCGGCCGCCGGGGAAGACCTCGGCGGCGCGCGACTTCAGGAACAGGCTGAAGTCTCTCTGGAACTGCCTCCGGTAGGCCACTGACACGGCGGCAGGGCTCGTGCTCGATATGTACATCTTCCCCTTGTTGATCGGCATGTTCGTTTCGTCAAAGAGGCCCTGGGGGACCTGAGAGAGCCAGTGCAAACTGGAGCAGGAGCAGATGAAGTGCACGCTCGTCCTGGGGAACAGCCTCCCGTAAAAGGACCCGGGTACGCCGGACAGGAACACCATGGGCCGGCCCCACTCGTCGGACTTGGCGGCGGACTTGAGCCTGTCGGTGAACTCCGGCAGGCTGAAGAAGATGGTGTTGAAGTCGTTGGTCGGGAGGTCGTTGAGGAGCACCGAGAACTCCGGTGGCGGCTGCGACGACCGGCAGCTTATCTTGCCGATGCTCCCGATGATGTCCTCCACCAGGCAGAGCGCGTTCGGGCCCGAGGAGCACCCGAGGTCGGCCACGGTGAACCGCTCCGGCATCTGTGAAATGTACACGTCCGTTGCAGAGTTGACAATCAAGCTCTTCAGAGTGTCCATGCCCCTCTTCTGCAAACATTATAGTAATATGTTCAGAACTCATCTCAGAAGATCGAAAATTGGTAGTATGATTTATAATGCGAGTTGATTTGCTCACCTGAAGCGAAGAGTTCTGCGCGTAGCTGTTCTCGTCCAGGCCTTCCTTCATGTGCAGGATGGTCTCCACGTTCATGAACGGGAGCTTGTCGGAGCAGTGCAGCAATGAGGATGCCATTGCTGCCGGTCACTGGTGCTGGTCGACTAGCTCTCTCAAGGGTTAATGCCTTCTTCCTGTGGTCATGTAATGCAGTACATATATACATGGTCAGGGCTCTGCATGATTAATTATGTATCTCTAGCTAGTGACAGGTACAGCGTAGGCGTAAACAATGTTCTTAGGGAAGGCATCTGTTTAGGCCGCTTTATGCGACGCAAACAAAGCGTGATATGTCTAACTGAGATATCCTTTTTGGCTGGGTTCAGAGTGACTGATGGAGAGGCCAGATTCAGATAAAGTACAATGCTGTCAGGCTTTAAGTACATGGGTCTCGGATTCGCATTCGCTGTTATCAAATCATGCACAGAGACAGATTTGACTCACGAGGTGATACAAAGCGCAAATGTGTGAAGAGAATGCTACAGGAAAGAAGCAAAAGCGCTGCAACCAAAACCCCTAGGTGAAAACCTTTTCCTGCCATGTCTTCCTTTTCAAATAGAAAAGAATGGAAGGAAGCATTTTATGTGCCATGTTCCCTCTCCAGCAAGTGGCTGGAAACTTGAGTCAACCGACAACTTGTGTGCTGAATTGGTACCTTGTCTACTCTGCTGCTATAGTACATGCAGAGTCATGGCTCGAGGCAAAGTGGCAAACTCCCCACTTTCTTCAGACATATCCATGCTTTTCTAAGCAAGATTTTGTTCTTGAAGAGAAAGAACATTTCCATGTCTAAACAGGAGAATGGATGCAAAATCTTGAAAGCCTGCCCTGCTTTCCTAATAGGCATTCCCCTGTTTAAACAGGCACTTCGCTGCTTAAAAGCATCTGCTCTTTTAGAGCTCTGTTTCAGAAGTGAAAGGTTCTTGACAGAAATCATGCAGTGGAAGTGGGGAAACACAGACTGGATGGAGGAATGCAGAGCATGCATGGTGCATCCTCTGTCAGCACAAAGCCATGAGGATGAGGGACAGACAGATAATGCTATTTGCATCAGCTAGTGAGACATGCACATGCCAGAAGGAGCAGCCTCTGAAGAACTCACCTTTGTGTTTCAGACAGGATCCGCTGGTCTCCTCTCCAAGCTGCTTCCCGTTGTCTTTGCTTAGCCTAGCTTGGTTAGCAGAGAGCTGTTCTAGGTTTGGCTGTCTTGGCATCTTCAGTACTCGCAGCTCGGGGAATTTATAGGCAGGCAAATGGAATCCGAATAGTCCAGTTGCGAAGAGGCCGCCCCCACTTGCGCAGAACTGTACTCATAAAAATGACGACCACCATGCTCGCTTCCACACCGTTGGCTAAAGAGAACGACGGCTGCCATACATTGGAGAAAAATATCGCTGAATATGGCTTTGCTACTGGTCTATGATGAAGTTGTTTATTGCTATTGTACATGCAATGGAGCGATGGATGGATTAGATACGATACGCTGCACACAGCTGGTGTCCAGCATCCGTATCATGCCTGTGGACGACTCTTATGTGTGTGTGGAGTATTAACAAAAGAAAGATTCACCAATCTTAGCAGTTAGTTTATGCAAGGAATCTCCAAAAGCTGGCCTGTGGAGTCTGGAGGGAAGATATTCGAGGCCCATGCCATGAGTTCGTGGCGTACCGCGGCGGGACAGGTAGGTGAAAAAATCGAGCGGCAGTGCGGGCGGGATGGACCGCCTTTTCCGTCGTCTTTTCCGTGCGGAATTGTGCCATTGCCGGAGGAGGGAGGGAGGGGACGTCCTTCGCTTGGCCGGTCAGTGGTGGTCACCACCATAACATACACGAGAGGCTTTCGTCTCGCCACAGTGCAGGTGGGTGCAGCTCGCCGGCCGGCCGTGCGTTGTGTTAGGACGTCTCGTCAGTACATTCCTCGAGGACAAGTACTCTCCTCTAACTTGCCTGTCAAGAGTGGGGTGTGCTGATGAAAGTCTGAGGCTCACGTGAATTACTTCTCAACTCTAGAGTGTTAGGTGCACATCGCAAACCGAATCTTTTTTTTTCCTTTGGTGAATCTTTTCTCTCCATCCCACTGTTGCTTGTCCCTCCCCTCCGGTGGAGATGATGCGCTGAGACCGGCCGCCATGCATATGCTCGCAGTCGTTTTCATGCATGAAGTGATCTTGAGCTGTACGCCTGTGGCGCAGACTTGTTGTATTCGTGAAGTGAGCAAAGCACACTGCACATGACAAGCAAAAAGGCTGAACCCTTTATATTAATCACACAGTTCAAATCTAAGGACTAACATCATATCAGGAAAAGTAAATTCTGTAAGAATCCTTGTCTGCGCTTCTGTAAGAAAGAAAGGACGACAGACAATGCGAAATTCTGTAACCTGGCTGAGCTTTTACGGTTGAAGCTAAGGCGAAGGGATTTGCACACGTACTGGCACTGATAGTAGGCATCTCTCTCTTTTTTGCATTTGAGGCAAAGGAGAACAAAGAAAATGCGAATTCTTGCCTAGCGAATGCCTTAGATGGACACGTCCACTGCTGCTAATTGTCTAATGCCCTTTCTGGGTTTGACAGCACATTTAAAATTCTAGATATGGTGCAGATTTATTCCACATTTTCTATCTCTGGATACAATATTTAAGGTATCTGTGCACACCACTTTGTCCCTTCAGGACTGTGCCTTGACTCTGAAATTTTAGATATATTGTTGATTCACGCATGTAAACTGTGGTGTGCTTTTTTTCTTTTCGAAATAGAGGTAAAAGCTTTGATTCATTTAATTAGTTAAGAATTTTTTAAACAAGTTTTACGGTCACCAAAAAGAGGCGAAACCCCTAAAAAAACCTACTCTCGCGGCATACTACAAATCAAACACTTAGCTCATGATGAACCAAAGACGAGCCTCCTCTTTGATTTTGGCAACAATTGTGTTGGGTGTGGTGGCAGTGTCCTTGACTCTCGCGTTTCTCTTATTCCAATTTTCCCACACCATGAGCACGAGGAGAGGCGTCGCTGTCTTCTTCCTATGCCCATTCAAGAGGGTTATTATTTGCCACCATTCTTTGACCCTCTTGATGCTTTACCAACTCTCCATAAGCAGCTTGGGCAGCCCAATCCACGCCTTCATCGCACTCTATATCCTTTGACATTTGAACAAGAGATGGGATGCAGAATCCGGTTCTCTCTTGCAAAGTTGGCATTCTTGATCACCAACCAAGCGAAGAACTTGGACTTGGGAGGAGCCAAATTATTTGAAAACATCGGTTTTCATGCTGTAATGGATTCCTCAAATTGGAACTTGTAAGGCGATCAAAATTCTTGGATGTATTTGGATGGCGAGGCCAATTTTGGAGATCCAGTATTCTCATGTATGGATTTCGAGATGTTGGTCCTTTTCTGCTTGGCAAGGGAAAAAACCTGGTCAATGTCCTTAGCTTTAGGACTTGTAACCATGGTATGCGTATGTGTCAAAATATGTTGTGCATGTGTCAAAAAAGGTTTCATGCTACTCCCTTCGTTTAAAAATATAAGATGTTTTAGCTTTGTGAATCGAATGTATTTAGACGTATTTTAGTGTATAGGTTCGTAGACGTATTTTAGTGTATAGGTTCGTAGAGATTCGGAGTGAACCTGTACACTAAAAGTTGTCTAGATACATTTATTTTACAAAGCTAAAATGTGTTATATTTTTGAACAGAGGGAGTAGCTCCATTGCAAGGTGTCAAGGTATTTTACAACGGTAGATTTTTGTTCGGAGGGATCACGCGAGGAGATCGGTATGGTAGCACATTGAAACAGAGATTTATAAAGGTTTGGACCCATACGTACAATGTCTGGTAAAAACCTTACTCATGTTTGTGGGTATATGGGACTATCATAGTGTGCTCGGGTGATCAGATCTCGCAAATAAAGCTTGATATCACCTATGATGGATGGTGGTGACAGAGAACGGTTTGACCTCTCCTGTCTCTAGCTATGGAGTCCCCTGATGTACAAGGAGATCCGTCTAATGAGATGTTGAGCCCTCTTCCATTCGGCCTCCCACCCTCCTTATATTCATGGTAGAGGCTAGGGTTATAGAATGCCAATATGGTTTTATAAGTGGCGACACCTATACCAAACCCTTATAGAAATATCTAGACCCGATCTTGTCGGAGTAACTTGATATCCCAAAGAATCCATTCGGCGATGCGCCCTGGCTTGGCCGCCAAGACATTGGCATTTGGTTCCCCGCCTAGGGCCCGAGTCTTCATGATTCTAGGTGGGCCACTTTCTGATTGTCTGGGTCGACATGGTACCTATGACCTCGTCAATAGCCCCCCCCCCCAAGTACTTCATGATCAGAAGGAAAGCACCTTCAGATTCCATTCGGAGATGCCAAACGAAGGTCGTGAAGGAGTCCTTGAATCTGGATTTATTGTCGAGGTGTCGTTGATGCGCTTTCCTTTCAAATGATCAATCGTGAAATGGGAAGATTTGAAGACCGACCGTCTTGGAGAAAACAAGGAGTTATGTTTTCCTGACTGGGAAGGAATTTTTAGAGGTTAGAGAGCGGATACGAAGAATCAAGACGGTCTGGGGACCTTTATTTAAAGGGGACTGATTCCGTTATTGCATCTCTCTCTCTTGATCTATCCTTTATCTTCTAATTTTCCATTGGTATGTTTCGAGCGCCGCTAATCCCCATTCTGATGTTGACGTCCGATAGTGAGGACTACGAGAATCCAAGAGGTGAACGGATGGCCATTCGTCATCATCTTGGGAAGCTTCCTTCAACGAGAAGGAAATGGAGGCAGATGTCGCCAGCGTCGAGGACCGGTGGACCCCTAGCACCCTCAAGGACACGATCTTGGAGGATATGGCGGCGAAGGATGATATCCCATCCCAAGACAAGATCGTCTGGCGATCATGTCATCAGGCGGAAACTCCCACTATAGGACAGGACGAGGTGGTTTTCTTCCATGTCTTCTTCCTCCATGGGCTCGGGCTTCCTATTTCCTCCTTTATGAAGTCTTTCTTCAAATTTTATGGGATTGGGCGGCATCATATCAATCCTAATTCCATGAGTAATCTCGTCGTTTTCGTAGTCATGTGCGGGCTTTATCTCGGGATCCCTCACAATGTTCTTTTATGGTGTTACTTATTCCTCGTTCATCATGGGGAATACCAAGTAGCAGGGTTTGTGCAATTTCAGCTTCGGCCACGCATGAGCCAACAATATCCCAAAGGGAGGTTTACCAGTACCAACAAGGGTTGGCACTCTAGATGGGTACTACAAAAACTTGGAGAATTCATCATCGAACGCCGACCTACGAATCCCCGCAGGGACAAAATGGTCGACCTTGATCTCCTCAGACGAGCAAGAATTCATCACACCATGGTAGGAGCAAATCTAGGGACTGGTGGATAGAGGCTTGTCCATTCCCGTGCTAACCCGGGATTTCCTTGAGCAGAGGGTCCTTCCCCTTTGGCAACATGCTCGTTTGTTATGCCAAGTCTCGTGTTTTCCTAACCTCGACTATTCTTGGGAAGGCATTCTTCACGCACATCGGGTGACCAGGCGATTAGCGGCTACACTGGAGAAAGAGTCGTAAGATTCCGAGGGAGGCCCGCCTCCGTGGGATGCCCTGCAATTGTTGAGCCCCCACCTTTCCCGTGTTTTGTATTTTTAGAACTTTTCTGAACGTTCATGTTGCAGGTAAGATGAGTCCAAGGACATTTTTTAGTATGTGGATAGCGTTTGGCTCCTAGATCCCGACGATTCAGCCCTAGCGTCACAACCGCTGATGAAGAACGATGCCTGGAGTTGTCCCTCTCGAGCCCCCGAGAAGCAAATGAGGGTGGAAGGACAGAGTGAAGACGGGCAGAGATCCACGAGGTTGCCTACTTAGGCTCCCCTTCTTTCCTCATAAGTACTTCCCCCTTTCACACAAAAAGGCGCATGAAGGACCCCATCGTTAGCTTTGGGTGAGTCATGCCTCCTTTAGAAACATGTTTTGCTTCTAGGCCCAGTGCTGATCCTGCAGTTTGTTTGCCAGGGCTCAGGAGCTTTCCCTCGCACAACTCACCCCTGATCAGGCAGACATGGGTAGAACCTCAAGTGCATCGGAGTCAGTCAGGCGTAATACATTATTGGTGACGCTTGACCCCTTCCTAGGCAGGGAATTCTTCCTTCCTCCTGAAGATGGAGGCACCTGGGGTAGGAAGATCGTCGGATCCACCAAATGAGGAGGACGCAAGGGACACGCCTGGCGTGGTCCTACCTCCTTGCATGTTTCGATTATTGTCCCAACCCCATATCCTGAGCCCATGATGCCCCTCGAGCTACAGCAGTTTGACGACATCATCCTTCAGGCCCAGGAGGTGATGTAATCCATGGGTTCTCTATTGCAGGCAGTTAAGGTGAGTTTCATTATTTTCTTTGTTGGGGGCGCATTCAGCACACCCAGTGAGTGTAGCCCCGAGATGGCCTCACTTGGGGATAGCTCGTGGGGTTTTCATACAAGTCATGGAGCTCACTCGGGGAGCTTTTCTTGTTCATTGCATACGATACGGGAGTCTACCATGCAACGCATTGAGATGCTCCGCATGTCGTCCTTGTCGCAGTCATCAAAGTAGGCGGGGGATCTGTAGCAACTTCGTTAGGAGCTCGAGGAGGTTTGGGAACGATCTCAAGGTAAGTCCTTGGCGTCTCTTCCCCCTATCCTTGGGTAATACCAAAGAATTTGTCCCGAACAACACAACCGACCGAGAGAAGATTACCCATCTTGAGGAGGCGCTCGCCAATCAAGGTCAGGATCTCTGGTCCGAGCGTGACCGTCACCACCAAGAAGAGAACAAGGTACGTGAGGGTCTGAAGGTGCTCAACCAGGACAAGGAGTCTCTAACATCATTGCATAGCGATCCCAAATGACTCACACAAGACTTGGAGGATTCCAAGAAAAGCACCAAGGGTGAGTACTATTCTCATGATTCTTCATTGGTGTTCATTTGGGCATGTATGTGAGTTTTTTCTCTTATGCAGGTTCCCACCAGGCTTAGGGATCCATGAAGCACTGATACTTAGCATTGGTAGAGATCCTAGGGCCCTTCCCCAACTGCCAGGGCTCCGATGTTGGCGAAGAATGACATGGATCCCTCGATCTTTGGGGAGTTGGAGAGTAAGCCGTGTCTTCCTTTGGTCCAAGACACAGTACCCTAGCCTTGATCTGGCTAGGTTATCCTCGTATTAGGCTTGTAGGCATGGCCTACACCTCTACCAAATAGGAGCAGATGGAGTCTACCGCTCGACAAGACGTGGACGACGCGATGGGACGCCTTGAGGCACCCTCCGAGGGGAAATGTGATAC
The DNA here is from genome assembly GCA_910589765.1 of Avena atlantica. NCBI lineage: Eukaryota > Viridiplantae > Streptophyta > Magnoliopsida > Poales > Poaceae > Avena > Avena atlantica. The sequence continues at coordinate 417,024,999 of OU342735.1, forward strand.
ATCCCGATCTAGGGTCGATGTAATATCAAGCACATGAGTCCATCGACTCAAGTATGATGTCATGGAATCTTGGAAGAGAAGAAGGAAGAAACATCTACAGTTGCACTGGAGTCTCCGCCCCATCACCCCAGAATTTCAGCCAGCGACTCCGGAGTCTCCGCCTAAGGACTCCATCACCACACCGGAATCGCCAGCCACCTCGAAGTCTCTAACCTACTACACTGGAGTCGCTGGCCTAAGGTGAAGCCTGCACACATGAATCCTATTGGAACTTGGCTCATGTAACACCCAATTTGTCCAAAACTCATGTATATGCCCAAACTACCCTTGTTTAAGTGGTTGGCCTATACATAGAGCTAACACCCCTATTGTAACCTTAAGACATATATGATAGATTAGAAAACCTAGATTAGATACTTCTAGTCATGTCTTCCATCCCTTATCAAGGGAGCTTATCATCACCACCTCTTTGGACTTTGCCTTGATGGTATCCAAGTTGTACAAGAACTCCACCTTTGAGTTGTTTCTAGGAGAAGTTGTCAAGACCCTATCCAAGGTGTTCTTCCCTCTCCGATTGGGATTGATGGGAGCATGTTTACTGATCTTTCCTTGCAAGGATTCTATTGGACCGGTGGTCGTCGACGGGAGAAATAGGTCGTGTATCATGTTCAGTTTGAGTGTATTCATCATGTTCTTCATGTGGTGTATGTTCGCTTCCGCTACCTCCGCCTTTCTCCACGCTTTCCCGAACGAATTAACCATGAGATCGATGAAGATCGGGCCACCCTTTGAGCCAGGTTGGATCTTGAATTCACCTGGGGGATGTTCTCAAGAGCTCGTTTTTTCAACTCATGCTCAATCGAGGTTGACATTATAATGTGGGTACATACACAGAACATAGGCAAAAGGAAGAACATGTGTGTCTGGTAGAGAAACACATCATCCATCATGATGCATATTTTCTTGTGCACATCACCATTATTGTCAATCAAGTGTAAATTTTATGGGTAGTGAACATGCAAGCGGGGAGCATGCTTATCATGGCATTTACCAAAATCTCCAAAACTTGAGAAAGTCATGGGGGGGAATCTCATTATAAACCATATGCTAAGTGTTATTGCAAGCAAAATGTTGATCAACTATTATTTCAAATGCTTTGAGTGCTACACTAAAATATTTCATGAAGTTTTTGAGTTCCCACACTGGCCTTGCATATGTATTCCATTCGCTATACGTGAGTTGTGTTAATGGTGTTTTGAACAATAGTGGACATTTAACAAATGATATGCTCCTCTATCACGCACAAATATTTTCCTTGATATTTGTTGTGGAAGGTATAAATACATACACGTCAACCTCTACGACAAGAAAAACATTAGAGAGTTATCTATGGACGAGCTTCGACGAGATATCTCTACATCGACATCTTAATAAGGTCACTTCCTTCTACTTAAGGACTCATGCTATAATCTTCGTGAATTGGCTACTCTTTAAGTGGTGCTTCTCTTATGTTGTGAGATTTGTAGGATTCATTCAAGGTGAAGGAACATTGAAGAATTTTCAAATCAACCTTTCCAAGTATAGCGATATGGAGAACCCCAAGTTCAAGAATGTCTCTCTACCTCCTCTCCATGGTGATGAGTGCATAGAGTCGAGGACAACTCTTTTTGATGGGGATATGATATAGCCCGACCTACGGTCTTATGCCATATCAAGCACGGAAGTCGAACGACTCAAGTCCGACATCATGGAAGCTTGGAAGAGGAGAAGGAAGAAGCAGCCATAGATGCACCGGAGTCTCTCTGTCCCGTCACCTCGGAGTCTCCGCCAGCGACCCCAGAGTCTTCGTCCAAGGACTCTGGCACAGACTCTGGTCAAAACATCAGGAACTCCTGGAGCCACCCTGGAGACCACGCCAGAGTCTCCGGCCACCCTGGAATCTCCGGCCTACTACATCGGAGTCGCTTTCCTAAGTGAAGCCTACACGTATGAAGCCTGTAGGGCATTGTGATGGAGATATGCCCTAGAGGAAATAATAAAAGTGGTTATTATTATATCTTTGTGTTTATGATAAATTTTTACATTCATGCTATAATAGTATTAACCGGAAATATTAATACTAGTGTGATTTGTAAACTAAATTAGAGTCCCTAGTAAAGCCTCTTTATAATACTATCTTGTTGATTAATAGATGATCGTGGTTTCTCGATCATGAACATTGAGATGTTATTAATAACAAGATCATATCATTAGGAGAATGGTATGGTGGACATACTCCTATAGATAAGCGTAGCATTAAGATCAAGTCATTTCAATAGTTCGTTTGCTATAAGCTTTTTGATACATAGTAACCTAATTCCTTCAACCATGAGATCATGTTAATCACCATCACCGGAAGGATGCTTTGATGACATCAAACACCACACCGTAACTGGGTGGCATTGAGTGTTCAGAAAGTATGGGTTGAGGCACATGGATCAAGAGTGGGATTTGTCCATCCATATGACGGATAGATATACTTTGGGCCCTCTCGGTGGAATGTCATCCAATTAGCTTGCAAGCATGTGACTGGCTCACAAGGGATCACATATCACGGGAACGATAAAATAGTACTTATCGGTAACGAGGTTGAACTAGGTATGCAGAGATACCGACGATCAAAACCTCGGATAAGTAAACTATCGTGAGACAAAGGGAAATTGGTATCATATGTAACTGGTTCATTCGATCGCAAAGTAATCTTTGAAATATGTGGGAGCCATATGAATTTCCAGATTCCTCTATTGGTTATTGATCGGAGAAGTGTCTCGTTCATGTCCGTATAATTCACGAACCGTAGGGAGACACACTTAAGGATTCGATGTTGTTTAGTAGATATGGAATGTTAGTAGGGATACCAAATGTTGTTCGGAGTCTCAGATGGGATCCGGGATATTACGAGGAGATCCGTAATGGTCCGGAGAATAAGATTCATATAAGGAAAGTCATAATTCGGAGTTCAGGAAAGTTTCGGATGATTTCATCGGAGAGGTTCTAGAAGGGTCTAGCAGGTTCACCGGTCCGGAAGGGGAATGGTCCATGAATGTGTCATGGATATGTGGAAATATTGGATCATATACTAGGTCACTTGGTGTTGACATTTTCAAGAGAGAAATAAAGCTCTAAATTGAAAGTCAAATGGGAAGTTTGAAAAGTCAAACTAGAACAATCGTTTCCTAGTGGGAGAAGAAACAAGTCCTTCTGTCAATCCAACTTGGGTTTGGGTTTGGATTCAAACCCACCCCTCCCAAGGCTTCCCCTCCCTCTCATAAATAGAGGGGGAGGGCTGCCCCAACACCACAAGAGCCAAGCCCTCCCCACACACCCGCGCCACCGCTGCCGTGCCCAAGCCGCCTCCGCCGCCCTAGCTGCCGCCGACACCTCCTCCTCCTTCCGGTCATCTAAACCCTAGATCTCTGGGAAACCCTAATCCACCATAACTCGCATCCAGCTTAGGCGAAGCCCTACGGGATCTTCCCTCTACTTCCGACACCACACCGTCGTGCTGTTGGAATCGCGAGGGGAGAACTACAAGCTCCGCTGCCTGCTGGAACAAGGGAGAGGAAGGTCTTCATCGAGTACCGAACGTGTGACCGACTGCGGAAGATCTGCCGGAACACAGCGCCGGAAGGATCGTCTACGCGATCTTGAGATCGGCAAGTGTACGACTACATCACCCACGAGAATCTGCTCTCGTTAACCGCTTTTGAGTCTTCGAGGGTGTGTGCTTCTATCGACTCATTGCTACAATCTAGTATATAGATCTTGGCTTGTTTGTGTGCATGCGGTAGAATTTTTTTGTTTTCAATACTACGAACCCCTACAGTGGTATCAGAGTCGTGTCTATATGTAGATCTGTTGCACGAGTAGAACACAATGGTCATTGTGGGCGGTGGTGATTTTATTATCAATTGCTTTTTGTGTACTTTGCATCTTACGGTATGATGGGATGAAGCGGCCTGGGCTAACCATACATTACATCGTTCATGAGACTTGCTCCACGCTCAACATGCAACTAGTATTGCATAAGTGGCTTTGCGGGTGTCTGTCTCTCCCATCATAGTATAAATTCAATTTACAACGGGAACTTGATAGTTCAAGCATCAACGTTGTGGTTCTTGTTCTTAAGTTAGAACGACACTTATTGAAAGCCCCAAACCACGTAAAATATGCAAAGAAAATTAGAGGCGTCTAACTTTGTTTTGCAGGGATGTGCTGTGATCTGATGTGGCCATGATTGTCATTATATTTGATGTATGCAATGTTCCTTATTGTAAGTTAGCAACCGGTAGGAGCCATATGGTTGTCTTTAAATTCTATTAAGACCCGCGTGTCTATTCAAAGTAGTGGTAATAGTTGAAGCTGGTGGACGACAACCATGAAACGGCGCCATTGACCTTGACGCTATGCCGGTGATGATGGAGATCATGTTCGTGCTTGAAGATGGAGATCGGAAGCACAAGAAGAAAGGCCATATCATATCACATATTATGAATTGCATGTGATGTTAATCCTTTATGCATCTTGTATTGCTTAGTTAACGACGGTAGCATTATAAGATGATCCCTCAAGCACATAAATTTCAAGTTTTAAAGTGTTCATCCTTAGTAAGCACCGTTGCTAAAGCTCGTTGTTTCGAAGCACCACGTGATGATCGGGTGTGTTAGATTCTGCGAGTGTATACAACGTGAGCAAGCCAGATTTGCTCATGCGGAAGCTAAGGTTTGATCTTGACGAGACTAGCTTGTACAGACATGGTCTCGGAACACGGATCACCGAAAGGTAAAGCATGAGTCATATAGTAGATATGATGAACATGTTGATTGTTCTCCATTGAAGCTACGTCAACTCTCGTGATGATCGGTTTTGATATGGTGGATTTGGTTCGTGCGATCACTAAAACAATGTGAGGGATATTGTTTTGAGTGGGAGTTCACCTAGATTAATTTAACTATTAATTAGAACTCAATTTGTCATAAACTTAGTCTAAACTATTGCAAATATGTTATAGATCAATGGCAGCCCCTACCATCAATTTTAATGCGTTCCTAGAGAAAGAAAAGTTGAAAAACAATGGAAGCAACTTCGCGGATTGGTTCTGCAATTTGAGGATTGTCCTCAATGATGGTAGTTTGACCTATGTGCTGGATGCACCGCTGGGTGACCCGCCTGCAGCTGATGCTACCGATGAAGTAAAGAATGTTTACCTCACTCGAAAGAATCAGTACTCCACAGTTCAGTGTGCTATCTTTTATGGTTTGGAATCGGAGCTTCAGAAAAGGTTTGAGAACCATGACCCACATGATATTGTCCGTGAACTCAAAATGATATTTGAGGCTCACGCGGCAGTTAAGAGTTATGAGGCTTCTGAAAAGTTCTTTAACTGCAAGATGGAAGAGGGCAGCTCCGTCAGTGAGCACTTGCTTAAGATGTCTGAGCACGCAAGTAAACTCCAAAGCTTGGGTATAGTGATTCCTAATGCTTTGGGGATTCACCGTGTCCTCCAATCACTACCACCAAGTTACAAGAACATTTTGATGAACTACAATATGCAAAACATGGACAAGTTGTTGCCAGAACTCTTCTCCATGTTAAAGTCTACAGAAGTGGAGATCAAGAAAGAGCAACAAGTGTTGTTGGTCAATAAGACCACCAAATTCAAGAAGCAAGGCAAGTCTAAGAAAAAGGGAAACTTCAAGAAGGGCGGTAAGAAAGTTACCGCACCGGCGAAGAAGACCAAGGCTGGGACTAAGCCTGATACTGGGTGCTTTTACTGCAAGGGAGAAGGTCACTGGAAGCGGAATTGCCCAAAGTACTTGGAGGATTTGAAGAACGGCAACATCAAGAAGAAAGGTATATCCGATATACATGTTATTGATGTGTATCTCACTAGTACTCGTAGTAGTGCCTGGGTATTTGATACTGGTTCGGTTGCTCATATTTGTAACTTGAAATAGGTACTGCAGAATAAACGGAAGCTAGCGAAGAACGAGGTGACGATGCGCGTAGGAAATGGATCAAAGGTTGATGTGATCGCGGTCAGCACGCTACCTCTTCATCTACCATCGGGATTAGTTTTATACTTAAATAATTGTTATTTGGTGCCTGCGTTGAGCATGAACATTATATCCGGATCATGTTTATTGCGAGACGGTTACTTGTTTAAGTCCGAGAATAATGGTTGTTCGATTTATATGAGTAATATGTTTTATGCACATGCACCTTTGATAGATGGTCTATTGTTATTGAATCTCGATTGTGGAAATACACACATTAATAACATTGAAGCTAAACGTTTGAAATTGAGCAATAACTCGACCTATATGTGGCACTGTCGTCTTGGTCATATTGGACTAAAGCGTATGAAGAAACTCCATTCCGATGGACTTATTGAATCACTTGAAAGATGCGAAGCATGTCTGATGGGTAAAATGACTAAGACTCCATTTTCTGGTATGATGGAGCGAGCTACGGACTTATTGGAAATCAAACATACCGATGTGTGTGGCCCAATGAGTGTGGCATTGCGCGGTGGTTATCGTTATGTTCTTACCTTCACGGATGACTTGAGTAGATATGGGTATATCTATTTCATGAAACATAAGTCCAAAACTTTCGAGAAGTTTAAGGAATTTCAAAGTGAGGTAGAGAATCAACGTAAGAAGAAGATTAAATTTCTACGATCTGATCGTGGAGGTGAATATCTAAGTTACGAGTTTGGCGAGCATTTGAAGAAATGCGGAATACTTTCACAATCGACACCACCGGGAACACCACAGCGTAATGGTGTGTCCGAACATCGTAATCGAATTCTCTTAGATATGGTTCGTTCTATGATGTCACTTACAGATTTACTGCTATCATTCTAGGGTTATGCATTAGAAACAGCCGCATTCACTTTAAATAGGGCACCATCTAAATCCGTTGAAACGACACCGTATGAATTGTGGTTTGGAAAGAAACCTAAATTGGCGTTCCTTAAAGTTTGGGGTTGCGAAGCTTATGTAAAGAAGTTACAGCCAGACAAGCTTGAACCCAAAGCGGAAAAATGCGTCTTCATAGGATACCCGAAGGAAACTATTGGGTATACCTTCTATCATAGACCCGAGGGCAAAATCTTCGTTGCCAAAAATGGATCCTTTCTAGAGAAGGAGTTTCTCTCGAAAGAAGTGAATGGAAGGAAAGTAGAACTTGACGAGGTTGTTGAACCTTCTCTCGAACTTACGAGTAGCGCAGCACCGGAAGTAGTTCATATGGTGCCTACACCAATAAGAGAGGAAGCTAATGATGTTGATCATGAAACTTCGGTTAAACTTACTACGGAACCTCGCAGGTCAACGAGAACTCGTACCACTCCTGATTGGTACGATCCCGTTATGAGTGTCATGTTGGTGGACAACACCGATGACCCTGCGACATATGAGGAAGCAATGATGAGCCCAGATTCCAATAAATGGCAAGACGCCATGAAATACGAAATTGGATCCATGTACGAAAACCAAGTATGGACTTGGTGGACTTACCGGATGGCCGGAAGGCTGTCGAGAACAAATGGATTTTTAAGAAGAAAACAGATGCTGATGGTAATGTTACTGTCTATAAAGCTCGACTTGTCGCAAAAGGGTTTCGACAAATTCAAGGAGTTGACTACGATGAGACTTTCTCACCAGTAGCAAAGCTAAAGTCTGTGAGGATTATGTTAGCAATCACTGCATATTATGATTATGAGATATGGCAGATGGATGTCAAAACGGCGTTCCTCAATGGAGACATTGATGAAGAGTTGTATATGATGCAACCCAAAGGTTTTATCGATCCTAAATATGCTAACAAGGTATGCAAACTTCAACGATCCATATATGGATTGAAGCAAGCATCCCGAAGTTGGAATCAATGTTTTGATAAGGTAATCAAAAGTTCTGGTTTTATACAAACTTATGGAGAAGCTTGTATTTACAAGAAAGTGAGTGGGAGCTCTGTAGCATTCTTAATACTATATGTAGATGACATATTGTTGATTGGGAATGATGTAGACCTTCTTAATAGTGTCAAGGATTATTTGAATAATAGTTTTTCAATGAAAGATCTTGGCGAAGCAGCTTACATATTAGGCATAAAGATTTATAGAGATAGATCGAGACGCCTAATATCATTGTCACAAAGTACATATTTGGACAAAGTTCTAAAGAGGTTTGGAATGGAAGATAGCAAGAAAAGGTTCTTGCCCATGTTGCCCAATACGACCTTGAGTAAAACTCAGAGTCCTGCAACGGCAGAAGATAGAGAAAGGATGAGTAAGACTCCCTATGCCTCAGCCGTAGGATCTCTAATGTATGCCATGCTATGTACTAGACCCGACATTGCATATGATGTTAGTTTGACTAGCAAATATCAAAGTGATCCAGGAGTGGATCATTGGAGAGCGGTCAAAAACATCCTTAAGTACTTGAGAAGATCTAAGGATATGGTTCTTTCTATGGAGGTGATGAACAACTCGTTGTTAATGGTTACACCGACGCTAGTTGGAACACCGATCCAGATGATTCTAAATCTCAATCTGGATACGTATTTACTTTGAATGTGCAGTAGTTAGCTGGAGGAGTGCAAAGAAAAGCGTTGTGGCGAGATCTTCAACTGAATCGGAATACATAGCTACTTCGGAGGCTTCACAAGAGGCGATATGGATGAAGGAGTTCATTACAGAGCTCAATGTGGTTCCAAGTGCACTGGACCCAATGTCTATCTACTGTGATAACATGGGCGCCATAGCCAATGTGCAAGAACCAAGGTCACACAAGAAGCTGAAGCACATCAAGCTACGTTTTCACGCTATTCGAGAGCATGTCCAAGATGGTGACATAAAGATTTGCAAAGTAGACACAGATCTGAATATGGCGGATCCGTTGACTAAACCTCTCCCGAGGGCAAAACATGACCAGCACCAAACCGCCATGGGTGTTCGGTATATTACCATGTAATCTAGATTAGTTGAATCTAGTGCAAGTGGGAGACTGTTGGAGATATGCCCTAGAGGCAATAATAAAAGTGGTTATTTATATCTTTGTGTTTATGATAAATGTTTACATTCATGCTATAATAGTATTAATCGGAAACATTAATACTTGTGTGCTTTGTAAACTAAATTAGAGTCCCTGGTAAAGCCTCTTTATAATACTAGCTTGTTGATTAATAGATGATCATGGTTTCTCGATCATGAACATTGAGATGTTATTAATAACAAGATCATATCATTAGGAGAATGGTATGGTGGACATACTCCTATAGATAAGCGTAGCATTAAGATCAAGTCATTTCAATAGTTTGTTTGCTATAAGCTTTCTGATACATAGTAACCTAATTCCTTCGACCATGAGATCATGTTAATCACCATCACCGGAAGGATGCTTTGATGACATAAAACACCACACCATAACTGGGTGGCTATAAAGGTGGCATTTGAGTGTTCAGAAAGTATGGGTTGAGGCACATGGATCAAGAGTGGGATTTGTCCATCCATATGACGGATAGATATACTTTGGGCCCTCTCGGTGGAATGTCATCCAATTAGCTTGCAAGCATGTGACTGGCTCACAAGGGATCACATATCACGGGAACGATAAAATAGTACTTATCGGTAACGAGGTTGAACTAGGTATGCAGAGATACCGACGATCAAAACCTCAGATAAGTAAACTATCATGAGACAAAGGGAAATTGGTATCATATGTAAGTGGTTCATTAGATCGCAAAGTAATCTTTGAAATATGTGGGAGCCATATGAATTTCCATATTCCTCTATTGGTTATTGATCGGAGAAGTGTCTCAGTCATGTCCGCATAAGTCACGAACCGTAGGGAGACACACTTAAGGATTCGATGTTGTTTAGTAGATATGGAATGTTAGTAGGGATACCGAATGTTGTTCGGTGTCTCGGATGGGATCCGGGATGTCACGAGGAGATCCAGAATGGTCCGGATAATAAGATTCATATAAGGAAAGTCCTATTTCGGAGTTCGGGAAAGTTTCCGATGATTTCATCGGAGAGGTTCTAGAAGGGTCTAGAAGGTTCACCGGTCCGGAAGGGGAATGGTCTATGAATGTGTCATGGATATGTGGAATGATTGGATCATATCCTAGGTCACTTGGTGTTGACATTTGCAAGAGAGAAATAAAGCTCTAAATTGAAAGTCAAACGGGAAGTTTGAAAAGTCAAACTAGAACAATGGTTTCCTAGTGGGAGAAGAAACAAGTCCTTCTGTCAATCCAACTTGGGTTTGGGTTTGGATTCAAACCCACCCCTCCCAAGGCTGCCCCTCCCTCTCATAAATAGAGGGGGAGGGCTGCCCCAACACCACAAGAGCCAAGCCCTCCCCACACACCCGCGTCGTCGCCGCCGCCGCCGCCACCCGCCGCCACTGCCCGCGCGCCGCCGCCGGTTCGTCGCCGCCGCCCTAGCCGCCGCCGACACCTCCTCCTCCTCCCGGTCATCTAAACCCTAGATCTCCGAGAAACCCTAATCCACCATAACTCGCATCCGGCTTAGGCGAAGCCCTGCGGGATCATCCCTCTACTTCCGACACCACGCCGTCATGCTGCCGGAATCGCGAGGGGAGAACTACAACCTCTTCTGCCTGCTGGAACAAGGGAGAGGAAGGTCTTCATCGAGTACCGAACGTGTGACCGACTGCGGAAGCGCTGCAAAACGCAGCGCCGGAAGGATCGTCTACGTGATCTTGAGATCGGCAAGTTTATGACTACATCACCCACGAGAATCTGCTCTCGTTAACCGCTTTGGAATCTTCGAGGATGACTGCTTCTATCGACTCGTTGCTACAATCTAGTAGATAGATCTTGGCTTGTTTGTGTGCATGCGGTAGAATTTTTTTGTTTTTCATGCGACGAACCCCTACACATTGGCCCATGTAACACCCAGTTCGTCCAAAACTCTTGTTTATGCCCAAAATACCCTTGTTTAAGTTGTTGGCCTATGTATAGATCCCCCACCCCTATTGTAACCTTAAGACATAGATGATAGATTAGAAATCCTAAATTGGATACTTCTAGTCATGTCGTCACTCCCTTATCAAGGGAGCCTATCATCACCACCTCTTTGGACTTTTCCTTGATGGTATCCAAGTTGTACAATACCTCCACCTTTGAGTTGTTTCTAGGTGAAGTTATCAAGACCCTCTCCAAGGTGCTCTTCCCTCTCCAATTGGGATTGACGAGAGTATGTTGACCAATCTTTCCTTGCAAGGATTCTATCAGACCGGTGGTCATCAATGGGAGCAATAGGCGATGTATCGTGTTGGGTTTGAGTGTGTTCATCGTGTTATTCGCGTGGTGTGTGTTCTATTCAGCTACTCCCCCTTTCTCCATGCTTTTCCCCATGAATTGACCATGAGGTCCATGAAGATCGGGCCACCCTTCGAGGTTAACCCCTATCAAAAGGTCACCAAGAGTCCGAGCATGTCGAGGGAGACTCCTAGCTTCTTCCCGATCCTTGTTCTTGGGTTCCTGCAACTTAGGAGTAGAAAAACGTTTTAACCATAATGATGCATGCCGACCAGGAAAAAATTACTAATTATTTAGTCAATTCTGTTTTTAATTGTGTATGTTACCCTTTGTGTCCTTAGCTCTTTTGTCATGTTTGCACAAGGTTCATTTCTTTGCATGGAATGACCCATCACGTCCCCCATTTCTTTTGAGGTTAGCCATGGGCATATATGCCTCACTGAGTGTTGGATGAGAAGCTAGACGAGCAATAATGATCGAGAGTCTAGGCGCCAAATCCTAACTTGTAGTACTAAGACAGTCGTGCGAGGATTAAAGGTGATTTCTATTCGGGCGTGTTCACCCAGTGAGTAGCTCCCGAGCGACCGTTTTTTGGGGTCCTTCATGGTCCAAAAGAAAGAATTGAGAACTTCAATGATAGCATGCTTTTTATTAAGTAGGAGAAGGTTCCATGGCACTTTTCTCCCAAAGTACTATAAAGAGTACAAGGGCTTAGGCGTAGAACCAGCGTAGCTTCTCGATGTCCCACGCACGTGTGAACTCCATGCCCTTTGAGTTAGATAGTTTGTAAGCCCACGGACACAGTATGATAATGAAAGCAACCAGTCGTTTCCATGGGGAGAGAACATGTGCCTTCCTTTAATGTCGTGACCTTGGTACACGATCTCTTCACCCACCTCAAGAGAGCACGTGTGTCCGTTACGACTATGATAGCACCTTATACCTTGTTGGTACCTTAATGATCGGGATAACACAACTTTTATATGCTGGTTAAGTTGGTCCTTTGCGTCTTGAATTTCCCTCTCGGACCTCTCCTCATCGAATGCACGGACACGAGGATATTCCAAGTCGACATTAGTTGGGAGTTCCACTTTAGCGTTGTAGACCATGAATAAAGGTCTGTAGTTCCTAGACCTTTTTGACGAGGTGCCCAAGCTCCATAAAACCGATGGAAGATTATCCACACAAGAACCTCCACAAGGGCTCAACGACCCATGAATTTGGTATTTGAGTGTCCGAGTGATGAGCCCATTCGAGCGCTCGACCTTCCCGTTTGTGCGAGGTGTACAACCAAGGAATATGCGATCTTGATGTGGTGCTTGGCGGCGAAGTCCTTGAACAGCTTGGCCATGTACTGCTTCCCGTTGTTGGTGATGACCTTGTGAGGTACACCAAATCGGTAGACAATCTCCTTAAAGGAGACCACGTTCTCTGCCATTATGGATGTAACAACCTTTGCTTCAATTCAGTTGGTGAACTTGTCGATGGCAAAAAATATGTGTGTGTAGCCACTCTTCAAGGTCGGGAGTTCTCCGACCATATCGAGTCCCCACTCGGAAAACGGCCAAGCGATTGGGATCATCAGCTGAGTCTGGGTCAGTATGTGAATTTGACGAGCATATATAGAACTCACATCCCTTGTAGCAGCTTACCAAGATCTCGGCGTCTCTGAGAGCGATATAGGCCAGTAGAAACCCTATCAGGACACCTTTCCAAACAGGGTTCAGGCCACGACATGATGACCGCTGATTCCTAAATGTACTTCATATAAGATCTTCAATCCATTCTCTTCTCATATGCAATGTTGAAGTATTTCAATGGTTCTTTTCTTGTGTATCTCCCCTTCAAAGAATCGATACACTTTCGACCTCCGGATGTTTTGATTTGCAGCAAGTGATCGTTCAGTAGGGTTTTATTAGTAGATAATCGACGTACGCCCGTGACCAATCAGTTACAAAATCAAGAACCTCCTGGGACACCTATGTGTCTACTTCTCCCTCTTTTGCAGCTTCCGGAGGCATGTTCACCTCCACACCCACAAATGGTGAGCGAAGTTCTTGTAGGAAAGTACCATTCAGAACCCCCGCCCATATAGATCCCATCCATGTGAGGGCATCCATAGCTTCATTATACCCTTGTAGTACGTGATCATGTCAAGCCCATCCATGCGGGGTTCAAGCTTCCAGACGACCTGGTAGTACGCTTCCATGGTGGTATCTTGACATGTCTATTTCTCCATGACCTGTCGAAATACAAGCTCTGAGTCTAGGAAATATGTAAATAAATCTCACTTTGGAGAAGTCAGAAGCACTACAACCCCCGCGCCAGTCCCCATCAGGGATCCGTCAAAGTGAAGAACCCAATACTGGTTGGGGGTTGCCTGAACGGGAGACTGTGTCTCCGTCCATTCGGACACGAAGTCCGAGAGGGCCTAGGACTTAATGTCCATCCTTGGCGCATGAGTGATTTCATAAGACATGAGATCGATCGCACATTTAGAGATTCTTCCTGTAGCATCACAGTTGTTGATCACCTCCACGATCGGGAATCGGCTCACACCGATATGGGGTGCGCCTGGAAGTAGTGGACCATCTTCCTAGTGGTGTGGAAGACTCCATATTTAATCTTCTACACCTGGGGTACCTTGTATTTGAATCATATAGGACCTCGCTGACAAAGTACACTAGTTGTTGCACCTTATGGACATGTACTTCCTCTTCTTGTTCTACCACCAGCAGAGTGCTGAAGACATGGTCGGTGGTAGAGATGTACAACTGTCAACTGCAGGGGATCCCAGGGCATGGGAGCCACCAGAACTGGGGGCGAAGAGAGCATGGTCTTGAAGTGATCCAGCGCTTCTTCAACCCCGTTCATCCAAATGAACGTGTCTGACTTCTTGAGAATCTTGTAAAGGGGGAACTCCTTTCCCTAGTCGGGAGATAAATCGACTGAGTGCCACCATACACCCCATTAATTTTTGCACATCCTTGAGACTTTGGGGAGGTCCCATCTTCAGAATCGTGTTGATCTTCTCAGGATTAGCCTCAACCCCTCCCCCCACGCCAAAATTATAAAGCTGAGAAGTTTCCCCGAAGGCACACCAAAGATGCATTTGTTGGGATTCAGCTTCATGTTGTAGCGGTGCATGTCGTTGAAGGTTTCCACAAAGTCCGCGAGGATATCCTCCTTTTTCTTGGATTTCACGATGATGTCGTCCATATAAGCTTGGACAATTCTCCCAATCTGGTCGTAAGCAGTTCTGAATACAACACTGGTATGTAGCTCCAACATCCTTGAGCTTGAAGGGCATGGAGACATAGCAAAAGGCGCCGATTAGTGTGAACACAGTCTTTTCTTCGTCTTCCTTCTCCATCCGGATAGAGTGATACACGGAATACACATCGAGAAGTATAGGGTCTCACACCCTGCCATGGAATCGACCGCCTACATCACTATGTATCAGCTCTAGTAAGATGGATGCTCTCTCTAGATGATCTCTTGCTACTCCTTGCGAAAGGTGTCTTAGTCATCTTGTCGAATATGCTTGATTCGCATGGCTCGAACAACCCTAAGTCGGATGAATCCTGGAGTACATCTTCATAGACACTATAAAAACGCCATCTACCATGACCGATTTTCGTGGTAGAAGGGCCTTTTCGTGGTTAATGAGTCTTTGTTGCCACACAGGCCGGAAACGCTCGCGTCATCGGTTGATCACCTGCCAATCACGTTGTTGTGTGCATCCAGCCCACCCAGAAGTGTAGACGACGTCCCAAAGAGTTAAGCGACGTGAGAGGAGGCCCATCACCCGACCCACCTGGGTTAAAACTTTCACCTGAAGAACCTGGTCCGAAGGTGGAGGACGAGAATAACTCCCTCTTCTCCACAATGGTGCCTCTCCAGAGAAGAGCGACGCCCACGGGCGCCGAAACCGTTGGCCAACATTAGTTGGGCGAACTTCTGCCGGAGGTTTGAGGCCACCATCCTCGTGCGGCCAGCCAGAGGTGGCCTGCACCTCCACTGGCCTACACATCAATGACACCACAACTACGTCATCGCGAAGCAGGGGGTATCTTATTTCTGGTTGTCCATATGGACAAACCAAAACTAGGAGAGAAACGTTGCCATATTTATTTAGAACAACTTGAAGTATCATAAAAATATAACCGATGACACCATAGACAACTTTATCAGAAGAACAAGCAAAGAAAAGTTTATCTTTAATTTCCATCCGGTCAACGTAAGAGCAACAACGATTACCAGACCACTTCTTTCCTCATATTATCCTTGGTTAAAATAGCATTTTGCATAACTTACCCGATAAAAATTTGAATCTTAAGAGGTAACTTGGCTTCCCATAGCCATTTATGATTTGGACTAAGAATCAGCCTCAAGGTGCTTGTACACGGATTTAGTGGAAAACTGAAGATTATGGTGCAAAGACCATGACACCATTAGGAACATTAGATAGGGGAAGAGACTGAGGTCCGATCACAATATAATTACATTGATCTAACAACTCAGAATGTACTTGATACCAACTTGGCATAATAAAAATATCAAAAATTGTAGGAGCATATGAAAAAGTATATGCTTTGGATTGGTGCAAGTTAGAGGTTGATGTTCTTTTTGTGATTCTCCTGTAGTGGCTAACAGTAGGGCTCGGATTAATGGACGGTTGTTAATTTATTATATATTCACCTGGTGCAAACTATGCTTCTCCATATTTTTTGGTTTTATAGTGTTACAATATGATTGCTATTTGAAAAGTACTATGCATATATTCAAAGGCACCTTCGTCCCCCTATTCCAGTTCCCTTTTGACCAGTGTATAACGACCCTTCGAGCTAAGCCGTCCTTGCATGAATCTGATTACGCGGCCCAGTTTTCTGGTTTCCACACATTCTGTTGGCTCACAATTACAGGGAATATATTATGACTTTATGCCTATGCATGCGCAGTATAACTTATATATTTGTATTAGTACTTTTTTAGATTCTAGAGGCTCGGGCTCTGGGTATCTTCGGTTCTCCGATGTAATATAATGGAGATATACATTCTGTAGTAGTGAATAGTATGCTAGCTGTCGAGATTCTGAGAATAAAGTTCGAACTTCCTAGCTTGTGTTGTAAAAACAAATTGAAGAGAGGAACTATATGTATTTCATCAAGTACATTAACTGAAAGACGTGTGCAGAAAAGGGGCACCATATATTGGCACCGTTACGGGAAATATTTATCAGATATAGTATTACTAAGTTTGCAGTTGAAACTACTTTTTCCTAGAAGGTACTGGTCTATTAAAGACGTTGTGGATGTCCAAAGAGGTAGTAAAAGAGATCAAAGAAGTAATTTCGTTACTCCAGGCAGAAACTTTGGAAAATTCCAGCGCGGTTGTGTTGATATCCAGATGCTTTGTCCCAGATCGATGAAGCTCCTCCCCAAGCAAGCCTCTCATGACCCATAAGGGAAAAATGACCGTTGGGGCGTGCTCTCGCGACTTGGGTGGCGACGTGGGGCTAGCGGCGAATCTCCCCACGGCAGGGCGCCGGTGCTCCTCCCCTTCCCCGCCAGTGGCGGCCGGGAGAGGGAGAGCCAAGTTCTGGGCGCTGGCCGGTGATAGCTCCGACGAGGAGGACGCGGCTTCCCCTTGCGCGGGGGTGGAACCTGCGGGGGACCTCCCCAGATCTGGTCCCGAGGCTGCAAAGCTGGGGGATTTCTTTGGGCCTGAGTGGACCTTGGTGGAGCGGCGTGCGTTGGCAACTAGGAAGAGGAGGAAGTTCGCCCCGGGCGGCTGCGGCTCGCGCCCAGTGGGGGGTGGTGCTGGTGGGATTTCCGTTCGGGGAGGTGAAGGTCCTCGCGCTGCGTCAGGATGCCCTGCGTTCGTGGGAGCCCGGGGTTCGAGCGTGTTGGGGGCTCCGGCGTGTTCCCTCGCCACAGAGACGGTGGTGGTGGGGTCAGGGCGCCACCGCGGGTGGAGCTTGGCCAGGTGTCGTGCGCGGCGCCGTCATCCCCTCCGGCGGCGGCAGCGGAGGAAGATCGTGCGGGTGGATCTTTAGGCCTGGCCCACGGGGAGTTGGCGGCTCCTGGGCCTCGCGCTCTAGGGGGGCCATTTCCGTTGGCCCACGTGGGGTCCTGGGCGGGTTGGATTTGGATCTGGGTACTGTGGTGGAACCTGAGGCGGTGTGTCAAGTGGTGTGCGACCCAAGCCCAAGTGCGCAGGAAGGCCCACCGGTGCGGCTCAACAGTGGAGGGGGAGAGGTACTTAAGTGGTTTTGGGTCCCGAAGGGAACCCTAGATCTCTCAGTCTCTTTCCCAGCCTCCGCCTCCAACGTCCTAGATTGGTTCTCCCACACTCGCTCCAGCCTCTCCCTCCCACGCCGCCTCTCCCTCCCGCGCCGCCTCCTCTGCTCCCTTCCTTCCCCCTCCTAGATCCTTCATCCAAGTGGTCATGGAGCGCGGTCGTGATTCTTCGAGCAAGAGAGCTCGCGAGGATGCGACGGAGGGGAGGCGCATCGAAAGGAAACTCTGGCAGCATCTGGAATATGAAAGGGAGCGGTCCTAGGAAAGGGGCCGTGGGACAGATCGGGATTGTGCGTCGGAGTGGCGCCGGGACGAGGGTCGCCACCAGGAGGATCTGGACAGATTCGAACCAGCGCGGTTCGATCCAGGCCCCTCCAACCCTCCCCTGCAAGACCATCAGATCCGCAAGAAGGCTGCTGTCAAGAAGTTCTCTACCAGTTCCAGGGCCAAGGCTCCGTCGCAGGGGCTGGCGTCGTCTAAACCTGCCGCTCAGACCTCGTCACAGACAGATGGGGTTGAGCCAGGAGGGATGGCCGATAGGAAGGCCGACATCATTTGCTTCAACTGCTCCAGGGAGGGCCACTACCAATCTGGCAGCTCCTTCCGCGCCAGATGCAGCATGTGCAAGGTGGAAGGCCATACCACGACCATGTGCCCCTCTGCCACCAAGAACTCTAGTGAGCCGGCCCCGCCCCCTATTCTGGCGGCGCCGGTCAAAGCGCCCAGGTTGCAATGGTATGGCTTCACGGTCGATGGGTTGGGCTTCCACTGTCTTGAGGTTGAGGAGGAGGTTCTGAAGTTGGGCGCGGACAATCTTGCGCATGCAGCAACGATCATAGAGGCTGAAAATTGCCTGACTTGCGACTTGTTGACCCAAGATTTGAAGGCTCTTGTAGAAAACAACTGGGATTGGAGGGCAGGAGGTTGTCTGATACTGATTTTGCACTGAGCTTTCCTACCAAAGATAGTCTTAACTTGTGCAAGAATCTCTGCAAGAATGCAGGCGGCATCAAGCTCCCTGTCAGTGGCGTTCCGGTGTTGGTGGCGGGTGCGCACATGAACCCCCAAGCGTGCGCAGCCCTGTCCAAGGTCTGGGTGCACCTCTCAGATGTCCCAGAGTGCCTGAGGAATGCCGAGCTACTTCTGGAAGGGACCAAGATGATTGGGCGCCCTAGGGTGGTTGATGAGGAATCTGTTGCCAACAAGGATGGGCCGGTCCGCATACTGTTCCACTAGCATGCCCCGGACAAGCTGCCCAAATCGGTGCTGCTGTTTGCCAATGCTGAAGGGTTTCGCATTGGAGTGGAGGTGGAGTTCGCTAAGGAGGTTGGGAACAGTCAGCTCTCCCCCGCCTTCCCCCAAGAACCTAAGGACCCTAGTGACAAGGATAAGGGGGAGGACGAAGAGGAGGAAGCTAGGACAGAGGAGCAAAGCCCGTCGGTTGATCGGCATTGGAAGAGGACTGGTACTGCTGAGAAAACTAAGGACAAACCAGCGGGCAAGGAGGCTGCGGGCATGAATGGTGGGGAAGATATGCTGGTTGGGAAGGGTGCAGCTGTGGCCGAACACGTGAGCTTATTACCTGCGCTTAAACCCTTCCCTATGCAGGATAAAGCTACACTTATGGCTAAGTCCTCGGTGGGAAGCAGCGTCCCAATTTCTGCGCCTAAGGATCAGTCGACCTCCAAACCCTCTTCCACGCCCCCTAGGTCCAACATCCAGCCGATTCCTTTCAATCAATATGGAATTAACCTTGAGGCCTCTGGACTGTTTGACCTGGTGTCTTCTCCTGCGCCCAAGGCGGCCAGAGTGGGTACGGGGACCCAGGCGTGCAATGATATATCGTCCTCTGAGTCCTGGGATTTGTATCCTCTTAGTTACCCTGTTTACCTTGGTGTCTTCAAGCGTGACAAGATGTCTGAAAAGGATCGTGCGGAGATTGGTTGGGTGTCCCCTGTTGACTGGGAGTTTGACTCAGAAACGCTGGCCGAAAAGATTTCTAAGATCAAGAAAAAGCAGGATGGGGAGGTTGATAACCCCCAGAAGATTCTCCGAAGCTGCTACCAGACCTGGAGAAGGAGATCGCGAGTACTGCCAAGGTCGCCAAGGCCAGGCGCTCGGTCCCCATCGTCTCTCAAGTCGCGGGGACAAGGAGCAGTGCGAGGACCAAGGGCAAGAATGCTGAATCTGTGTCGCTGAAAACGGCTCATCGGGCCGCTGCTTCTGCTCCAGGTACCCCATGTCCCCTCTCTTTGTCCTCGTCGGGTTTTTTGGCTTTTCCCTCTTTGACCGATTCGCATTTTCTGGGGCTTGCTCTCAATTGTGGGTTAGTTGTCGATCCGTTGGTTTCCTGCCCCCTCTCTCTTATTTCCCTGGTTCGGGCTAAGGAGCTGTCACATGCGGCTATTGCGGAAGCTGACACGCAAGCTAAATTGGTCAAGAAGAACAGCGACACAGGTGGGCCTGGGCAGAATGATGAGGCCCCCGTCGATCAAGACCATGGGGAGACAGTGGCCCCTTCTCCTGTGGTGGAGGTTGGTGATCCAGAGCGGATCATCATCGCCGACCTGGTCCACAAGTCCAAGAGGCAGAGGAAGGTTTATGCGAGTACGGTTCCAAGACCTAATCTCCAGAGCACGCTAGCCCGACAAGCACGGGCTCAAGAGGGTCAACAATGTTGACGGTGCTAGGTTGGAACCTGAGGGGATTTGGGGGCAATGGCAGAGGCTCCCAAATCAAGGACCTGGTGAGGAAGGAAAACTGGACATTATCTTTCTGCAGGAAACCATGAGATAGGATTTCACCGACAGAGAGCTCAGGAATCTGGTCAATGGCGAGTTGTTTTACTGGCAGTGGAAGGCGGCGAATGGTAGGTCTGGGGGTATGTTTCTTGGGTGTCGTGATGACTCGGTTGAGGTGGGAGGAATTGATCAGGGTGATCATTTCCTCAGTGTGCTCCTTTTCCACCGAATTCTCAAGTTCAAATTCGAGTTCATTGGAGTGTATGATCCTGCGGACCATTCCTGATCGGCGGCGTTCCTCCATGAGCTGGAGGCTAAGATTGGTGGCTCCCAACACCCAGTGGTGGTGTTTGGGAATTTCAACCTGATCCGTGGTCCCCATGATAAGAACAACAACAACATCAACTGGCCGCTAGTGAATTTGTTCGACGAGGCCATTGTGAATTGGGCGCTGCGTGAAGTGGAGAGGTCTAGCGCGGCCTTTACCTGGTCCAACAAGCAAAGGAACCTGGTGCGGTGTGTGCTTGATCGAGCCTTTGTTTCCCCGGAGTGGGAGGCCAAATTCCCGTTGGTTGATCTCAGGGTAGAGACGTCCCTGGGCTCGGACCACACGCCCTTGTTGCTGACCACGGGGAGGGCTGCAGGAAGAAGGCGTCACGCTTCTTTTTTGAAGCAGGTTGGTTCGAGATTGCTGAGTTCAAGGCCCAGGTGGGCGCGTGGTGGGACGACCTTTCAAGCTCGCTGGGGCACTACAGAGGCCCTGTGGAGCGTTGGCATGAGCTAGAGGTGTGTCTGCACCTGAAACTCAGGGGTTGGAGCGCCAATCTTGGTAAGGAAAACAGGGAGGTCAAGGCTGACCTATTGCGCTGTATCCAGGGGTTGGACTTGCGGGCCAATGAGGGTGGTGTTGATGAAGAGGAGTGGGCGCTTCGTTACTCCCTAGAGGACCACCTTCTGCAGGTCCTCAAATGTGAGGAGGAATACTGGAGGCAGCGAGGGAGACAGAACTGGATCCTTCTAGGAGACGCCAACATGAAATATTTTCATGCCATTGCTAACGGCAGAAGACGCAAGTGCGCGATCACTAGCCTGACGGTGGGCAATGGGATTATTTCAGATAAGGAGGGCATCCAGAAGCATATCTATGAGTTCTACATCTCTCTCATGGGAACAGACAAAAGCAAACCCCTCAAGCTTGGCAAGATGTCTTGGCAGGCCGGGGCCAAGGTCTCGGAAGCCGAGAATGAGCTTCTTATCCGCTCTTTCTCAATGGAGGAGCTCGAAGAAGTAATTAAGGACACCAATACAGACACTGCGCCAGGCCTCGATGGTTTCCCAGTGATCTTCTTTAAAAGATTCTGGCCCAGAATTAAAGATCTGGTTCTCCGAATTCTCAATGGCTTTGCCCTTGGGACAGTTGAGATTGCTAGGCTGAACTTCGGGATCCTGTTGCTTCTCCCTAAGGTCCATGGAGCGGACTCCATCAAGCAACTCCGTCCCATAGCGCTGATCAATGTGCTCTTAAAGTTTATTGCCAAGGCGTATGCCTCCAGGTTGGCTCCAACTATGCACCGGGTGATCACTCGTTCCCAAACGGCGTTTATCAAGGGGAGATTCATCACAGATGGGGTCCTGGCTCTGCATGAGATCATTCATGATCTCAAGTCCAAGAAGCTACCAGCGATTCTTAGATTTCGAAAAAGCCTATGTCCGTGTGAATTGACAATTTCTGAGGGAGGTCTTGCTGCGTAAGGGATTTGCTGGGGCGGTGGTGCACCTCTTCATGCAATTGGTCTACGGGGGTCAAACGGCGATCGCCATCAATGGTGAAATTGGGCCCCTCTTCCGCAATAAGAGGGTGTTCGGCAAGGCGACCCGCTATCACCCCTCCTATTCGATTTTGTTTCTGATGCACTGGATTTGATTTTCTCTAAGCCAATGGTGCTGGGCACATCAGTGGGGTGGTTCAGCACCTTATCCCTGGGGCGTCATGCATCTGCAGTATGCTGATGACACTAGATTTTGCTTGAGAACTCTGTGGCTGCAGTCACCAACCTCAAGTTCATCTTGATCTGCTTTGAGTTGCTCTTTGGGCTGAAGATCAACTACCACAAGAGCGAAGTTATCGTCATGGATGGTGAGCCTAGAGATCAGGATAGAGTAGCTGATCTCCTGAACTGTCAACATGGAGCCTTCCCTTTCACGTACCTGGGCTTCTTGATGTCTGACCAAAAGCTCACGATTAATGGTTTCCACCCCCTGGTGGCAGCGGTGGGGAAAAGAGTGGAACCCTGGCAAGGGAGATTCATGTCGTCTGCTGCTAGATTGACGTTGATCAACGCTTGCCTCTCTTGCCTCCCTACCTTTGTCATGAGTGTTTTTCTGCTGGACGATGGTACTCATGGGGGCTTTGACTCCCATCGGGGCAGATTTTTCTAGGAGGGCCAAGACACCAAAAGAATGTACCACATGGTATGCTGGAAGGACATTTGCAAACCTAGAGACCAGGGTGGTCTTGTGGTGACTAACACTAAGAGGATGAACATCGCGCTAATGCTCAAATGGGTGTGGAGAATCCTTAGCATGTCTCCTATCCTCATAGCATGTCTCCTATCTAGATAACCCGGGTGGCCCACAGTTGGTAGCATGGCCCATGGCCTGCTGGGCGGCCCAGTTAGATGGATCCAGAAGGGAGGCCCATGTAGGATAAAGGAAGGCTACGGAGGAGTCACTAACGTACCCGGAGCCTTGGAGTGCAAGACACACTAGACTAGTTTTAAGCAGTGTAGGACTCTGTAACCTGTCTGGCTAAGACTTTCCTTGTAACCCTAGGACCTGGCGACTATATAAGTCGGGCCTATGGGAGCCTTTAGGGCACAATCTCAGACAACCTAGTATCGGTTAGCATACACCTCGCACAGCGAACCAATCCCTGTAACTCGGTGTATTGCCCTTATAGTGATTTATAGCAGGAGTAGGATTCCGCCACCATCGTGGGATTTGAACCTGGGTAAGCTGTGTTACCTCGTACCCGTCAACCGTCCGCCTTCCCCCACGTCTCTAAACACGCACTGTGAGGACCGCTCCATGGCGTACTCATCGGCAATACCACGACAGTTGGCACCCACCGTGGGGCAATAGGCGCTTCAGTCTCTTCAGCGGGCAAGGACCAATATCTTCGCGGAAATCGGCGAAACCATAGCCATCGGCCGTCTTCTCTTCACCGGCAACGTTCCAATCGTCCCTCCCGACGAGTTCTAGATCCCGGCGTAGACGAACCCTACACGATGCTCGATCGTCCCCATCGAAGATATCAACCTCTTCATCGGCGAAACCGACTCGGGCACTAGTTCCCTGGAAGTTGGAGGAGCGTCAAGACCCGTACGGACCGCCTACGAGCAGGATACGTTCGCGGAAGGATCGATGTTGGATCTCTCCTCGGAGTTTTTCGGCAAAGATCGGAAAAATTCAAGGCCCACCCAAATTGCCCATGTGCAGGATATAACGGTGGAAGATCGCTGCAAGTCCGCCGGCTTCGTCCGTGCGTCTGGACAACAGAGATCCAAGTTCTTCGGAGTGGTGACCATCTTCGATCTAGCGCATTGCGTTCAGAGAGAGGGAGAAAACCCCCGCGTTTACCTTGCCAGGTGGCTCCGTATACGGGCCGATCTGGCGCATTACCCTAATGATGATGCCATGTATCACTTTGTGGAAGGACTGGACCAAGGTACGCTTCTCCGGCATTCACTAAGGCGGCAACAAGCTTCAGGACGCCTCACCTTTGAAAGCATGGTGCACACCATCAACAACTACGCGGAGGCTGAGGAGGCAGCTCAGACAGCCCTTGCGCTCATTGACGGAGCACCTCCGCCTCAGCCACCGCCACCGCCGCCTCCAAGTTGTCATCGCCGTAGCTGCGCCACCACCTCCAGTCATCGTCGCTGCTGTTGAACCTCCACCGCCCGTCATCGAGGAAGCCCTGGCACCCTCTGACTCTATGATTGAAGCGCTGTACGCCAACTTTAGTGCAGATTCGGAGGAGATAGACTTCATCCCGAAGGAGCTAGACTCTGCTATGCAGGAGATGGAGGAAGAGTACAAGCACGACGAGCAGCCCAACAACGCCATCACGTCCCGAGAGGTGTTCGTCACCATTGTAACGGTGATGGATGAAGATCAGCCCGAACGAGCTCCGCCTACAGCGCTGGACAAAGGGAAGGGACCACCTATTGCTGCCGACAATGATCGCGCAAAGGACATGCCCCCTCCGCCTAACCCAATGCAACAGCCGTAGGAACTCGACACTAGTCCGAGCAACAACAACACTGCAAACCTGCCGACTCCGGAATCTATGTCTGCTGCTGCCCAAGTCACTCCAGCTGATAGAGTGATGTACGACAATCTCCTCATCGAGCCTATGACCGTGGCTCATATTCGCAATGTAGTCCAGCTTGACGAGAAGCGCTAGCAACTGCTGGAGGAAGCGCAGGCCATAGCGGAGCAAGGCGCAAAGCTAGATCGAGATCTGGCCAATGCGCAGCAGTCAATAGAGAAAGTTAGAGCTATGGAGGCCGAGTACAAGACTCTGCAGCAGCAGCAGAAGGCCAAGAAAGCTCTCGCTCGTGTCATCAATGATTCTGGTGTGCGGCGAAACCTAGGATGGGCTCCCTCGAAGCCGGCACAAGCCAAGCCATACATTGACAGTGAAGGCAGACAGGTGACGCCCACTCCTCTCCTCAACCTCGTCGTCGCTAAGACCCTTCTGGAGCAGGATAGATCACCCGGAGAGGTGAACCAGGTCTATGACCTAGTGGCCAAGGCGGTGAAACAGCAGGAAAAGGCCACCTCTCAGAGGCTTGAGTCTGACCCAGCGTTTTGCCAGTCTAGCCAGCATAAGCCGCCAAGGGACAGATCTCCTCTTGATGTCGGATCTCAGACGGGTTCATCAGAACGAAGACGAAGGTATATGCGCAACAGGAAGGATGCTATCCCCATATCCTCCGACCATGGAGGCAAGGCTCAACCCCGTCGCCCATCGCCACCACCCCGTTCCCCCCGACATCGCGAAGAAACCAAGGCTCACCGTCGTATGGATATGCCTCCGCCAAGGAAGAGCGGCATCGTCATCCGCGACAACATGGAGCAGACCCGTCATGACGGAGAACGCAACCAAGGACATAAGAGAAGGTCGCTCCATGACCCTCCACGTCCGACAAGCAACCGTGACAAGCGTGAGGCGTCGCAGGAGGGTAACAACAAGAAGGCTAACCCACCACCACCTCCGCCTCCGTCGCCACCCAGCAGCCACCATGGCGGAGGAGGCCCGTGTCGTTCACACAGCCCATCCCCTGATGGCAAGAAGAAGAAAAGAAGCCCGGAGCCATACGATGCACGTTCGCGTCTGGACAAGATCCACGAGGCCCGGGAAGGACCATACCTGGGACCACGTTGCTTTGGACCTGTGATACGGTCCGCAACTTACCCCAAAGGTTTCCGGATTGACAAGACCATCAAGCCCTATGACGGCACCGCCAAGCCATCTACATGGTTGCAGGACTACGGCAATGCGGTGGATATCGCCGGGGGTAACCCCAACGTCACTGTCAAGTACCTCCCATTGATGTTGGCGGGCATGGCCCGTCAATGGATTAATGACTTGCCGAAAAGATCCATCTGCAATTGGTTGGACATGCAAGAAGCATTCACCAAGAACTTCGAGGGTACGTACAAACATCCCTGCACCGTTCGCGATCTACAGCGGTGCGTGCAAGAGAAAGACGAGACATCTCGCGCCTACCTCTCCTGCTGGCTGGATATGAAAATTCCTGCGCAGGAGTGCACGCCCAGACCGCCATGGCCTCCTTCATCGATGGGTTGGAAAGGGGCATGTTGCTCCGACATAAGCTGAAGCGCCTGTAGGACAATCACCAGCTAGACTTGAACTAGATGATTCAGTTGGCCAGTGAGTTCGTGGCTGCCGACGACGATTCCCGCGGCTCTCTGCCGGCAACGGCCGTTCCAACTCAAGCTCGGAGGAACAGCAGCACCAAGCGAAAGACCGCACCAGAAGAAAAGCAAACCCCCGACATGGTCGCTATGACTTTTGCAGGACGAGGTGATGGCGGACAACATGGCCGAGGATGGGGAGCTGGTCGTGGGCAGCAGCGAGGAAGTGAAACTACCTCGGAAGTGCTCCGTGTTCCCCAAACCTACAAGGAGTACCGCGATATGTAGTGCCTCGTACACCTCGACGCCAACGGCAAGGCCACCCACACCAATCGCCACTGCAAGCTCATCAACGACCTCAAGGAGGACCCGGAGTCCGGCTACAAGAGAAGTCGGAAGAACAGACCGCGAGGCAAGGGCAAGGGCAAGAAGAAGGAGGAGGAGTCCAAGGATTCAAGTGACATGGACGAGGACGTTGACCCCAAGCACGCCGCCAAGAGCGACGGCAAGGGAAAAAAACCTTCGAGAAGAAGGCGACAGTTTTCCACACTTTCCTTGGCACCCCCACCGTCCGACAACAGAAGACTTCCATGAGGATACTGATGGCTACTCTACCCCTAGTTCCCTAGTTCCTGCGCTGGTCGGAGATTCCAATTACTTGGTACAAGAAGGATCACCCAGACCTCATCCCTACGCAGAACCAATGCGCCATGGTCATTAACCCCCTGATTGATGGCAATGAGTTCACCAAATGTATGGTGGATAGCGGAAGAAGCATCAACATCATTTACCAGGATACACTGCAGAAGATGAACTTGATG
The DNA here is from genome assembly GCA_910589765.1 of Avena atlantica. Lineage (NCBI taxonomy): Eukaryota > Viridiplantae > Streptophyta > Magnoliopsida > Poales > Poaceae > Avena > Avena atlantica. The sequence continues at coordinate 417,052,143 of OU342735.1, forward strand.
GAGGCAAACCGAAGGTGGACCAACACCATCTTCCACGGCGTAGTTCCTAGTCGGGAGGGTCGGTCCCTTGGGTGCATCACGCTTCATGTCGCTTTTGGTGATGTTAATAATTACTGCCAAGAATGCATGACCTTTGAGGTGGTCCCCTTCAAGAGCGTGTACCACGTCATATTCGGCCGCGACATATTCCACACCTTCATGGCCAAGCCATGCTTCATCTACAACAAGCTCAAGATACCCGGACCAAACGGTGTCATCACCGTATCCGGAAGCTTTACCAAAGCAAGGGACTGCGAGATTGGAGAAGCAGCCTATGCAGAAGCTGTCCTCTACAGCAAAGAATTCAAGGAGATCCAGAGCAAGGTCAATGGCTCAGAGATGCCCGCGTCGAAGAAACAGATTTCTGACTCCGCCCCAGCATTCAAGGCCGCCATCAAGACCAAGACGGTGGAACTTGTGGTAGGCGATGCCTCCAAGACCACCGCCGTTGGGACAAACCTGGATCCCAAGTAGGAAAGCGCGCTCGTCGAGTTCCTCCATGAGAACAGGGACATCTTTGCCTGATAACCTGCCGACATGAAAGGTGTACCTAGGGAACTTGCCGAACATAGCTTGAATATTGATCCAAAATGTAAACCAGTGAAACAACCTCTACGTCGCTTCGGAGATGAGAAGAGACGCGCCATAGGCAAAGAGATAGCTAGGTTACTTAAGGCTAGTTTTATCCGAGAAGTCCTTCACACCCAATGGGTGTCCAATCATGTACTTGTCCCCAAAAAGGGAACCAAAGAATTAAGAATGTGCGTTGATTACACCGGCTTGAACAAAGCGTGTACCAAAGATCCGTTTGCTTTGCCTCGCATTAACCAAGTCATTGACTCGACGGCTGGGTCGGAGCTTTTGTGTTTTCTTGATGCATACTCAGGATACCACCAGATCAATATGAGGAAGTCGGACCAATTGTCCACTTCGTTCACTACACCCTACGACACGTTTTGCTATGCCACGATGCCCTTTGGGCTGAAAATGTAGGTGCTACATACCAGCGGACAATGCAACGTTGCCTGCACGACCAAATTGGTTGGAACGTTCACGCCTATGTGGACGATATACGGTGATGTATAAAAAAATTAAATGACTTAATCTCCGACTTAAAAGAAACCTTTGATAATCTCTGGAAATATAACATGATGCTTAACCCTAAGAAGTGCGTCTTCGGGGTTCCAGCCGGCAAATTGTTGGGCTTCATCGTTTCCCAGCGTGGAATCGAGGTCAACCCGGAGAAAATCAAGGCCATCTTAAACATAAACCGTCCGACATACCTAAAGGACATACAACGGCTAATAGGTTTCATTGCAGCGGTTAGTCGGTTCGTCAGCCGACTTGGAGAGAAGGCTCTGCCGCTGTACAAGTTGCTGAAGAAGGCGGACAAATTCACGTGGACGAACGAAGCAGATGCATCATTGAAGCAGCTCAAGCAAATACTTTCCTCAGTTCCTGTCCTTGCAGCACCCGAGCCTGGAGAGCCCATGTTAATTTACATGGCGGCCACCAACCGGGTAATCAGCATCGACGTCGTGGTAAAGCGGAAGGAACCAGGGCATGAGTACGGAGTTCAACGGCCAGTTTACTATTTAAGCGAGGTCTTGATGGAGTCCAAGCAACGTTACCCGCACTACCAGAAGATAGCTTATGGAGTGTTCCTTGCTTCTCGGAAGATGAGGCACTACTTCTAGGAGCACCCTATCACAGTGGTGAGCAAGACTCCACTGTCCGACATTATCAACAACAGCGACGCTACAGGTAGGGTCGCGAAGTGGGGCATTGAACTTGCCGCCTTCGAGATCACGTACAAGCGACACGACGCTATCAAGTCACAAGCCTTGGCGGATTTTATCGCATATTGGACAGAGATGCCAGATGCTACCCCAATGCTGGAGCCAGAATACTGGGTGATGCACTTTGACGGATCAAAGCTACTCAATGGCTCGGGGGCTGGAGTACTCCTATAGTCACCAACTAGGGACAAGATACACTATGTTCTGCAGATCCACTTCAAGGCTACAAACAACATGGCGGAATATGAAGCACTCATTCACGGATTACGCGTAGCCAAGGATATTGGAATCAAGCACATAGTTTGCTGTGGAGATTCTGACTTAGTTGCCCAGCAGGTGGCTGGCACCTGGAACGCGCGGAACCCTATGATGGCGGCATATCGAGACGAAGTGGACGGGATAGCCAAGAGCTTCTTGGGCTACAAAGTCAAGTATGTACCTAGGGAGCAAAACGAGGCGGCTGATCTACTATCTAAGCTTGGTTCAGGGCGCAAACGAATTCCGCCTGGCATTTTCCTGGAGCATCTACGGACACCATCCGTGAAGGGAGCGGGCATCGACAACCCGGACAGAGTGGACTCTTTCGTCCACATGGTGGCAAAGATCCCTCCGGTTTGGACAAAACCGTTCATGGAATTCTCGTACACGGAACTATGCCCGACGACAAGATCGAAAGACGGCAAATAGTACATCGAGCAAAGGGCTATACCATAATGAATGGACAGCTCTACAAAAGAAGCACTACTGGTGTATACCTTAAGTGTGTTTCCCAGCAAGAAGGTATTGAAATCCTACGCAAAATCCATCTCAGAGATTGCGGGCATCACGCCGCTCCCTGATCGTTGGTCGCTAAAGTTTTCTGGCAAGGATTCTACTGGTTGACCGCGAAGGAGGACGCCGACAAGCTGGTTGAGACATGCATGGGATGCCAGTACTATGCCCGACAACCACATGTTCCTGCTGAAGAATTGCGAACAATACCAATAACTTGGTCGTTTGCAGTCTGGGGGCTGGACATGGTTGGTCCGTTGTAGACGACACCATGTGAGTTTACGCATCTGCTAGTAGCAGTTGACAAATTCACAAAATGGATAAAAGCTAAACCCATTAGAAATCTTGATGGGGCAACTGCCCTTAGGTTTGTCTGGGATCTAGTGGTGAGATTTGGTCTCCCACATAGCATTATCACCAACAACGGAAGCAACTTGTCACTCGGAGAAGTGGAGGCTTATTGTTGGGAGAAAGGCATCCAACTTGATCTTGCATCTATGGCACACCCACAGTCCAATGGTCAGGTTGAGCGAGCCAATGGATTAATTCTGCAGGGAATCAAGCCACGTCTTGAGGCACCACTACATAGAGCAGCTGGAGCCTGGGCAAAAGAATTGCCATCTGTGCTGTGGAGTTTACGAACTACACCCAATAGATCCACCAGCTACACCCCTTACTTCATGGTATATGGAGCAGAAGCCATCCTTCCTTCCGACATCCTTCACGATTTACCAAGAGTTGCCGCCTACGACGAAGATGACCCTGAAGAATCCAGATGCCTAGATGTGGACCTTCTCGAGGAGGAGTGCGTATTGGCATGCCAAAGATCCGCCATCTACCAGCAGAAGCTACGCAGCTACCATAGTCACCGCGTCCGGCATCGCTCGTTTAAAGAGGGGGACCTGGTGCTCCGCCTTAAGCAGAATAAGTAACACAAATTATCCCCGCCATGGGAAGGACTGTTCATCATAAGCAAGGCTCTACTCAATGGGTCTTACTACCTCATTGACAATCATGAACTGAAGGATAGACCCAACGAGGATCATAAGCGTAAGCGACGTGACCCGGATGATGACTACCCGGAGCTTGATCGGCCATGGAACATAGCACAGCTACGTCCTTTCTACACTTAGCATTTTTTATCTATTATGTACCTCTTATATGATCAATGAAATAAATCTCTCTGGTTCACTCATATTTCAGAGTCTTTTACCTCCTTTAGTGTTCATTTTTGGATCGTATAAAATCTTTATGCGCAAGTTTTGCAATTGCACTTGTGAAAATTCCGCCTATGGGCGTTAGCTTAAGTTTTCTGGTCTACACGTTCTTTGTCATTTTTATGTGGATTTTGGAGTAGTGACTTTTGGCACTTATTGACGGCGATTTTGTGCTTAGGTTATTGACGGTGCCATTGGGCATCATCGCCTAAGCGCATAGTTCCGGCAACGAGTCTTCCGACTCACGAAAAGTCAAGCATAAAACCAAAGTAGCGGATAAGCCAGCACTTGCTTTTCGACTCACGAAAATCTAGCACTATATATATACATGCTGGAACCAGTTCTTGAGTAGCAGGAAATAACAACCATTGTTTTCCTCCTTAAGTTAACAAGTAGTTTTTTCCGCATACAAATTCCAGAGGAAACAAATATTAAATATTGTTTTTCATTCCTCTGGCGCAGGCGACTTGGATGAAGCATCATCAGAAGCAGGAGAGTCATCCTCCTCGAAGTCGGCGGTGTTGAGGGGCTCGGAGGAGCTTTAGCTGCCGCCATCAATGGTTTTCATGGGCACGAAGACGTTAGGGTCGACCAACTCGGCGACTCTGGTGTCAAAACCCGCGAGCGACGCCAAGATAGCCTCGTGATCTATTTTTTGGCCTTCGTCGTCCACGTCGAGTATACCGGAGGTCACCGTGTCGATGTCGGCATTTTCAAAGTGCGCCTTGACCATTGACAGCGCCATCCTCGTGCCGGCCCAGGTACATGAAGATTTCCAGCTTACGATACGCTCGGGGGCTCGGCGCAAGATCTCCGAGAACTTTGCCACGGAATCCACCGCTTTGATGTTAATCTGGAGGGGCTTGGCTATCTCCTTGGTCTGCTTGATAGCGGTATTAATAAAGTTGCCCGCAAGGACCATGCATTCCTTTGGCGGAGGAGGCGACTGGGTCAACCCAATAGGAGCTGCAAATTTCCGACAAAGTAACGCATGAGTTCAATAACACAAAAAGTTCAGAGTATCTAACTTACAGAAGTACAAGGCGGAGAATCACTTACTGAAGATGCTAATCTCGGCTTGCTGGAGAGTTTCCGCCAGAGAATCCTGTTCTTGTCGGAGGATCTTGTATGCGTCAAGATTGCCCTGTTCTGCTCATCGGCAGCTTTCTTCTGCTCTTTTAGCATCGCGATCTCCTCCTTCAAGCGGTTCATCTCTTCATTGGCGGACTCTTGCAGGACTTTCATGGAGTCCTCATGCATCTTCAGCATATCCTTCCTCTCCTGCTTAAGGATCTTTTTTTTCACTATCCAGCTGTTGAATATGCTTGTATTGTTCAACAATATCCTTAGCCTTGGAAATGGCTTCTGCAAGCCGGAGAAAGAACAGTGCACAGTGAGTACTCGGAGAATGTTGGCACAAGACCAAGTCGGAATACAAAAAAGAAAGGAAAAACAGACGCTTGCTCTTGGTGATTTGTTCCTTTAAGAAGGCAATTTTACCCTTTTCGGCTTCCAAGTCCGCACGCATCTTCTAGTACTTCTCGTTGGCCACGCCTCTCCAAGCATTCTCATTCTATGGAAAGAAAGTTTAAGCGTTGTTTAGTCTACTCGGAGCATCTAGCCGGATAACTATCTACCTAGAGGCTTGGGGGCTACAGTGAGAGTTTTTAACTTGGCAATATGCTTGGTATTTCTTTAAGCATCTAGTCGGAACTAATTCAGTTTTCAACTAGAAGCTTGGTGGCTATAGCATAAAAGTTTTTAACTCAGTTATATGCTTAGTCTTTATTTAAGCGTCTAGTCGGAACTAATTCAGTTACAACTAGAAGCTTGGGGGGATACAGTATCAAAATTTACAAACACTGCGTATGCTACTCTGAAAGCATTTAGTCGGAATAATTCATTCAAACTATATGCTTGGGGGCTACAGTGAGAAGTTTTCTAGCTTAGTCACTCTTAGAGAATTTAGACGCAAAGACCTATGGTTTTCCGTCTAAATCCTCAGGGGCTATAGTGGGATACTCATATAAAATGTAAAAGGCAAATAAAACTTACAAGTGCAATGATCTTGAGGTTGGTAGCGCTCTCAGCAAGCAACTTGCCAAAGGAAAGGCTGTTTCCTTGCAAGATTTCTGCTTGCCAGAGAAGCTCCTCAAGACCGCATGTTAGAGATGTCGGCGCTGCACCAGGAACCAAAGCAGATCTACTCGCCGTAAGTGTCAGGTAGATTATCTTCGGGAATTCTATGGTTTTACTGGGTGCGGAGGCGCCGCCTTCGGCAGACTTACCACTATCCACCATCGCCTTACCGCTACCGATGGCATCCTTAGCCAGAGCTTCAGCCATTTGAGTCGCGGTACTTTCTTGCGTTGCCTGTTCGCTGAAAACGGCAAGCTCCACGGAGGCACCTGAGTCCACTTCCATGGCGGAAGGGGCAGATGCGTCTCTGGCCTATGAGCTTGTCGGAGCAGGCGTAGGCTGGACGCTGGGAGTAACAGGGGCGATGGCGGGATATGCATGGGGAGACACGTCACGATGCAACATATCCTTGATGTTTCTAGAAGCCCCCAAAGCTTTGGAGGTCTTCTTCAAACTGGTGGCCTTTTTCCTGAAACGTGCAAAAAGTATAAGTACAGGAATAAGACAAGCAATGGACAATGTTGGAGACAAAGAGGCTTACACAATAGGGGGTGCTTTGGCAAAAGGAATCCCGATAACCTTTCTTTTCTCCGCCTCCAGGGCGGCGGTAGTCTTATTGGAGGCTCCACCCTTCGTCTTCTTCTTCTTGCCTCCGTCGGCAGCGTCAGAGGTGGAGCTCTTCCGCTTTCGCGCCAGCGGGACATCGTCGTCGGACACAACGGTGACTTCCTTCATTTTGGGGTCATAGATTTGGATAGCCATGCTATCCTCCTCTAGGTTGCTGAGCTGTTAAGTGAAAACCCAAAGTGTTAGATGAGATGGTAATGGCTAGACGGAAGAACTGGAGTACATGTCATACACGGAAAATAAACAGGTACCTTTGGGCACTTGCCCTCCTCGAACATGTCGTAGGTGATGGTGAAGCCACGCTTCCTATCCTTCACCTTGACAATGTCCTTGAGGCAGAGCTTGACGGAGTCACTGGAGAAGTTGTCCTCGGAGATGCGGAGGCTATCCTTCCTCTCCTTGGTATACTCATGCATCAGCTTCGAGCGGTGCTGCAGAGGTTGGATCCGCCTGACGAACTAGCACATGGCCAGGTCCAATCCAATCAGAACCGTCTCTATGAACCACTCTAATCGCCTTATAGCATGGGAAGCGTCGATGTCGGAGGGAAGGGAGGCCTGGGATCTCCATGTTGAGGCTTTGGTGGCAGCTTCATCGACAAAGTCCGGATACGTTGCTTCTCGGCCAGCCAGAGGGATATCTAGGCCGTAGAAGTATGTCTGTTGCCAGTTCTTACAAGACTCATGGCCGATGATGTCGGGGAACTGCCGGCCAGGCCGGATCTTAAAACTAATTGTGCCACAGTTCCTGAGCTCGTCCTTGCCGGCACCAACTTCCCTCTTGATGGTGAAAAAATAAATAAAGAGATCTAGCCTAGGATTAATCCCTAAGTAACCCTCACAGAGCGCCGCGTAGTTGCTAAGCGCGAGGATGCTATTGGGGGAAAGGTTCTGAGGCTGTACTCGGTAATGGTTGAGGACAGCTAGGAAGAAATTGGAGATGGGCAGGGAAACGCCGTGTACCAGTTGGGCTTTGAGGTACACCTTCTCTCCGTCTTGGGGAGAAGGGGTGACCTCGCCGGTCGATGCCGCCCGCTAGGCGAGACCTTCCGTCATAGGGAGGTATCCCTCGACAAGCAACTCCTTGATGTCATGGTCCGTGATGTCCGAACCGTGCCAATCCCCCTTGTGGGAGTCATTTTCCTCTTCCAGCAGCTCTAGCGCCGCTGGATTGTGGTCACCGCCGGTGGATTCGACCACCGCGGACTTGGGGATCACCAGGCCCTCTGGGGGCACGAGGACAGTGCTCGCCAGCTTCACCGCGGCATCGCCTGATGCCGCCATGTAGGGGCAGATCTGCTGCTAGCCATTAGGGAGATTGAGGTGGTGACTGAGAAGGTTGAAGGGCTAGGGTTTTTTGCAGAACACGCGGAGAACTCGAGGAGGCGCTCGCTGGAGGAAGAATACGACGCAGGAGGAGAATGAGGTGAAAAGTAAAAAATTCCACTGCTGTTACAATTTATAACCTCTGGTGTCAAGATTCATGCAAGACGATCGAATGGTTGACGCGTGGGCGACGTGTGTGGGAGCGTGCATGGAAATTTCGCCATGTTACCAACCGTCGCTGCCAACGGTTCGTATTTCTCGCGCGGGAAAAACAGATATGATTGTGTTCTCTGCATGTGTGAGTTACGAGGCGTTGCTGACCTACATCTACGTCGCCCTAGATGTCACTGGCAGATGAACCATCACATCGGGAGATTCCGGCATGGACGGATCCAGTCCGGCTACGGAAGCGTAAGATAGAAGATTCAGCAATTCTCCGACTTACAAATTGAAGACGGAGAAAACCTTGCAGGGTTCTTTGGGAGGACTACAAGATATTGCTTGACGATTTGCCGACATCCATCTAGACGGAGCATTCACCCTAAAGAGGCAAGACGGCGCAAGATCTCGGAGTTCTCCGGGGGCTACTGTTGGGGATATGCTATATGGGTATCCTCATAGCATGTCTCCTATCCGGATAACCCGGGTGGCCAGTTTGTAGCATGGCCCATGGCTTGCTGGGCGGCCCAGTTAGATGGATCCATAAGGGAGGCCCATGCCGGATAAAGGAAGGCTACGGAGGAGTCACCGACGTACCTAGAGCCTTGGAGTGCAAGACACGCTAGACTAGTTGTAAGCAGTGTAGGACTCTGTAACCTGTCTGGCTAGGACTTTTCCCTGTAACCCTAGGACCTGACGACTATATAAGTCGGGCCTATGGGAGCCTTTAGGGCACAATCTTAGACAACCTAGTATCGGTTAGCATACACCTCGCACAGCGAACCAATCCCTGTAACTCGGCGTATTGCCCTTATATATAGCAGGAGTAGGATTCCGCCACCATCGTGGGATCTGAACCTGGGTAAGCTGTGTTACCTCGTACCCGTCAACCGTCCGCCTTCCCCCACGTCTCTAAACACGCACTGTGAGGACCCTCCATGGTGTACTCGTCGGCAATACCACGACAGCTGCCGACCCTGACCTGTCTATTGCCAGTGCATTCGACGGGGGTGCCTAGTCTCCATCGTTTAGGCGTACCTTCGATAGCGATGACACTGCGCTCTGGACTGACATGATGGTGGAGCTGGATGGGGTCACTCCAGCCGATGGTCCGGACAAAGTCTCCTGGAAGCTTGAGAATGATGGTGCCTACTCGAGGAAATCGATGTACGCTGAGCTATCTAAGGGTCATGTGTTTGGGACCTGGGCCTGCATCTGGAAGCTCAGAATCCCTAACAAGTTTAAAATGTTTCTCTGGCAGCTGCTGCGTGGTCGCCTCCCGTCGAATGACCAAATCTGCAAGAGGAATGGCCCCTCGAATGGGCTGTGTGCCCTCTGTGGGCTTGAGGAAAACGTGAAGCACATCTTTTTCTGTTGCATCTTCGCTCGCTTTCCCTGGAGCGGCGCCCGATCCATGTTTGGATCGACCTGGAACCCTGGTTCTCGCTAGGAGTGGTGCAGAATTATGGAGGGATACCAGAGGTTGGCTGCGAAAGCCCTGTGGACCTTCTTTGTGGCGCAAAGTTGGTCGATCTAGACTACCAGAAATAAATTCACTATTGAGTCAAAATTCCCCCGTCAACCGGCTGACATTTTCTTTAAATCTATCTTATCTCTGCAGGGTTGGCGGCTCCTGCAAAAAAGCAAAGGGCTCCCGCTGGTGGACGAAATGGTGGCCATGCTTAGGAAGGTGTTCGCGGAGACATCCAACCCTTCCTCGACCTCGACCTCCTCCCTCACCGTCCCATCCTGAAGAAATTTTTGGTGTGCTCTTAAGTTGGCTAGTGTAGCGGCTTAAGCTTCCTTAAAACTCTCCCTTATTGCAGCTGTGCTGCCCGGTCTGTAATATCTTTGGGCTGGTGTCCCTAGAAGTTAAACTCTATGTACTCTATTGTTGGTGGCTTTATTAATTTAAAGCCGGACACGTGGTGCCTTTAGTCTAAAAAAAAGCAAAGCCTCTCATTGAAGCTGTTACATCACTTGCACAGGCTAACAAGCCGACGCAGTCTATTTCGTGACCTCAGGACTAAGAAGAATATGTCCAAAGTACAATTCAGAACAGCACTTGCTTGATTTGTGAACCGTGACATCAGGCATCCTACTGGCTACTACTACAGGCCTTGGCCACTTGAGAAGCATCAGAATATATGTAGCTTCAGTTTTGTTGCATGTATTCTGTCGGCACTGCTGCTAAGCTGGACCATCAACAGAAACCTGACATTACATCCACCGGCGTATGATTCACACGACCTCCACATATCAAATCCGGGTACATGAAAGGAAAATGATAGGATTCCCCCGGGGGATAAAAACGTTTCATCCCCCGGGTCCTCTCACGCGCACGCGCAGACGTAGTCCAGCTCCAACAACCGTTCTTATCTTATCGCATCCTCTGTTCTTTCTCTCTCTAGAAACAGCGCGCTGCAAAATAAAATCACAGGCCATCGCATCCTCTACTTTTTCTCACAAAGGCAACTAGATCCCGCCGCCGCCGCAAGGGCTCTCGCTGCTGGTTCCCGGCGCCACCGAACTATACTAATCCCACCGGTTCTTCCTGCTGCTACAGGGGTGCGGCGGACCTGCTACATGGGCGCGGCGGACCTGCTATAGGGGCATGGCGGACCTGCTACAACGGCGCGACGGACCTGCTACAGGGGCATGGTGGACCTGCTACAGCGGCGCGACGGACCTGCTACAGCGGCGTGGCGAACCTGCTACCGAGGCGTGGCGGACTTGCTACACAGGTGCGGGCGCTTCGCTACAACAGGTGGCGGAGCTTTCTACAAGGGGTGGAGACCCTCTGCGACCATGGGCGGTGGCTTTTGCTACCGATGGCGGCGGTGCTCTGCTACCAGGGCAGCGGCAATCTTCTACAAGGGTGGTGGGGCTGCTACGGCCGTCGGCGGCGCTCTGCTACACGGGCGGTGGCGCTGTTACGCCCGGCAGCGACGCTCTGCTACAACAGTTGGCAGCGCTTGCTACATTAACACAACTGTCTTGCTACATAGGCACACCAGCCTTGCTACTATCTGTATTGGTTCAGCAAGCACACCATGGGCGGTGGCTTTTGCTACCGATGGCGGCGGTGCTCTGCTACTAGGGCAGCGGCAATCTTCTACAAGGGTGGTGGGGCTGCTACGGCCGTCGGCGGCGCTCTGCTACACGGGCGGTGGCGCTGCTATGCCCGGCAGCGACGCTTTGCTACAACAGTTGGCAGCGCTTGCTACATCAACACAACTGTCTTGCTACATAGGCACACCAGCCTTGCTACTATCTGTATTGGTTCAGCAAGCACACCATGGGCGGTGGCTTTTGCTACCGATGGCAGCGGTGCTCTGCTACCAGGGCAGCGGCAATCTTCTACAAGGGAGGTGGGGCTGCTACGGCCGTCGGCGGCGCTCTGCTACACGGGCGGTGGCGCTGCTACGCCCGGCAGCGACGCTCTGCTACAACAGTTGGCAGCGGTTGCTACATCAACACAACTGTCTTGCTACATAGGCACACCAGCCTTGCTACAGATGCACGACGTCGAGTTCTCCAGCAACACATCTTCTCCGGCGACGGTGTGCTCTCCGGCGACGACGCCTTTTGCTACAAGCGGAGGAAGGAACTGCTACAAGGGATGGCCGTTGTTGCTACCGCTGTAACCACGTCTTCTCCGGCGGTAACCTCCGGCCACGCAACTTCAGGTCTATCCGGCGACGCCACTGTCGATGGTCCATCAGCACTGTTGTTGCTGGCACAGGCAGCGGGAGTTCGAGGAACACGATGCTGCCAGATCTCTCTAGTGGGCGTGGTTTTTTTCCTGCCTGGCGCTGGAGGAGAGTCGCTGGGGGAGAGTCGGGAAGCGTTGACCCGGGGCGGATGGTCCTGATCGATCGCATCGTACGGCTGTCGACCCGGGGGATCGGACGATTTGATCCCCCGGGGGACGCGTAGCACGACCCTACATGAAATCTGGGAGCGGCAAAGACATTGGTCAACTCGATCTTGTGACGTCCACGGTATCAGAATCTGATCGAGGGGACACACAAAATTATAGTATGTCTCGGCCGGTTTTGACAGCTCGGTGCGGTGAATATGCAGTGTGTGCTCCATTCAGCTGTCCTGGAGGTCCCTTCACTTCACTGCTCGAGAACAAAACAAAGTGGCTACAGTCGTGCCACTAGAAATGGATGGTTTTTAGCAGGTTTCTCTTTTCCTTTGCGTGTCACGTCAATCCCCTAGCTGGTGGACAGAAATTTGCATCATGCGAGTTAACCTCATGTATGGCCATCTCCAGGAGATGACAATTGCATCATGCGAGTTAACCTCAGAAAAATCAGTTGCAACGGTTCAGAACAGAAGATTGTTGCACCAACCTAATCTGAGACTGGATCTGCCCAAATTTAAGACTCGGTTCAGTCCATGTCTAATTTTTTTAAAATAATATATTTTTTATTCAATTTTAAAAATAATACATGAAATGAAGAATTTGCAAATCTAAAACAACGTTCGTCCGTTCAAAAGACGATGGGCAACGTTCGTCCGTTCAAAAGATGACGGAGACGTTTGTCCGTTCAAAAGACGATGTACAGGTTCGTCCTTTGAAATGAAGAAGGTGGCATTGATCATGCACATTACGTGCACGTCCAAATATATTTTAGGTTTCGGATCGTTTATTTCCCGCCGTCTCTTCGCGCCGTTTTTTTTGCGCCGTTTCCCCCCCCCCCCCCCCCCCCCCATTCTTCCCCGTTGTTTTTCCTGCCATTGCTTGCCGCCATTTGGACGTCAATTTTTGCCGCCTGCCTGACGGCTACCCGGCTACCCTGACGTCTCAGGTCAAAACGGGACACTCAAACAGGAAGGGCTTGTTTGATTTATAGGAATTGCATAGGAATTGCGTAGGATTTGAATCTTATGGGAATTTTTCCTATGTTAGTGTTTGATTCATAGGAACATATCCTATAGGAATCTTGTAGTGCAATTCCTATAGGAAAACAACATTAGGTCACACCTCATGAAAAAATTTCTTTGCCACATCAAACAAGATCCCTCTTCCTATAGGATTCACATTTGCATGACATATCAATCCTATGATTTTCCTATTCCTATACTTTTCCTATCCTATGAATCAAACAAGCCCGAAAAGTTCACGGCGAGCCTGATTTGGAAGCGTCGAATGTGGAAGCAGCAATACCTCCTGCCGAAACAAGTGGCAGAATCGGGCGCGTCAAATCCTACACGTACCAGTGGCACAATCAACCAATCACCCGCTGTGATGAGACGGAGATGGTCGTGTGGCTGGTGCGCGTAGGGTCTGATTGGCTGATCTGATGCCATTACACATGCATGATGGTGTCTCCAGGCATCACAACAGGGTGTCAAGAAAAGCCATGACCGTTCCGGGCACTGGCAGTGGCATCCATTGTGTCATATGTATCATGAGATGCACAAGGATGTGCTCATTCAGATTGATTAACAGACAGGCTTTCAGTCAAACCAGAATTGATCTGAATCAGTGCCCGCCGTGGGCTCGCTTAGAGCATCCTAAGGCCAACTTCAACGGGCCCCTCGCAAACGGACTCTACTTGTTTGAACTGGTCCTATCGAACACAGCCCACGGCCTAGCGCGCACCGCAAACAGAGAGGACAGAGCGGCGCAGGCCATTTTGGTGTAAACCGGATCGAAACCTGGGGCTAAAATACGGTGGGACGGACGCTGGCCTCGTCTGACCGTGTCCATCCAAGTCTTCCTCGGGTTCTACCTGGTAGTGTCCCAGAGGACATACCACGTCCTTTTTAATGGGACTGCGTTGTCGTCCCCATCCACACTCCACTCTCACTCCCACTCCAAAACCCTAGCCGCTCCCTCCCCACCGACAAGGCCCTCTGTTGCCGGCCCCAATGACTAAAGGGGGCTGGAAGGGCTAGTTCCGGCCAGGCCGAAACAACCACGAGGCTGGCTCCTTCGTGGGCGGCGGCCGTCGCCGCCATTCCGTGTCCAGGTCGCCGCCAAGGCGCAGCTCCTCCTCGTTCTTCCGCGGCCCAGCGGCGCGCATACGCTCGCGGAGGCATGCATGCCCTGCCCATGGCCGGACGTGCACCTACCGGCGGGGTGGCATCTCAACGGCGCCCGCGTGCCTGTGCCGACCATCCTAGGCTCAGGCCCTGCGCTCCGCCGTGATAAATGCCGTCGTCGGGCCTTCCTACCGCCAGATCTACGGTGGGATCCGGCCTACGCCATGCACTCCCCCCTGGGACCGATGGTTCGAGGCGGAGCACGCGGCGCGAGGCCATCGAGGCCCACCTCGGGAACCTCAACGACGGCGAGGAGGACTACTGGGGGGAGTCTAACAAGGACTCAGGTGTGTAGGATGACAACGACGACCTCCACTTCCCACCATCACAACCCGGCATCCCGGACTGGTCGTGCTACAGGGGCACCGACACCATCGAGTCCGAGGTGTGGCCTTGGCCCGGCCACGTGGCAGTCAAGAAGGAAGAGCCGGAGCCGCAGCCGAGTCCGATGACCGGGACCAAGACCTTTTATGTAATATTGTTTAATTATTTTTGACCGCTCCTTTTTTCTGCATGTTTTTTCCTTTGCGGGGAGTGGATGTTGGGGGAACATGCCACTGCAATCGGGCTCAGCCCAAACGGCTTTTCCTCCACCCCGCAAATGGATCAAATTGGACAGATTCGATGTTCGAAATGCGGAGGCCCGTTGGAGTTGGCCTAACGGTAAGAGCAAATCGGACATCGGATGTATCCAATTTTATCTTTTTGGGACGCGCATGGGATGTATTGTCCTCCATGTTTGTGTTCTCCACTGTCCGCGGGTGCGTCCAACGGGAGGAGCAAATATATTTTTTCCCATAAGTCATTGATATAAATTAGATCATAAAATGAAAATTAAAATGTTTTATGTAACACCTCGGACAACTTACTAGGATCTTTAGACTAGGCTCACAAACCAACATTAGTCTTTTCTGCGTACTTTGTCCTCACTTGTGCGCACCCATGCCCACTTTTCGGTCGGTTACCTATACTTAAATGGCTGTTGCTGTGTGGCACATGTGGGATGCTCGCAATGGGATTCGTAAAGGAGAAAGAATGAGGAACCCAGCCAGCTTAGCAGAGAAAGTTAAATCATATGTTGAGATGATTGAGATGCATGTTCTAGAGCCAAGTTCCAAACTCAGTCGTGCGACCATTTCCCCAACTCGATGGTCGCCGCCGCCGCAAGGAACGGTGCTTGTTAACGTTGATGCAGCTCTGTTTGCAGAATCTTCACGGATGGGGGTAGGCGTCGTGATCAGGAACCACATCGGCTTATGCTTGGTTGCTTGCAGTCAAGTTCTTGATGAGGTTACGGCGCCAGAACTAGCAGAAGCACTTGCCATCAGGCGTGCATTGGCCCTCGCTCGGGAGGAAGGCTACGACAAGATCATCTTAGCATCTGATTGTTTATCTGTCATTCGGCGCATCAACTCCCCTGGACTGGATCGGACAGGCATTGGTGTGGTTACCCAGGACATTAAGAAAATGGTGCCAGATTTCACTTCTGTGATTTTTCGTCATGTTGGTAGATTGCTTAATGTAACAACACACATTCTAGCCCGCCGGGCTGAGTCGTTTATTTTTTCGGTTTTTCGTGATGGGGGTCCGGATTGCATCCGAGAAGCCCTCTGTAAGGATTTTATTTAAGTCAATAAAGTGTTGTTTACCCTCAAAAAAAAAAATTGCTCTAGGCCAACCGTGCTTAACCTCAATATTTTTTTAGATGAGCTTCCGAAAAAGAAGTTGCAACTTGTGAATATGGGTATCCTATCAATCCTATTAAGCCATGTGTCAGGATCTTATAAACTATATGCATCGTTAACACATAACGTAAGCTTAAACTAAGAGGATACTCCGGTGGCGCCTACCCCGTGGAGGTAAATGACTAGCGTCATGGTAGGGGAAGAAGCAGCGGAGGAGGCGGTAGGAGCGGGTAGTTCCATGCCGTGGTGTAGTCCATGATGGAGGCTAGTGTGCGGCCCGACACGCTCCACCGGAACCTAAGCCCTGCAGTGTCGTCTGCCGGCGGGGTACAAGCGCCGTAGTACCAAGCGAACTTCCTTTCCCGATGCTTGCGGAAGAACTCGATCCAGATGGGTAGGTTGTCGGGATCCAAGTCCGTATCCGACAACTTCGCCACCATAACAGAACCGCTCCGCCTACTCGTGCCGGATGGCTGCCTGCAACTCTGCACCACGCGGCACCGGTGCTCAGCATCCACCCGCTGGGGCAGATGTAGTCCGGTGGCGTGAAATAGTTCGCCTCGTACAAGGCGCACGCCTCCCACTCGTGAAGCTAGCGCCGGCCAGTGTACATGACGGTGGGCGTGTGGTTGGTGGGACTTCGGGGGGATGATGGGAGCAGAGCGGGGGACAAGGTTGTGGGGAGGGAGATGTGAGATGTGTGCCCACTTATGAAGGCCGACCATTAATGAGAAGCGTAGAACGCGGGTAGGACATCGGCGGCGACACAGTGTCTCCGGGCGCGGTTAACAAGAAGAAGGGTCACAGCAGAACCAGCGAGGAAGCTATCAGACGGCCGGCGCAGGCGTTTCAACGACAACCATTAATGAAAAGCGCAAAAGGGTTACAGTGTCGGGGATATGACCTCGGATACCCTAAAATTGGGTTATAAGTAAACCCACAATAGACAAACCAAGGAAAATACATTTGGTATAAATATTAAGTAAAAATAGAAAAGGATAAAGGTAAAAAACAAGCTGGGTCGAGTTAACACAGATTGGGCCCAACCTTCTTTCCTGCTGGACCGGATTTATACTCGGTAGGCCGAATTACCAGGCTGCTGGATCTGCGCTCCTCTCCCCAGGTGGGTCGAGTGACCATAGGTCGGCCCGCTAGGGGCTCAGCCCTGCTGCGTCGCCAACGTCATCAAGCTTCCCCGCCAAATCACCTCGTCGATCCTGCCGGATCTCTTCGTCGCCAAACTCTCGCCAGCGCCCTCGCTCCACGTCGTCCGGGTGGGCCGGATTCGGCCCACCAGGGGAAACCTCGCCAGCATGTGCCCCCGCTCCACGTCGCTCGGGTGGGCCAGATTCAGCCCATCGCAGGACACCCCTTGGCTAATCATAGCACCGCCACTAGCAACCCGGGTGGGCCAACACTGCGGCCCATCCCGGGGTATCTACGCCTCAGAGCTTTGCTCCATGGCCGAATAAAGCCAAACCCGGCTGGGCCCTGAACCTTGACTCGGCTGGGTTAAGCTATGATCCGGCTTGGGCCTTAATTCCCTAGGCCGAGTCAGTTTCTAGCCAGGCCAAATTATCTCTTGCCCAGGAGCATCCGGGCCGAGTTATTTCACCCCATGTCCCCTTTTATTTATCTCCAGATGCTTCCCCGACCTCCGCAAGAACACGCCATCCATTCAAGACAAGATTCACGAGAATAGTGCCAGTCTTGGGACGCCCATGGCTCAGACTGGCACCTGTCAAGTGGAATATGCTCTTGGCATCAAATAAGATGCTAGGGAATATGCCTGGCATCTCTAGAGATGCCAAGGCATATGCTGAGCATCTCTAGAAGATACCCAGAATATGCCATCTAGATGCCAAGCGTGTAGAACAAGTCTTGTCCCCTGGGCTCCCCTTTATAAGGAGCACCAGGGGGATCGTTACAAGAGAGGCCCTGAAGGGCTCTTCCCCTCTCTGCTCACTATGAGCTCTCCTTCTTCTTCCTCCTCCACTCTCATAGAGAGATTTAGATAGAGGTATAGGAAATACAGCTCAAGGAGCATGATTGTAGCCACAAGTATGGCAAGATTATAAGAGATTATATGTAGAGAAAGAGGTGTTATCTCCACATGAGAGCCTCAATACTAGATACATTGTATTTCTCTTTGTTCATACGAGTGGGGTCTTCACTGCATCATCCCTCCTCGGATTCCTCCACGTCCATCGACCCCAACTTTAGCCTACCCATGGCATATGCCGTGATACCACCACGACATTTGGCGCCCACCGTGGGGCCGTTTAGTGGCGTTGGTGGGGTTTCTATCCGGACGTGAACATCTTCATCAACCTCTTCTCATAGAGCTCCTTCAGCTCCTCCAAGCGAACAGAGAACAGAAAGTCTGACTCAGCAAGGCAAGTAAGACTCAGCAAGAATGATTCAAACTCTTCTCCAAGCATACTGTAAGTATCTAGTAACTCAGCAATGCAGGTATGACTCAGCGAGAATGACTCAAACTCTTCTCCAAACATACTAAGTACCAGATAACTCAGCTACCAACACTCGATCCTTCACCCCGGGGAGAAAATAACTCAACTCGGGGACTAGCCAACGTATCCATAGAGTCACCTTTAGATATAGAGAACGTTATGTTGATTTGGGTCAGTATTTGACTATATTGTTTATGATTCATATAGAATTTGAGTCAGTTTATTCATGCTTCGAATTAACCTTTAACTCGGCCACCAACACTCGATCCTTCTCCCCGGGGAGAAAATAACTCAACCCAGGGACTAGCCAATGTATCCATAGGGTCAACTTTAGATGGAGGGAACGTTATGTTGATTTGAGTTAGTGTTTGACTATCTTGTTTATGATTCCGATAGAATTTGAGTCAGTTTATTCATGCTTTGGATTAACCTTAAACTCAGCTTACCAGCTTATTTATGATTCGGATAGAATTTGAGTCAGCTTATTTATGATTCGGAATAACATTTGATTCAACTTTTGAGGGTATATTATAACTCGGATTTGTATTCTGACTCAGCTTAGTAACTTATCTCTGATTCGGCCTAAAGTTTGATTCAACTTACCATCTTGCCAGGTTATGACTCGGATTGATATTTAACTCATCTCGCAAGGTTATCTCATATCTCGGATGACTATTTGCCAGCATATCATATCTCAAATTTATATCTCAGATCTATCTCTTGAATCACGTCTCTCAGCAATTAGCCCTATTATCATATCCCAAAACTTTATCTCAGATTTATATCTCGGATCCATATCAAAGGCAAGTTGTTATCTTCTCATCAGATCAAGTTGTATCTCAGTAAACAGATGACTCAGATTTGAGTCATATACCTCGGATTTGAGTCAGATGACTTAGATTTGAGACGTAAGTCAAGTTTGAGTAAAATAACTCAGATTTGTAAACAGATGACTCGGATTTGAGTCATATAACTTAGATTTAGGACATAAGTCAAAATTGAGTAAAATAACTTGGATTTGGAATCAGATGACTCGCATTTGAGTCATATGCCTCGGATTTGGAGTCAGATGACTCAGATTTGAGACATAAGTCAAATTTGAGTAAAATAACTCGGATTTGTAAACAGATGACTCAGATTTGGGTCATATAACTCAGATTTAGGACAAAAGTCAAAATTAAGTAAAATAACTCGGATTTGGAATCAGATAACTCGAATTTGAGTCAAATACCTCAGATTTTGAGTCAGATGAATCAGATTTAAGACATAAGTCAAATTCAAGTAGAATAACTTGGAGAAGGAAACATATGACTCGGATTTGAGTCATATAACTCAGATTTGAAGTCAGATGACTGAAATTTGAGTCATATAACTCGAACATTGAGTCGTATTTGAAGCATAAGTCAAATTAGAAATATGCAACCCAAACGAGATAACTCGGATCTAAACTTTCCCAAAGGGGTTATAAGACTAGAGCCAAAGAAGGCCAGAAGTCAAAACTTTCCCAAAGGGGTTATAAGATCAGAGCCAAAGAAGGCCATAAGTCAAAACTTTCCCAAAGGGATTATAAGACCAGAGCAAAAGAAGGCCAGAAGTCAAAACTTTCTGGAAGGGATTATAAGACCAGAGCCAAAGAAGGCCAGAAGTCAAAACTCTCCCGAAGGGGTTATGAGACCAGAGCCAAAGAAGGCCAGAAGTCAAAACTTTCACAAAGGGGTTATAAGACCAGAGCCAAAGAAGGCCAGAATTCGAAACTTTCCCAAAGGAGTTATAAGACCAGAGCCAAAGAAGGCCAGAAGTCGAAACTTTCCCAAAGGAGTTATAAGACCAGAGCCAAAGAAAGGCCAGAAGTCAAAACTTCCCCAAAGGGGTTATAAGACTAGAGCCAAAGAAGGCCAGAAGTCAAAACTTCCCGAAGGGGTTAAGAGACCAGTGCCCAAAATGGCCGGCAGTCATAACTTACCCAAAGGGGTTAAAAGAGCAATGCCCTAGAAGGCAAGAAATCGTAACTTAACTAAAGGGGGTTAAAAGACCAGTGCCTAAGAAGGCCAGAATTGATAACTTACCCAAGCGGATTGAAAGGATCAACAACCATAATGGAAAGGCCTCACAAACTTACCCAAAAGGGTTATGGGACATTGAAGTATACGACCAAGATACAATAACTCGGAAAGTACCTCTGGGAACATTTGAATTTGAAGCCTATGCACGACTCTACGAGTCCCACATAGTCTCGGGGACTAATGTCGGGGATATGACCCCGGATACCCTAAAATTGGGTTATAAGTAAGCCCACAATAGAAAAACCAAGGAAAATACATTTGGTATAAATATTAAGTCAAAATAGAAAAGGATAAAGGTAAAAACCAAGCTGGGCCAAGTTGACACAGATTCGGCCCAGCCTTCTTTCCTGCTGGACCGGATTTATACTCAGTAGGCCGAATTACCAGCCTGTTGGATCTGCGCTCCTCTCCCTAGGTGGGTCGAGTGAACATAGGTCGACCTGCTAGGGGCTCAGCCCTGCTGCGTCGCCAACGTCATCAAGCTTCCCCGCCAAATCACCTCTTCGATCCCGTCGGCTCTCTTCGTCGCCAAACTCCCGCCAGCGCCCACGCTACACGTCGCCCGAGTGGGCCGGATTCGGCCCACCAGGGGAAATCTCGCCAGCACGTGCCCCACCTCCACGTCGCCCGGGTGGACCAGATTCGGCCCACCGCGGGACACCCCAGGCCAATCACAGCACAGCCACTAGCAACCCGGGTGGGCCAACACTACGGCCCATCCCGGGGTATCTGCGCCTCACAGCTTCGCTCCACGGGCCGAATTAAGCCAAACCCGGCTGAGCCCTGAACCTTGAATCGGCTGGGTTAAGCTATGATCCGGCTTGGGCCTTAATTCCCCAGGCTGAGTCAGTTTCCAGCCAGGCCGAATTATCTCTTGGCCAGGAACATCCAGGCCGAGTTATTTCACCCCATGTCCCCTTTTATTTATCTCCAGATGCTTCCCTGACCTCCGCAAGAACACGCCATCCATTCAAGACAAGGTTCACAAGAATCGTGCCAGTCTTGGGACGCCCATGGCTCAGACTGGCACCTGTCAAGTGGAATATGTTCTTGGCATCAAATAAGATGCTAGGGAATATGCACTTGGCATCAAATAAGATGCTAGGGAATATGTCTGGCATCTCCAGAGATGCCAAGGCATATGCTGAGCATCTCTAGAAGATACCCAGAATATGCCATCTAGATTCCAAGCGTGTAGAACAAGTCTTGTCTCCTGGGCTCCCTTTTATAAGGAGCACCTGGGGATCGTTACAAGAGAGGCCCCGAAGGGCTCTTCCCCTCTCTGCTCACTATTGTTAGGAATAAGCAACTTGTATTCCTCTGGGGGGCCAAAGGCCACAATATATAGTATAGGTACAGGTGCAAATATGCAGGAAGCCCCCTAACACATGGGGAAACTACAATATACAAATATATACATCTAACACCCCCCCTCAAACTCATGGAGGATCCACAACACTGAGTTTGGAGAGTAAGAAATCATGCTGCGCTCTGGTATGTGCCTTCGTAAAGAAATCCGCCAACTGTAAATCTGAAGGCACATACTGAAGCGCAACAACCTGAGCCTGCACCTGAGCACGTGTATAGAAAGCATCAACACCAATATGCTTGGTAAGCTCATGTTTGACCGGATCACGTGCAACACTAATAGCACCTGTACTGTCAGACAAAACTAGAGTGGGTGTGGTAATAGAGACCACAAAATCCGCAAGTAACCACCGTAACCAGGTCATCTCAGCAGTCAACAAGGACATAGCACGCAACTCAGCCTCAACACTCGAGCGGAAACCGATGTCTGTTTGTTCGTATTCCAAGCAATGAGCGAACCACCAAGAAACACACAGTAAGCAGAAAGTGAACGGCGTTCCGAAGGATCACTCGACCACGTAGCGTCAGAATAGCACTGGAGCTGGAGGGAGCTGGAACGAGGAAAGAAAAGGCGACAAGTGATCGTACCACGAAGATAACGAAGAAGACGGAGAAGGTTACTATAGTGAACAGTGGTAGGAGCAAAAACAAACTGACTCAGAATATGAACAGGATAAGAGATGTCAGGACGAGTGACAGCAAGATAAAGAAGACTCCCAACAAGATGACGATAACGCGTCGGATCAGGAAGAGGATCACCATTAGTAGGTTGAAGCTTAACATTAAGCTCCATAGGGGTCTCAACAGTGCGCTCATCCCTAAGAGCAGCACGAGCAAGAAGATCCTGAATATACTTTTCCTGGGAGATGTAAAAGCCATCAGAAGTGGAGGAAACCTCAATCCCAAGAAAGTATCGAAGAGGACCAAGATCAGTCATACGAAACTGATCACGAAGACGAGCCTTAACAAAGGCGATATACTCAGAATCATCACCAGTAATGATCATATCATCAACATAGAGAATAACAAGAGTGCGTCCACGAGGAGAAGTGTGAACAAACAACGCTGGATCATGAGCACTAGGGGAGAAACCAGCAGAAGTCACTACAGAGGCAAAGCGCTCAAACCAGGCATGAGGAGCTTGTTTGAGGGCATAAAGAGAACAATGAAGACGACAAACCATCCCCGCGGGAACAGAATAACCAGGAGGAGGCTGCATATAAACCTTCTCACTCAACTCACCATTGAGGAAGGCATTCTGAACATCAAGCTGGGACACAGACCAGTGACGAATAGAAGCAACAACAAGAAGAGTACGCATAGTGGTCATATGAGCCACAGGAGCAAAGGTCTCATCATAATCACGACCATGCTCCTGCTGAAAACCACGAGCCACAAGACGCGCTTTATAGCGCTCAAGAGATCCATCAAAGCGGGTCTTAATATTATAGACCCACTTACACGTGATAGGACAAACACCGGGAGGGGGAGAGACAAGATCCCAGGTGCCAGTGCGCTCAAGCTCTTTATGTTGTTCGTCTAGCTGACGATTGCACATGCTGGGACCACATTAATTTACTTGCGAACTGGCTGTCTGAGAAACATTCATATATTTGCCCTGGATGTGGTGATGAAGCTGCCTTGCCTTGTCGCCAATTTTTTTTCTTTTTCACAGTGGAGCCCCATTGATTGCTCATGCTGTGTGATGACATTAATTTACTTGCGAACTGGCTGTCAGAGAAACATTCATATATTTTCCCTGGATGTGGTGATGAAGCGCGCGTGCTTTCTATTTTGTGTTAAGATGATGAAATGTATTCCTCTGAGGGCCAAAGGCTACAATATATAGTACAGGTACAGGGTAAATATGCAGGAAGCCCCCTAATATATGGGGGAAATACAATATACAGATATATACATCTAACACCCCCTCAAACTCATGGTGGATCTGCAACACTGAGTTTGGAGAGTAAGAAATCATCCTGCATGGTCTGTGCCTTCGTGAAAAAATCCGCCAACTGTAAATCTGAAGGCACATACTGAAGCGCAACAACCTAAGCCTGCACCTGAGGACGGGTATAGAAAGCATCAACACCAATATGCTTGGTAAGCTCATGCTTGACCGGATCACGTGCAACACTAATAGCACCTGTACTGTCAGACAAAACCAGACTGGGTGTGATAAGAGAGACCCCAAAATCCGCAAGTAACCACCGTAACCAGGTCACCTCAGCAGTCAACAAGGCCATAGCACGCAACTCAGCCTCAACACTCGAACGGGAAACCGCTGTCTGTTTCTTCGTCTTCCAAGCAATGAGCGAATCACCAAGAAACACACAATAAGCAGAAAGTGAACGACGATCCGAAGGATCACTCGCCCACGTAGCGTCCGAATAGCACTAGAGCTGGAGGGAGCTGGAACGAGGAAAGAAAAGACGACGAGTGATCGTACCACGAAATAACGAAGAACACGGAGAAGATGACTATAGTGAACAGTGGTAGGAGCAGAAACAAACTGACTCAGAATATGAGCGGGATAAGAGATGTCAGGATGAGTGACAGCAAGATAGACAAGACTCCCAACAAGATGACGATAACGCGTCGGATCAGAAAGAGCATCACCATCAGTAAGTTGAAGCTTAACATTAAGCTCCATAGGGGTCTCAACTGTGCGCTCATCCCCAAGAGCAGCACGAGAAAGAAGATCCTGAATATACTTTTCCTGAGAGATGTAGAAGCCATCAGAAGTGGAGGAAACCTCAATCCCAAGAAAGCATCGAAGAGGACCAAGATCAGTCATAAGAAACTGATCACGAAGACGAGCCTTAACAAAGGCGATATACTCAGGATCATCACCAGTAATGATCATATCATCAACATAGAGAAGAAGAAGAGTGCGTCCACGAGGAGAAGTGTGAACAAAGAGCGCTGGATCATGAGCACTAGGGGAGAAACCAGCAGCAGTCACTACAGAAGCAAAGCGCTCAAACCAGGCACGAGGGGCCTATTTGAGGCCATAAAGAGAACGTCGAAGACGACAAACCATCCCCTCGGGAACAGAATACCCAGGAGGAGGCTGCATATAAACCTCCTCACTCAACTCACCATTGAGAAAGGCGTTCTGAACATCAAGCTGGGACACAGACCAATGACGAACAGAAGCAACAACAAGAAGAGTACGCACATTGGTCATATGAGCCACAGGAGCAAAGGTCTCATCATAGTCACGACCATGCTCCTGCTGAAAACCACGAGCCACAAGACGCACTTTATAGCGCTCAAGAGATCCATTAGAGCGAGTCTTAATCTTATAGACCCACCTACACGTGATAGGACGAACACCAGGAGGGGGAGAAACAAGATCCCAGGTGCCAGTGCGCTCAAGCGCAGCAATCTCCTCAGCCATGGCCAGCTGCCATTCAGGATGATGCTCAGCATCCCGATAAGAAGTCGGCTCGGAGGCAACAGAAAGACCATACTGACTAGGAGAGTAACGGTTGGGGGCACGACGCTGACGAACAGG
Organism: Avena atlantica; assembly: GCA_910589765.1. NCBI lineage: Eukaryota > Viridiplantae > Streptophyta > Magnoliopsida > Poales > Poaceae > Avena > Avena atlantica. Next base: position 417,077,389 of record OU342735.1, read on the forward strand.
ACGAGTAGAGGGAAGATCATCAGAGGAAGACGATGCAGGAGACGACGATGAAGAAGAGGGAATAGTAGAGGAAGACTCCGGAGAACGAGGAGAACTAGGAGAACTAGACGGAGCATAGGAGGATGGTGTCGAATAAGAGACATTAGGGGAGGGGATCCTGAAGAAGACATAACAGGAGTAGAAGGAGGTGTGTTAGGAAAAAGAAGAAAAGAGATATCTTCCACCGGGTAGGTACCAGCGGTGGGACGAGGATACAAAGGACGCGTCTCATCAAAAGTAACATCACGAGAGATACACATCCGATGACCAACGGGGTCCCAACAGCGATAGCCCTTGTGCTCATCATTGTATCCAAGAAAGACACACTCAACAGACTGAGCGGTCAGTTTGGTGCGTTCGCGAGGAGCAAGGAGAACATAGCAAACACAACCAAACAAGCGAAGCATGGAGTAGTCTGGAGAATGTCCAGATAGACGCTCAAGAGGAATACCACCCTGCAAAGCGGCAGAGGGCTGAATATTGATGAGGTAAGTCGACGTAGCGACAGCCTTAGCCAAGAAATGCGGAGGAAGGGAAGAATCAATCATCATGGCACGAGTGGTCTCAAGAATATGTCGATGCTTACGCTCAGCAACACCATTCTGGGCATGTACGCCAGGACATGAGAACTGAGCAAGGGTACCCTACTCAGCAAGAACACCTCGCAACATCTGGGAGATATACTCACCAGCAGAATCAGCATGAAACACACGAATGAGTGTAGAATATTGAGTAAGGACCATGACCGCAAAACGCTGATATATGGGAGCACTTCACTGCGAGAGCGCATAAAATACAGCCAAGTGTACCGAGAAAAATCATCGATGAATAAAATATAGTAGCGATGGCCTCCTTTCGAAGCGAAAGGATCCATACCCCAAACATCAGAATGCACTAAATCAAAAGGTCGCTGAGATACAGACGCGCTAGTAGGGTAGGGAAGCTGAATCTGTTTGCCCAACCTACAGCCCTGACAATATAAAGACCCATCTCCTGAGACAGACCCTAGAAGACAACGATGAACTAATGACGACTGGCGAGAGTCATAAAGGTGACCAAGACGATGATGCCACTGCTGAAAGGAGCTGGTAGCAGAGGCGACGACCGGAGAAGAACTGGCAGATGAAGTGGCAGCGGAAGGAACACGAAGCCAGTCTAACTCCCAAAGCCCTGAAGAATCACGGCTGCGAGGGCCAGCTCCAACCAGAGCCTGTGTCCGACGGTCCTGAACAACACAAGAATCAGCATCAAGAATGACGCGACAACCAGAGTCAGTAAGCTGGCTAGCAGAGAACATATTCATCTTAAGACGAGGAACATGAGAAATATCAGGGACAGAAAAAGAAGAAGTAGAAAGGGTGCCCCGACTAGAAACAGGAAGAGAGGTACCATTGGCCATGAGAACACGGACAGGAGAGGGGAGAGAACGAAGAGCGGACAGAAAAGAAGACTCAGAGGTCATATGAAAAGAAGCTCTAGAATCCAGATACCACGGAGACGTACCTGACTGTGTAGAAGGTGGTGGTCACGCAGTGCCTGAAGAATCAGTCACAGAACCAGCAGTGCCCATCGAAGAAGAGCCTGTAGCAGCAAGCAGACCGCGAAGACTCCTGATAATGTCCTAATCAAAGAGAGCAACTGCTGAAGATCCGGAAGGAGCCGACTGCCCATGATCCTGGTGCTGCTGACGTAAATTGAGATCCCGTGTATAACAGGTGGCCCAAGTGTGGACATCCCTATTGTAGTAAGAGCAGTGACAAAGAGAACCACGGCGACCCTGACCACGAGCCTGCTGGTGCTGACTCTGACCCTGAGACTGCTGGTGCTGAAGCTGACCCTGAGACTGCTGGTGCTGAAGCTAACCCTGACCTAGAGGAGTGGATAGTATCGGCGGCGGCACAGAGGACCGCGGCTGAGTCAAGGGAGAAGGCGGCAGAGGAGGACCACGAGTAGCAAGCACAGACGATACCGCAAGAAGACCAGCACCATGGAGACGAGTCTCCTCAGCCCGAAGCTCAAACAACACCTCAGAGAGCGGAACACGACCACGAACATTCAACTGAGCACGGCGGGGCTCGAACTCCTGGCGGAGCCGAGACAGAAACTCATAGATGCGGTGGAACTCCAAATCCGAGCGCACGATCTGACAACACGGACATGTACCACAAACAGCAGTACAGAGAGAATCAAGCTAACACTAGATAGCAACACTCTGAGTATAGAACTCATCAATAGTGTAATCACCCAGCTGAAGAGCATGCTCCTGGCAAACCACAGACAGGTAAAGAGCATCCCCAAACGACTGATAGCGCTGACGAAGATGTGCCCACTGAGCGGCAACAGTAGGGAGACTCATGAACTCAGCAGCAAACTGGGGAAGAACACTGGAGGTGAGGACAGCAGCAGTACGAGCATCCTCATCGACCCACTGAGTGTAGGCGGTCAGATCGTGGCGATAGGCTTCGAGATCAGAAGAGTATTGCTTGAACTTCAGGTCATAAGCAACAACAGCATTATCATCGGCAATCTGAGCAGCATCCTTGGCCTCCTGAGAAGCATCAGCGCCGAGAACAATCGGCGTCGACGAAAGAGGAGCCACAGGAGCAGGTGGCACGGCGGACAGGAGACCTCGCCGGAGAGCACACCCCAAAGACGGAGACCGCGCATAAAGGCAGCGAAATCAGGGTAATTCGCTCCATTGAAGATCACCGGGCAGCGAGGAATCGCAACATAGCCCGATGAAGAAGACATAGCTCTCTCTCTATTTTTTTTACAGATCTGGCAATCCGCACCTGCAGGCAGAGGGCCGGCAAAATTCCGGCTAGCCGGAGTAAAGGGCGGCGCCTAAGGGGCGGGGGAGGCCAATTCAGGCCGTCAGGGATCGATTGCCGGCGGTGACAACAGCCGGCGGCGGAGGTCCGACGACTTGAGGATCACGGCCGAAAGCTCTGGGAGAGGCCGATCGGATCTGGAGGCAGGCGTCGGGGGAGGCGTCGGGGGAGAGATCGGATCGGGCGGGAGGCCCACAGGCGTCGGGGCAGGCGTCGGGTGACCGCCCGCGTGCGCTTGGGGCGAGGCAGACGCGCGGGTGCACGGGAGGCAGACAGCGCGCTGGTGGAGCAGACGCGCGCGCGGGTGGAGGCAGATCCAGGAAGATCTGGCGACGGGGAAATTGATCCGGATCGAGCTGGACTCGGCCAGATGTGGATCGATCTGAATCAAAATCGAATCAAAAAGTGGCGGCGACGACGGCAAGACCAGCGGCGACAGGGACGGTGGCGGCTCCGTCAAAGTTGCAAGGAAGAGGACGAGGCTAACGTGGCTCTGATACCATGTTAGGAATAAGCAACTTGTATTCCTCTAGGGGCCGAAGGCCATAATATATAGTATATGTATAGGTGCAAATATGCAGGAAGCCCCCTAACACATGAAGAAACTACAATATACAAATATATACATCTAACAACTATGAGCTCTCCTTCTTCTTCCTCCTCCACTCTCACATAGAGATTTAGATACAGGTATAGGAAATACAGCTTAAGGAGCATGATTGTAGCCACAAGTATGACAAGATTATAAGAGATTAGATGTAGATAAAGTTATCTCCACAAGAGAGTCTTAATCCTAGATACATTGTATTTCTCTTTGTTCATACGAGTGCGATCTTCACTGCATCATCCCTCTCCGAATTCCTCCACATCCATCCGTCTCAACTTTAGCCACTCATGGCATATGCCATAATGCCACCACGACATACAGGGTCACTGCCATGTGAGCCAGACGCGGACGGGGAGGACGTCTATGCTATTCTCGTGGCGCAAACACAGAAACACTGCCCCAATTTAGCCGTGAATAATGCGCTGGTTCGGGGTCCGTGGACGCGTCCCCGTTAAGAGCACGTTTGGTGCTTTTTTGTCCGCGGAGAGCGTTAAGGAAAGCAAAATTCCCCTTTGAAAGAATATATACATGGCAGAATCTGTACTGTACACCCTTGTATTCTGAATTATGTAGCGTACATGCATGTTTCAAACGTCAACAAAATACACAAGCCTAGAATATAAAAGAAGCGGCAAAATGTCCGGCTGCACTTCTATTCATATATGCAGCCCGTCCTGAAGGAAAAGAGATAGCTGCGAAATGTACACGTCCGTTGCAGAGTTGATGATCAAGCTCTTCACAGAGTGTCCATGCCCCTCTTCTGCAAACATTGTACTGGTAATATGTTCAAAACTCATCTCAAAAGATGGTAGTATGATTTATAAGGTGAGTTTCTTTTCTCACCTGAAGCGAGGAGTTCTGCGCGTAGCTGTTCTCGTCGCGGCCTTCCTTCATGTGCAGGATGGTCTCCACGTTCATGAACGGGAGCTTCTCCGAGCAGTGCAGCAATGAGGAAGCCGTTGCGGGTCGACTAGCTCTCAAGGGTTAATGCCTTCTTCCTGTGGACATGTAATGCAGTGCATATATACATGGTCATGGCTCTCCATGATTAATTATGTATCTCTAGCTAGTGACAGGTACATCGTAGGCCTAAACAATGTTCTTAGGGAAGGCATCTGTTTAGGCCGCTTTATGCGACGCAAACAAAGCGTGATTTGTCTAACTGAGATATCCTTTTTGGCTGGGTTCAGAGTGACTGATTGAGAGGCCAGATTCAGATAAAGTACAATGTTGTCAGGCTTTAAGTACAGGGGTCTTGGATTCGCATTCGCTGTTATCAAATCATGCACAGAGACAGATTTGACTCACGAGGTGATACAAAGCACAAATGTGTGTGAAGAGAATGCTACAGGAAACAGAAATGCTGTTGCAACCAAAACCCCTAGGTGAAAACTTTTTCCTGCTATGTCTTCCTTTTTAAATAAAAAAGATTGAAAGGAAACATTTTATGTGCTATGTTCCCTCGCCAACAAGTGGCTGAAAGCCTGAGTCAACCGACAACTTGTGTGCTGAATTGGTCCCTTGTCTACTCTGCTCCTATAGTACATGCAGAGTCACAGCTCAAGGCAAACCTTTTCCACTTTCTTCAGACATATCCATGCTTTTCTAAGCAAGATTTTGTTCTTGAAGAGAAAGAACATTTCCATGTATAAACAGGCAAATGGATGCAAAATCTTGAAAGCCTGCCCTGCTTTCCTAATAGGCATTCCCCTGTTTAAACAGGCACTTCGCTGCTTAAAAAGCATCTGCTCTTTTAGAGCTCTGTTTCAGAAGTGAAAGGTTCTTGACAGAACTCATGCGGTGGAAGTGGGGAAACAGAGACTAGATGAACGAATGTAGAGCACAAAGCCATGAGGGACAGGACAGACATATAATGCTATTTGCACCAGCTAGTGAGACATGAACATGCCAGATCAAGCAGAGAGCTTACCTTTGGGTTTCAGACAGGATTCGCTGGTCTCCTCTCCAAGCTGCTTCGCGTTGCTTTGCTTTGCTTAGCTTGGGGTTAGCAGAGAGCTGTCTAGCCTGGCTGTCTTGGCATCTTCAGTACTGGCAGCTCGGGCAATTTATAGTCAGGCAAATGGAATCCGAATAAACCAGTTGCTAAGAGGCTACCCCCACTTGCGCGAAACTGTACTCGTAAAAATGACGACCACCATGCTCGCTTCCACACCGTTGGCTAAACGGTAGCGAAGTATCGCTGAATATGGCTTTGCTACTAGTCTATGATGATGTTGTTTATTGCTATTGTACATGGATTAGATATGGCTTTGCTACTAGTCTATGATGATGTTGTTTATTGCTATTGTACATGGATTAGATACGATACGCTACACACAGCTGGTACATGCCTGTGGATGACTCTCATGTGTGTGTGGAGTATTATTAATTAACAAAAGAAAGATTCACCAATCTTAGCAGTTAGTTTATGCGAGGAATCTCCAAAAACTGGCCTCTGGATTATGGACGGAAGATATTCGAGCCCATGCCATAAGTTCAACCGGTTTGGGGAGTGGATGTATAAACCCAACACCTAGGTTCAAATTCCTACGAAGTGAATTTAGGGTCCCGTGTCGTCCTCTAGGGCGACACCGGGGTGACCCCGCCGCCGCCGCTTCAAAACCGCCTAGGACGGCACCTGTCTCCGTTGCTGCCGCCGGCGTTGGTCGCGGTGGCGGCGGCCCCTGGTGCCTAAGGTACTAGGGGGAGGGAGGGATGCGATGTCTTTTTCGGAGGGGCAGCTGGGGCGGCTCCGACAGAGTGGGGCGTGGGAGGTGGTCAGGGCAGCGACCTCGGCCAGGCGGCGGCGGATGCTGCGTCTTCTTTGCGGGCGGCGACAACACGCCGTGGGCCTAGGGCGCCCGCCTAGGCCGTCGTCTTTCGGGAGGCGCGGATTAAGTGCTTGGGAAGGAGGAGGTGTTGTGGCGGCTGCAATGGAGGTGAGCGAGGACCTCCTCGGCGACGCTGGCGTATGTCCGCCATGGCAGGCGACGGTTGCATCGGGTCTGGCCCGAATCCGATCTGGACCTCTGGCTGTGGAGGCAGCTGCACGCTGGGATCTGGCGAGTCGCTTCGGTGGCATGTTGGACCGTCTTCTCCTCTACCTCCGGTTGGTGGCGTGGGGCTGCTGGCTCGGATTGAATAAAGGGATGGTCCTAGGGTTCATCTCACGCCAAGACGAAGATTCGCTTGATGTTTGTCTCTATTGATCTGGTTGCAGTGTTGTGTTCCGGAAAGCTCTGTCGGTGAACTCCACAGTGCGCATATGCCGAGTGATCGCTGGATCAGGTGGGATTCAGTCATGAGCACCCATATTTTACTCTGACCGTTTGGGTTCAGAGGGAGCGCTTCGAAACTCTGTTGGCTGTTAATATCATGGGGTATGTTCTCATTCTCTGGTGCCGACGGAGAATGTCATGAAGGTCGAGATCTCAGGACTGGCAATGGTGGTTCGAGTCTGGGTGGTGATGAGGAATTGACTTGGTGACTCGTGACTTGGAGCAGTGGCATGCAAGCGGGGGCTACGGTATAGGAGAAGTTCATAGTCATACCTTTCAGGATGAAACTCAAGATCTGGCCTTAATTGATTGTGCATGGCAATGACCTTGTTGAATGTATTGTTTTGAGAATGGGGACTTTCTTCAGGGTGAAAACCTAAGATCTATAATCAGGCGATGACGGTGTATATACACTGTCTTCTTCTTAGAGGCGTCGGTTTTGGAGAAGCTGGACTTCTGGTGTTGTCTCGGTGGTGGTAGTACTGCTGTTTCAAGGAATGAATCACTATAGCGGGACTTTTTTTTAATTCTTCTTCTTTTGTTGGTCGTGTGCATCCGTAAGGCCGCTAAGGCAATGCGTTGTTGCAAAGACCGAATGTATTTGGTATCTTTGTGATATTAATATATGCTTCTTTAAAAAAATGGCATGAGTTCATTGTTAGAAATAATGCGCCAATTCCTTTAGGCCCATGTGCATTTCAGATTTTCCCTAAATCTCAAAGCCCAAATTTATGGCAGCCCATATGTGTTTGGGCCCATGTTTGTGGCAGCTTACATGGAAGTGGAGCGGGAGCTCAAGTTTAGTCTCACGTGGAAAGTTGGAGGAGAGTTGCACCACCTTATAAGGTGGATTGTTGCACCACTTTGTAAGTGAGTGGCAATAAGAGAGATACACGCGCGCGCTCCTCCTCCGACGCCGCCGCCGCTCGCCCGCCGCCCGCTTGTCTAGTCTCGTCACGACGCGCGCGCGCGGGTTGCGGGAATCTCGCCGAGCCGAGCTTTATTTTGCTGCTCAGGAAAACTATGAGGTTTTGACAACGTGTCAAACAGTAAGCTTATTCGGGTTGCTCCCGGATCGTGGGCTACTGTAACCGACCCGAACATGCGCAACATGGACTCGACCCACATCCGCCTCCGTTAGGCTTTTCTGAGATGTTCTATATAAAGTCCTGCGCGGATACCGCACAACACCACCGAAAACCAATCTAGGGTTTTGCCATTCTCTCTACTGTTGGAGATATGCCCTAGAGGCAATAATAAATGTAGTTATTATTATATCTTTGTGTTTATGATAAATGTTTACATTCATGCTATAACAGTATTAACCAGGAAACATTAATACTTGTGTGATTTGTAAACTAAATTAGAGTCCCTAGTAAAGCCTCTTCATAATACTAGCTTGTTGGTTAATAGATGATTGTGGTTTCCCTATCATGAACATTGAGATGTTATTAACAACAAGATCATATCATTAGGAGAATGGTATGAAGGACATACTCCTATAGATAAGCGTAGCATAAAGATCAAGTCATTTTAATAGTTCAATTGCTATAAGCTTTCTGATACATAGTAACCTAATTCCTTCGACCATGAGATCATACTTATCACCATCACCGGAAGGATGCTTTGATGACATCAAACACCACACTGTAACTGGGTGGCTATAAAGGTGGCATTGAGTGTTCAGAAAGTATGGGTTGAGACACATGGATTAAGAGTGGGATTTGTCCATCTATATGACGGATACATATACTCTGGGCCCTCTCGGTGGAATTTCATCCAATTGGCTTGCAAGCATGTGACTGGATCACAAGGGATCACATACCAGGGGAACGAGAAAAGAGTACTTATCGGTAACGAGGTTGAACTAAGTATGTAGAGATACCGACGATCAAAACCTCGGATAAGTAAACTATCGTGAGACAAAGGGAAATTTGTATCGTATGTAAGTGGTTCATTCGATCGCAAAGTAATCATAGAAATATGTGGGAGCCATATGAATTTCCAGATTCCTCTATTGGTTATTGATCGGAGAAGTGTCTCGATCATGTCCGCATAATTCACGAACCATAGGGAGACACACTTAAGGATTCGATGTTGTTAAGTAGTTATGGAATGATGAGAAAGAGACCGAATGTTGTTCGGAGTCTCGGATGGGATCCAGGATATCACGAGGAGATCCGGAATGGTCCGGAGAATAAGATTCATTTAAGGAAAGTCCTATTTCGGAGTTGGGGAATGATTCTGGTGTTTTCATCGGGAATGTTCTAGAAGGGTCCGGAAGGTCCGGCACTCCGGAGGGGAAGGGTACATGAATGTGTCATAACAATATGGAATGGTTGCATCATGTACTAGGTCACTTGGATGGGCAAAATAAAGGGAGAAATCAAATCCTAGTTTGAAAATCAAACGCCAATTTGAAAAAGTCAAACGGCAAGTTTGCTTGGTGAAGGGAGAGTAGGAAACCTACTTGGGGAGGGGTTCCTCTCCCTCCACCCGTCGGCCAAGGAGGCCGACTTTGGGGAGGACTCCCTCCTCCCAAGCCGCGCCCTCCCACCTATATAAGGAGGGGTAGGGCTGCCCATCTTCCCTACACCCAACTCACCCAAAACCCTAGCCCTAGCCGCCGGCCTCCTCCAAGTCGCCGCTGCCTCCTAGGGTTTCTCCAACTCGCCGAGTTGGGGCTTCCCCAAGCCCTAGCCGCCGGCCAAGCTTTCCCCCTTGGGGCCTCTAAACCCTAGATCACCAAGGCCTCTCTCATAGTCCACCATACTCGCTCCGGCTTAAGGCGAAGCCCTGCGAGATCTCCCCTCTACTTCCAGTACCACGCCGTCGTGCTGCCGGAATCGCGAGGAGAGTGCTACAACCTCCACTGCCTGCTGGAACAAGGGAGAGGAAGGTCTTCATCGAGTACCGAACGTGTGACCGACTGCGGAAGCGCTGCCGGAACGCAGCGCCGGAAGGATCGTCTACGCGATCTTGAGATCGGCAAGAGTACGACTACATCACCCACGAGAATCTGCTCTCGTTAACCGCTTTGTAATCTTCGAGGGTGAGTTCCTCTATCGACTCGTTGCTACAATCTAGTAGATAGATCTTGGCTTGTTTGTTTGCATGCGGTAGAATTTTTTTGTTTTCCATGCTACGAACCCCTACAGTGGTATCAGAGCCGTGTTTATATGTAGATCTGTTGCACGAGTAGAACACAATGGTCATTGTGGGCGGTGGTGCTTTTATTATCAATTGCTTTTTGTGTACTTTGCATCTTGCGGTTTGATGGGATGAAGCGGCCCGGGCTAACCTTACATGACATCGTTCATGAGACTTGCTCCACGCTCAACATGCAACTTGTATTGCATAAGTGGCTTTGCGGGTGCCTGTCTCTCCCATCATAGTATATATCCAATTTACAACGGGCACTTGATAGTTCAAGCATCAACGTTGTGGTTCTTGTTCGTAAGTTAGAGCGACACTTATTGAAAGCCCCAAACCACGTAAAATATGCAAAGAAATTAGAGGCGTCTAACTTTGTTTTGCAGGGGTGTGCTGTGATCTGATGTGGCCATGATTGTCATTATATTTGATGTATGCAATGTTCCTTATTGTAAGTTGGCAACCGGTAGGAGCCATATGGTTGTCTTTAAATTCTGTTAAGACCCGCGTGTCTATTCAAAGTAGTGGTAATAGTTGAAGCTGGTGGACGACAACCATGAAACGACGCCATTGACCTTGACGCTATGCCGGTGATGATGGAGATCATGTTCGTGCTTGAAGATGGAGATCGGAAGCACAAGAAGAAAGGCCATATCATATCACATATTATGAATTGCATGTGATGTTAATCCTTTATGCATCTTGTATTGCTTAGTTAACGACGGTAGCATTATAAGATGATCCCTCAAGCACATAAATTTCAAGTTTTAAAGTGTTCATCCTTAGTAAGCACCGTTGCTAAAGATCGTTGTTTCGAAGCACCACGTGATGATCGGGTGTGTTAGATTCTGCGAGTGTATACAACGTGAGCAAGCCAGATTTGCTCATGCGGAAGCTAAGGTTTGATCTTGACGGGCCTAGCTTGTACAGACATGGTCTCGGAACACGGATCACCGAAAGGTAAAGCATGAGTCATATAGTAGATATGATGAACATGTTGATTGTTCTCCATTGAAGCTACGTCAACTCTCGTGATGATCGGTTTTGATATGGTGGATTTGGTTCGTGCGATCACTAAAACAATGTGAGGGATATTTTTTTGAGTGGGAGTTCACCTAGATTAATTTAACTATTAATTAGAACTCAATTTGTCATAAACTTAGTCTAAACTATTGCAAATATGTTATAGATCAATGGCAGCCCCTACCATCAATTTTAATGCGTTCCTAGAGAAAGAAAAGTTGAAAAACAATGGAAGCAACTTCGCGGATTGGTTCTGCAATTTGAGGATTGTCCTCAATGCTGGTAGTTTGACCTATGTGCTGGATGCACCGCTGGGTGACCCGCCTGCAGCTGATGCTACCGATGAAGTAAAGAATGTTTACCTCACTCGAAAGAATCAGTACTCCACAGTTCAGTGTGCTATCTTGTATGGTTTGGAATCAGAGCTTTAGAAAAGGTTTGAGAACCATGACCCACATGATATTGTTCGTGAACTCAAAATGATATTTGAGGCTCACGCGGCAGTTGAGAGTTATGAGGCTTCTAAAAAGTTCTTTAACTGTAAGATGGAAGAGGGCAGCTCCGTCAGTGAGCATGTGCTTAAGATGTCTGGGCACGCAAACAAACTCCAAAGCTTGGGTATAGTGATTCCTAATGCTTTGGGGATTTACCGTTTCCTCCAATCACTGCCACCAAGTTACAAGAACTTTGTGATGAACTACAATATGCAAAACATGAACAAGACGTTGCCAGAACTCTTCTCCATGTTGAAATCTGCAGAAGTGGAGATTAAGAAAGAGCATCAAGTGTTGTTGGTCAACAAGACTACCAAATTCAAGAAAGGCAAGTCTAAGCAAAAGGGAAACTTCAAGAAGGGCGGTAAGAAAGTTGTCGAACCGGCGAAGAAGACCAAGGCTGGACCTAAGCCTGATATTGAGTGCTTTTACTGCAAGGGAGAAGGTCACTGGAAGCGGAATTTCCCAAAGTACTTGGCGGATTTGAAGAACGGCAACATCAAGAAGAAAGGTATATCCGATATACATGTTATTGATGTGTATCTCACTAGTACTCGTAGTATTGCCTGGGTATTTGATACTGGTTCGGTTGCTCATATTTGTAACTCGAAACAGGTGCTGCAGAATAAACGGAAGCTAGCGAAGAATGAGGTGACGATGCGCGTTGGAAATGGATCAAAGGTTGATGTGATCGCGGTCGGCAGGCTACCTCTTCATCTACCATCAGGATTAGTTTTATACTTAAATAATTGTTATTTGGTGCCTGTGTTGAGCATGAACATTATATCGGGATCATGTTTATTGCGAGACGGTTACTTGTTTAAGTCCGAGAATAATGGTTGTTCGATTTACATGAGTAATATGTTTTATGCACATGCACTTTGATAGATGGTCTATTCTTATTGAATCTCGATCGTGGAAATACATATATTAATAACATTGAAGCTAAACGTTTGAAATTGAGCGATAACTCGACCTATATGTGGCACTGTCGTCTTGGTCACATTGGAGTGAAGCGTATGAAGAAGCTCCATTCCGATGGACTTCTTGAATCACTTGATTTCGAATCACTTGAAAGATGCGAATCATGTCTGGTGGGTAAAATGACTAAGACTCCATTTTCTGGTATGATGGAGCGAGCTACGGACTTGTTGGAAATCATACATACCGATGTGTGTGGTCCAATGTTGGGGTGGTGACCCCGGATAGGGTCAAGACAGGGGAAGATAAAAGGAGTTTCCCCTGTCATCTGTCGAGTTACTGTTTATATCGGTCGAGTCCTGTAAAAGTCGGCCGTGATAAGCACGTCCATGATACCTACGAAGGGAGCAATTCCTGATCCGGCCGACATACGAGTTAAGTTGGCCGAATATGTATGTACAACTTGAATGCAGGTAAAGGTCGAGCCGAGTAATCCAAGACAAGGCCGAGTAACACGAAGCTTGCAGGAGAAGGAGGTGCCTAAGGTCAAACCCTAACTGCTATAGGAGGAATCTAGACAGAGCCAAGCGCTAAGGACAAAGAGCAGAGATGCAGAGAGGCAGACAGGCGTCACGGAGGTGACAGTGAGGAAGCCCGAGGCGTACATGTGAGGCCCTCTGGAACCTTGCCGCCGATTGAAGGGAGACACAGAAAGGAGCTCGCCGAGTTACCACTTTGGGACAAGCATATTCCAAGAATATGCTTGCCACGTCAGCCCAAGAAGGAGCCAAGGAACCCCTTTATAAGGAGAGGCATGAACTCCTGAGAGGGGGATCGATTCATTCAACGCCGTAAGGCTCGTGTAGTTCTTATTTTCTTCATGCAAACAGCTCGAGGAGCACTTGTAGCCCAAGAGAGGAGAAATAAAGATCTGTATGTTAGTCATTTGTGTGTAGAAATAACTACATCATCCCTCCCTAGATCCCATTAGCATCCATAGGCCCCATACTTTAGCCTAACCATGGCATCTGCCGTGCCACCACCACGAGAGTTGGCGCCCACCGTGGGGCCAGCAGCGGTGCTAGCTGGAGTCAAGATCCGGACGGGAAACTTCATCCACACCGGCGAGCGCGTTGTCTCTGGCTTAGTCCAGAGATTTAATCTCTGTGACTATGTCAGTGATAACGCAGACAGCTTCAGGAGAAAAGCTCCTCCGCGCAACGACATCTTCATCAACTTGGGCATGCACCAGATCTACGTCGGCATCGACACCTCCTGCGTTTATCCTCACCGAGTTATTGTTGCAGGAGAGCCCCCCCTCAGCGCCGCAAACGGTCCGCGTGGAGAGCGCCCCGCAGGCGGAGTCGAGGTGATGGTCGCGGCCGGGGTACAGGCAGCAGTAGGAGGCGCCGGATCAAGCAAGGACCCGACGACGGGAGGACAGGTGACCACAAAGCAAGCAGCTCCACAGCCCAGCGAGGTAGATCCTCCAGCGGCCGAGCCAGCCGAGGTGCAGGAGACAACCCCGAAGGCACCAAGGGTAAGATGGCCACCTCTAGAAAGACCAGAAAATATTCTCCAGGCAACTATAGATAATCTGACCACACCTGTAGCGCCGATACTTGATCCGGCTAATGCTCATTGCAGAGTTAGAAGAGACCAGGCAAAAAGTACTGGTAGAGGCAAAAAAGGTGTCGGCCTTGCGGGAGTCCCTGAATAGGACCCTGCGAGAATATGCCAAGGCAAATAAGCTAGATATTGCCCCAGAGCGAGTAGATGAGTTAAGATTGAGAGGAAAAAAATCTCATGAATGATATCAACAAAGAACATGAGACTCACAAGGAAGACTCAGTTGACCTAGGCTTGCCGAGGTATAGCACCCCGACAAAGAACCTAAGGGCGGCTAATGCCGCTGCACTAGAATTGGAGGGACTAACCGGCGAAGCCCGGCAAAAGCAACAAGAAAGAGTGAATGAGCTGGAACGCATTGCGAACCAGCAAAATGAAGAAATGCTTAGGGCTGACCCGGCGAGACCGGGAGCCTCGCGCATGGTTCATTCGGCTGGAGAAGCACCCGCCCTATCAATGGCAGCAGCATCCTCACCCGGAAACAACGGGCGAAGAGATAAAGCAGTAACTTCAGGAAAAAGAAATAAGCAAATCGTACCGTATGATCCAGTAGTAGCTGAAAAGGTCAATGAGAACAGAGGCAATGTAAGCTGAGGTAACGGTGGCGAAAGAAACCCCGGCCGTGCCAATAAAGGCAACGGAAGCCGAGGTAATGGAGACCTCGGGAGAAGAAATCATGAGAATGAAATCCCGACGGAAGGAAGAAGGGACCCGCTGCCCAATCCTCAGCCGAGGTATGAACCTCGGCAAGAACGATAAGTGAGACCAGCTCACCATAATCACGCAAATGAGAGGTACAATGATGGTTACTCAGATATGGAGTATGCAGGACATGGTGGAAATAACCATTATGGAATGCAGGAGAGAATCATGTACAGAGACTTACCGTAAAATGATGCAAGATTAAAACTGGACAAGTTGTATTGGTCCGAGTTGTTAGAAGAGCAGGGTCCGCCTGGTCTGGCGTGTTTTGGACCTCGGATCATGGGCGAACCACCAGTGCTGAACTTTCAGCTGGCAAGGGGCACGAAAACATACAATGGGAGCACCAAACCACATGATTGGTTGATTGACTATGCTACTGCAACAAAGATAGATGGTGGGAACTTGCGATGGGCAGTAAGATATGTCCCGCAAATGATGGAAGGACCAGCCAGAGTATGGTTGAACAATCTGCCAGCAAGAAGTATCAACTGCTGGCTAGATTTTGAAGAGATGTTTGTCAACAACTTCACCAGTACTTACAAGAGACCAAACAGGCCTCAGCAGCTTGCAATGTGCAAGCAGAGACCGAATGAGACGGACAGAGAATTCTTAACTCGGTGGTGTAACCTTAGGAACTCATGCGAGGGAGTTATAGAATCTCAAGCGGTAGCTTGGTTCGCTCAAGGATGCCGATATGCCAGTGTCTTGTGGCAGAGACTGCAAAGAGATATGCCAACCACTTTGGGCGAAACCATCAGGATAGCGGATTCATATGCATTGGGTGATCCGACGCAACCAGAACTGATGTCGGCGGAGCATCAGGAGCATCAAGATCAGTATGCAAGAGATGCGGCCGGGTCATCGAGGCGCAACGAGTTCAGAGGTAGAAGAAGAGAGGAAAGACCGGATTACAGATATGCCTCCAATCAGGTGGCAGCGGTAGTGCAAGATCAGCCGAGCCACGAAAACAGTCAGCGGCAGAAGAATGGTCCTCAGCAATGGACACCAAGGAATGAAGGGAAGAGACAGTGGACACCATAACAGAAGAAGCAGTGGCAGGAAAGGCCGAAGTACACGTTTGAATCCATGTTGGATCAACCATGTAAGTTTCACACTCCAAACCCAGCCAAGCCGGCTAATCATACAACTCGGCAATGCGCCTGGATGAAAAATGCAATGGGGAACCCAGCGGGCATGCAAGCACCTTCTCATCAGGCACATCAGCAGCAGCAGCCGCAATTGACTGGGGCAAATGCACAGCAGTTAATGTTACCCCCTCCTCCCCCGAGGTATGATAACTCGGACCGGAGAGATGCAGTGCATCAAGTGATAAACCAGGTTCAGGATGGAAGGACAAACCCCGGAAATAATGGACGCAATGATTACAGGGAACATCATCAATCATAATGCGTGTTCACTACAGAACAGCAAGACAGACAAAGTGTACAGCGCCGGCATATGGAAGTAAATGCAGTTATGCCGGCAGTACCAAGATATGTACCTTGGTCAGATCAAGAAGTAACTTGGAGCATAAAAGATCACCCCAAAATATTGCCAAATCCAGGGTCATACGCACTCGTACTAGATCCGACTTTTGTTGGGCCCAGCATTAATGTGAAATTTTCAAAAGTACTCATTGACAATGGGAGCAGTATCAATATCATGTACAAAGATACAATGCATAAACTCGGAATATCGCAGAATATGCTGCAATCCACGAGAACCACGTTCCATGGAATAGTGCCGGGACTTTCATGCGAACCCATTGGGAAGGTTCGAGTAGATGTATTATTCGGCACAAGGGATAACTGCAGAGCGGAAAATTTGGAGTTTGAGGTGGTGGATCTAGACAGTTGCTATCATGCTTTACTCGGGCGGCCGACATTGGCCAAATTCATGAGCAGCTGCCACATCACTTACTTGAAAAAGTTACCCGGACCACAAGGGGTAATAACAGTAGCAGGAGATTACAAGAAGTCGATGGAATGTGCCTCGGCCGGATCAAACCTGGCCGAGTCATTGGTGATTGCAAGAGAAAAAAGAAGAATTCAGGAGGTAGCGGCTCTCGCTCAGTAAGCACAGCTGAATATGCCAGCGTTAGGCAACCCATATGGAAGCGTTTCTTTCCAGCCGACTAAGGAGACAAAAAAGGTCCAGATAGATGAGCAGTTCCCAGAGCGCAGAATCACGATTGGCGCCGGCCTGGATGCCAAATAGGAAGGCAATCTCACCAACTTCCTCCATGAGAATCGGGATATCTTTGCTTGGTCAATTCAAGACCTGCAAGGTGTGCCGAGGGAGTTGGCTGAGCACTCTCTGCATGTAAGGCCAGGAGCAAGGACGGTGAAGCAACCTCTCCGCCACTTCGCTGAAGACAGGAGAAAAATAATAGGGGATGAGATAGCTCGGCTCCTGGCGGCCGGGTTCATCATGGAAGTACTTTGTGGCATCCCGCAAAACCACTACTAGAAAATCGCGTTGTTTTTGTGCATTGCATCATCATGACCGCATGCTCATGTCATCATGCCACATTGCATTTGAGCACCGTCATCATCTTGCATTTGCTTGTGTAAAACTATTTCGGAAAAACCTAGTTTTGTTTTCTAAACGCCCCGTATTTGTTCAACACGCAAACCCAGGTCACCGGATTATTTTTGTTTTGTTGCTATCAAGTTGCAAAAGCTTTATCTTAAACCAACAAAATATTTTTAATTATTTTAGTGGGGGCAGTCGGACGGGCCGACCCGACCCGAACGACCACCCCCAGAACCAAAAACGGTCCACCTAATCGGTCCGCCTAAAATCCTAAAGTTAACAACCTATCTACCCACCCCTCTGGCCACCTCACCCGGACCAATCCGTGACCGCCACCTCACCCCTCTCCCCCCCTAAACCTATCAACCGCTGCCACCTAACCCTCCACCTGGACACACACCCCACCCCAGCACACAACGCACACACTACACGCCACACACCCACACACGCACGCCCCACCCACTCAGCCCCTGTTCCCTGGGCCCCACCCCAACCACCGACCCTGCCGCCCCCTGTTCCTCTTATCCCTCAGCCGCGCAGCCTCGCTCCCCACCCGACGCAGCGCTGCACCCTCCCTCTCCTCTGCAGCTCGCCGGCGCCTCGCCGACGCTCCCCGCCGGCGACGCCGTCCTCCTCCGGCCTCCACCTCGCCGCTCCACCCGAGCCCTCCTCCGTTTCGCCCCATCCCTGAGCGCGCCGCCGCCGCCCCTCACCGTCCGCTGCCGCCAGGGCCGAGCTTCCCTCTCCGGCCGACCTCCAGCGGCCACGCCGAGCCTCCCGCCTCCTCCGCGTCGCTGCGCCGCCCTCCCCCGCCCCTTCTTCTCCCGCTCCGGCCACCGTCGCCCCCTCGCGCGTCTGCCGCTCCGCCCCCTGGCCACCTGCTCCCCGTCCGCCGCCGCCGGCAAGCCGCCTCCACCTCGCGCCTCGCCCCGCCTCTGCGACCCTCCGCTCCGCCTCCCCTCTCCGCCTCGCCAGCACCTCCTCCGCCGCGTGGTCCCGCTGCGCCGCCTCCGGCCGCGCCGCCTGCTCCTCGCCCTCCGCCGCTGCGGGCTCCGGCCGGCCCCTTCCCTAGCCTCTGCTCGCCCCTCCTCTCGCCCGCTCCGCCGGCCGCCTCGGCCTCCCCGTCGCGTCCCGTCTCCGCTCCAGCTCGCCAGGCCGGCCGCCCTCGCCCCGGAGTCCTGCCGCTGCTCGCGCGGGACCCCTTGGCCTGTGTAGCGTCCGTAGAGCTCGTCTGCAAAGTGGCCGACCTCGCCTGCCGCCTGTGTCCGGGCCTGCCGCGGTGCCAGCTCCCCTTGCGCGCGACCCCCCCGGTTTTCTTTCGGTGTGGGTGCTCCCCTCAGCCCGTGTGCCCAGCTAAGTGTTTGCTAGCTGCTTGTGGTCATCAGCTCTTGGCCCGACTGTGTGCCTGGGTGCTAGTTCCTGAAGATGTCTGGATGGGCCGTCAGTGTGGGGAGATTGGTTATTTTCCGACAAGATCTTCCCGGACCCGAGGCTCGATCCACAAGATCGATCCGAGGCGCCTGGACCCGAACCGGGAGTACGCCAAGTTCGCCGAGTTCAGGGACCTTCAAGATCTCCGTCACGGACACGACATGTACTTCCCTGGGACGCCATGACTGGGACCCTGGACCCGAAGACCACATGGGACGACAAGTACTCCGACACGGACCCGATTGAAGCAGACCCGAAGACGGTAGATGCGACAAGTACTTCCCCAGATCCGATGCCCGAGGACCACGGATGCGACAATGTCTACCTCACGGAACACCGAGAACTTCCCCCCCCGGAACGCCAGGATCTACTCCGCTATCCGAGAACGACCCCGTCGAACCCTGGACCCTGAGACCGAACCCCGAACCCCGGAACCCCAAGGCCGTCGAGACCCCAATGTGTGCCCCTTTTCCTCGAGCCCTATTTTATAAATGTAAAATATCAAATTGTTGCATATTAAATCATTCATGCATGCATATTGCCATCTGGGTTGGGGGCCTTATGCCGATTCACCTAATAATTAAATATGGGGCCCATATGCGGGCAAATCTAGTCTCATATCGGTCTCATTTAAATTGATGTAGCGAACCGGCGCTGTATTTGGCCATGTTGATACGACATTTAAAATGCAGGATAGCTAAATAACTTGAACCACCTAATTAATTGTCGGGACCCCGGTTCCGCTTAATCTTGCCTAATTGAATTGCACCTCTGCCATGACATACATCATACATGCATCATGCCGATCTTCTGCCGTTGTATTAAATAGTGCATCCGGTGTTTCTTCTAGTGTTTTGCTTCTTCGCGGATAAGGCCGTTGAGTTGATGCGAGTGTCGACCCGATCTTCGGTTGAACCTTCGACAATGTTTTCAGGCGAGCATCTCCCCCTTTCTACCTATCTTACTTTTATAGTATTTATTCCCTCCTGTTGATCTATTGCTATCTGTGTCGCGATGCTTTAGTTTCCGTACCCGTGATATCCCTTGCAGCCCTATATTGCCTTGGACACATCCTATTACCTGTTGTTTGGTAGATAGTTGGACCCGCGCGTCGTAGTCGCTTGCTCAAGTGTTGTTGCGTGTCGTCAAGTACCACAGTTGTTGGAGAAGTGCCGCATGTCCAATGTTGGAGATGATCATGGTTTTACTTATCGTTCACTTTAATTCCTGTTTAACAACTAAAATTGAATTAAGCAGAGGCATCGGTGGGTGATAGGTAATATTTGTTTTCCTAACGCCCACTTGTGTCCCGTAGGACCCCAAGTTCTTGACACCTGTTCCGAGATCGAGCGCGCTAACCACAGGTGGGGAGATATGGGCCCCCCATTGATTATTACCTGATTTCAAAGTATTGTACTGGGGGCCACAAACTAGTTTGAGGTTTTATTTACGATCCTGTACTTATGCCATGCTTTACTGCTTTATTTACGTTTGTGCGAGGAGCACACTGTACTGTTTAGGAAGCGGAGTGTTTTCGCGGTATCGACAGTCCCCGTTTGGGGATTTGCTGTCGTTTACAGCCACTGACGCAAACCCTAAGTCCGTCTCGGAGACCGGCCGACTTCGTTGCGGGTTCGACTTGGTGGGGTGGCCCCCATGTACTTGCTTTGGGTCTGGGAACATCGTGACTTAGGCCCCGCCGACATACCGATGGGCGTATGTTAACTGATCTGGCAAAAAGGGTCGAAGTGCCTGTGGATACTTTGGTGCACCCCTGCAGGGTTAAATCTTTTCGAGAAGCCATGTCCGCGGTTATGGACGACTTGGAGCACAGTGCTTGATCATAGACAACTATAACTAAAGTTTACTGTTATAAATTGACTTGTATCCGATTTGACTAGTAATCAGCTTCACTACAACAGAATGGCTAAATAAAAGTACCAACAACTGCTGGGTTTTGGGGTTATCTCATGCTAATTGTATCTGACTAGTAAGTGTTGCCACTATAACGGAATGGTTAACTAAAAGTGCCCACTGCTTACTTTATTAGGACGATTATCTAAACCTGACTAGTAATTGCTGCAACGATAACTGAATAAGTAAAACTGCCAACGGTGTGAGTTCCTCGGTTGACTTCCTCGATTGGTCTCGAGGGGGAAACACCAGGATGGGTTTTGTTTGGTGATAGTATCAGGTTGGCTCCGAATAGGTCTTTCTTACCCCTCTCTAACAGTCGTCAGTTGTATCGAGTCTCTATAGGTTGTTTAGTGCATGCTGTCGCTGCCGCTTCAGTCCACCATACCTATGTAGGCGAGGACCGCCGAATTCTAGTCTCGCCGTGTACTGGCCTCAGTACTGACGCTCCTCTTTTTCCTTTGCCCTTTGTCGGCACCCCTTTTGTTAAGCAGGTTTTGAGATCGACGTCGTTAGCAGGGTTACCCTTCCGGCTTGGCCTGGGCAGGGTTATGGACGCCATTGGTTATTCTTCAGGGCTCTTAGCCCCATTTGCATCTTGTCCGTAGCTGGACGCTCTATCGTTTTCAAGGTGATTTGGATCTTTGTACATTATATCTGTATTCTTGACTCTTTGAGTCGCTGTTATATATATCTGTTCTGTGGGTCCCATCGAGGACTGTTGTGTAATGTTATTACTTCGTTTTCCACCCGCACGAAAGTGCCTGGTGGGCACCTTTGAATCGTTTCTATGCGGGTTTGGCGGGTTTCGCTAAAACTTGCATAGGGCCGATAGTGAGGGTGTTACATACTTCATCCGGATTGGCTATCAAATCCGGTGTTGGTATAAAAGAAAAAGGATGACCCAAATGTAGCCGTCGTATGGCGAATGTGTATTGATTACACGAACCTAAACAAGGCGTGTCCCAAAGATCCTTTTCCTTTACCTAGGATAGACCAAGTCATTGATTCGACCACTGGTCGTGAGCTTTTGTCATTTGTAGACACGTACTCTGGTTTCCACCAGATACCGTTAAATCCGGCCAATCAAATAAAGACTGCGTTTATTACCCCGTATGGGGCTTATTGCTATCGTACCATGCCATTCGGCCTGCGCAACGCATGAGCAACATACCAGAGATGCATGCAAAAGTGTCTACATGACCAGATAGGGAAAAACGTGCAATTATATGTGGATGATGTGGTTATAAAAACCAAAGAAAGTAAAACACTCCTGGATGATATTCGGCAGACATTCTCAAACCTGAGAAGATTTCGAATGAAGCTTAACCCGGAAAAATGTACCTTCGGTGTCCCGGCTGGGAAATTACTCGGTTTTCTCGTATCCAGACGAGGTATAGAGGCAAATCCAACCAAAATACGAGCAGTTGAAAGAATTTAATTGCCGAGGTGTCTAAATGATGTACAAAAATTCATGGGTTGCATGGCCTCGCTTAGTCGGTTTGTATGTCGGCTGGGGGAAAAGGCATTACCTCTATATCAACTGATGAAAAAATCTGATAAGTTCATTTGGACACCGCAAGCAAATAACGCATTTCATGAATTAAAAAAGATGTTGGTCATGGCACCAATTCTGGCCTCCCCATTATCAAAGGAGCCTATGTTACTTTATGTAGCTGCCACTAACAGAGTGGTAAGCGCGGTGGTGGTCGTGGAACGGAATGAAGATGAAAAGTCGGTACAAAGGCCGGTATATTACCTAAGCAAGGTATTATCAGCCTCAAAACAGAACTACCCGCACTACCAATAGATGGATTATGGAGTATACATGTCGGCGAAAAAACTTAAACATTACTTCGAGGAACATCCGATAAAAGTGATTTGTGAAGCACCCATAGCCGAGATATTGAGCAATAAAGACGCCAGTGGCCGAATAGCAAAATGGGCAATCGAGTTATCACCTTATGCCCCGCAATTTGATAGGAGAGATGCAATAAAATCTCAGGCGGTGGAAGATTTCTTTGTGGATTGGGCCGAGGTACAATATGATCCACCATTACCAGATCCAAATTATTGGACAATGCACTTTGACGGTTCCAAGCTGAGGAATGGCTTGGGGGCAGGGATAGTGTTAACCTCGCCAAAAAGAGATCAGCTAAAATATGTACTACAAATACATTTCGCCGCGTCAAATAATGTAGCCGAGTACGAAGCACTCGTCCATGGGTTAAAGGTGGCAAAAGAGATTGGCATACGTCGGATCCTATGTTACGGGGATTCGGATTTAGTAGTACAACAAGTATCAGGCAATTGGGACGCGCTAGATGCGAATATGGCCCTATATAGATTCCATGTGCAGAAAATCAGTGGTTACTTTGATGGGTGTGAGTTCCATCATATACCTCGTGCAGAAAATGACGCTGCAGACACGCTGTCAAAACTCGGATCAACTAGGCAATCAATTCCCCTGGGTATCGCCCTAGAGCACCTAAGAAAACCATCAATAGCACCATCACCAGAGTCCGAGTGCATTTATATCTCGGCAGAATCAAGAGAAGATAGTATGACAATGGAAGTTGACAAAGAATGTAACCCGGAATTTCCGAAAGTAAACCCGGCCATCGCACGAATCGATATGGAAACATCCGAGGCTGTTATGTCGGCGGAAAATATGGAAATAGATAGTGAAATTATCCCAGATAAAATCATGCCGACATGAGCGCAACCCATATTTTCCTTCCTTAAGGATGCAATTTTGCCGAGTAATGAGGTACTGGCTAGACCGACAGTAAGAAGAGCAAAGGATTATACAATCATAAACAATGAGTTGTATAAAAGAAGCATCACAAACGTGCTGCAAAGATGTGTTGACTTGGCAGAAGGCCAGGAAATCCTCCTAGATATACATCAAGGAGAATGCGGGCATCACGCCTCGTCCAGATCTTTAGTGGCCAAAGCATTCCGGCATGGATTTTATTGGCCGATGGCATTGAAAGAGGCCAAATAATTGGTAGAAAAATGTAATGGTTGCCAAAGATACGCCAGCAAGATACATATGCCATCGTCTGAGTTAAAGACGATACCAATTACTTGGCCATTTTATGTATGGTGCTTGGATATGGTGGGACCATTCAAGCCAGCCCGGGGCGGAATGACTCACATTTTAGTCATGGTGGATAAGTTCACAAAGTGGATTGAAGTAAAACCAATAAGAAAGTGTGATGGACCAACAGCAGTGAAATTCCTCAAAGATATTATCTTGAGATATGGTTATCCACATAGTGTTATTACAGACAATGGCACAAACTTTGCAGAGGGGGCTTTTGCTAGATTCTGCCAAGAAAAACACATAAGACTAGATGTTGCCTCGGTGGCTCACCCAGCATCAAATGGACAAGTATAAAGATCTAATGGACTAGTATTGTCCGGAATAAAACCCCGACTCGTCGAACCTCTGCAAAGGTCGGCAGGATGCTGGATCGAGGAACTACCAGCAGTACTATGGAGCCTCAGAACTACCCCAAATAGGTCAACAGGGTACACCCCATTTTTTCTGGTATATGGGGCAGAAGCCGTACTTCCAGCCGACATAATACATGATTCTCCAAGAGTAACCCAGTATACAACCACTGAGGTAAATGAGGTAGCTTGGCAAGATGATGTTGATTTGCTAGAAGAGGCTAGAGAGTTGGCACTATCAAGGTCATCTATTTATCAGCAAGACCTACGACAATATCATAGCAAGAAAGTCAATCCAAGAGTGCTTAAAGAAGGAGATTTGGTTCTTCGGCTAGTGCAACGCATAACCGGCATGCACAAACTATCACCACCATGGGAGGGGCCATTCATCGTGAGTAAAGCATTGCATAATGATGCATATTACCTAATCGATGCTCAGTCACCAGGAAAGAACAAGGCAGATAAAGCCGGCGAAGAATTGAAAAGACCATGGAACATAGCTTTACTTCGTCCATTTTACTCGTAGGAGCCATCTGTGATACGTTGTAATATGACGCTTCAAGTCAAAGTATCAACTATGTATTAAACCTAGGCACCTCGAGCAGTGCCTCGGGGACTACCCTATGTTATTTCTTATCTGAATTATGTATTAAAACTCAGCACCTTTGAGCAGTACCTCGGGGACTGCCCTATGTTATTTCTTATCTGAATTATGTATTAAACCTGGGCACCTTTGAGCAGTGAATCAGGGAATGTCCTATGTTATTTATTATCTAAGTTATGTATTAAACCTCGGCACCTCGAGCAGTGACTCGGGGACTGCCCTATGTTATTTCTTATTTTGAGTCATGCATTAAACCCCGGCCCCTTGAGCAAGGACTCAGGGGTTACCCCGTAAGGTTCTCTGCATTAACCCATGAAATATATTTCGGCAACTAGTTTGAAACTCGGAGACGACCACATGGTCCAAGGTAACTCTTTGAGGACACGCAAGAACTCGATAGCCCAAGTGATAACTCGGGGACTAGTGGGTTTAATCGATTATTTGTCGCCAGACACATAAAAGTTCCATAGCTCACCAAACAAAGATCTCTAAGAATGATGCAAAAAGAGTAACACTCCCAGCAAAACGAAGTATGATAAGGGGTGCAACTTATTGTTTCACTGTGCCAGATACGGGCTTAGGGATTTATCTCTCTGATAGAGGTCAAGAACACAATGGCAAAGCCGTCGAATTTATAAAGGCCAGGCAATATTAGCGCCGAACTAAGGTCAACCACATGAAAATATACGATCCGAGCCTATGAGATTGAAAGGTCGCCAAAGCAAAGATATAAAGCAACAAAATCTGTTTAGACAAACTAGTGATGATCACCGTCACCCATGCCTCAGCAGCAACAGGAAAAAAGGGTTCGTACCACACAAAAAGTCGGACAATTGTTTCACACACATCATACGCCCGACATACCGGGGACTGGAAATAATTTAAGAAGTTTTTTGAACCTAAGGGGCAGCGGCATGATCAGGCACTGGGCGCTCCAAGGTAGACGGCGCCTCGGCCGAAGTTACTTCGCCCTCCACAGAAGCAATAGTAACTTCGGGGGAAGTCCTGGGCTGCTGAGAAACGTTAGTTTGAGCTTGAGAGTGCCCAGTCCCTTTGGAAGATGATCGCGCATCGCCGTCCCCATCCGAGCTTGCGCTGGAATCACCGGAGTTGTCCGAGTCGCCCTCACCCTCATCCTGGTCGGCCGAATCATTATCAGAGGCATCTTCGATTTCGACGTCGTCCGCTGGATTGGGAAGAAAATTCGGCCCTTCAATCCAGTTATGCACATCAGCATACTCAACAAGCTGGAAGGCACGAGCTTGGCGGCGAGCACGAATTCTAGATCCTCAACCCAACAGGTGCCAGTGCGCAAGTTTATCAAGGTGTCGAGCGAAATGTCCTCGTACCAAGACATAATGACTGTGAGCGCCATATCAGCACCAGCCCGTCCAGCGGATTCCCTCCAGAGATTTACCTGGCTCTGGGATGCCATTAATCTTTCCACCAGTATCTTGATCTCGTCAATATCAGGAGTCCCAGAAGTATTCAGCCAGAGAACATGGTAGGCCCGAATGGCTGCTTGCACCAAATCCCTGCCCATAATCTTCATCGGACCAATGGCAGCGCCAACGGCAACCAAGAAGTCTTCCATTGAATATTCCGGGCTCGAATCTGTGGGGACACCTCAGCGCTCGCGAGCAGTAATGACCGCTCTAGAGCTCACGGGCCTAGCTTCCGGAAAATGATCTACGCAAAATAAAAGTATATCAGTTAAAAGTAAGAAAGAGAAGAAGATAACTCGGCCATGGTCAGAGACTTACAATGAATATAGCTCAACATTTTTTGGAGATCTTGAGTCCAGTCAACCTTAGTCTTCTCAAAGCGAGTGATTTCCTCGCTCATCATCCGATTCTTAAGTTCGGGAGCCTCGAGGAGTTCTTTATCTTTCTGTAGTTGCAGACTTAGCCGATTCTTTTCTTCGGAGAACTCCTGATCAACTTTCTCTAACTCGGTTTTTTGAGAAAGCTTGAGGGACTCCACCTCGGCACGCAACCGGGTTATCTCGTCATCTTTCTCTTTCAATTGCGCCGAATGAGGGGCAGCTTGCTCTAAAAAATGCAACATCATATCAGGCATGGGTATGCATTCTTGATGCGATGCTGCAAGAGTTTGTAACTCGGCTATACCAAAGCCAGAAGGCTATAAGAAACCCAGGATAAGTCTCAAATGAAAATCAATATAGGAAAATAATAACTAACCTTCCAGAGCTTTGACTTTCTTCTCAAGACGGATATTGAGATTATTGATATTACCTGTTTACCAGCAAAATGGGTTAGCACCTCAAGTCGAAAATATTAAGAACTTAAGGGAAAATACAAAGAATTGTTAAGTTACCAGCTTTCTTCACCACGGGAAAAACTTTCTCATACTTCTGTTGCAATTTCTTGTGCGCGAAAAGAAGCCTTTGGAATTCAGCTGACCGCCGATCATGGGCAACCTAAGCAACAAAATAAATTACACAGTCAGATATTCGAAGCTAAAACAGATCTGAATCAAGCAAAGCTTAACTCGGATCTAGGTGGCTGGATATTCGAAGCTAAGACAGATCCGAATCAAGCAAAGCTTAACTCAGATTAGGTGGCTGGATATTCGAAGCGAAAACAGATCCGAATCAAGCAAAGCTTAACTCGGATCTAGGTGGCTGGATATTCGAAGCTAAGACAAATCCGAATCAAGCAAAGCTTAACTCGGACCTAGATGGCTAGATATTCAAAGCTAAACAGACCCAAATCGAGCTAAACCTATCTCGGACCTAAATGACTGGATAATCAAAGGCGAAATAGATCCGGATTCAGCAACCGTTTAATATGGAATACAAATGAACCACGATGAGTCAAAGTCATACATGAAATTTACTCGGTGAATAACACACTTTAAGCTTAATAAAGCTTCCAAACAAACAACAAGTTATTCGGTTGCAAGCTTCGGGGACTAGGGTATATATACTACCATGTGAATAACTAACCAGATATCAATGGAAGCAATTACCTCGTTCATCTTATCGCTGTCAAGAACGATCTTGGCAGCCATATGCAAACGACCGCTGATGTCGGAAATCTGAAATGGCTGATTGCTCGGATTGCCCTCAAGCTGATCAGCAGCGTTCCAATTATTGGCGTACTCCACCAAAGAGTCGAGGCTGTTCCCGCTCTCAGTACGGGTTAGCACCTTACCTCGGACCCGTTGTGT
The DNA here is from genome assembly GCA_910589765.1 of Avena atlantica. NCBI lineage: Eukaryota > Viridiplantae > Streptophyta > Magnoliopsida > Poales > Poaceae > Avena > Avena atlantica. Next base: position 417,105,204 of record OU342735.1, read on the forward strand.
AACCACCTCCGCCGCGGGGCTCTTGTGAAGAGTGATCTGAGTATCAGCGGCCGGGGTGACAACAGGTTTAGCAGAAGAAATCCCCTTGCGGAATGCATCAGCAATGTTGGGTTGAGAAGAGCTAGCCGGCCCCTTCTAAGATGATGAAGGTCTGGTGACAACAACCTTCTTAGCCTTAGAAGAGATATCGGCAGGGGCCGCAAACTCGGCACTTGGAGTGGCATCTTTGGGGGCCGGAGGAATTATGGTTTCCAAGGGCGCCGAGAGGGTAATATCCTCGACCGGAGTTGGAGTTGCGGTTGGAATTGTGGGGGTCAAAGAAATCTCGGGGGAAACTTTGGGGTTCGCAACGGAGGCAACAGGTTCGGTAGGAGGATCTACTGGCGGGGTTATATCGGCATCAGCAATGGAGACCACGGGTACATCTCGCCGAGGTGATGTCTGAGTCGGCGCAGGAGGAGAGTCAATGCGATCAGGACTAGGAGCTCTAGTATCTTCAGGAGGCGGAGGAGAAGGCAGCCGAGTTGTGTGACTCGTCATACTCGGACCACTCGGCTTAACAGAAAGAGGAGCGCTGCAAAACCACAGAAAATTAAATCAAGAGACAGAAAGAGAGAAGCAAGAAATACAAATGAAAATGAACTCACCCAGTAACTTTGGGCATGGTTTTACGCTTCGGAAGGTGCTGGGCTGACTTCTTTGTTCGCTTCTTGGGAGCGGTTTCGGAGACACCTGCTGGAGCAGTACGCTTCCTCGAAGTAGCAGGAGGTTGGGAGGCGAGAGTCTCGGCGTCGTGCACCTGACCGGCCTGATTAGCTGGGGAAGTAGAAGCCGGAAATGCATAAGAGATAGGCATTGCGGCGACTACCTCAAGAATTTGGACGTCGTCCGAATCACCTTCCTTCCCGTGGGCCGAGGTCTTGCCACGGGCGCGAGCCGGAGCGACGTCTGACTTGGGAACAAACTCGTCCGAGTCAGGCTCCCCGCTGTCCGGGGTGTTCTGATCTGCGGTCCACGGGAGGGCCAGAACCTCGGCATCATCGATCTTTTGCTCCGCAAATCTCTGCAAGAAAAAAGACAAAGAGGAATCAGCAAAAGGAGTCATCAATGCGATTAGGAAACAAAGCACGAATACACTAACTTACCTCGGGAGGGGGATTCCCCTGGGTGAACGGCTTCAGCCCCCAGGTCCAGTCCTCCGGCATATCAGTCTTGAAGATAGCTCGGACACGCTTGAAAATAAGATAATCCTCGAGCTCAACCATTGAGACCCGGTTGGGATCGAGAGGACCTCTCATGTAACAGAGCTTGTGCATGCGACGCTGGAAAGGGCAGATTCGGTTGCTGACGAAGGTGGTCATTAGATCCTCGCCGCGTAGCCCGGCGCGGATCAACTCCTTCAGCCGAATCTCAAAGGCCTCGGCCAAAGCATGGCTCTTCCTGGGGTTGTAGGTCCAGTTCTTCTTGGAAGGGGGGCTGATGGAGAAGGCAAGGAGCTGGATCTTGTCTTCCTTTCCAGTGTTCTTGACATAGAAAAATGAGCTATGCCACTTCTTGCAAGACTCGAGACCAGCAACATGAGGGAACTCGGATTTTCTCCGAGGTGTGATGGATGCGGCTCCACACTGAGTAAGCAACTTCTCAGAAGGCTGAAGGGGTTTGTCTGGAACGACGTTAGATCGGATCTGGAAGAATTTGGACCATACATGCACAGACAGTCAGAGGTCGAAGTATCCTTCCGAGGCCGAGATAAAAGCGGATAGGGAGGTGATGGCATTAGCCGGAAGGTGATGCGGCTGGAGGCCGAAGAATTCGAGGAAATCCTTAGCAAAATCGCTAAGGGGAAGACCGAACCCACGAGCAAAGTGGTACATAAAGATGACATACTCGCCGTCGTTGAGTACAGGAGAGGATTCGTTGCCGGGTAAGCGACAGCCTACCTCGACAGGAATCCGGCGAGTCCTAATTAGCCACTCGATCTCGCGACGAGTGACGGAGGAACCCTGCCAGGAGCCCCGCTCTGGACCAGACGCTACATCGTCATCTTCGACGAGCGCGACACTAACTAAACTCGACATAGGGTCGCCGGAGGAATCAATGGAAGAAGAACTAACGACGGAGCTAGGCTTAGAGGCGCAGGGCCCCGTCATGGTTCTAAGCGAAGACGGCGGCAGAGCGGAAAAGAACAGCACGGGAAATCTGGAGAACGGCGGATGCGCCTAGGGAGAGAACCTAGCAGTGGGACCATAGAAAAACTCACCGGCAACGGAGCCGGAGCAGGCGCGCGGCAATGGGGACGACGGAGCAGAGGAACTGTGGCCTCGCCGTCGAAGATGTCAAAGATGGCGCAGCCGCAGGAGCACGAGCAGGCGCACGGGCGCAAGGAGGAAGAAGAGCAACGGTAAGCGAAGGGGGAAAGTGAACCCTCTAGCCCCGTGCCCTCTTTATAACCGCGCGGCCCTGGCAGTAGTGGGATCGTGCGTGCGAGCGTTAACCGTGTAGATCGTGCGTGCGGCGGAACCGCTCGCGGCTGAGTGGAGCCACACCGAAGACCACACGACGCAGGAGAGGATCAGGCCTCCTGACCGATGCGGTGCGCGAGGCGTCGCAGCGCCGACGCGACAGGCGCAGTAATCACTATAGCTTGTCAGTGGGCACTATAGAGGAACAAAAAACTAGAAAAATAATGATGAGTGTTACAAGTAGGACGAGGCGTGCATGAGAAGCAATGTGGATACCTCGAACAGAAAAAATTAACTCGGAGATGACGAGAAATGAATATATGGAACTGATGTGGCCTGGCGGAGGACCACACCAGCTTCGGGGACTAATGTTGGGGAGGTGACCCCGGATAGGGTCAAGACAGGGGAAGATAAAAGGAGTTTCCCCTGTCATCTGCCGAGTTACTGTTTATATCAGCCGAGTCCTATAAAAGTCGGCCGAGATAAGCACGGCCATGATACCTACGAAGGGAGCAATTCCTGATCCGGCCGACATACGAGTTAAGTTGGACGAATATGTATGTACAACTTGAATGCAGGTAAAGATCGAGCCGAGTAATCCAAGACAAGGCCGAGTAACATGAAGCTTGCGGGAGAAGGAGGTGCCTAAGGTCAAACCCTAACTGCTATAGGAGGAATCTAGACAGAGCCAAGCACTAAGGACAAAGAGCAGAGATGCAGAGAGGCAGACAGGCGTCACGGAGGTGACAGTGAGGAAGCCCGAGGCGTACATGTGAGGCCCTCTGGAACCTTGCCGCCGATAGAAGGGAGACACGGAAAGGAGCTCGCCGAGTTACCACTTTGGGAACAGCATATTCCAAGAATATGCTTGCCACGTCAGCCCTAGAAGGAGCCAAGGAACCCCTTTATAAGGAGAGGCATGGACTCCTGAGAGGGGGATCGATTCATTCAACGCCGTAAGGCTCATGTAGTTCTTCTTTTCTTCCTGCAAACAGCTCGAGGAGCACTTGTATCCCAAGAGAGGAGAAATAAAGATTTGTATGTTAGTCATTTGTGTGTAGAAATAACTACATCATCACTCCCCGGATCCCATTAGCATCCATAGGCCCCATACTTTAGCCTACCCATGGCATCTGCCGTGCCACCACCACGACAGTCCAATGAGTGTAGCATTGCGCGGTGGTTATCGTAATGTTTTTACCTTCACGGATGACTTGAGTAGATATGGGTATATCTATTTCATGAAACATAAGTCCGAAACTTTCGAGAAGTTTAAGGAATTTCAAAGTGAGGTAGAGAATCAACGTAACAAGAAGATTAAATTTCTACGATCTGATCGTGGAGGTGAATATCAAAGTTACGAGTTTGGCGAGCATTTGAAGAAATGCGGAATGCTTTCACAATTGACACCGCCGGGAAGACCACAACGTAATGGTGTGTCTGAACGTCGTAATCGAACTCTCTTAGATATGGTTCGTTCTATGATGTCACTTACAGATTTACCTCTATCGTTTTGGGGTTATGCTTTAGAAACAGCCGCATTCACTTTAAATAGAGCACCATCTAAATCCGTTGAAATGAAACCGTATGAATTATGGTTTGGGAAGAAACCTAAATTTTCGTTCCTTAAAGTTTGGGGTTGCGAAGCCTATGTAAAGAAGTTACAGTAGGACAAGCTTGAACCCAAAGCGGAAAAATGCATCTTCATAGGATACCCGAAGGAAACTATTGGGCATACCTTCTATCATAGATCCGAGGGCAAAATTGTCGTTGCTAAGAATGGATCCTTTCTAGAGAAAGAATTTCTCTCGAAAGAAGTGACTGGAAGGAAAGTAGAACTCAACGAGGTTGTCGAACCTTCTCTCGAACTTGCGAGTAGCACAGCACCGGAAGTAGTTCTAGTGGCGCCTACACCAATAAGAGAGGAAGCTAATGATGATGATCATGAAACTTCGGTTGAAGTTGCTACAGAACCTCGCAGGTCAACGAGAACTCGTACCACTCCTGATTGGTATGATCCCGTTATGAGTGTCATGTTGGTGGACAACACCGATGACCCTGCGACATATGAGGAAGCGATGATGAGCCCAGATTCCAATAATTGGCAAGACGCCATGAAATCCGAAATTGGATCCATGTACGAAAACCAAGTATGGACTTTGGTGGACTTACCGGATGGCCGGAAGGCTGTCGAGAACAAATGGATTTTCAAGAAGAAAACAGATGTTGATGGTAATGTTACTGTCTATAAAGCTCGACTTGTCGCAAAAGGGTTTCGACAAATTCAAGGAGTTGACTACGATGAGACTTTCTCACCAGTAGCGAAGCTAAAGTCTGTGAGGATTATGTTAGCAATCACTCCATATTATGATTATGAGATATGGCAAATGGATGTCAAAGCAGCGTTCCTCAATGGAGACATTGATAAAGAGTTGTTTATGATGCAACCCAAAGGTTTTGTCGATCCTAAAGATGCTAACAAGGTGTGCAAACTTCAATGGTCCATATATGCATTGAAGCAAGCATCCCGAAGTTGGAATCAACGTTTTGATAAGGTAATCAAAAGTTTTGGTTTTATACAAACTTATGGAGAAGCTTGTATTTACAAGAAAGTGAGTGGGAGCTCTGTAGCATTCTTAATACTATATGTAGATGACATATTGTTGATTGGGAATGATGTAGACCTTCTTAATAGTGTCAAGGAATATTTGAATAATAATTTTTCAATGAAAGATCTTGGCAAAGCAGCTTACATATTGGGCATAAATATTTATAGAGATAGATCGAGACGCCTAATTTCATTGTCACAAAGTACATATTTGGACAAAGTTCTAAAGAGGTTTGGAATGGAAGATAGCAAGAAAGGGTTCTTGCCCATGTTGCCCAATACGACCTTGAGTAAAACTCAAAGACCTGCAACGGCAGAAGATAGAGAAAGGATGAGTAAGACTCCCTATGCCTCAGCCATAGGATCTCTAATGTATGCCATGCTATGTACTAGACCCGACATTGCATATGCTGTTAGTTTGACTAGCAGATATCAAAGTGATCCAGGAGTGGATCATTGGACAGCGGTCAAAAACATCCTTAAGTACTTGAGAAGAACTAAGGATATGGTTCTTTCTTATGGAGGTGATGAACAAATCATTGTTAATGGTTACACCGATGCTAGTTGGAACACCGATCCGGATGATTCTAAATCTCAATCTGGATACGTATTTACTTTGAATGGTGCAGCAGTTAGCTGGAGGAGTGCAAACCAAAGTGTTGTGGCGAGATCTTCAACTGAATCGAAATACATAACTGCGTCGGAGGCTTCACAAGAAGCGATATGGATGAAGGAGTTCATTACAAAGCTCGGCGTGGTTCCAAGTGCGTTGGACCCAATGTCTATCTACTGTGATAACATGGGCGCCATAGCCAATGCGCAAGAACCAAGGTCACACAAGAAGCTGAAGCACATCAAGCTACGTTTTCACGCTATTTGAGAACATGTCCAAGATGGTGACATAAAGATTTGCAAAGTACACACAGATCTGAATGTGGCGGATCCGTTGACTAAACCTCTCCCGAGGGCAAAACATGACCAACACCAAACTGCCATGGGTGTTCGGTATATTACCATGTAATCTAGATTAGTTGACTCTAGTGCAAGTGGGAGGCTGTTGGATATATGCCCTAGAGGCAATAATAAATGTAGTTATTATTATATCTTTGTGTTTATGATAAATGTTTACATTCATGCTATAACAGTATTAACCAGGAAACATTAATACTTGTGTGATTTGTAAACTAAATTAGAGTCCCTAGTAAAGCCTCTTCATAATACTAGCTTGTTGATTAATACATGATTGTGGTTTCCCTGTCATGAACATTGAGATGTTATTAACAACAAGATCATATCATTAGGAGAATGGTATGAAGGACATACTCCTATAGATAAGCGTAGCATAAAGATCAAGTCATTTTAATAGTTCAATTGATATAAGCTTTCTGATACATAGTAACCTAATTCATTCTACCATGAGATCATACTTATCACCATCAACGGAAGGATGCTTTGATGAAATCAAACACCACACCGTAACTGGGTGGCTATAAAGGTGGCATTGTTCGAAAAGTATGGGTTGAGACACATGGATCAAGAGTGGGATTTCTCCATCCATATGACGGATAGATATACTCTAGGCCCTCTAGGTTGAATGTCATCCAATTGGCTTGCAAGCATGTGACTGGCTCACAAGGGATCACATACCACGGGAACGAGAAAAGAGTACTTATCGGTAACGAGGTTGAACTAGGTATGCAGAGATACCGACGATCAAAACCTCGGATAAGTAAACTATCGTGAGACAAAGGGAAATTGGTATCGTATGTAAGTGGTTCATTCGATCACAAAGTAATCGTAGAAATATGTGGGAGCCATATGAAATTCCAGATTCCTCTATTGGTTATTGATCGGAGAAGTGTCTTGATCATGTCCGCATAATTCACGAACCGTAGGGAGACACACTTAAGGATTCGATGTTGTTGAGTAGTTATGGAATGATGAGAAAGAGACTGAATGTTGTTGGGAGTCTCGGATGGGATCCGGGATATCACGAGGAGATCCGAAATGGTCCGGAGAATAAGATTCATATAAGGAAAGTCTTGTTTCAGAGTTGGGGAATGATTCCGGTGTTTTCATCGGGAATGTTCTAGAAGGGTCCGGAAGGTCCGGCACTCCGGAGGGGAAGGGTACATGAATGTGTCATAACAATATGGAATGGTTGCATCATGTACTAGGTCACTTGGCTGGGCAAAATAAAGGGAGAAATCAAATCCTAGTTTAAAAGTCAAACGCTAATTTGAAAAAGTCAAACGACAAGTTTGCTTGGTGGAGGGAGAGTAGGAAACCTACTTGGGGAGGAGTTCCTCTCCCTCCACCCGCCGGCCAAGGAGGCCGACATTAGGGAGGACTCCCTCCTCCCAAGCCGTGTCCTCGCACCTATATAGGGAGGGGCAGGGTTCGTAGCATGGAAAACAAAAAATTTCTACCGCATACAAACAAACATGCCAAGATCTATCTACTAGATTGTAGCAACGAGTCGATAGAATAACTCAGCCTCGAAGATTCCAAAGTGTTTAATGAGAGCAGATTCTCGTGGGTGATGTAGTCGTACTCTTGCCGATCTCAAGATCGTGTAGACGATCCTTCCGGCGCTGCGTTCCAGCAGCGCTTCCGCAGTCGGTCACACGTTCGGTACTCGATGAATACCTTCCTTTCCCTTGTTTCAGCAGGCAGCAGAGGTTGTAGCACTCTCCTCGCGATTCCGGCAGCATGACGGCGTGGTACTGGAAGTAGAGGGGAGATCTTGCAGGGCTTCGCCTTAAGCCGGAGCGAGTATGGTGGACTATGAGAGAGGCCTTGGCGATCTAGGGTTTAGAGGCACCAAGGAGAGGGAGCTAGGCCAGTGGCTAGGGCAAGGGGAAGCCCCAACTCGGCGGCTAGGGCAAACCCTAGGGGCGGCGGCGACTTGGTGGAGGCCGGCGGCTAGGGCTAGGGTTTAGAGGAGAGAGGTGTAGGTTTAGAGGGGCACCCCTGCCCCTCCTTATATAGGTGGGAGGGCGCCGGCCAGGGGAGGAGAGTCCTCCCCCAACTCGGCCTCCTTGGCCGGCGGGTGGAGGGAGAGGAACTCCTCCCCAAGTAGGTTTCCTACTCTCGCTCCACCAAGCAAACTTGTCGTTTGACTTTTCAAATTGGCGTTTGACTTTTCAAACTAGGATTTGATTTATCCTTTTTTTTGCTCAGCGATGATACCTAATACATGATGCAACCATTCCAACTTGTTATGACACATTCATGTACCCTTTCCCTCCGGAGTGCCGGACCTTCCGGACCCTTCTACAACATTCCCGATGAAAACACCGGAATCATTCTCCAACCCCGAAACAGGACTTTCCTTATATGAATCTTATTCTCCGGACCATTCCGGATCTCCTCGTGATATCCCGGATCCCATCCGATACCCCGAACAACATTCGGTCTCTTACTCATCATTCCATAACTACTCAACAACATCGAATCCTTAAGTGTGTCTCCCTATGGTTCGTGAATTATGCGGACATGATCGAGACACTTCTCCGAACAATAACCAATAGAGCAATCTGGAAATTCATATGGTTCCCACATATTTCTATGATTACTTTGCGATCGAATGAACCACTTACATACGCTACCAATTTCCCTTTGTCTCACGATAGTTTACTTATCCGAGGTTTTGATCGTCAGTATCTCTGCATACCTAGTTCAACCTCATTACTGATAAGTACTCTTTTCTCGTTCCCATGAATGTGATCCCTTGTGAGCCAGTCACATGCTTGCAAGCTAATTGGATGACATTCCACCGAGAGGGCCTAGAGTATATCTATCTGTCATATGGATGGACAAATCCGACTCTTGATCCATGTGTCTCAACCCATACTTTCCGAACACTCAATGCCACCTTTATAGCCACCCAGTTACGGTGTGGTGTTTGATGTCATCAAAGCATCCTTCCGGTGATGGTGATAAGCATGATCTCATGGTCGAAGGAATTAGGTTACTATGTATCAGAAAGCATATAGCAATTGAACTATTAAAATGACTTGATCTTTATGCTACGCTTATCTATAGGAGTATGTCCATCATACCATTCTCCTAACGATATGATCTTGTTGTTAATAACATCTCAATGTTCATGATAGGGAAACCATAATCATTTATTAACCAACAAGCTAGTATTATGAAGAGGCTTTACTAGGGACTCTAAATTTAGTTTACAAATCACACAAGTATTAATGTTTCCTTATTAATACTGTTATAGCATGAATATAAACATTTATCATAAACACAAATATATAATAATAACTACATTTATTATTGCCTCTAGGGCATATCTCCAACAGTCTCCCACTTGTACTAGAGTCAACTAATCTAGATTACATGGTAATATACCGAACACCCATGGCAGTTTGGTGTTGGTCATGTTTTGCCCTCGGGAGAGGTTTAGTCAACGGATCCGCCACATTCAGATCTGTGTGTACTTTGCAAATCTTTATGTCACCATCTTGGACATGTTCTCGAATAGCGTGAAAACGTAGCTTGATGTGCTTCAGCTTCTTGTGTGACCTTGGTTCTTGCGCATTGGCTATGGCGCCCATGTTATCACAGTAGATAGACATTGGGTCCAGCGCACTTGGAATCACACCGAGCTCTGTAATGAACTCCTTCATCCATATCGCTTCTTGTGAAGCCTCTGAAGCAGCTATGAATTCCGATTCAGTTGAAGATCTCGCCACAACACTTTGCTTTGCACTCCTCCAACTAACTGCTGCACCATTCAAAGTAAATACGTATCCAGATTGAGATTTAGAATCATCCGGATCGGTGTTCCAACTAGCATCGGTGTAACCATTAACAACGAGCCGTTCATCACCTCCATAAGAAAGAACCATATCCTTAGTTCTTCTCAAGTACTTAAGGATGTTTTTGACCGTTGTCCAATGATCCACTCCTGGATCACTTTGATATCTGCTAGTTAAACTAACAACATATGCAATGTCGGGTCTAGTACATAGCCTCACATACATTAGAGATCCTATGGCTGAGTCATAGGGAGTCTTACTCATCCTTTCTCTATCTTCTACCGTTGCTGGACTTTGAGTTTTACTCAAGGTCGTATTGGGCAACATGGGCAAGAACCCTTTCTTGCTATCTTACATTCCAAACCTCTTTAGAACTTTGTCCAAATATGTACTTTGTGACAATGATATTAGGCGTCTCGATCTATCTCTATAAATCTTTATGCCTAATATGTAAGCTGCTTCGCCAAGATCTTTCATTGAAAAACTATTATTCAAATATTCCTTGACACTATTAAGAAGGTCTACATCATTCCCAATCAACAATATGTCATCTACATATAGTATTAAGAATGCTACAGAGCTCCCACTCACTTTCTTGTAAATACAAGCTTCTCCATAAGTTTGTATAAAACTAAAACTTTTGATTACCTTATCAAAATGTTGATTCCAACTTAGGGATGCTTGCTTCAATCCATATATGGACCGTTGAAGTTTGCATACCTTGTTAGCATCTTCAGGATCGACAAAACCTTTGGGTTGCATCATATACAACTCTTCATCAATGTCTCCATTAAGGAACACTATTTTGACATCCATCTGCCATATCTCATAATCATAATATGCAGCGATTGCTAACAAAATCCTCATAGACTTTAGCTTCTCTACTGGTGAGAAAGTCTCATCGTAGTCAACTCCTTGAATTTGTCAAAACCCTTTTGCGACAAGTCGAGTTTTATAGACAGTAACATTACCATCAGCATCTGTTTTGTTTTTGAAAATCCATTTGTTCTCGACAGCCTTCCGGCCATCCGGTAAGTCCACCAAAGTCCATACTTGGTTTTCGTACATGGATCCAATCTCGGCTTTCATGGCTTCTTGCCATTTATTGGAATCTGGGCTCATCATCGCTTCCTCATATGTCCCAGGGTCATCGGTGTTGTCCACCAACATGACACTCATAACCGGATCATACCAATCAGGAGTGGTACGAGTTCTCGTTGACCTGCGAGGTTCTGTAGCAACTACAACCGAAGTTTCATGATCATCATAATTAGCTTCCTCTCTTATTGGTGCAGGCACCACAGGAACTTCTTCCGATGCTGCGCTACTCGCAAGTTCGAGAGAAGGTTCGACAACCTTGTCGAGTTCTACTTTCCTTCCAGTCACTTCTTTCGAGAGAAATTCCTTCTCTAGAAAGGATCCATTCTTGGCAACAAAGATTTTGCCTTCGGATCTATGATAGAAGGTATACCCAATAGTTTCCTTTGGGTATCCTATGAAGACGCATTTTTCCGCTTTGGGTTCAAGCTTGTCAGGCTGTAACTTCTTTACATAGGCTTCGCAACCCCAAACTTTAAGGAACGACAATTTAGGTTTCTTTCCAAACCATAATTCATACGGTGTCATTTCAACAGATTTAGATGGTGCCCTATTTAAAGTGAATGCGGCTGTTTCTAATGCATAACCCCAAAATGATAGCGGTAAATCTATAAGTGACATCATAGAACGAACCATATCTAAGAGAGTTCGACGGACACACCATTACGCTATGGTGTTCCCGGCGGTGTCAATTGTGAAAGTATTCCGCATTTCTTCAAATGCTCGCCAAACTCGTAACCTAGATATTCACCTCCACGATCAGAACGTAGAAATTTAATCTTCTTGTTATGTTGACTCTCTACCTCACTTTGAAATTCCTTAAACTTCTTGAAAGTTTCGGACTTATGTTTCATGAAATAGATATACCCATATCTACTCAAGTCATCCGTTAAGGTAAGAACATAACGATAACCACCGCGCGATGCTACACTCATCGGACCACACACATTGGTATGTATGATTTCCAATAAGTCTGTAGCTCGCTCCATCATACCAGAAAATGGAGTCTTAGTCATTTTACCCATCAGACATGCTTCGCATCTTTCAAGTGATTCTAAATCAAGTGATTCAAGAAGCCCATCGAAATGGAGTTTCTTCATACGCTTCACTCCAATGTGACCAAGACGACAGTGCCACATATAGGTCGAGTTATCGCTCAATTTCAAACGTTTAGCTTCAATGTAATTAATATGTGTATTTCCACTATCGAGATTCAATAAGAATAGACCATCTATCAAAGGTGCATGTTCATAAAACATATTACTCATATAAATCGAACAACCATTATTCTTGGACTTAAACAAGTAACCGTCTCGCAATAAACAAGATCCCGATATAATGTTCATGCTTAACGCAGGCACCAAATAACAATTATTTAAGTATAAAACTAATCCCGATGGTAAATGAAGAGGTAGCGTGCCGACCGCGATCACATCAACCTTTGATCCATTTCCTACGCGCATCGTCACCTTGTTCTTCGCTAGCTTCCGTTTATTCTGCAGCACCTGTTTCGAGTTACAAGTATGAGCAACCGAACCAGTATCAAATACCCAGGCACTACTACGAGTACTAGTGAGATACACATCAATAACATGTATATCGGATATACCTTTCTTCTTGATGTTGCCGTTCTTCAAATCCGCCAAGTACTTTGGGAAATTCCGCTTCCAGTGACCTTCTCCCTTGCAGTAAAAGCACTAAATATCAGGCTTAGGTCCAGCCTTGGTCTTCTTCGTCGGTGCGGCAACTTTCTTACCACCCTTCTTGAAGTTTCCCTTTTGCTTAGACTTGCCTTTCTTGAATTTGGTGGTCTTATTGACCATCAACACTTGGTGCTCTTTCTTGATCTCCACTTCTGCAGATTTTAACATGGAGAAGAGCATTGGCAACTGTTTGTTCACGCTTTGCATATTGTAGTTCATCACAAAGTTCTTGTAACTTGGTGGTAGTGATTGGAGGACACGGTAAATCCCCAAAGCACTAGGAATCACTATACCCAAGCTTTGGAGTTTGTTTGCGTGCCCAGACATCTTAAGCACATGCTCACTGACGGAGCTGTCCACTTCCATCTTGCAATTAAAGAACTTTTCAGAAGCCTCATAGCTCTCAACTGCCGCGTGAGTCTCAAATATCAATTTGAGTTCACGGACAATATCATGTGGTCTGAATTCTCAAACCTTTTCTGAAGCTCCGATTCCAAACCATACAAGATAGCACACTGAACTGTGGAGTACTGATTCTTCCGAGCGAGATAAACAGTCTTTACTTCATCGGTAGCATCAGCTGCAGGCGGGTCACCCAGCGGTGCATCCAGCACATAGGTCAAATTACCAGCATTGAGGACAATCCTCAAATTGCGGAACCAATCCGCAAAGTTGCTTCCATTGTTTTTCAAGTTTTCTTTCTCTAGGAACGCATTAAAATTGATGGTAGGGGCCACCATTGATCTACAACATATTTGCAATAGTTTAGACTAAGTTTATGACAAATTGAGTTCTAATTAATAGTTAAATTAATCTAGGTGAACTCCCACTCAAAACAAGATCCCTCACATTGTTTTAGTGATCACACGAACCAAATCCACCACATCAAAACCGATCATCACGAGAGTTGATGTAACTTCAATGGAGAACAATCGACATGTCCATCATATCTACTATATGATTCATGCTTTACCTTTCGGTGATCCGTGTTCCGAGACCATGTCTGTACATGCTAGGCTCGTCAAGATCAAACCTTAGCTTCCGCATGAGCAAATTTGGCTTGCTAACGTTGTATACACTTGCAGAATCTAACACACCCGATCATCACGTGGTGCTTCGAAACAACAAGCTTTAGCAATGGTGCTTACTAAGGATGAACACTTTAGAACTTGAAATTTATGTGCATGAGGGATCATCTTATAATGCTACCGTCGTTAACTAAGCAATACAATATGCATAAAGGATTAACATCACATGCAATTCATAATATGTGATATGATATGGCCTTTCTTCTTTGTGCTTCCGATCTCCATCTTCAAGCACGAACATGATCTCCATCATCACCGGCATTGCATCAAGGTCAATGACGCTGCTCCATGATTGTCGTCCACCAGCTTCAACTATTACAACTACTTTGAATAGACACGCGGGTCTTAACAGAAATTAAAGACAACCATATGGTTCCTGCCGGTTGCCAACTTACAATAAGGAACATTGCATACATCAAATATAATCACAATCATGGCCATATCACATCACAGCACACCCCTGCAAAACAAAGTTAGACGCCTCTAATTTCTTTGCCTATTTTACGTGGTTTGGGGATTTCAATAAGTGTCGATATAACTTACGAACAAGAACCACAACGTTGATGTTTGAACTATCAAGTGCCTGTTGTAAATTGGATTTATACTATAATGGGAGAGACAGACACCCGCAAATCCACTTATGCAATACAAGTTGCATGTTGAGTGTGGAGCAAGTCTCATGAACGATGTCATGTAAGGTTAGCCCGGGCCGCTTCATCCCATCATACCGCAAGATGCAAAGTACACAAGAAGCAATTGATAATAAAAGCATCACCGCCCACAATGACCATTGTGTTCTACTCGTGCAACAGATCTACATGTAGACACGGCTCTGATACCACTGTAGGGGTTCGTAGCATGGAAAACAAAAATTTTCTACCGCATACAAACAAACAAGCCAAGATCTATCTACTACATTATAGCAACGAGTCGATAGAATAACTCACCCTCGAAGATTCCAAAGTGTTTAACGAGAGCAGATTCTCGTGGGTGATGTAGTCGTACTCTTGTGGATCTCAAGATCGTGTAGACGATCATTCCGGCGCTGCGTTCCGGCAGTGCTTCCGCAGTCGGTCACACGTTCGGTACTCTATGAAGACCTTCCTCTCCCTTGTTCCAGCAGTCAGCGGAGGTTGTAGCACTCTCCTCGCGATTCCGACAGCACGACAGCGTGGTAGCGGAAGTAGAGGGGAGATCTCGCAGGGCTTCTCCTTAAGACGGAGCGAGTATGGTGGACTATGAGAGAGGCCTTGGCGATCTAGGGTTTAGAGGCACCAAGGAGAGGAATCTAGGCTGGCGGCTAGGGCAAGGGGAAGCCCCAACTCGGCGTCTAGGGCAAACCCTAGGGGCGGCGACGACTTGGTGGAGGCCGGTGGCTAGGGCTAGGATTTAGAGGAGAGAGGTGTAGGTTTAGAGGGGTACCCCTGCCCCTCCTTATATAGGTGGGAGGGCGCCGACCAGGGAAGGAGAGTCCTCCCCCAACTCGGCCTCCTTGGCCGGCGGGTGGAGGGAGAGGAACTCCTCCCCAAGTAGGTTTCCTACTCTCCCTCCACCAAGCAAACTTGCTGTTTGACTTTTCAAATTGGCGTTTGACTTTTCAAACTAGGATTTGATTTATCTCTTTATTTTGCTCAGCGGTGACACCTAATACATGATGCAACCATTCCAACTTGTTATGACACATTCATGTACCCTTCCCCTCCGGAGTGCCGAACCTTCCGGACCCTTCTAGAACATTCCCGATGAAAACACCGGAATCATTCTCCAACCCCGAAATAGGACTTTCCATATATGAATCTTATTCTCCGGACCATTCCGGATCTCCTCGTGATATCTCGGATCCCATCCGAGACTCTGAACAACATTCGGTCTCTTACTCATCATTCCATAACTACTCAACAACATCGAATCCTTAAGTGTTGTCTCCCTACGGTTCGTGAATTATGCGGACATGATCGAGACACTTCTCCGAACAATAACCAATAGAGGAATCTAGAAATTCATATGGTTCCCACATATTTCTACGATTACTTTGCGATCGAATGAACCACTTACATACGATACCAATTTCCCTTTGTCTCACGATAGTTTACTTATCCGAGGTTTTGATCGTCAGTATCTCTACATACCTAGTTCAACCTCGTTACCGATAAGTACTCTTTTATCGTTCCTGTGATATGTGATCCCTTGTGAGCCAGTCACATGCTTGCAAGCTAATTGGATGACATTCCACCGAGAGGGCCCAGAGTATATCTATTAGTCATATGGATGGACAAATCCCACTCTTGATCCATGTGTCTCAACCCATACTTTCCGAACACTCAATGCCACCTTTATAGCCACCCAGTTACGGTGTGGTGTTTGATGTCATCAAAGCATCCTTCCGGTGATGGTGATAAGCATGATCTCATGGTAGAAGGAATTAGGTTACTATGTATCAGAAAGCATATAGCAATTGAACTATTAAAATGACTTGATCTTTATGCTACGCTTATCTATAGGAGTATGTCCATCATACCATTCTCCTAACGATATGATCTTGTTGTTAATAACATCTCAATGTTCATGATAGGGAAACCATAATAATTTATTAACCAACAAGCTAGTATTATGAAGAGGCTTTACTAGGGATTCTAAATTTAGTTTACAAATCACACAAGTATTAATGATTCCTTGTTAATACTGTTATAGCATGAATGTAAACATTTATCATAAACACAATGATATAATAATAACTACATTTATTATTGCCTCTAGGGCATATCTCCAACAGGGCTGCCCCTCTTCCCTACACCCAACTCACCTAAAACCCTAGCCCTAGCCGTCGGCCTCCTCCAAGTCGCCGCCGCCTCCTAGGGTTTCTCCAACTCGCCGAGTTGGGGCTTCCCCAAGCCCTAGCCGCCGGCCAAGCCTTCCCCCTTGGGGCCTATAAAACCTAGATCACCAAGGCCTCTCTCATAGTCCACCATACTCGCTCCGGCTTAAGGCGAAGTGTAACTATCTCGGTGAATTACGCTCCTAATTACAAGCCTGGATGAGCGGAAATGGTTAAAATAGTACGGTGGGGCCCAAATGCCACTCACAGGTAGACCTTTCGGCCGTCCTAACCATTTCCAAACATCGGGACAAGAACGGGCGGCGTAATCGGCAGGCGAAGGGATCAACTACATACACAAATGAGTATGTATGCAAGCCACCATACAACAGTCCTCAGAGCCATTCCATCTAAAAGAAATAGAAATATTGCAACGCCATACGGCAAGATCCAAATGTCCTAGATAGATATAATAGTTTAGGATATCTCCTCATACATCAAACATCAGAGTATCAGGCGGAAGCGTCAAACAAGATCCGAGTACGGATAAGAAGCAAATCTGCATAATATGCCCCATAATAAACACATCCCGCCCACAGATCTCACGGATCCCCGTTCCCGGAATCTCTACACCGAATGATCGCTGCCCACATCGTCCGTCTCCTCCACCCAGTATCCATCTCGTGAGTGTACCTGTTCATCTGAATCAAATAATTTATCGTGTGAGACCCTAGGGGTACTCAGCAAGTCTTTATGCCTCTAAAGGGGACACAACCTGGGTGACGCAATTGCAGCAAAAGATAATACCTAACAATTCTATAGATACTCGCTAACCATCCGCCTAACCAAAGATAGACGGATGTCCGTGAATTAATAACAACAGTTATAACAGTAATATTAACAGATCCATCCTCCTCCTCGCTTACCAACGAGGAAGCGGACGAACACCCCCCATCCATTGGCAGTTTTATTATCCATTCCATGAGTGTTGCACTATTTACTAGTCAGTTACTTAGTCAAATTAAAAGCGGTACTTTAGTTATACTTGTCTATGATCGAGAAACTGTGCTCCAAGTCGTCCATAACCGCGGACACGGCTTTCAGAAAGTTTTACCCTGCAGGGGTGCACAAATAGCAACACACACTCGATCAACCTCGGAAAAAACCAAATCAAAACCCAACGAGGCATTCACGACAAAGCGATCACAGGATTCAGAAATATTTCAGGGGGCCACGACAAAGCATGTGGTAGTGCTTGCCTGGCAGCTCAGTTGAAACGAGAGAAGGATCTGGGTAGTGCTCCTGGGTTTCTTGATATATCCCCTGCTCAGCGTCTATTCGAAGAAGAACCAAACAAACAAGGGCCAACATAAATAAAGTGCACAAGCATAAGAATAAAATGCGACAAGCAAACAATCATGCCATGATGAATGATGCACAATTTTCATGGCAATAAAGTAGCATGGCATGGGTGAGGTGTAGAATACAAGAAATAAACATTTTATTGAGTTTTGGTCACATTTTATTCTTGAATAAGTTGTTGTATACTTTATATTTGTCTTATGCATGCTGCAAAACAGAACATGGAATGCATAAACAGAAAGGTCTCGTCAAGCTAATCATTTTAGACATATTATTTGTCAAATTTGGAGTTATAAAACAAAAGTTATTAATTAATTAAGGCAAAAGGGCATTTTATTGTAATTTTAATCAACTTGAACTTTTAAGTGTTCAAAATATATTTTGGAGGGCATATTTGAATTCCTCACATTTTTCTGATTTCAAAACATATAATACATGTTTAATTTGGATTTATAATTTAAAAGATATATTAAAACAGATTTAAATTTGAATTGAAATTAATTTGAAAAGGTTTAAATCAAAACAGAAAACAGAAAAATCCTTTTTGTACTCAGGCAGATCCAGCCACTGACGCTGACAGGTGGGCCTTGCGCTGACTCAGCAGCAGGTGGGGCGCAGCGGCTGCGCGGGGCTTTTCCTACCGCAGGTGTGGCTAGCCCGCGAGACTGACAGATGGGGCCGGAGAACACGCGGGCCCACACGCGGGCGCGCCAGCCGGGGCGTGACACGCGGCAGATCCGAGGGAGCGCGGGCTGAGGCTGTGGAAAAACCAGGGACCGATTCGTGAAAACGCCAGGGTGATCGACGGGTGGGGCCTCTAGGAGCGCGGGTTAGGATTAAAAAGCTAGGGGGGTTCCGCAAAACGCACGGCGGCACTGTGCTTCTTCTCTGATCTCTGACGATGGGTCGGTGCACGACAGCGGCAGAGCGCGGCAAGCGAGGCTCGAACACGCGACCTGGGGCGCGCGCGCAGACGGCGGCGACCACTGGGCTAGGCGGGGGTTGATGCAGGGTAAGCGCGGCACGGCTAGGTGTAGCTACCGTGGCGCGCAACGAGCAGACGCGCGTGCACGCCGACGCTCAGAGGCCGCTCGACGAAAGGTTCGGCGAGCACAGGGAGCCACGACGAGAACGGAGGTGTCAGGGAGAGGGAGGAGCTCACCGGGAGGTGGTTGGTGCAGTCGGATCGGGCAGAGGAGCAGCGGACCAACGACGAGGCTGGCGGTCCGGCGATCTAGGGTTTCGGCTAGCGGTGATGGTCCTGGGGCTTCTGGTCCTCCTCCTCCTCGCTGGTACGTACAGGACGAAGCAGGGGAGGGTCCTCGGTCTTCCTCGACACCCAGAACACCTCGCCACCGGCTGCAGGAGGGGGGGAATGGTGGAGACCGACGGTGGCCGGCGATGGGGTAGCTGGTGGCGGTGGAGAAGAAAGGGAGGAGAGGAGGCAGGCTCGGGCGGATCTGGAGAGGCCAGAGGAGGCGTGTGGGAGGAGGGAAAAGTGAGGGAGAGGCGTGGGTGCCGTGTGGGAGCAGGTTGGAGATAAAGGTGGCTTCGGCCACCTTTTACCTTCTCCTCCTCACGTGCTCGTCCGGCTCGGGCAGGGCTGCAGCTGGGGCCAGGCGTAGGTGAGGTCGGAGAGGAGGCTCGGGTGGGGCAGCTGGCAGAAGGAACAAGAGAGAGGAGGAGGGAGAGGCTCGGGCTATTAGGGTGGGGTAGCTCGGCTAGGTTAGGAGGAGGAGTAGTGGCTCGGGTTAGGGCTTGGGGTGGATAGTAGCTAGGTGGGGCCAGGGTGGCCAGGTGGGGCCTGCAAGGCAGAGGGAGGAGAGAGGCCGAGAGAGAGGGTAGCTTGGTTAGGGTTTTTGGTTTAGGTTAGGGGTGGCTCGGGTTAGTGAGAGGAGAGGTGAGGTGAGAGGGAGATGGGTGTAACTAGGGTTAGATTAGATGAGGTGTTAGGTTTAGGGTTTTGGGTTAGCTAGGTTAGAGAGAGGAGAGGGGAATGGCTTGGGTTTGGAGAGAGGGGGTGTTAGGTTTAGGGATGGTTTGGTTTAGCCAAACCAAAGGGTAGGTTTATATTATGGTTTAAGAGATTCAAAAACAAAGAAACATCTAGTTTGAATTACAAGCAAGGCTCAAACCAAGATAAAACAAAACAAAGAGAAGAAGGCCAAGGGTTATGATTGCATGGCCCATGCATGAACATTAATGCTAGGTTTCATCTTGTGAAAACAAAATAAATATCCATAGCATTTATACATATGCATTCCAAAAATATGGAATAAGCCAAGCTAAAAGAAGTGAAAGGATGCCCCATGTGGAGTAGATGGAGATGACCATATTTGAATAAAATGGGACATGCTAGTGTGTATGTGCCACTAGGCATTTAGTAAGCCCAAAAATATCCCAACATGATAATAACCCCAAAACAACACATAGGGAAGCTAGAAAAGGGTTCCACCCACAAGGCATGCTAAGGCGGCCATGTGGCTCTTATAAACCAATAATGTGAAAACAAAATGGTGCATATATGAGAGCATGTGGAGATAGAATTGGATCCATCCCAACCCACATGAGCTAGAGGTAAAACCAAATAAAGTGCAAAGCTCATATTTAGTTGGATGGTGGAATTATAAGGTGGTGACAGAGAAGGTGGTGGAGTTAATAAAAGATATGCCCCCAACTCAACTTGGGCATTAAACAATATATCAATAACCAAATACAATATCAAGAGGCAAATACAATTAATGATGCATATGAGAGAAGAACCAAAACAAAAAGGGTTTCATATGATGCTCAAATGCAAGGTGGCATGATGACATGAGCATGATATAATTATGATGCAACAATTTTATGTAGGAAGTAGCATTTATATAGACTAGGATAGTAGCATTGCAATTGTTAGACAATTGGGATGCTACAACTCTCCCCCACTAAACAAGAATCTCGCCCCGAGATTCCTAGGAAAAAGAAAACAACACAAGGAGAGGCGGGTGTTCGAACGAAGGTGACCCTCACGTTCCCAAGTTGATGAACAACGGAATGGTGCGGCCACTACACCTTGCAAAACTTGCTAGACTTGTTGCGAGTCTTGCGTTTTGCTTGAGAAACAACGGGTTAGAAGAGTTGAAGGATTGTCGTGAGACAAGAAGGATAGGATGGGCATAGCTCCGGTTTTCCCAAGAATCATGCTAAAAGAATATAACCACTTGTGAAAGAAAAGGACAAGATGATGTATCATGGATAAAGAAAGACACACCATTAAGATTAAAGATTTACAGATACGAGAGAGGATGAATCTTTATCTCGCCGGAAGAAAGGAGCTAGATTGGAGAGGTTTTGAACCACTATTACAATAGCATCGTATCTTCTCTCGGATTTGAGAAAAGAAGTTCGGAAACAATATTGCCTTCAAACAATAGAGTCCCTTGATAACAACAGAAAGATTTAGTTAGACATCGTCGGATTAGATTCTTGTTGCGCCGGTAAGAACCAAGGATCACGCAATTTAGGTGCGCAGATATAACTTCCAGAGATGGATGTGAAGCCAGATCATGGTGGAATCCCGAGAAGCAAAGAATATGGAGGATCTGGAGTTTATTGTAGAGATACTTATTGCTTTCTTTAGCCTTGAGGCTAACGCAATAGATTTGCAGCTGATGGCATCAACCATAATTGTCTTTACCACAAAAAAAGAATTGATGAAACAAAGAGAGCGATAGTTTCCTTTAATCTTGTTTGGGTATATCGAGCATCGGTATAAAGACGAGGATAGAAAAAGGTTTGCGTTTGTTTCCACTAGATAATTGAGGATTTTGCTCCGTGTAGAAAGGGTGAGATCACCAACAAGAGATTATTGATTACTTTCTTCGAAAGAGCACTCCGGAAAAACAAGGACGGAAGTAAAAGTATCAAGGGATAAAGGCCACTTCTAACTTCCGTGGAATGAGTGAAATCACATTAATTCACCAATTCAATGTACAGGAGCGAATGATAAGAGTAGTGGTATGGTAGCTACTCCATCCCGCACTCAAAGCATTACTCCGCACATGAATAAGAAAATCATGCAACCCAACTACCGAAACAGACTGAAGGTGTTGGCAAAAACTCATAGAACTCCGTTAGTAAACAAGGATAGATGCAAACGATTCGCCGGATTCATAGATAGATAAAGATGATGATGTTGTCGTCATGTCGGAAGTACCAAGCCACCGGAAAGATATAAAGGAAGATCACGGAGACAACTGCAAAATTTCACAGATATAGAAAAAGATAGCACCACTTGAACAGAAGGAATACAAGATCTGGAAGGTCTTCATGGCCTCCGGTGGATTGAGCATAGACGATAGAGCGAGGGGGTTTCAAGAGATTACTTAACGAGATTGAGGTGAAAGAACTCCATGTTCTTCTTGAAATAATTGAGAGAGATTTAGCAGCCTTGAGGAAATCTTCAGCGGAACGACGATGATAACTTGCCAACAAGGAACAACTCCGGATTGGTTGAAGATGGAGGATGGAATTAACAATGGACTTGCTGATTCCAGAGTTGAAGTAATGTATTTAGCAGAAGGACGTGGTCGAGATATGTGACTTCAAAAAGTCAGAATTCTCACTTTGAGACTTTGCACACAGGTAGTGCTCACGAAGCTCGAGAGAAAGAGACACAGATGATCTTCCATGTCCTTCCATAGATATCGAATAGACCAGCATATTATCAACATATACCACCATGGATTAACAAGATATTCCCAGAATACCAAGTTCAGGAGGCGGGAGAACGAACAAATGCTCGAAACACTTTCTGAGCTCAACGCTCTTTGAAAGATCAACGTTACGAGTAAGGATTCCTGTTGAAGAAGATGCGCTGACAGAATAGGTTAACTGGTCCTTCGGAAGAAAAAGAGATGTCACCTGGTTCACATTGTCGATCGAATCACCGGTTACAAAGATAAAGAGATCTTGGATAAGAACCGATGATAGCTCATACCTAAAGCAAAGCTATCAGAGACGAAAAGATGCAATTCCCTTGTATCCAGGAGAATTGTGCAGATATGGGGTTCAAAAGGATGTGCAGCATGATGGACAGATGATAGACCGCCGTAGTGCTTGGAGAAACTCTGGATTGCCAAAGATGCTTGAATATGCATAGATATGATCGCGGTGTACTCAAAATCATAGGAGATAACCGTCACCATTTGGAGGATAGTGGTGATTGCATTTTCCATATTCCACTCAAGATAAGTGTCATATAGCTATGCCGAGAACCAAATTACAATCACCAGCATCGGATCGACACATGTTATGTAATTAGCCCAAGAGAATTGGAGATGAAATGAAACTATAGGATTAAGCGCCGGTGACAAAAGAAGGAGTTAGCATGGATATGCTGATAAAAGGGAGATAGATAATGTTTCACACACGACTGAAAAGGAGTGTGGAAGCACAGATGTATCAAAGAAAATTTTCCCACATTTTTCGGCATTAAAATACCAATAGATGCGCAAAAACACTTATCAGGTAGCGATTAGCAACTAATGGTTTCACAGAATGTGGAGTTGCTAGAAGGAAGGACACGCTTAAGAAGATGGCACCGGTTAACAAGGAGTCAGATATATCGCGCCGGTATTCAAAAGCCTGTCAGTATGGAATGTACCAACAGTTGATAACCAAAGGCAGATAAAGATAACATGTTGGATACAACAGATAGACAAGGAATTACACACACACACACACACACTCAACCTATGGTACTACGGAAACCCAGAACACGTGAATCCTAGTTTGAATTTAAGAAGAGGATAGAAAACGTTACACTTCCTTACCAGAAAAGGGTGGGTGGTTAAGAAGAAAAATGGAAGCAGTCCTACTCTCGCGTTTTGTTTTTCCCTAGTATACATAGCTACCAAAAATATTTGCTAGACTGACAACGACCATTTGGCTGAGACCCTGAAGGGCGGGATGGTTCTGATACCAATTGTAACTACCTCGGTGAATTACGCTCCTAGTTACAAGCCTGGATGAGAGGAAATGGTTAAAATAGTACGGTGGGGCCCAAATACCACTCACAGGTAGACCTTTCGGCCGTCCTAACCATTTCCAAACATCGGGACAAGAACGGGCGGCGTAATCGGTAGGCGAAGGGATCAACTACATACACAAATGAGTATGTATGCAAGCCACCATACAACAGTCCTCAGAGCCATTCCATCTAAAAGAAATAGAAATATTGCAACGACATACGGCAAGATCCAAATGTCCTAGATAGATATAATAGTTTAGGATATCTTCTCATACATCAAACATCAGAGTATCAGGCGGAAGCGTCAAACAAGATCCGAGTACGGATAAGAAGCAAATCGGCATAAGATGCCCCATAATAAACACATCCCGCCCACAGATCTCACGGATCCCCGTTCCCGGAATCTCTACACCGAATGATCGCTGCCCACATCGTCCATCTCCTCCACCCAGTATCCATCTCGTGAGTGTACTTGTTCATCTGAATCAAATAATTTATCGTGTGAGACCCTAGGGGTACTCAGCAAGTCTTTATGCCTCTAAAGGGGACACAACCTGGGTGACGCAATTGCAGCAAAATATAATACCTAACAATTCTATAGATACTCGATAACCATCCACCTAAACAAAGATAGACGGATGTCCGTGAATTAATAACAACAGTTATAACAGTAATATTAACAGATCCATCATCCTCCTCGCTTACCAACGAGGAAGCGGACGAACACCCCCCATCCGTTGGCATTTTTATTATCCATTACATGAGTGTTGCACTATTTACTAGTCAGTTACTTAGTCAAATTAAAATCGGTACTTTAGTTATACTTGTCTATGATCGAGAAACTGTGCTCCAAGTCGTCCATAACCGCGGACACGGCTTTCAGAAAGTTTTACCCTGTAGGGGTGCACAAATAGCAACACACACTCGATCAACCTCGGAAAAAACCAAATCAAAACCCAACGAGGCATTCACGACAAAGCGATCACAGGATTCAGAAATATTTCAGGGGGCCACCCCATTAAGCTACCCGCAACGAAGTTGGCCGGCTCCGAGACGGACTCAAGGTTTGTGTGGACGGCTGTAAACGACTGGGAACCCGAAAGTGTGACTGGGCTTGTCGATACAGCGAAAACGTGTCACGGACCTAAACAGTACATGTGCTCCTCGCACAATCGTAAATAAATCAGTAAAGCATGGCATAAGTACAGGATAGTAATAAAGCCCCAAACTACTTGTGGCCCCAAGAAATAAGAATGAATCAAGCTCTGGCTCAGGGGGGTCCATAAGCCTCCCGGATGTGGATAGCGCGAATATTCAAGGAACAGGAATCAAGTACTCGGGGTCCTACGGGACACAAGTGAGCATGAAAAACCAAATAGCAGATATTGCTCACCGGTGCCACTTTCATTAGTTATCCCATTACTACTCAGGTTAAGTTGTATAGGTACCTCGTTATCCATCAGACACTCACATACCCTACACATGCTGTTCTACGACCCGCATGGCTCAAACAACTCCTGTAGTAATGGCTCATGGGATGGAGGAACAAGCTTCGGTGGGGTTTAAAAGTAAAGGCTATGCAGTACTTGGGATTCAGTTTAATGCGATCGCGACTCAATGATGCAAGAATAAGATAGAGGCAATAGGTACTATATGTATGCAAGCATGTGGTAGTGCTTGCCTGGCAGCTCAGTTGAAGCGAGAGAAGGATATGGGTAGTGCTCCTGGGTTTCTTGATATATCCCCTGCTCAGCGTCTATTCGAAGAAGAACCAAACAAACAAGGGCCAACATAAATAAAGTGCACAAGCATAAGAATAAAATGCGACAAGCAAACAATCATGCCATGATGAATGATGCACAATTTGCATGGCAATAAAGTAGCATGGCATGGGTGAGGTGTAGAATACAAGAAATAAACATTTTATTGATTTTTGTCACATTTTATTCTCGAATAAGTTGATGTATAATTTATATTTATATTATGCATGCTGCAAAACAGAACATGGAATGCATAAACAGAAAGGTCTCGTCGAGCTAATCATTTTAGACATATTATTTGTCAAATTTGGAGTTATAAAACAAAAGTTATTAATTAATTAAGGCAAAAGGGCATTTTATTGTAATTTTAATCAACTTGAACTTTAAATGTTCAAAATATATTTTGGAGGGCATATTTGAATTCCTCACATTTTTCTGATTTCAAAACATATAATACATGTTTAATTTGGATTTATAATTTAAAAGATATATTAAAACAGATTTAAATTTGAATTTAAATTAATTTGAAAAGGTTTAAATCAAAACAGAAAACAGAAAAATCCTTTTTGTACTCAGGCAGATCCAGCCACTGATGCTGACGGGTGGGCCTTGCGCTGACTCAGCAGCAGGTGGGGCGCAGCGGCTGCGCGGGGCTTTTCCTACCGCAGGTGTGGCTAGCCCGCGAGACTGACAGATGGGGCCGGAGAACACGCGGGCCCACACGCGGGCGCGCCAGCCGGGGCGTGACATGCGGCAGATCCGAGGGAGCGCGGGCTGAGGCTGTGGAAAAACCAGGGACCGATTCGTGAAAACGCCAGGGTGATCGACGGGTGGGGCCTCTAGGAGCGCGGGTTAGGATTAAAAAGCTAGGGGGGTTCCGCAAAACGCACGGCGGCACTGTGCTTCTTCTCTGATCTCTGACGACGGGTCGGTGCACGACAGCGGCAGAGCGCGGCGTGCGAGGCTCGAACACGCGACCTGGGGCGCGCGCGCAGACGGCGGCGACCACTGGGCTAGGCGGGGGTTGATGCAGGGTAAGCGCGGCACGGCTAGGTGTAGCTACCGTGGCGCGCAACGAGCAGACGCGCGTGCACGCCGACGCTCAGAGGCCGCTCGACGAAAGGTTCGGCGAGCACAGGGAGCCATGGCGAGAACGGAGGTGTCAGGGAGAGGGAGGAGCTCACCGGGAGGTGGTTGGTGCGGTCGGATCGGGCAGAGGAGCAGCGGACCGACGACGAGGCTGGCGGTCCGGCGATCTAGGGTTTCGGCTAGCGGTGATGGTCCTGGGGCTTCTGGTCCTCCTCCTCATCGCTGGTACGTACAGGACGAAGCAGGGGAGGGTCCTCGGTCTTCCTCGACACCCAGAACACCTCGCCATCGGCTGCAGGAGGGGGGGAACGGTGGAGACCGACGGTGGCCGGCGATGGGGTAGCTGGTGGCGGTGGAGAAGAAAGGGAGGAGAGGAGGCAGGCTCGGGCGGATCTGGAGAGGCCAGAGGAGGCGTGTGGGAGGAGGGAAAAGTGAGGGAGAGGCGTGGGTGCCGTGTGGGAGCAGGTTGGAGATAAAGGTGGCTTCGGCCACCTTTTACCTTCTCCTCCTCACGTGCTCGTCCGGCTCGGGCAGGGCTGCAGCTGGGGCCAGGCGTAGGTGAGGTCGGAGAGGAGGCTCGGGTGGGGCAGCTGGCAGAAGGAACAAGAGAGAGGAGGAGGGAGAGGCTCGGGCTATTAGGGTGGGGTAGCTCGGCTAGGTTAGGAGGAGGAGTATTGGCTCGGGTTAGGGCTTGGGGTGGATGGTAGCTAGGTGGGGCCAGGGTGGCCAGGTGGGGCCTGCAAGGCAGAGGGAGGAGAGAGGCCGAGAGAGAGGGTAGCTTGGTTAGGGTTTTTGGTTTAGGTTAGGGGGTGGCTCGGGTTAGTGAGAGGAGAGGTGAGGTGAGAGGGAGATGGGTGTAACTAGGGTTAGATTAGATGAGGTGTTAGGTTTAGGGTTTTGGGTTAGCTAGGTTAGAGAGAGGAGAGGGGAATGGCTTGGGTTTGGAGAGAGGGGGTGTTAGGTTTAGGGATGGTTTGGTTTAGCCAAACCAAAGGGTAGGTTTATATTATGGTTTAAGAGATTCAAAAACAAAGAAACATCTAGTTTGAATTAAAAGCAAGGCTCAAACCAAGATAAAACAAAACAAAGAGAAGAAGGCCAAGGGTTATGATTGCATGGCCCATGCATGAACATTAATGCTAGGTTTCATCTTGTGAAAACAAAATAAATATCCATAGCATTTATACATATGCATTCCAAAAATATGGAATAAGCCAAGCTAAAAGAAGTGAAAGGATGCCCCATGTGGAGTAGATGGAGATGACCATATTTGAATAAAATGGGACATGCTAGTGTGTATGTGCCACTAGGCATTTAGTAAGCCCAAAAATATCCCCTAAGGTGGCCATGTGGCTCTTATAAACCAATAATGTGAAAACAAAATGGTGCATATATGAGAGCATGTGGAGATAGAATTGGATCCATCCCAACCCACATGAGCTAGAGGTAAAACCAAATAAAGTGCAAAGCTCATATTTAGTTGGATGGTGGAATTATAAGGTGGTGACAGAGAAGGTGGTGGAGTTAATAAAAGATATGCCCCCAACTCAACTTGGGCATTAAACAATATATCAATAACCAAATACAATATCAAGAGGCAAATACAATTAATGATGCATATGAGAGAAGAACCAAAACAAAAAGGGTTTCATATGATGCTCAAATGCAAGGTGGCATGATGACATGAGCATGATATAATTATGATGCAACAATTTTATGTAGGAAGTAGGATTTATATAGACTAGGCTAGTAGCATTGCAATTGTTAGACAATTGGGATGCTACACGAAGCCCTGCGAGATCTCCCCTCTACTTCTGGTACCACGCCGTCGTGCTGATGGAATCGCGAGGAGAGTGCTACAACCTCTGCTGCCTGCTGGAACAAGGGAGAGGAATGTCTTCATCGAGTACCGAACGTGTGACCGACTGCGGAAGCGCTGCCGGAACGCAGCGCCGGAAGGATCGTCTACGCGATATTGAGATCGGCAAGAGTACGACTACATCACCCACGAGAATCTGCTCTCGTTAACCGCTTTGGAATCTTCGAGGGTTATTTCCTCTATCGACTCGTTGCAAAAATCTAGTAGATAGATCTTGGCTTGTTTGTTTGCATGCGGTAGAATTTTTTTGTTTTCCATGCTACGAACCCCTACATCTACTTGCGCTGTCACCGTTGTCTACTCCATCCCGCTTGCCGGCGTGCATCGACGGACGGGAGAGCAGGTCTCCGGTACCACTCGCCCTTGTGATCCTATATGGGAGAGGGCGAATAAGGTTTTTGGGAAGCGCTCCGCGCGACTGCTCAAGTTCGTCATCACGTCGCGTCTTCCCGGTCGTCAAGTCGGAGCTCGTGCTCGTCGTCTTCAACGCCGACTTCTTCGACAGTCTGCTGCAAATGCTGCACCAACAACGACTTCATCGGCAACCGATCAGTACGTATACCATTGTCAGATCAGTTGCTTTAGTATGGCTGTTAGTGCGTATATTCTGCTACTGTTCATGTTGATCAATACATCTAGTATGTTAGAGGTTCACGTGATTGTAGCTGTTGTTGTCATGATTTATATTCTAGAATTAATCGTGGAAATTATGCCTAATATTCCAACAATCCAAAAACCTTATTGTAGGCAATTTCCCGAATTAACAATGGCTGGTTTTACCGATGCACTGAGGCCGGATAAGTGTACCGGTGTGCACTTTAAGAGGTGGCAGTACAAGGCTGAGCTTTGGCTGACCATGATAAAAGTGTTCCATATCAGTAAAGGCAAACCTGAAGGAACTATATCTGACGATGATCAGATGAAGTTCGAGGATGCCAATACTGTCTTTGTGGGATGTATTCTGAGCATTCTTGCTGACCGTCTGTGTGATGTGTTTATGCACATAAAAGACGGGAAGGAGCTCTGGATGCAAAGTTTGGTGCTGCAGATGCTGGCAGTGAACTGTATATCATGGAGAGCTTTCATGATTTTAAGATGACAAAGGACCTTCCTGTGGTTCAACAAGCTCATGAGATACAGTGCATTGCCAAAGATCTTGAACTCCTTAAGTGTACCTTACCCGACAAGTTTGTGGCGGGTTGCATTATTGCTAAGTTGCCCCCTTCATGGAGGAACTTTGCCATAGCTCTGAAACACAGATAGGAGATATCAGTTGAAAATATGATAGCGTACCTTGATGTTGAGGAGAAGGCTCGGGCTAAGGACACTACTGAGAAAGGAGAGAGTCTCATGCTACTGCCAACTTTGTGCGGAAAGGCAAATCCGTAGGCAAGAACAAAGGGAACTTCAAACCCACCTTTAACAAGCCTGTAAAGACTACAACCTTCTAGAATAAGAAGATGAACAGGGACAAGAGGGAACTGTCTTGTTACACTTGTGGAGAGCCCGACCACTTTTCCAAGGACTGTCCAGAACGCGCAGACCGCAGAGGGAAAAAGGCCAAGACTGTCAACGTCGTGACCGCTAGCAATAGTGATGGGTATGGTAATTTATTTACTATTCTTTCAGTATTTCAATCACCATGTTGGTGGCTTGATACGGGTGCTAATGTTCATGTGTGTGCTGACATCTCTATGTTAACTTCTTATCAGGTCGCTCGGGATTCATCCGTCCTAATGGGGAATGGATCACATGTTTCTGTTCGTGGTGTTGGCACGGTGGATCTAAAGTTTACTTCTAAAAAGATCGTGCAGCTAAGGAACGTGCAACATGTCGCTACTATGAACAAGTATCTCGTTAGTGTCTCCCTTCTTTGCAGAGATGGGTTTAAGGTTGTCTTACAGTCTAATAAAGTCGTTGTTTCAAAACATGGACAATTTATTGGTAAAGGTTAGGAATTCGGAGGCTTGTTCCGGTTTTCACTTTCAGAGTTTTGTAATAAATCCGTGAATCATATTTGTGGTGGTGTTAATGATGATGCCAGTATTTGGCATTCTCGTTTATGTCACATTAATTTTGGTTTGATATCT
Organism: Avena atlantica; assembly: GCA_910589765.1. Taxonomy (NCBI): domain Eukaryota; kingdom Viridiplantae; phylum Streptophyta; class Magnoliopsida; order Poales; family Poaceae; genus Avena; species Avena atlantica. Next base: position 417,135,949 of record OU342735.1, read on the forward strand.
CGGATGTCCAGTATGAGTTTAATTACGAATTTCACTATTGCCAAAGGTTCTAAGTGCCATAGTTGTGTGCAATCAAAGCAACCTCGAAAGCCTCACAAGGCTGCCGAGGAGAGAAACTTGACACCTCTAGAACTCATACATTCTGATCTATGCGAGATGAATGGTGTGTTGACAAAAGGTGAAAAGAGATATTTCATGACGTTGATAGATGATGCTACTAAATTCTGCTATGTTTACTTGTTGCAAGCTAAAGATGAGGCTTTAGACTACTTTAAAATCTATAAGGCCAAAGTTGAAAATCAACTAGAGAGAAAGATCAAGCGTCTTAGATCGGATCGCGGTGGTGAGTATTTTCCCAAAATATTTGACGAATTCTGTCAGGAACACGGAATTATTCATGAGAGGACGCCTCCCTACTCGCCCCAATCAAACGGGGTTGCCGAGAGGAAAAAACGCACGCTGACTGACTTGGTGAATTCCATGTTAGCCACTGCTAGTTTATCAAAGGAATGGAGGGGAGGCTTTGTTGACTTCATATCATGTCCTGAATAGAGTTTCTAACAAGAATAAAGAAAAGACCCCTTATGAGGAGTGGGTTGGGAGTAAACCATCACTTTCGTATTTGTGCACTTGGGGGTGTTTGGCGAAGGTCAACATACCGATCCCCAAGAAACGCAAGCTCGGACCCAAGACAGTGGATTGCATCTTTCTAGGATATGCTCCACGGAATGTAGGCTATAGATTTCTAGTGGTTAAATCTGAGGTACCTGATATGCATGTTGATACTATAATGGAATATCGTGATGCAACATTTTTTTAGAATATTTTTCCTATGAAAGATATGCATAGCATTGGTAGGATTTCTTCTAAAATACTTCCTGAATCTAGTGCATGTATTGAGAATTCTGAACAACCACATGAGGAATTTCTTGAGAAGGATGACGATGAACCTCTCACGAGGAGTAAGAGACAGAGGGTTGCAAAATCCTTTGGTAATGACTTCATCGTGTACCTTGTGGATGATACTTCCAGATCCATTACTGAGGCATATGCATCTCCTGATGCAGATGATTTGAAAGAAGCTGTCCAAAATGAGATGGACTCGATTCTTTCTAATGGAACTTGGGAATTATTAGAACAACCCTATGGTTGTAAACCTGTGGGATATAAGTGGGTGTTCAAGAAGAAGCTAAGGTCTGATGGTACTATTGAGAAGTACAAGGCGCGTCTTGTAGCTAAGGGCTACACACAGAAAGAAGGCGAAGATTACTTTGACACCTATTCACCTGTCGCTAGAATGACCACCATTCGAGTACTACTATCCCTGGCTGCCTCTTATGGTCTTCTCGTTCATCAAATGGACGTGAAGACAACTTTCCTTAATGGAGAGTTGGAAGAGGAGATCTATATGGATCAGCCGGATGGGTTTGTGGTAAAAGGTGAAGAGACAAAGGTGTGCAAGTTATTGAAATCTTTATATGGCCTGAAACAAGCACCTAGGCAATGGCATGAGAAGTTTGACAGAACTCTACTTTATGTTGGCTTTGTCATTAATGAGGCTGATAGGTGTGTTTACTATCGCCATGGTGGGGGCGATAGTGTTATATTATGTTTGTACGTGGATGACATTCTGATCTTTGGTACAAACATGAAAGTGATAAATGAAGTCAAGTCTTTCCTGTCAAAGAGTTTTGATATGAAAGATCTGGGAGAGGCTGATGTCATTCTGAACATCAAGCTTATTAAGAACGAGAATGGGATTACTTTAACGCAATCTCATTATGTTGAGAAGGTCTTGAACCGATTTGGCTTTAATGATGGCAAGACTTCTTCAACATCTTATGATTCCAGTTTGACATTACGAAAGAATAAGAAGGAACCAACAGACCAGCTGAAATATTCACAAGTTGTTGGTTCTCTCATGTACTTAGCAAGCGCTACAAGACCCGATATCTCTTTTGCTGTGAGCAAGTTGAGTAGGTTCATGTCTAACCCGGGTATTGATCATTGGCATGCACTAGAAAGGGTCATGTGCTATCTATGTGGTACAATGATCTATGGGATTCACTATTCAGGAAACCCTGTTGTACTTGAAGGATATAGTGATTCGAATTGGATCTCTGACGTTGATGAACTCTACGCGACGAGCGGGTATGTGTTTACCCTTGGAGGTGGCGCAGTGTCATGGAGGTCTCGTAGACAAACCATATTGATGAGGTCAACTATGGAAGCAGAACTTACTGCTTTAGACACAGCCACTGTTGAGTCAGAATGGCTGTGTGAGCTCTTGATGGACTTGCCTGTGGTTGAGAAACCTGTGCTGGTAATCCTTTTGAATTGTGACAATCAAACTGTTATTGTCAAAGTGAACAATTCTAAGGATAACGCGAAGTCATCAAAACACATGAAGAGACGTTTGAAATCTGTCAGGAAATTGAGAAACTCCGCAGTAATAACTGTTACGTATATTCAAACATACAAAAACCTGACAGATCCCTTTACAAAGGGACTATCACAAAATGTGATAGAAAGTGCATCGAGGTAGATGGGGTTGAGACCCATGGATGTCACACCTTAGTGGTAACCTAACCTATGTGATCGGAGATCCCGTGAATTAGGATCTGAGAAGAACAAGCTAGTGGTTTGACGGAGGAGAGTATTTTATAATTCTCTCCATGTGAAGATGCATCTCTCATAATCTGTAAGGCAGGTTGGCAACATGCCTTAATGTGTTTCTGTTGGCTTTAATTAGCAAAGATGCTGTCCTACAGGGTATTCTTGAAAGAATACACCTATATGAGCTCGACTGTAACGTCACGGTCTATGAGACTTGGGTGATCTCTAGTAAACTCATGAAGAGACCAGGAAGTATGACGCATATGCTCCAACCCACGGGGTAGGCTAATGGCAGCCAGGTACTAGTTATGATTTTGAGTAAAATCTATTGGCACCAAACTTGCAATTCAAGGTTCGTCCATTGTTCAAGTTGTTGATAGACATAGTTCAAGATTCTAGGCGGAAGTTCAACTTGACAGTCTCTGCTGAAACACTGGTATATATAAACAAGTAGCGAGGATTGACAAATCTTTAAATAGGCATTTGAGATCTGGTGGAGGATTGTTAGAAATAATGGGCCAATTCCTTTAGGCCCATATGCATTTCAGATTTTCCTTAAATCTCAAAACCCAAATTTGTGGCAGCCCATATGTGTTTGGGCCCATGTTTATGGCAGCTCACATGGAAGTGGAGCGGGAGCTTAAGTTTAGTCCCACATAGAAAGTTGGAGGAGAGTTACACCACCTTATAAGGTGGAGTGTTGCACCACTTTATAAGTGAGTGACAATAAGAGAGATATACGCGCGCGCTCCTCCTCCGACAACGCCGCTCGCCCGCCCGCCCGTCTCGTCACGAAAACTGTGAGGTTTTGACAGACGTGTCAAACAGTTAGCTTATTCGGATCGCTCTCGGATCGTGGGCTACTGTAACCGACCCGAACGTGCGCAACGTGGACTCGGCCCACGTTCGCCTCCGTTAGGGTTTCCTGAGCTGTTCTATATAAAGTCCTGCGCGGCTACCGCCATAACACCACCGAAAACCAATCTAGGGTTTTGCCATCCTCTCTACTTGCGCCGTCATCGTTGTCTACTCCATCCCGCTTGCCGGCGTGCACCGGCGGACGGGAGAGCAGGTCTCCGAAACCACTCCCCCTTGTGATTCTGTACAGGAGAGGACGAATAAGGTTTTTGGAAAACGCTCCGCGCGACTGCTCAAGTTCGTCATCACGACGCGTCTTTCCGGTCGTCAAGTCGGAGCTCGTGCTCGTCGTCTTCAACGCCGACTTCTTCGACAGTCTACTGCAAACGCTGCACCAACAACGATTTCATCGGCAACCGATCAGTACGTATACCGTTGTCAGATCAGTTGCTTTAGTATGGTTGTTAGTACGTATATTCTGCTATTGTTCATGTTGATCAATACATTTAGTATGTTAGAGGTTCACGTGATTGCAGCTGCTGTTGTCATGATTTATATTCTGGAATTAATCGTGAAAATTATGCCTAATATTCCAACATTCATGGTAGGTGAAAAAATCGAGCGGCAGTGGGACGAATGGACAGCCGATCGCCGCTTTTTCCGTCGTCTTTTCCGTGCGGAATTGTGCAGTTGGCGGAGGAGGGAGGGGTCGTCCTTCATCTCCGGCCGCCCGGTGTTTTTCTTCCGTCGCCTTTCCTTCGGTTGGCCGGCTGGTCAGTGGTGGTCACCACCATAACGTACGCGAGAGGAGCAGATCATCCAAAGGACGAGAGGCTTTCGTCTCGCCACAGTGCAGGTGGGTGCAGCTCGCCGGCCAGTGCTCACCTCTAACTTGCCTGTCAAGTGTGGGGTGTGCCGACGAACGAGAGTCTGTGAGGTTCACGTGAATTGCTTCTCAACTCTGTTAGGTGCACATCGCAAGCCGAATCCCTTTTCCTTTGGTGAATCTTTTCTCTCCATTCCACTGTTGCTTGTCCCTCCCCCTCCATGGAGATGCTCCAAAACCGGCCGCCATGCATGCTTGCAGTCGTTTTCAGGCAGCAAGTGGTCTTGAGAGCAAAGCACTGCACATGACAAAGAAAAAGGCTGAACCCTTTATATTAATCACACAGTTCAAATCTAAGGACTAACATCATATCAGGAAAAGTAAATTCTGCGAGCAAACAAGGATCCTTGTCTACACTTCTGTAAGAAAAAAAGGACGACAGACAATGCGAAATTCTGTAACTTGGCTGAGCTTTTATGGTTGAAGCAAAGGAGAACAAAGAAAATGCGATTTCTGGCCTAGCGAATGCCATAGATGGACACGTCCAGTGCTGCTAATTGTCTAATGCCCTTTCTGGGTTTGACAGCACATATAAAATTTTAGATATGGTGCAGATTTATTCCACATTTTCTATCTCTGGATACAATATTTAAGGTATCTGTGCACACCACAATGTCCCTTCAGAACTGTGCCATGACTCTGAAGTTTTAGATATGTTGTTGATTCACCTATGTAGTGATTTTTTTCTTTTTCGAAACAGAGGCAAAATCTTTGCATCATCTCATTGTTTAAGAAACAGTTTAACAAGTTCTACGATCACCAAAAAGAGGCGAAACCCCTACAAAAATCCCTTTCGTGGTATAATACTATGAGGCTTGCTTCGGTCCCCCACCCCAAAGGGAAGTTTTGGTGGGTTAGTTGGCGGACGGGTTGTGGGTGTATTGTGGGCGTGCCAAAAGTCTCGTATTGCCCACTTATATAGATGTATATTATAAACGGACTCTAGTGAAAAAAAAATAGATCGTATGTACGAGTAGCTGACTCGGACCTGGTTACCGATCGCATTAGGAAGCCTCTATCGCGTGAAGCCATCGACAGAAGCCATCGCGCTAGCCTCGACTTGGAGAAAGCCTCGACACAGACGACGCCTCAACCATCGCGCTAGCCGCGACCAGAGTCGGCGACTCAGACGACGCCTCAACCCAGCGACAGCCTGAAGCCATCGAACGCCGCCGAATCAAGCCTCTCACCTGCCTGATCCCTAAGGCCCTCGCCACCGCTATAGATCGAAGTCGTTCTTTGCCGCGTCGGAAGAGGCCAGGTTGGATCACGTTTCTAGGGTTTTGGAGTCGTCTGTGACCAGATCGTCGCTGCCTTCTCTGTGCTTTTTTCGTGAGGTAAATTCGCCTCCCATCTTGTTGATCACGGTAGTTCTTGATCAGACAGCTTCTTGGGTTTTGTATGGTTGGATTTCTGATATCATGATTCGTACTGTAGTAGGTAATGGCGGACAACAGTAGTAGTTCGAACATGATGGAGGAAGATGACGGATACTTGGACAGTGATTCTTCTATGTCGGATCATGGGATTGACAAGCCCGAAGACGGGCCTATCGATGGCTATGACGATGGTGATGGCTCGGACGATAATGTGAGTGTAGTTCTTGCAATTTATGTGTCGTCATGTATATTAGCTAGAATATTTCAATTTATGGAGAGTGGTTATATAATTGGTGTAGGTGGATAATGATGTCGATACTGAGAAGAACAATTCGAAGGTACTAGACAGTGAATCTATAAGCAAGGTATTGTTTCTGGTTTATTTTAGGCACATAAAACAAATGAACAGACGAAGTTATAACTAACTCTATGGTATTGTTTTCTGTTCAGTTAATAGTCAGCAGTGATAATACTTATGACTACTATGGTGAATCAGACTTGGAAACAACTGAAGATTTGCTCTCCGTAAACAATAGTGAGGTATTTGTCTCGTACATATATTTTTTGATAGTTGGCTGCACTAACAGGGGCAACGTACTCATAATTTGTGTTCTTTTGTTATGAATTTTTAGGCGACAGGGGATGGTCATAAAGAAAAACAACACGTGGAGGAATGTGAGAAGAATATTGGCCATCCCGGAGATGAGCGGGAGAAGTACTGGAAGATAATGGACATGACATTTTGTTCTGAACCCGCGGCATATGCTTTCTACAACAGCTATTCTAGAGACCATGGTTTTAGCATTAGAAAGAGCAGGTACATGAATAGCAAAGGGGTATCAGATGAAATATTTCAGAGGTAGTTTGTCTGTTCAAGGGAGGGGAAACGTCGAAGCAAGTACTTACCCCTGGAGGGATGCAAATATAGTCCAAGAGCAAAGTCTCGCTTTGGATGTAAAGTGGAATTAACCGTGAAGCTTAATGAATCTAGCGGGGTATGGATCGTTAAGAAATTTGATGACAACCACAATCATTTGTTGGCTAGACCTGATGAGGTCCCATTTCTTTGGTCCCACAGAAGGATCAAAGATTTCCAGAGAGCTGAGATATTAGCAATGGCCGCTAGTGGAATTATAAAGCACATGATCATGACTTCCTTCATCAGCAAGTATGGGCGGTACAGTCATGTTGGGTTTACGAGGAAAGATTTGTATAACATGTGCTCAAGAGAGAAGAGAAAGCTGCTTTCAAGCGGTGATGCGACCACGGCCATTGGCATTATGCACAGTCAGAAGGAGAAGGACAATGAATTTTTTTTGAACATCAGGTTGATGACAAGAGAAGGTTGACATGTTTGTTTTGGTGTGATTCTTAGTCACGTCAGGATTACCATGATTATGGTGACGTGTTGGTCTTTGACAACACCTACAAGATGAATAGATATGGTATGTCATTTGTTCCCTTTGTAGGCCTGAACAACCACCGTAAGACTACGGTATTTGGGTGTGCAATCATATCAGACGAGACTGAAAAAACATATACTTAGGTACTAGAAACATTTATGAGAGCAATGTGTCAGAAGATGCCAAAGTCTGTAATCTAGGTATGAGAAACAACACCACGAGGGGGTAGTAGGCCACACCGTAGGCACACTTGCGCATCTGGATCATCGCGAAAGAATAGTTAGGTGTGGTTTTGCCTCCGGTCAAAGTTTGGTCAAAATTGACAAAACTTGGCTAAATTTGCACTGCACACGCTAGAAATGATGATCCTGTATTTTTTAAAAATCAAACCTAGGTCGAAGGTGCCATGTTTCCACATGGATCTAATCCCACGTCATCAAGATCCAACCCAGATGCATCCTTACGAGGCGCCGAGATTTTGACCTAAGTTTGACTGGGCCACCGAAAATTCATAAATTATCGAAACTTCCTGAAACATTGGCCTCCCACCTATTCTTGCTCCCTGTTTGTCATGAAAAATACTAAACAGGGGTAACATGAAAGATTTCAAACATCTCCTCTCCTAGGGTACCTTCGGAGTGGAATGTTCATGGCCTACTAGGCAGATTAGCAAGGTGGTGACCATGCCCACCGCAAACTCTGTCGGAACGACCTCAAATTTGGCAGAGATATGTGTCTTGGCATGGAAAACTATTTTGTGACGTTTGTTTTCGCTCCGTTTGAAAAAAAATGGCCTTTTCCATTTTAAATCACAGAAAAACGACGTTTTTCTGTGAAGCATGTACTACAATGTCAATCTAGGTATGAGAAACAGCACCACGAGAGGGTAGTAGGCCACACCGTAGGCACACTTGCGCATCTGGATCATCGCGGAAGACTAGTTAGGTGTGGTTTTGCCTCCGGTCGAAGTTTGGTCAAAATTGACAAAACTTGGCTAAATCTGCATGCTAGAAATGATGCTCCTGTATTTTTTTAAATCAAACCTAGGCCTAACTTAGCTTGTGTCAGCTAGAGAGATGTGATTAGAGAATTCATGGGATATTCAGGTGCATGTATGTGTGCATGCTGCAACTACTGATGTAACAGATCAAACCTTGAAGCTGGTCTCAATAGTACAAATTTGTGCATGGCATACATTTCACCATATACAGAACATTACACAGCAACAAGGATTGTTCTTGCAAAAGAAATGTTCTAAACTACTTCCTCCGTTTCAAAATATAAGATGTTTTACGTTTGTAAAAAAATGTATCTAGACTTGTTTTAGTATTTAGATTCACTCTAAACATGAGTGAACCTACATACTAAAGTAGTCTAGATACATTTGTTTCACAAAGCTAAAACATCTTATATTTTGAAACAGAGGGAGTACTAAACAAACAGAAGTGACAACACCACAAGAAGGTTACGTTAACTGGTTCTTATGGTCCAACTACATGAACAACAGTACATACAGTTAACACAGATCCAACCGCGAAATTGTCATCTAAGCTAGGCCACGGACAAAAAAGCACCTCCATCATAGCCCTATGTTCAGCCTTCTCACGAGCAATTCTGGAATTCTCGGCTACTTCACGAACATGCATCAGCAGGTGCATCAGATGACCACCCTCCGGCTCGGAGCTATGGCAGTGGCATCTGTACATGCCCTTCTTCATGTAAGCAGACTCGCCCAACTTGTCTAGCTTGATGATCTCCTTGGAAATTAAGGAATTCTCGTTCCTATGGTCCACTTCCTCTGCGGAGCCGTCGGAGAGAAACTACATGAAAATAAAATAATCTCAATACCCTATCAAATATAATTTATAGAATACAAAATTAATGTACATGCAGAATAAACTTTCTGAAATGATCACCGATACTGGGCTTCCCTCCTCGGTCACTGCGTAAGGAACCTCAAACTCAAACTTGTCGACTCTATCTAGTTCCTCTAGCTTCCTCTTCTTATTACCAGGAGTGTCGGATGACTCAGCCCTCTGGATGACAAATAATACATGCAAAATTGAATTCACGAAAAACAATCAAAAGGCAGTACAACACTTTCAAATCAGATTATTCAAATTTAATTTAATTTACATAGAGGAATCTATAATTACTCATCATACAATTTGTCATAACTAGACATCATACAATCTGTCAGCAAATAAACATAAAACGACCAGCAGTTCAGTTCTAATCAGATTAGGCCTTGCAAATTGCCACATAAAATTAAGTCCAACCTCTCTCCAGTGCTCACCTTCCTCATCGCCGTCATGCTGAAGATGGAACCGCTGAAGGTGAAGAGCACGTCCGGGTCGGCGAAGATCGCCGGGACACTCATGTCGCTCGCTGGCCTGCTGCTGCTGAGTCTCTACAAGGGTTTGCCACTACGCACCAGGCTGCCGCTACACTGACCCCCGCTGCTCACCACTCTGAAGCTGTAAAGATTACACACTCTGGGCTTGGATTATTACAGCAGATAATATGTAGTTGTTCTTCTCATTGTGCTGCTGGATGCAGACAGCTATATAAAGGTATTCAAGCATGTACAAAATTAATCTACAAGAATTAACAGAAGCTCCACCGCCGCTTGATCCGCCACGGCACCATCCGGCGCCGCTTGCTCCGCCTTGCCCACAACAACCTCCACCCCTACCTTCACCTCCTGATCCATCACGGCCGAACGCACCGCAGCCTCCTGTGCCTCCAGATCATCCACGGCCGCGACAATCATGGCCACCCCTCCGCCGCATGTACCGCTCCCGAGCCACCATCGATCTGAACCTCCAGATCTTCCACATCAACCACTCCCGCACCACCACCGGATCCAACATTTGTGCCTCCATCCATCGTCGACCTCCACGAGCGGTGGAAACTAGGAGGCGAGGCGAGGCGACGGGAAGAGGAATTAGGAGGCGAGGCGACGGGAACTGGGAGAGCGACAGTTCGGTGCACCGCCCACGTCTCCCGTACAGAGTACACGCGTACATATTTGATTGACAAACGGGTAATACGGACGGATCCGGGCCGCGCGGGGAAAGGAGGTGGGCAATCACTAGGTGATAAACGGGCAGATAAGAAACGATCTAGACCGTTCGATGCATTCAGGCCAACGTAGGGGTGGGGGACCGAAGCAGAAGTGGGCAATCGCTAGGTGATAAACGGGCAGATAAGAAACGATCTATATTTTCTATCTCTGGATACAATATTTAAGGTATCTGTGCACACCACTTTGTTCCTTCAGGACTATGCCATGACTCTGAAGTTTTAGATATGTTGTTGATTCACCCATGTAGTGATGTTTTTCTTCTTTTCGAAACAGAGGCAAAATTTTTGCATCATCTCATTATTTAAGAAACAATTTAACAAGTTTTACGGTCACCAAAAAGAGGCGAAACCCCTACAAAAATTCCCTTTCGTGGTATAATACTACAACTCAAAAACTTAGCTCATGATTCACCAAAGATGAGCCTCCTCTTTGATTTTGACAACAATTGCGTTGGACGTGGTGGCAGACTGGCAGTGTCCTTGACTCTCGCGTTTCTCTTATTCCAATTTTCCCACACCATGAGCACGAGGAGAGACGTCGCTGCCTTCCTCCTATGCCCATTCAAGAGGGTTATTATTTGCCACCATTCTTTAACCCTCTTGATGCTTTACCAACTCTCCATAAGCAGCTTGGGCAGCGAATACACGCCTTCATCGCACTCTATATCCTTTGACATTTGAACAAGAGATGGGGTGCAGAATCCGGTTCTCTCTTGCAAAGTTGGCATTCTTGATCACCAACCAAGCGAAGAACTTGGACTTGGGAGGAGTCAAATTATCGAAAACATCGGTTTTCATACTGCAACGGATTCCTCAAATTGGAACTTGTAAGGCGATCAAAATTCTTGGATGGGTTGGACGGCGAGGCCAATTTTGGAGATCCAGTATTCTCATGTATGGAGTTCGAGATGTTGGTCCTTTTCTGCTTGGCAAGGGAAAAAACCTGGTCAATGTCCTTAGCTTTAGGACTTGTAATCATGGTATGTGTATGTGTCAAAATATGGTGTGCATGTGTCAAAAAAGGTTTCATGCTACTCCCTTTGTTTAGAAATATAAGACGTTTTAGCTTTGTGAATCGAATGTATCTAAACGTCTTTTAGTGGATAGGTTCGTAGAGATTCGGAGTGAACCTGTACACTAAAAGGCGTCTAGATACATTCATTTCACAAAACTAAAAAGTGTTATATTTCTGAACAGAGGGAGTAGTTCCATTGCAAGGTGTCAAGGTATTTTACAACGGTAGATTTTTATTCTGAGGGATCACGCGAGGAGATCGGTATGGTAGCATACTGAGACAGAGATTTATACAGGTTCGGGCCCCAGACGTACAATGTCTGGTAAAAACCTTACTCATGTTTGTGGGTATATGGGACTATCATAGTGTGCTCGGGTGATCTCGCAATAAAGCTCGATATCACCTATGGTGGATGGTGGTGGCAGAGACCGGTTTGACCTGTCCTGTCTCTAGCTATGGAGTCCCCTAATGTACAAGGAGATCCGTCTAATGAGATGTTGAGACCTCTTCCATTCGGCCTCCCCCTCCTTATATTCATGGTAGACGCTAGGGTTATAGAATTCCAATATGGTTTTACAAGTGGCAACACCTATACCAAATCCTAACAGAAATATCTAGACCCGATCTTGACGGAGTAACTTGATATCCCAAAGAATCCATTCGGTGATGCGCCCTGGCTTGGCCGCCAAGGCATTGGCATTTGGTTCCCCGCCTAGGGCCTGACTCTTCATGATTCCAGGTGGGCCACTTTCTGATTGTCTGGATCCACATGGTACCTATGACCTCGTCAGTAGCCCCCCAAGTACTTCATGATCAGAAGGAAAGAAACTTCAGATTCCATTCAGAGATGCCAAACGAAGGTCGTGAAGGAGTCCTTGAATCTAGATTTGTTGTTGAGGTGTCGTTGACGCGCTTTACTTTCAAATGATCAATCGTGAAACAAGAAGATTTGAAGACCGATCGTCTCGGAGAAAGCAAGGAGTTATGTTTTTCCGACTAGGAACAAATTGTTAGAGGTTAGAGAGCAGAGACGAAGAATCAAGACCGTCTCGGGACCTTTATTTAAAGGGGACCGATTCCGTTATTCCGTCTCTCTCTCTTGTTATATCCTTTATCTTCTAATTTTCCATAGGTCTGTTTCGAGTGCCGCTAATCCCCAGTCTGATGTTGACATCTGATAGTGAGGACTACGAGCAACCAAGAGGTGAACGGACGGCCGATTCGTCATCGTCTAGGGAAGCTTCCTTCAACAAGAAGGAAATGGAGGTAGATGTCTCCAGCGTCGAGGACCGGTGGACCCCTAGTACCCTCAAGGATATGATCTTCGAGGATATGACGGCGAAGGATGATATCCCATTCCAAGACAAGATTGGCTGGTGATCATGTCATCAGGCGGAAACTCCCACTGTAGGAGAGGGCGAGGTGGTTTTCTTCCATGTCTTCTTCCTCCATGGGCTCGAGCTTCCTATTTCCTCCTTTATGAAGTCTTTCTTCAAATTTTACGGGATTGGGCGGCATCATCTTAATCCTAATTCCATGAGTAATCTCGTCGTATTCATAGTCATGTGTGAGCTTTATCTCGGGATCGCTCACAATGTTCTTTTATGGCGCTACTTATTCCTCGTTCATCATGGGGAATACCAAGTAGCAGGGTGTGTGCAATTTCAACTTCGGCCACGCATGAACAAAAAATATCCCAAAGGGAGGTTTACCAGTACCAACAAGTGTTAGCACTCTAGATGGTACTACAAAAACTTGGAGAATTCGTTGCCGAACGCCAACCTGTGAATCCCCGTGGGGAGAAAATGGTCGACCTTGATCTCCTCCGACGAGCAAGAATTCATCATACCATGGTTGGAGCAAATCTAGGGACTGGTGGATAGAGGCTTGTCCATTCCCATGCTAACCCAGGATTTCCTTGAGCAGAGGGTCCTTCCCCTTCGGCAACATGCTTGTTTGTTATGCCAAGTCTCGAGTTTTCCTAACCTTGACTATTCTAGGAAAGGCATTCTCCGCGCACATCGGGTGACCAGGCGATTAGCGGCTGCACTGGAGAAAGAGTTGTAAGCTTCCGGGGAGGCCCACCTCCGTGGGATGCCCTGCAATTGTTGAGTCCCCACCTTTCCCGTGTTTTGTCCTTTTAGAACTTTTCTGAACGTTCATGTTGCAGGTCAAGACGAGTTTGAGGACATTTTTAAGTATGTGGATAGCGTTTGGCTCCTAGATCCCGACGATTTAGCCCTAGAGTCACAACCACTGATGAAGAACGATGTCTGGAGTTGTCCCTCCCAAGCCCCCGAGAAGCAAATGAGGGTGGAAGGACATAGTGAGGACGGGCAGAGAGACACGGGGTTGCCTACTTAGGATCCCCTTCTTTCCTCATCAGTACTTCCCCCTTTCACACAAAAAGGCGCATGAGGGACCCCATCATTAGCTTCGGGTGAGTCATGCCTCCTTCAGAAACATGTTTTGCTTCCAGGCCCAGTGTTGATCCTATAGTTTGTTTGCCAGGGCTCAGGAGATTTCCCTCGCACAACTCACCCTACTGATCAGGCAGACATGGGTAGAACCTCAAGTGCATCGGAGTCAGTCAGGCGTAATACATTATTGGTGACGCCTGACCCCTTCCTAGGCCGGGAATTCTTCCTTCCTCCCGAAGATGGAGTAACCTGGGGTAGGAAGATTGTCGGGTCCACCGAATGAGGAGGACGCCAGGGACATGCCTGGCGTGGTCCTACCTCCTTGCATGTTTCGATTGTTGTCCCAACCCCACATCCTGAGCCCATGATGCCCCTCGAGCTACAGCAGTTTGACAACGTCATCCTTCAGGCCCATGAGGCGATGTAATCCACGGGTTCTCTATCGCAGGCAGTTAAGGTGAGTTTCATTCTTTTCTTTGTTGGGGGTGCATTCAATGCACCTAGTGAGTGTAGCCCCAAGTTGGCCTTTCTTGGGGCTAGCTCATGGGGTTTTCATACAAGTCATGGAGCTCACTCGGGGAGATTTTCTTGTTCATTGCAGACGATACGGGAGTCTGTCATGCAACGCATTGAGATGCTCCGCATGTCGGCCTTGTCGCAGTCATCAAAGTAGGCGGGGGATCTATAGCAACTTCGTCAGGAGCTCGAGGCGGTTTGGGAACGATATCAAGGTAAGTCATGGGCGTCTCTTTCTCCTATCCTTGTGTAATACCCATGAATTGGTCTCGAACAACACAACCGACCGAGAGAAGGTTACCCATCTTGAGGAGGCGCTCGCCAATCAAGGTTAGGATCTCCGGTCCGAGCGTGGCCGTCACCACCAAGAAGAGAACAAGGTACGTGAGGGTCTGAAGGTGCTCAACCAGGACAATGAGTCTCTAACATCATTGCAGAGCGATCCCAAATGACTCGCACAAGACTTGGGGGATTCTAAGAAAAGCACCAAGGGTGAGTACTATTATCATGATTCTTCATCGGTGTTCATTTGGGCATGTACGTGAGTTGTTTATCTTATGCAGGTTCCCACTAGGCTCAGGGAGCCATGAAGCACTGATACTTAGGTTGGTAGAGATCTTAGGGCCCTTCATTCGGGCTTTCTAGGGATTTCGATGCCCTTCCCCCAACTGTCAGGACTCCGATGTTGGCGAAGAATTACATGGAGCCCTCGATCTTTGGGGAGTTGGAGAGTAAGTCGTTCCTTCCTTTGGTCCAAGACACACTACCCTAGCTTTGATCTAGCTAGTTTATACTTGTCTTGGGCTTGGAGGCATGGCCTACACCCCTACCAAACAGGAGCAGATGGAGTCTATCGCTCGACAAGACGCGGAGGACGCGATGGGACTCATTGAGGCACCCTCCGAGGGGAAAGGTGATACGTCCAGACCTAGGGTCGATGCCATATCAAGAACGGGAGTCCATCGAATCAAGTACGATGTCATGGAATCTTGGAAGAGAAGAAGGAAGAAACATCTATAGTTGCATTGGAGTCTCCACCCCATCACCCCAGAATTTTGGCCAGCGACTCCGAAGTCTCCGCCTAAGGACTCCATCACAGACTAGTCAGTAACATCAGGAGCTCCTAGAGCTACCCGGAGTCCTCCTTAGATACCACACCGGAATCTCCGGCCACCTTGGAGTCTCTGACCTACTACACTGGAGTCGTTGGCCTAAGGTGAAGCTTGCACGCATGAATCCTACTAGGACTTGGCCCATGTAACACCCAATTCGTCCAAAACTCATGTCTATGCCCAAACTACCCTTGTTTAAGTGGTTGGCCTATACATAGATCCAACACCCCTATTGTAACCTTAAGACATATATGATAGATTAGAAACCCTAGATTAGATATGTCTAGTCATGTCTTCCCTCCCTTATCAAGGGAGCCTATCATCACAACCTCTTTGGACTTTTCCTTGATGGTATCCAAGTTGTACAAGACCTCCACCTTTGAGTTGTTTCTAGGAGAAGTTGTCAAGCCCCTATCCAAGGTGGTCTTCCCTCTCCGATTGGAATTGATGGGAGCACATTTACTGATCTTTCACGTGGTGTGTGTTCGCTTCTGCTACAGGTTGTCGTCGACGTGAGCAGTAGGTCGTGTATCTTGTTCAGTTTGAGTGTGGTCATCATGTTCTTCACATGGTGTGTGTTCGCTTCTGCTACCTCCGCCTTTCTCCACGCTTTTTGTAACATCCCAGCATTTAGGAACAAATGAAGGGTAGAATTAGGAAATTGTGCATATGCATGCATTCATCTATAAAATGTGGGTAAAATTTTCACCAAATAAAAACTTAAAGTGATCAGAGTTTCTTTCACCCTCTAAGTTTAGGAATAGCTTTGGGGAGTGATTGTTATAAATTTTGACATGATCTTTATGAATTAGTGTGTTTTTGGGGAAGGAATTTGAATTTAAACTTGAGAATTAGTTTATATTTTAAAATATTAGAGTTATGATTTAGTAATATTATTTAATCAAGAAATAATATATAGTAACATAAACTCTAAATATGAAATACAATCAAACAAATGAATATTTATTTCATATATTTATTCCATGAATAAGTTACAAAATGTAACTCATAAAGTTAATAAATAATCCTTACAGAAACAAAATTATAAGAAGAGGAATAATTACATATTAAGAACTATTACAAAATTCCTTACAAAAGAATGAAATAAAAATTACAAAGGATTACATCTGTCTAAAAGAAAACCTATACTAACCTTGAATCTTCAAATCTTGTACCTGCAAAACAAGGAACAAACAAAAAGGGAAAATAGAGGTTAAGTTATTAATTTTTACTCTCAGTAGAGAGCAGTGAGATGCACTGCTCAATTTTACATCATTGAGTAAATCTATTAGGGGCAAGTTTCACCAATATGAAAGAATCCAAACTTTCATAACAAATAAGCCATAAGTCAAATGATCACAGCAAGTAAAGGGGCAAGTTTCACCAGACAGGTTAATAGTAACCAGATAAAAAGGTAGAACACCTCATTGAGCATATCCACAACCATGCATTAGACACACAAACAGCTCAGTCACCTAACTGCATGGGTGTGCTGTCGACATAGTCCTAGCAGTTCAAATCAACAAAAGGACCAAGCAAGGCCGTGGTCAAGCACTAGTGCACCTCTCCATTGCTCACACCACACTAGAACAAGCAGCTTAGCCAAAGCCAAGCAAACCAGCCAACAAAACTCCACACCAGATCAAACCAAACATCACTAGATGTTGACATAAGGAGGGGGAGAATTAGGTGGACAGCAAGGCCAAGCCACAGGAGCTAGGAGGAGCAGGCTAGATCAAGGCGAAGCACAGGAACCAGGAGAAACAAGAACAACATCAGGAGGTGAAGGACAGGATCAAGCCAGCAACACCAACATCACAATAAACCACTACAATCATCAGTTTTTGTGGTGAGTGTCATAAACATCCACATGATATGTTCATCTTATCCAAACAGAAATATGTGTTGTTTCATAAGACAACCTCTCAATGATCACCCAAGTGGGGTGAACCTATCCTAGAGGTTTTAAATCTAAAGGCCATAACCAAACTCTATCAAAAACACCAAAAATCTCATACCAGCCTCACAGATTTGGTGCTACCAAATGCAACTTATATATTCAATCATCTATTCTTATAAAATCTGGGCACATCTCCAAGAAGGAGTAGCACCTCAGATTTTATAAGCTACAAACAAATCCATTAACTTAACCAACTAGGATCCAAGATCTAGTAAGCAACTATGATGCCTTAGCCAATTTTGAAAGTGACAGCAACATAGGAACTTAGTTCATAAAGCCTCGACCAGCATCATAGACATGAACTATAAGTGAACTTATCAACTTATTATTATTAAGCATTTATCAAGTCACAAGTACTGACTATAAATAAAGCCAACAACCAGATCAACTTGTGTATCATTCTAAGATGATTTCACAAGAAACGATCTTAGAGCTAAGCCAACCAGATAATCTAGCTTTCATAAATAAACCAGCAGGACAATCTATATCATTTCCCTGAGATATACTCAGAGATCATTTAATTTATACAAAGAATCATTAGACTCTACTAGTCAAGTTTAGTATAAGGATAAACATATAAGCCAACTCTTACTGATGCAGTGAATCATCACTGACAGTGATACTGTCAGTATCAAGACACTGAAAGAAGGTGAACATACCAAGTAACAACATCACTAATCGGAGATAAAGCTATGAACCACTAGCATCAGATCCAACATTAGCCTCAAACGAACAACAACATCACATAATCAAAGGATGACAACAAGAACTGAGGTGCAGAGAACACAAATTCTCACTAAGCATCATTACCAGACCATAACATCATTTTACAAGCACCAAGGATGAACCCTAGAATCAGTGCAAACACTAATCATAGATTGGCCACTAGATACACACAAAGGGACTCGAGGTAGCTAGATGCACTAGAGTTCATAGAGACATAACTCACCGGAGGTCCTCGCTGAAGGATTGAAGAGGAAGCAGAGGGGCCGACGAGCTCGTGGCGGCACGGGGAGCACCCCAGGGGCGCTGCAACCCGCACCAGCCACGACGGCGGCCACAGCAGCGCACGAGCACCGCACACCACCACGGGAGAATCAGCAGCGGCAGTGGCAGTACCATCCCCAAACCCTAGGGTTCACGAATGGGGATAGTCTGGCCATAGGAGGGCTCCGAAATCAAATCGAAGCGGATAATATGGACGAGCGTGGTCGACAACCTCGCCCTGCACCACGACAGCGGCCAGGGAGGACCACGACGACGAACATCGCACGGCGGTGGCGTCAGTACCCCACGGAGTCGAGGAGGAGAGGAGGTGAGGGGAGAGAGAGAGAGAGAGAGAGAGAGAGAGAGAGAGAGGGAGGGAGGGAATGGGCCAATGGGGCCAGAACCGTTCGGGGTGTCTTTTTGGTCAAAGTCACTTGGGCCAAATTGGCCCAATAAGCCCAATAGAATGAGCCCAAAACTTAAAAGAAGTCTTAATAATTAATAAAACACCAAAATACCCCTAGAGTTAAATAAAATCCTGGAAAATAAAATAGAAATCTACAAATTGTAAATAAATTTCTGGATTTATAATCATTCAACCTATTTAATTAAATTAAGAAATAATTTCTATAAATATTATTTTTAGTCAAGAATATTACAATATATATTACTTATGGAATTTTAAAAAATTATAGAAAGAGGATAAAAATAAATAAAAAACAATTTTATTATATTATTATTGTAGTATTTTAGAAAAATACTAAATAAATATTTGAAGTTATAAAAAGAAATTCTTTTATTAAAATATTAATTCTTAAAATAATTATTAAATGAATAAATATAGGAATTTATATTAAATTTTAACTCTAAAAATAAATTATTGCCTTATAAAATGGCAAATGTAATATTCAATAAATATTAAAGATTATTTTTTAATGAAATCCTTTATTTACTTAAAGGAATTCTTGAAACTAAAATAATGGGTAAAACACACAAATAAAAATAAATGATAAATAATGCATTACATTACTATGCATATTCATTTTGCTTTTTAAATATTATCCTTACCGGGCAATAATGATGTTTTGTAGACATAGAAGCTCAAGGTCCAGTGCAAGCATCCGACTTCACTACCTTGCAATCACAAGGCAAGTTCACCCGTTGCGCATGTCCTTTGAAGAGTCTTTATCAAAGTATTAGCAAATTGTGTGTTATCATCTATGTTTCAAAGAAAGAAAGTATTATTTTCTCAAGTAAATAAATTGTTGATATCATCCTAAGTGATGATATAATGGAGCAATAGAACTTAGGTTCTATTTGCAATAATGATGATCAACTAGGAACTTAACAACCCACGACATTAGTAATTCTAGCGTCGTATATAACGCGTTAGCCATGATATTTGGAATGGGACAGAGAAGTCAGTTGTATCCTTTTCCTTTCGTATGGAGGCAAGACTAACTTAACGTGACATTGTGATTCCTTGTGTGGATCCAACATATGGATGGTCACCCTTAGGCCCCACATTTTTTATGTCTAGATTATCTATGAGTGGCTGCCGGGGGTTTAGCCGGACCTATAAGGTACTTACCTGGGCATCACCAGCTCATAGAGACTTCGGGAACTCATCAGGGTTTTAGCCTGCCCGGAAGGGGGCTTAACGGAGGTGAGCCATCCCCGAAGGATCATGCAGACATATGGGGTCGCGGAGAGGGCAGTGATTGGCTTGGACTAACTACTGGGCCCCACATCATGGAATTGTGGACTGGAAAGTACGCCCGATTGTGCAACAAGGAGTTGATCTCTCATGGGTAAAGTAACGCACCTCTGCAGAGTGTAAGAATTGTAACTTGTTACTCCCTGTTCCGGGAAGGAGCTACGAACGCGACAGGAAAGGAACTCCATGAAAGTTCTGGTCAACCTGTGAAGGCTGATGGTCATAGATTTTCACAATAAAAGCAATCTTTGAAGAAAGGTTTATGAAAACTGCATACTTCCAAGGACTTATAGTCTGAGGTGGTAGATAGAGATTCAAACTTCCCACCTTGCATATAATGAACTTGCTGGGTAACGTTGTTACTCACCTTTTCCTTTGATCCCTGCTTAGACTCTGATGATCTCGAAGATACTCCAATGTATGGATCCGAAAGTCAAGAGGAGGTCTTTTATGAAGAACCCAATATGTACGATGCCGTAGAAGGGGTGGACTACGACATCGTCTACGGAGGAGAGCACCAGGAGTCAGAATAATTACCATAGTTCTAGGAGCCAATTGAGCCGAGCAACATGAACAATATATAACAATAAGTTGTTGAGCTCAATTTGGAGTTTAAGTTGTCACTTTAAATCTTTCGCTGAAACACTTTATATTTTGGTTTGTAAGTTGAATCTTTTGAAGTCTTGAACTTCTGGTATTGTAATAATAATAATGTGTGTATGTTTTTAATTTGGACCCGCAATGTTTCTGTTGTACCACTCTGAGGGAGGTGATATTTACGGAACGGTGTTCTGTGGATGTCATTTCAACGACTATAGTGTACTACACATGCAGTGGTATACTGGGTCACCGCAGTTGGTATCAGAGCAAATTGCTTTGACCTTAGGTTGGAAACCTAGTAAAGGGTATTACCTGTAGGAGTGTATAGCAATGATAAAGAATTCTCTAAAAAGGGTATAATGGGTATTCAAATGAGAATATTCCGTTATATATTTTTTTGGTGTGATAATTCTTTGTTATGATGCGATATATTATCTATTACTAATCAAAATAATTTTGAATATACAGAGTTATGGCATCAAAGTTTCCAAAAAAAACTTTGGTAAGGAAATAGGAGACTCTTGATGATTACCAAGGATCGTTCACGGATCAGCTTTGTCAACTCTTAAAGATTTTTAGTTGTCCAACTAAAATTCCGGTGAATACCATAACCTATTATGATGGTCGGATGTTATCCAAGTATCGTGTGAGTATCCAACTTCTAGAGGAGCTTGGATTATATCACGATCTACCTATAGGTGAAAGTAGGAGTCATTTAGTAGCATATCATGTTGATGTTGTGGAGGCGATAGCTAATATTCGGGAGAATAAAGCCAAGGAGTTAGAAGGGAGCACATTTTCTGTGATTCCTCATGATTCTATAGACTCGGAGCCAGTACCGGATCATCTTAATTTGGTAAAGAAGCATCCTATGTTAGCTTCCAAGTTTATAGATTGATACCGAACACTTGTTGCATCTTTTTATAAGACACATCAAGTTATTGTTGAAGCTAAAAATGACATGTTAGAGGATCTAACTAACCCAGAAAGAAGGAGGCAGTTAGCATTCCAGTTGGAGAAAGAAGCAAGCAGTAGTATGAAACCAATCTTTAAGGATATACCCATAGATCCCGAATCCTTTACGCCAAATCCTTATTCACCCAGACCTGAACCTACCTATGATCCTACATTAGATATGAGGTATGCTGTACCACAAGGTTCAGAGGAAGGGTCTGATTTAGAACTTCCTATCAAAAATTCTAATGGTTGGAGAATGGGATCATTTGAAGGATCCCAAGGTAATCAGATGTCCATAGATGGGTCTAACAGAAATGTTTGACAATCCAGTTGGATGGGTGCAAGAACCAATCCTAGCAACAGTAGTAGAAAAACCATATTCGTCGAATATCAGGATGAGGAAGAAGATCCTGAGGAGAGAGTGTTTGAATCATCAACATTTTCTCAAAACCCAGGGAATATACATTATCTAGTGTTTAACTATTTTTCCCAACAGAGCACCTGGGGAGCAGCAGAATCTACGTATTCTATTGACAACTCAAGGCATGAAGCTCAGGAGATGCAAGCGTGTGATAATGTTGGACATGTTTCTGTAGACTTTTCAGCTGAGCTAGAGGGAGTCGATACACTCAGGTTGAGTAATGACTCAAGTCCTGATACTTCTGATACTGAGTATGTTCCTTCTGGAAGGCCATTTGTTCCACAAACTATGCGACAGACGTTACGTCATCACAGTTGGACTTTGGGCATGTATGATGAGCGACGTGGATACTAGAAGTAGGCGGCTTATTAGGAAGTATCGGGTATTGCGTATTGTAATATGAGAGAATGATGTAGCTAAATAAATAAGGAAGTGTTGTTAAGTTGTTAATGTACCTATATGGTACATGTTGTAATAATTTTGTATTATTAAGTTGTTTGTAATGTATAATATGTGAAATGCATATTTGGATTTTATTTGGATTTCCATTGTGTGACTAGCTTTGCGCGTAAAGTTGAGCTTAGAACACATGTGCATTATGTAATTAAGAGTATTCGCTTTATGTTGCAGGACTAGGGGTCATGGACACGGGTGTAGAAACTGAATCTGAGCAGCAATGCATGGAACGTGAGGCCAAGGAGAAGGCCGATGCAGATGTCGGAAATCAGGGAACATTACCACCACCAATGAGGCCATTAATGGAGCAGAATTTTATGCAGTATATGCAAATGATGCAAGAAAACCAAAACAAGTTCATGGAAGAGTTGTTGGGACGAGCTGGAAACCAGAGAGCACCTGAAGGTGGAGGAGTGAGTCTTTCTGACTTCCAGAATGCAAGACCGTTACCTTTTGCATCAGCTCCGGAACCAATGGATGCAGAAGACTGGCTAGCATATACAGAGAGGAAGTTAAAGACTATAGGTTGTAATGATGAGGAAAAATTGAGGTATGCAACTCATCTTCTGACAGGACCTGCAGCATCATGGCGGGAAAATCAGTTAGTTATGCAACAGCCAGGAAGAGAGTATACCTGGGAAGAGTTCAAGAAAAGGTTCCGTGAGTATCATGTTCCTAAAAGTGTGATGGAGTTGAAGCGGAGGGATTTTGAGGAGCTTCAGAAAGGATATACTAGTGTCATGAAGTATATCCGGGGGTTTAGCCAACTGTATCGTTATGCAGAGGAAGAAGTCAGCACTGAAGAAAACATGAAGAAGCGTTTTCTGCGAGGGTTAAATCCATTTTTGAGGATGCAGTTGAGGTTGGCCAATAAACAAACCTATCAGCAGTTACTGGATGCAGCCATCTCTTTTGAAGATGACTACAAGAATGTCCAAGAGGATAGAAGGAAGAGAGCTAAGAAGGAAACTAAGAGGATACATGCAAGTAAACCGAAGCCTAATCTAGAACTCAAGCCAAGGAATAGACCCTATAATAGTAATAATTCCAACCAGAGTGCAAATCCAACCGGAAGGAATATTATATGCCATAATTGCAAACTTCTGGGGCATATAAGCAGGGATTGCCAGAAACCAATAATAGTGTGCCATGCTTGTGGTCAGAGGGGTCATATAAAGCCAAATTGTCCGAGAAAACCACAAGGTGGTTGGCCTGTTAAAGGTGGAGCAAAAACTAGTGGAGGAAATGGGCAACCCAAAAAAGGAGGAAATTTTTTCAAGAACAATAATGGCAAGAGGAACAGACCAACCGGGAAGCTGAATTGCGCAACCCTAGAGGAGGTGGATAACTCAGAGCATGCAGTGATAGGTATGCTCAATATCCTTACCAATCCCGGAAAAGTTCTATTTGATATTGGTGCAACTACTTCATTCATTTTTGAAGAATTTTCTGATAAATTCAGGATTAGAAGGGCAACGTTAGAAAACCCTATGATCGTAGTGACAGCATGGGGAAATGTAGTTGCACGCCACATTAAACAAGATCAGGTTATCTCAATCTGTGGTTGTACCTACTTTGCGGACCTTTATGTGATTCCTTTGAAGGGAATTGCAGTAGTGCTAGGAATGGGTTGGATGACTGAACATGGGGCCCAAATTAGTTGTGAGGATAAAACTGTCTCAATTAAGACTCCAAGTGGAGCAAGGATAGTTTATCAAGCAGATAAGCATAGTCATATCATGGTGGATCTTCAGTTGAACTCAATGAAGGAGGTCAAGTTGGAAGATATTCCTGTAGTAAATGAGTTTCAAGATATTTTTCCAGCAGATTTACCAGGAATGCCACCAGATCGGGAGATAGAGTTCACTATTGATCTAATTCCGGGTACCGCACCAATAGCTCAAGCACCATACAAGATGGGTCCAAAAGAATTAAAAGAACTCAAAGAGCAAATTGATGAGTTAGCCAGAAAAGGATTTATTCAAGAAAGTGTATCTCCATGGGGAACACCGGTGATTTTTGTGGATAAAATAGACGGAGGAAGAAGAATGTGTGGGGACTATAGGAATCTCAATAATGTTACCATCAAGAATAAGTAGCCATTACCTAGAATCCAGGATCTGTTTGATCAAGTTAAAGGAGCTAGAGTATTTTCAAAAATCGATCTAAGATCCGGGTACCATCAGATAAAAATCAAACCAGAAGATGTTCCAAAGACAGCATTTGTCTCAAGGTATTGACACCATGAGTATCTTGTCGTACCGTTTGGTTTGACCAATGCACCATCAATATTCATGAATTTGATGAACAAAATCTTCATGCCATACTTGGACAAGTTTTTCATAGTGTTTATTGATGACATTCTGATATATTCCAAGGATAAGGAAGAGCATGCTGATCATTTGAGAATAGCATTGCAGATCCTAAGAGAACATAAGCTTTATGATAAGTTTAGTAAGTGTGAATTATGGCTAGATGAGGTAGAATTCCTCGGTCATGTGATCAGTAAAGATGGAATTGCTATAAATCCCTCCAAAGTTCAATCAGTATTAGAATGGACTTCCCCCACTAATGTGAAACAAATTATAGGTTTCTTGGGAATGGCTGGTTATTATCGGAGGTTCATTGAAGGTTTCTCTAAAATAGCTGGACCAATGACCAAATTATTAAGGAAGAATACACCATTCATCTGGCATGAGAAGTGTGAAGCCAGTTTTCAGGAGTTAAAAACCAGATTAACTACCGCTCCAATCTTAGCAGTTCCTGAAACATGGAAGGACTTTATAGTATACTATGATGCATCCAAAGAAGGTTTGGGTTGTGTGTTAATGTAAGATCAGAAAGTAATTGCTTACGGATCAAGACAACTAAAACCACATGAAGTTAATTATCCAACTCATGATTTGGAGTTAGCAGCAGTAGTTTTTGCTCTGAAAGGATGGATGCATTTTCTTTATGGAGCCAGATGTGAGTTATACACTGACCATAAAAGTCTCAAATATTTCTTCACCCAAAAGGAATTGAATATGAGACAGAAGCATTGGTTAGAGCTAATCAAAGACTATGATTTAACAATCAACTATACCCCTGGAAAAGCAAATGTTGTAGCAGATGCTTTAAGTCGTAAAAGTGCAGATATTAAGCCCAGCAATAGGGAGCTACCAAAAGAGTTACAGATGGATTTGGAAAGGTTAGAGGTTCAATATATAAGAAAAATGAATCTTGGAGGATTAGCTACTATGCAGGTAGTTGCAGAACAGAATAGTCATCTTAAGCATGGAATTTTTAGGCATCAAGCAGAAGATCCTTTTATTGCTGAGGAAATTCGAAGGATATCTCAAGGACAAACATCAGTTTTTCGTTTAGGAGATTATGAGTCTTTATGGTTCCAAGATTGTATTTGTGTTCCAGATGTGCCAGAGATTCATGAAGTGATACTTCGAGAGGCACATGAGACACCATATTCCATTCATCCAGGAAGTACTAAGATGTACATGGATTTGAAAGAATTATTCTGGTGGAATAACATGAAGAGAAAAATTTCAAAATATGTGTCAGAATGCCATACTATCCAAAGGGTAAAAGCTAAACATCAAAGTCCAGCAGAACCACTGCAACCTTTGGAAATTCCCGAGTGGAAATGAGAGTAAATTGGTATGGACTTCATCACAGGATTACCCATGACACCTAAACGGAAGGATATGATATGGGTAATTGTTGATAGACTCACTAAAAGTGCACATTTTATTCTGGTGAATCAGAAGGATAATGCCGAGAAGTTAGTAGAAGTATACATCAAGGAGATAGTAAGTAAGCACGTAGTGCCCAAGAAGATCGTAACTTATAGAGGATCAGCGTTTACTTCAGCATTTTGGAAGCAACTACATGAAGCACTTGGTTCAAAGTAAGATTTTAGCACCGCCTATCATCCAGAGACGGGGGGTCAAACTGAAAGAACAAATCAAATACTGGAAGACATGCTTAGGGCTTGTGCATTAGATTTTGGAGGTTCGTGGGATTATCATCTACCATTGGCAGAATTTTCCTACAATAACAGCTACCAGAGTAGTTTGAAGGCAGCTCAATATCAAGTACTTTATGGAAGGAAATGTAGATCACCAATATGTTGGTATGAGCCTGGGAGTAGCAAAGAATTTGCACCCTATTATATCAAGGAAAGGCAAGATGTAACATCCCAAAAATATTAAACTTAGATCATCAAACTCTAATCATCAAAATTAGGGTTAACAAAAACTTTTCCAATTAAAAATATGAAAGCATTCATATGTGTATGTATTAAAATTTGGATTCTTTTGAATTGCCATGGTTCTGTGTTTCTTAGCTTGTAAAATGATTCTTAGGTGAAATAAACATCATCTAAACAATCCCCAAACTTTTCCCAAAGACAAACAAGTCAAAACAAACAAATTAAGTGAATGGTCACTTTGGCCAAATTAACTCCCATGCCTACTTTGGCTATCCCTAACTTTCAGAACTTAACAGAAACATGTATGGATCTTTGCACACCTTGATAGTACTCATAATAAGGTACCAAGGCCCACTTTGTGATCATCCAAAAACATTTAAATGCTTAGTTTAAATGACAATTTAAAATTGAATCTATTTCATATGGGAAGATCCCACTATTTCAAAAACCACTCAAACAAGCTCAATTTTCAAAACCCAAGCATCCATAGTATCACCAGCACATGCCTAGCAAACCCACCAAAAATCTTTTCAAAATTTAAAACTTAAGTTCATGCGGCCATTTCATCAAACAGGTTGCAAATTCAAATCAACATAATCAAAAACACTATTTTGAGCAGTGTTTGGCCAACCTTGTTCCCTCTCTGGTTACAACTAGCCTTAGTAGATCATCTAGCAACGTTAACTAACCTCTAGCACCACTGTGAGCTTGCCAATACCATCAATGGTGAGCATGCCGAGAGCACCCATGTCACCCCAGTGTGGACAGCAAGCTAGGAGAAGAACTAGCCGTGCCAACCTTGTCTGGGAGGTAGCCCATGCCTCACCGCCCCCTCTCGACCAGCCCTAGCTCGGAGACAGCGACCAGAACCGCCAGGAACTCCGCGCCCGTGCCGCTGTTGACCATGCCGACGCGCACCGCGGAGCATGCGCCGTTCCCACGCAACCCGACCACCTCGAGCCCTCGCCGCCCGCCAGCATGCACCCCACCGTCCCAGGAGACCACCAGACATGTTCGTTTCACCGCCCGTACCCCGTAGCCACCGCTCGCCGCGGAGTTCGCCGCCTCTGCCTCGCAGAGCACCGCGCATTCCCGACCATTTGTCACCGCCCCTACACGCGCATTTAAGATCTAGAGCATCGCTAGGAGACCACCCGTCGATCGCCAACCTCTGCCATGCCCCTAGCCGCCCGTAGCCGTGTCGCCACCGTCGCCTGCCCATCCCTCTCGATCTCGCCATCGAGCCTATAAAAGGAGACGACCCCCGCTCGATTTCATCACACCATATCACTCCCCTCACCTCAGTGATCATTCCATCCCTTAGCTGGAGCACGAGGAGCAGCAGTTCGCCGGAATTGCGCCAGAGCAGGCCGCCTCTAGAGAAGAAGGGAGCCGTTGATTTCGACCACCCCCGGAGCTGCCGCGACCACCCCTGAGTTCGCCATCGTCGACTTCGTCGTTTGCCCGCCTCGCCATCGTCACTAGAGCCCTGGTATGCCCCCTATGCACCCCCACCGAGCCGCTAGGGTTCGAGCTCGCTGGTGACATGTTCATCGTCGATGACGACCCTTAGTCGTCGATCTTCATTCTAATCCAACGCACCACATCGCCCCGTACCGCTTCGCGTTTTATGAGACACTGACCAGTAGACCCCCCCCCCTGTCAGTTGCGCCCTGCGCTGCGGAGTGACACTGGGCCGGCCCAATAACCCTTCCCGCGCAGCCCACTCGTTTGAATTTAGCCTTTTCTATTTATATTCAAACTTAGTTCTGTACCCAGTTTCAAAAATCAACCCAGCTCGATTCAGTGAACCAAATTGAATGAAACCAATTTTGTTAGAAAGGTATTAAAATGCTAAATCCAAGCCCGTTGGATTCAAATCAATTGGATCTATAGATCAACCTTGGTAAAAATAACAAGTCATAAGCTTTTATGCATTCAAACATTTTTCAAATTTCAACCATAATAGCTTTTGAGTTGATTCCAACTCTCAAAAATCACATTTGATCATACCTTTCAGAATATATAAAAACATATGGGTTTACTTACATAAATAATGTTCAAGTAATAAAAAAATGCCACATAGGCATTTCTAGTCACTTTAATTATTTAAAATAAAAAGGTTAAACCTTATTAAATTGTGACACCACTTTAAATCACATTCCCATGTACTGAAATATGTGGTGATGACATGTGTCAACATGATCCCATGTTTGGTTTGGAGAATATTAAATCTTAAGTAGTTTTTCAATGAGTAGAAATTACTTTTCTAAAAAAAATAAGACCAAAGCTTTAATCTTGTAATGTTAGTGATGATACTAGATCATCTATAGTGCACCTTTGTGTGATGATTGAAAATAGTTAAGTATTGCTTGGTGATTGTGTACCTCGTATTTATTCATAGACGCTAGTACCAACCAAGGATACGAGGAGGAAGGAGGATACTACGAAGAAGAAGCCGAGGAGAACTTCAACCACTGCTCTGCACAAGGCAAGCCTTACTAATCAAGTTGACCTATGCAAGCTAATACTTGCTTGTTACCATGCCAACTATATGCCTTAAGCATATGTGATCATACCCACTTGATAACTCCATTCCTAGTTTTACTTGCAAGCTTTCTACTTTATTTCTTTATCAAAGCTTTAGAGTTACATAGTGAATTGTAGATACTAGAAAGATAATGGAAGGTTCCATCAAGAGCATTAAATTTGGCCTAAGCTAGATAATCTTGATGTCATCCTAAGGCATGAGATTGAACTTAATTAATCCCCACTTCTTTACCACCACATCATTAGTACTTAATCCCACTTGTAGATGCTAGTGCTAAGCATAAAACTTGACCAACTTTAGATGGGAATACTTGGTGGAAAATGGTTATGAAAACCTTAGAATGATGAGTCATTCTACTGAGATGTTTTGACATGTGTTTCCGAACACCAGATGATTTTGATGATGAAAATGTTGAGGCATGAGCCTTAGCCCTTTATAAAACTGATGGTTGTCTGGATGCGATACCATTCCAATTTTACCGTACAACCACAATACCCGAAAATTGGGTAGGGCTTGACTGGAAACTTATATACCTTAGTATGGGTTCCCTCACAGCCAAGGTCTGAGCTGAGGCTACCTTGTGAAGATTGTCCACCTGTGCAGTACCCAAGATGACAGTTGGTCATGGTTGGGAGGCCAAACTCACAGGAGAGGTGCTTATACTAGGGCTTGTAATTTAAAGGTTAGGATTGATTATCCGCATACTAAGTATGGTGAATTCAGGATTTGTTCCCGACGGATGTATCGAATGTTGTGGTGAAAGTGTACAATCTCTGCAGAGTGTCAAACTACTCGAATAGCCGCGTCCGCGGTTATGGATAGTTGGAGTGGCCATACTATTCCCCCGTCAGATGTTTTCAAAATGACTTGTGAAATGAATTGAGAATTTGACTTGACCACAACAGAGTTGTGATATGAAATACAAGTTCCCACTTAGGTGTTATAAAATTTCAACTAGCTTTTCTTGCTTCTGCACTTAGTAGAGGTAAATCTGGCTTTTTGCAAAACAACCCTAGAGCTTAGTGTCCTACTACAAAAAACCCCTTCACTTGTTAGTATTAGTTTGCGAGTACTTAAAGAGTACTCATGGCTTTGTCCCTGGCTATTCACATGGCCAGACTATGAAGAGGAGTACCAGGATGAAGGACCTCAGGAAGGTTACGACAACTAGGATCATCTTCCATCGTCAACATTGCCTGTGACCCTGAAGATGGAGCTTCGCCTACGCTACCCTTATTATTACGTATTTCCGCTGCTTGAGTTGTACTAAGAACTGGATCATGAGATCCTTATTTGTGTAAGACCTTATGTATGGTTTGTAATGGATGATGTACTATGGTATCCAATTCTGTTATGTCTCGCAAAAATGGTAATCCTGGGATTGCGATGTATGGCATAACAAGCATCTGGGATTAAAAATACGGGTGTTGACACAAGATATCATTGATATAATCAATGATAGATTAAAGATAGCCCAAAGTAGACAGAAAAGTTATGCTGATCTAATTCGAAGATCATGGCATCCTAAAGTAGGAGACATGGTATATCTGAAAGTAAGCCCAATGAAAGGAGTTAAGAGGTTCGGAGTTAAAGGAAAATTAAGTCCAAGATATATAGGACCATTCAAAGTACTGAGTCAGAACAGGACAATAGCTTATGCTTTAGAGCTACCCTCAAGATTGGCTCAAGTTCATAATGTTTTCCATGTGTCACAACTCCAAAAATGTCTTAAAGTTCCTAACTATGCAATCACACATCAAGAGATAGAATTACAAGCAGACCTAACTTATGTTGAAAACCCCTGTAAAATTCTGGAAGAAAATTGGAAAAGGTTAAGAAATAGGGAAATCAAATACTGCAAGGTACAGTGGAAACATCATCCCGAGAGAGAAGCCACATGGGAGAAAGAAGATGACTTAAGAAAAGTCTATCCAGAATTATTTAGGTACACTTCAGCAAACTTCGAGATGAAGTTTAATTTAAGGGGGGAAGTCTGTAACATCCTAGCATTTAGGAACAAACGAAGGGTAGAATTAGGAAATTGTGCATATGCATGCATTCATCTATAAAATGTGGGTAAATTTTTTGCCAAATAAAAACTTAAAGTGATCAGAGTTTCTTTCACTCTCTAAGTTTAGGAATAGCTTTGCGGAGTGATCGTTATAAATTTTGATATGATCTTTATGAATTAGTGTGTTTTGGGATTCGAATTCAAACTTGAGAATTTAGTTTATATTTTAAAAGATTAGAGTTATGATTTAGTAATATCATTTAATCTAGAAATAATATATAGTAACATAAAATCTAAATAAGAAATACAATCAAACAAATGAATATTTATTTTATATATTTATTCCATGAATAAGTTACAAAATGTAACTCATAAAGTTAATAAAGAATCCTTACAGAAACAAAATGACAAGAAGAGGAATAATTACATATTAAGAACTATTACAAAATTCCTTACAAAAGAATGAAATAAAAATTACAAAGGATTACATCTGGCTAAAAGAAAACCTATACTAATCTTGAATCTTCAAATCTTGTACCTGCAAAACAAAGAACAAACAAAAAGGGAAAATAAAGGTTAAGTTACTAATTTTTACTCTCAGTAGAGAGCAGTGAGATGCACTGCTCAATTTTACATCATTGAGTAAATCTATTAGGGGCAAGTTTCACCAATATGAAAGAATCCAAACTTTCATAATAAATAAGCCATAAGTCAAATGATCACAACAAGTAAAGGGGAAAGTTTCACCAGGCAGGTTAATAGTAACCAGATAAAAAGGTAGAACACCTCATTGAGCATATCCACAACCATGCAGCAGACACACAAATAGCTCAGTCACCTAACTACATGGGTGTGTTGTCGACACAGTCCCAGCAGTTCAAATCAACAAAAGGACCAAGCATAGCCATGGGAAAGCACTAGTGCACCTATCCATTGCTCACACCACACTAGAACAAGCAGCTTAGCCAAAGCCAAGCAAACCAGCCAACAAAAATCCACACCAGATCAAACCAAACATTACCAGATGGTAACATAAGGAGGAGGAGAATTAGGTGGACAGCAAGGCCAAGCCAAACGAGCTAGGAGGAGCGGGCTAGATCAAGGCCAAGCACAGGAACCAGGAGAAACAAGAACAACATCACGAGGTGAAGGACAGGATCAAGCCAGCAACACTAACATCACAACAAACCACTACAATCATCAGTTTTTGTGGTGAGTATCATAAACATCCACATGATCTGTTCATCTTATCCAAACATAAATATGTGTTGTTTCATAAGACAACTTCTCAATGATCACCCAAGTGGGGTGAACCTATCCTAGAGGTTTTAAATATAAAGGCCATAACCAAACTCTATCAAAAACACCAAAAATCTCAGATCAGCCTCACAGATTTGGTGCAACCAAATGAAACTTATATATTCAATCATCTGTTCTTATAAAATTTGGGCACATCTCTAAGAAGGAGTAGCACCTCAGATTTTATAAGCTACCAACAAATCCATTAACTTAACCAACTAGGATCCAAGATCTAGTAAGCAACTATGATGCCTTAGCCAATTTTGAAAGTGACAGCAACATAGGAACTTAGTTCCTAAAGTCACAGACCAGCATCATAGGCATGAACAATAAGTGAACTTATCAACTTATTATTATTAAGCATTTATCAAGTCACAAGTACTGACTATAAATAAAGCCAACAACCAGATCAACTTGTGTACCATTCTAAGATGGTTTCACAAGAAATGATCTTATAGCTAAGCTAACCAGATAATCTAGCTTTCATAAATAAACCAGCAGGACAATCTATATCATTTCCCTGAGATATACTCAGAGATCATTTAATTTATCCAAAGAATCATTAGACTCTACTAGTCAAGTTCAGTATAAGGATAAACATATAAGGCAACACTTACTGATGCAGTGAATCATCACTGACAGTGATACTGTTATTATCAAGAAACTGACAGAAGGTGAACATACCAAGTAACAACATCACTAATCAGAGATAAATCTATGAACCACTAGCATCAGATCCAACATTAGCCTCAGACTAACAACAACATCACATAATCAAAGGATGACAACAAGCACTAAGGTGCAGAGAACACAAATTCTCACTAAGCATCATTACCAGACCATAAGATCATTTTACAAGCACCAAGGATGAACCCTAGAATCAGTGCAAACACTAATCATAGATTGGCCACTAGATACACACAAAGGGACTCGAGGTAGCTAGATGCACTAGAGTTCACAGAGACATAACTCACCGGAGGTCCTCGCTGAAGAATTGAAGAGGAAGCAGAGGGGCCGACGAGCTCGTGGCGGCACGGGGAGCACCCCGGGGGGCGCTGCAACCCACACCAGCCACGGCGGCGGCCACAGCAGCGCACGAGCATCGCACACCACCACGGGAGAATCAGCAACGGTAGTGGGAGCACCATCCCCAAACCCTAGGGTTCACGAATGGGGCTAGCCTGGCCACAGGAGGGCTCTGAAATAAAATCAAAGCGGAGAATATGAATGAGCATGGTCGACAACCTCGCCCTGCACCACGGCAGCGGCCAGGGAGGACCACAACGGCGAACATCGCACGGCGGCGGCGCCAGTACCCCACGGGTCGAGGAGGAGAGGAGGTGAGGTCGAGTGAGAGAGAGAGAGAGAGAGAGAGAGAGAGAGAGAGAGATAAAGGGAATGGTCCAATGGGGCCAGAACCCTTCGGGGTGTCTTTTTGGTCAAAGTCACTTGGGCCAAATTGGCCCAATAAGCCCAATAGAATGAGCCCAAAACTTAAAGGTAGTCTTAATAATTAATAAAAGATCAAAATACCCCTAGAGTTAAATAAAATCCTGAAAAATTAAATAGAAATCTAAAAATTGTAAATAAAATATTTCTGGATTTATAATCATCCAACCTATTTAATTAAATTAAGAAATAATTTCTATAAATAATATTTTTAGTCAAGAATAATACAATATATATATTTCTTATGGAATTTTATAAAATTATATAAAGAGGATAAAAATAAATAAAAATTATATATTATTAGTGTAGTATTTTAGAAAAATACTAAATAAATATTTGAAGTTATAAAAAGAAAGTCTTTTATTCAAATATTAATTCTTAAAAGAATTATTAAATTAATAAATATAGGAATTTATATTAAATTTTAACTCTAAAGATAAATTATTACCTTATAAAATGGCAAATATAATATTTAGTAAATATTAAAGATTATTTTTAATGAAATCCTTTATTTACTTAAAGGAATTCTTGAAACTAAAATAATGGGTAAAACACACAAAGAAAAATAAATGATAAATAATGCATTACATTACTATGCATATTCATTTTGCTTCTTTAAATATTGTCCTTACCGGGCAATAATGATGTTTTGTAGACATAGAAGCTCAAGGTCCAGTGCAAGCATCCGACTTCACTACCTTGCAATCACAAGGCAAGTTCATCCCTTGCCCATGTCCTTTGAAGAGTCTTTATCAAAGTATTTGCAAATTGTGTGTTATCATCTGTGTTTCAAAGAAAGAAAGTATTATTTTCTAAAGTAAATAAATTGTTGATATCATCATAAGTGATGATATAATGGAGCAATAGAACTTAGGTTCTATTTGCAATAATGATGATCAACTAGGAACTTAACAACCCATGACATGAGTGATTCTAGCGCCGTATATAACATGTTAGCCATGAGATTTGGAATGGGACAGAGAAGTCAGCTGTATCCTTTTCCTTTCGTATGGAGGCAAGACTATCTTAACATGACATTGTGATTCCTTGTGTGGATCCAACATATGGGTGGGCACCCTTAGGCCCCACGTTTTTTATGTCTATATTATCTATGAGTGGCTGCAGGGGGTTTAGCCGGACCTATAAGGTACTTACCTGGGCATCACCAGCTCATAGAGACTTCGGGAACTCATCAGGGTTTTAGTCTGACCGGAAGGGGGCTTAACGGAGGTGAGCCAGCCCCGAAGGATCGTGTAGACATATGTGGTCGCAGAAAGGGCAGTGATTGGCTTGGACCAACTACTAGGCCCCACATCATGGAATTGTGGACTGGAAAGTACGCCCGCTTGTGCAACAAGGAGTTGATCTCTCATGGGTAAAGTAATGCACCTCTGCAGAGTGTAAGAATTGTAACTTGTTACTCCCTGTTTCGGGAAGGAGCTACGAACGCGGCAGGAAAGGAACTCCATGAAAGTTCTGGTCAACCTGTGAAGGCTGATGGTCATAGATTTTCACAATAAAAGCAATCTTTGAAGAAAGGTTTATGAAAACTGCATAGTGCCAAGGACTTATAGTCTGAGGTGGTAGATAGAGATTCAAACTTCCCACCTTGCATATAATGAACTTGCTGGGTAACACTGTTACTCACCTTTTCCTTTGATCCCCTGCTTAGACTCTGAGGATCCCGAAGATACTCCAATGTATGCATCCAAAAGTCAAGAGGATGTCTTTTATGAAGAACCCAATATGTACGATGCAGTAGAAGGGGTGGACTACGATATCGTCTACGGAGGAGAGCACGAGGAGTCAGAATAATTACCATAATTCTAGGAGCCAATTGAGCCAAGCAACATGAACAATATATAACAATAAGTTGTTGAGCTCAATTTGGAGTTTAAGTTGTCACTTTAAATCTTCCGCTGAAACACTTTATATTTTGGTTTGTAAGTTAAATCTTTTGAAGTCTTGAACTTCTGGTATTGTAATAATAATGTGTGTATGTTTGTAATTTGGACCCGCAATGTTTCTGGTGTACCACTCTAAGGGAGGTGATATTTACAGAACGGTGTTCTGTGGATGTCATTTCAACGACTATAGTGTACTACACATGCAGTGGTATGCTGGGTCACCGCACTTTTCCCCATGAATTAACCATGAGATCGATGAATATCAGGCTACCCTTTGAGGTTAACTCCTCTCATATGGTATTAGAGCCAGGTTCGATCTTGAACTCACCTGGGGGATGTTCTCAAGAGCTCGTTTTCTCAACTCATGATCAATCGAGGTTGACATTATAATGTGGGTACATACACACAACATAGGCAAAAGGAAGGACATGTGTGTCTGGTAGAGAAACACATCATTCATCATGATGCATATTTTCTTGTGCACATCACCATTATTGTCAATCAAGTGTTAATTTGATGGGTGGTGAATATGCAAGCAGGGAGCATGCTTATCATGGTATTTACCAAAATCTCCAAAACTTGAGAAAGTTATGGGGGGAAATCTCATTATAAACCATATGCTAAGTGTTATTGCAAGCAAAATGTTGATCAACTATTATTTCAAATGCTTTGAGTGCTACACTAAAATATTTCATGAAGTTTTTGAGTTCCCACAGTTGGATGATGTTGCAATAAATTACATGCACACTGACCTTGCATATGCATTCCATTTGCTATACGTGAGTTATGTTAATGGTGTTGTGAACAAAAGTGGACATGTCACAAATGACATGCTCCTCTATCACGCACAAATATTTTCCTTGCTCTTTGTTGTGTGAAGGTATAAATACATACACGTCAACCTCTACGACAAGAAAAACTTTAGAGAGTTACCTATGGACAAGCTTCAACGAGATATCTCTACATTGACATCTTAATAAGGTCACTTCCTTCTACTTAAGGATTCATGCTATAATCTTCGTGAATTGGCTACTCTTTAAAGGGTGCTTCTCTTATGTTGTGAGATTTGCAGGATTCATTCAAGGTGAAGGAACATTGAAGAGTTGTCAAATCAACCTTTCCAAGGATGTCTACATGGAGAACCCAAGTTCAAGAATGTCTCTCTACCTCCTCTCCACGGTGATGAGTGCATAGAGTCGAGGAACCCTCTTTTTGAAGGGGAGATGATATAGCCCGACCTACGGTCGATGCCATATCAAGCACGGGAGTCAGACGACTCAAGTCCGACACCGTGGAAGCTTGGAAGAGGAGAAGGAAGAAGAAGCCATAGATGCACCAAAGTCTCTCTATCCCGTCACCTCGGAGTCTCTGCCAGTGACCCCAAAGTCTCCATCCAAGGACTCTGGCACAGACTCTAGTCAAAACATCAGGAACTCCTGGAGCCACCCTGGAGACCACGTCGGAGTCTTTGGCCACCCTGGAGTCTCTGGCCTACTACACCGGAGTCGCTTTCCTAAGTGAAGCCTGCACGTATGAAGCCTGTAGGGCATTGGCCCATGTAACACCCAATTCGTCCAAAACTCTTGTTTATGCCCAAACTACCCTTGTTTAAGTTGTTCGCCTATGTATAGATCCCCCACCCCTATTTTAACCTTAAGACATAGATGATAGATTAGAAACCCTAAATTGGATACTTCTAGTCATGTCTTCACTCCCTTATCAAGGGAGCCTATCATCACCACCTCTTTGTTCTTTTCCTTGATGGTATCCAAGTTGTACAATACCTCCACCTTTGAGTTGTTTATAGGTGAAGTTATCAAGACCCTCTCCAAGGTGCTCTTCCCTCTCCAATTGGGATTGACGAGATCATGTTGACCAATCTTTCCTTGCAAGGATTCTATCGGACCGCTGGTCATCAATGGGAGCAATAGGCGATGTACTGTGTTGGGTTTGAGTGTGTTCATCGTGTTCTTAGCGTGGTGTGTGTTCTCTTCAGCTACTCCCCTTTCTCCATGATTTTCCCCATGAATTGACCACGAGGTCCATGAAGATCGGGCCTCCCTTCGAGGTTAACCCCTATCAGAAGGTCACCAAGAGTCCGAGCATGTCGAGGGAGAATCCTAGCTTCTTCCCGATCCTTGTTCTTGGGTTCCTGCAACTTAGGAATAGAAAAAAGTTTTAGCCTTAATGATGTATGCCGACCAGCAAAAAATGACTAATTATTTAGTCAATTCTCTTTTTAATTGTGTATGTTACCCTTTATGTCCTTAGCTATTTTTTCATGTTTGCACAAGGTTCATTTCTTTGCATGTCTTCAGGAATGACCCATCACGTCCCCCATTTTTTTTAGGTTAGCCATGGGCATATATGCCTCACTGAGTGTTGGATGGGAAGCTAGACTAGCAATCATGATCGAGAGTCTAGGCGCCAAATCCGAACTCGTAGTACTAAGACAGTCGTGCGAGGATTAAAGGTGATTTCTATTCGGGCGTGTTCACCCAGTGAGTAGCTCCCAAGCAACCGTTGTTTGGGGTCCTTCATGGTCCAAAAGAAAGAATTGAGAACTTCAATGATATCATGATTTTTATTAAGTGGGTTCCATGGCACTTTTCTCACAAAGTACTATAAAGACTACAAGGGCTTAGGCGTAGAAACAGCGTAGCTGCTCGATGTTTCACGCACGTGTGAACTCCATGCCCTTCGAGTTAGATAGTTTGTATGACCTCGGGCGCAGTATGATGGTGAAAACAGCCAGTCATTTCCATGGGGAGAGAACATGTGCCTTCCTTTAATGTCGTGACCTTGGTAAAAGACCTCGCCACCCACCTCAAGAGAGCACGGGTGCCCATTACGGCTATGATATCACCTTAGACCTTGTTGGTACCTTAATGATGGGATAACGCAACTTTTCTATGCTCGTTAAGTTGGTTCACTGTGTCTTGAATTTCCCTCTCGGACCTATCCTCATCGAATGCACGAACGCGAGGAGATTCCAAGTCGACATTAGTCGGGAGTTCCACTTCAGCGTTGTAGACCATGAAGAAAGGTCTGTAGTTCCTAGACCTTTTTTATGAGGTGCGCAAGCTCCATAACACCGATGGAAGATTATACACCCAAGCACCTCCACAAGGGCTCAACGACCCATGCATTTGGTATTTGAGTGTCCGAGTGATGAGCCCATTCGAGCGCTCGACCTTCCCGTTTGTGCGAGGTGTACGACCGAGGAATAGGCGATCTTGATGTGGTGCTTGGCGGAGAAGTCCTTGAACATCTTGGCCATGTATTGCTTCTCGTTGTCGGTGATGACCTTGTGAGGTACACCAAATCGGTAGACAATCTCCTTAAAGAAGGCGACCACGTTCTCTGCCATTACGGATGTAACAACCTTTGCTTCAATTCAGTTGGTGAACTTGTCGATGGCAAAAAATATGTGTGTGTAGCCACTCTTCAAGGTCAGGAGTTTCCGACCATGTCGAGTCCCCACTCAGCAAACGGCCAAGCGATCGGGATCATCTGCTGAGTCTGGGTCGGTGTGTGAATTTGACGAGCATATATAGAACTCACATCCCTTGTAGCAGCGTACCAAGATCTCGGTGTCTCTGAGAGCAGTATAGGCCAGTAGAAACCCTGTCGGAATGCCTTTCCAAACAGGGTTCAGGCCACGACATGATGACCGCTGATTCCTAAATGTACTTCATGTAAGATCTTCAATCCATTCTCTTCTCATATGCAATATTGAAGTATTTCAATGGTTCTTTGCTTGTGTAGCTCCCCTTCAAAGAATCGATACGCTTTCGACCTCCGGGTGTTCTGATTTGCATCAAGCTCATCGTTCGTAGGGTTTTATTAGTACATAATTGACGTACGCCCTTGTCCGATCAGTTACAAAAGCAAGAACCTCCTGGGACACTTTTGTGTCCCTCTTTTGCAGCTTTCGGAGGCATGTTCACCTCCACACCCACAAATGGCGAGCGAAGTTCTTTTAGGAAAGTACCATTCAGAACCCCCACCCGTGTAGATCCCATCCATGTGAGGGCATCCATAGCTTCATTATACCCTTGTAGCACGTGATCATGTCAAGCCCATCCATGCGGGGTTCAAGCTTCCAAACGGCCTGGTAGTACGCTTCCATGTTGGTATCTTGACAT
Source organism: Avena atlantica (assembly GCA_910589765.1). NCBI lineage: Eukaryota > Viridiplantae > Streptophyta > Magnoliopsida > Poales > Poaceae > Avena > Avena atlantica. The sequence goes on from OU342735.1 coordinate 417,175,911, forward strand.
GTCTATTTCTCCATGACCTGTCAAAATACAAGCTCTGAGTCTAGGTCATATGTAAATAAATCTCCCTTCGAAGAAGAGCCTCGTATTCAACAGCATTTATGGAGGTGGGAAAGTGGAGCTAGAGCACATATCTAAAGAAATCTCCCTTTGGAGAAGTCGGAAGTACTACAACCCTCGCGCTAGTCCCCATCAGGGAGCCGTCAAAGTGAAGAACCCAATACTGGTTGGGGGTTGGCTGAATGGGAGACTATGTCTCCGTCCATTCGGACACGAAGTCTGAGAGGGCCTAGGACTTAATGTCCATCCTTGGCGCAAGAGTGATTACATAAGACATGAGCTCGATCGCACATTTAGCGATTCTTCCTATAGCATCACGGTTGTTGATCACCTCCACGATCGTAATCGGCTCACACCGATATGGGGTGCGCCTAGAAGTAGTGGACCAGCTTCCTAGCGGTGTGGAAGACTCCATATTTAATCTTCTGCACCTGGGGGTACCTTGTCTTTGAATCATATAGGACCTCGCTGACAAAGTACACTAGTTGTTGCACCTTATGGACATGTACTCCTCTTATTGTTCTACCACCAGCAGAGTGCTGAAGACACGATCAGTGGCAGAGATGTATAGATGCAGGGGATCCCTAGGCATGGGAGCCACCAGAACTGGGGGCGAAGAGAGCATGGTCTTGAAGTGATCCAGCGCTTCTTCAACCCTGTTCATCCAAATGAACATGTCTGACTTCTTGAGAATATTGTAAAGGGGGAACGCCTTTCCCTAGTCGGGAGATAAATCAACTGAGTGCCACCATGCGCCCCATTAATTTTTGCACATCCTTGAGACTTTGGGGAGGGCACATCTTCAAAATCGTGTTGATCTTCTCAGGATTAGCCTCAACCCCCTCCCCCCCCCCCCCCCCCCACTCCAAAACTATAAAGCTAAGAAGTTTCCCCCAAGGCACGCCAAAGATGCATTTGTTGGGATTCAGCTTCATGTTGTAGCGGTGCATGTCGTCGAAGGTTTCCACAAAGTCCGCGAGGATATCCTCCTTTTTCTTGGATTTCACGATGATGTCATCCATATAAGCTTGGACATTTCTCCCAATCTGGTCGTAGGAAGTTCTGAATACAACGCTGATATGTAGCTCCAACATCCTTGAGCTTGAAGGGCGTGGAGACATAGAAAAAGGCGCCGATTAGTGTGAACGCGGTCTTTTCTTCGTCTTCCTTCTCCATCCGGATCTGGTGATACACGGAATACACATCGAGAAGTATAGGGTCTCACACCCTGCCATGGAATCGACCACCTACATCACTATGTATCAGCTCTAGTAAGATGGATGCTCTCTCTAGATGATCTCTTGCTACTCCTTGCGAAAGGTGTCTTAGTCATCTTGCCGAATAGGCTTGATTCGCATGGCTCGAATGACCCCAAGTCGGACGAATCCTGGAGTACATCTCCATAGACACTATAAAAACGCCATCTACCATGACCGATTTTCGTGGTAGAAGGGCGTTTTCGTTGTTAATGAGTCTTTGTTGCCACGCAGGCCGGAAACGCTCGAGTCGTCGGTTGGTCACCTGACAATCACGATGTTGTGTGCATCCAGCCCACCCAAAAGTGTAGACGACGCCCCAAAGAGTTAAGCAACGTGAGAGGAGTCCCATCACCCGACCCACCTGGGTTAAAGCTTTCACCCGAAGAACCTGGTCCGAAGGTGGAGGACGAGAATAACTCCCTCTTCTCCACAATGGTGCCTCTCTAGAGAAGAGCGACGCCCACGGGCGTCGAAACCGCTGGCCAACAATAGTTGGGCGAACTTCTGCCGGAGCTTTGAGGCCACCATCCTCGCGCGGCCAGCCAGAGGTGGCCTGCACATCAATGACACCACAACTACGTCATCGCGAAGCGGGGGGGGGGGGGGTATCTTATTTTTGGTTGTCCATATGGACAAACCACAACTAGGAGAGAAACGTTGCCATATTGATTTAGAACAACTTGAAGTTCCATAAAAATATAACCGATGACACCATAGACATCTTTATCAGAAGAACAAGCAAAGAAACGTTTATCTCTAGTTTCCATCCGGTCAACGTAAGAGCAACAACGATTACCAGACCACTTCTTTCCTCATACTATACTTGGTTAAAATAGCATTTTGCATAACTTGCCCGATAAAAAATTGAATCTTAAGAGGTAACTTGGCTTCCCATAGCCATTTATGATTTGGACTAAGAATCAGCTTCAAGGTGCTTGTACACGGATTTAGTGGAAAACTGAAGATTATGGTGCAAAGACCAAACGACACCATTAGGAACATTAGATAGGGGAAGAGACTGAGGTCCGATCACAATATAATTACATTGATCTAACAACTCAGAATGTACTTGATACCAACTTGGCATAATAAAAATATCGAAAATTGTAGGGGCATATGAAAAAGTGTATGCTTTGGATTGGTGCAAGTTAGAGGTTGATGTTCTTTTTGTGATTCTCCTGTAGTGGCTCACAGTAGGGCTCCGATTAATGGGTGGTTGTTAATTTATTATATGTTCACCAGGTGCAAACTATGCTTCTCCATATTTTTTGGTTTTTTAGTGTTACAATATGATTGCTATTTGAAAAGTACTATGCATATATTCAAAGGCACCTTCGTCCCCCCATTCCAGTTCCCTTTTGACCAGTGTATAACGACCCTTCGAGCTAAGCCGTCCTTGCATGAATCTGATTACGCGGCCCAGATTTCTGGTTTCCACACATTCTGTTGGCTCACAATTAGAGGGAATATATTATGACTTTATGCCTATGCATGCGACAGTATAACTTATATATTTGTACTACTTTTTAAGATTATAGAGGCTCGGGCTCTGGGTATCCTCGGTTCTACGGTGCAATATATTGGAGAAATACACTCTCTAGTAGCGAATTCGGGAAAAAAAAAGTATGTTGTCGAAATTCTGAGAATAATAAACTTTGAACTCCCCTAGCTTGTGCTGTAAGTACAAATTCAAGAGAGGAACTATATGTAGTACGTACTAGTTCATTAGAACATTAAGTGAAAGATATATATATTAAAGACGTTGTGGATGTCCAAAGAGGCACGTAAAAAAGAGTCAAATTAAAGAAGTAATTTCAGTACTCCGGGCAGAAGCTTTGGAAATTCCAGCGCGATTGTGTTGATTTGATATCGACATGCTTTGTCCCAGATCGACAGAGCTCCTCTCCAAGCAAGCCTCTCATAGAAGCTGTTACATCGGTTGCACAGGCTAACAAGCCGACGCAGTCTATTTGACCTCATAACTAAGAAGAATATGTTCGAAGTACAATTCAGAATAGCACTTGCTTCATTTGTGAACCATGACATCAGGCATCCTACTGGCTACTACTGGCCACTTGGGAAGCATCAGAATATATGTAGCTTCGGTTTTTTTGCATGTATTCTGTCGGCACTGCTGCTAAGTTGGACCATCAACAGAAACCTGACATTACAACCACCGGCGTAGGATTCACAACGTCACACGACCTCCACATATATATCAAATCCGGGTACTTACATGAAATCTGGGAGCGGCAAGAGACATTGGTCAACTCGATCTTGTGACGTCCACGGTATCAGAATCTGAATCGAGGGGACACACAAAATTATAGTATGTCTCGGTTTTGACAGCTCGGTGCGGTGAATATGCAGTGTGTGCTCCATTCAGCTGTCCTGGAAGTCCCTTCACTTCACTACTCGAGAACAACACAAAGTGGCTACAGTCGTGCCACTAGAAATGGATGGTTTTTAGCAGGTTTCTCTTTTCCTTTGCGTGTCACGTCAATCCCCTAGCTGGTGGACAGAAATTTGCATCATGCGAGTTAACCTCATGTAGGGCCATCTCCAGGAGATGAAAATTGGAGGATCTTTTTTCCTCTTGAAAAATCAGTTGCAACGGTTCAGAAACGAAGGCTGGATCTGCCCAAATTTAAGACTCGGTTCAGTCCATGGGCAAGCCGCCGCTCCAGGTGTACCAATTGAGTGAAATTCTTGTCTCTGCTACAGGCTATAGCATGCAAGATAAAAACAAGGAAACTATGCTTCATTGGCACGCCATGGTCCAATTATTGTCTCGATTATTCACGTGTAAGCCCGCTAAAGCAGGAAGCACTACGAATATCACTACAAAGATGGTACAACTAACCTGACTGAATTTGCCGCCTGCCTGACGGCTACACTGTCTCAGGTCAAAACAGGACGCTGAAACAGGAAAAGTGCACGGCGAGCCCGATTTGGAAGCGTCGAATGTGGAAGAAGCAATACCTCCTGTCGAAACAATTTGGACGCCAAGTGGCAGAATAGGGCGGGTCAAATCCTACGCGTACCAGTGGCGCAATCAACCAATCACCCGCTGTGATGAGACGGAGATGGTCGCGTGGCTGGTGCGCGTAGGGTCTGATTGGCTGATCTGACGCCATTACACATGCATGATGATGTCTCCAGGCATCAAAACAGATTGCCAGGAAAAGCTATGACCGTTCCAGGCACTGGCAGTGGCATCCACTGTGCCAAAGGTATCATGATATGGACAAGGAAGTGCTCGTTGCTCGTTCAGATTGATTAACAGACAGGCTTGCAGTCAAACCAGAATTGAACTGAATCAGGCTTGCAGTCAAACCAGAATTCAACTGAATCAGGCTTGCTTAAGAACCTGTATGATTCCCTTTTTACAAGAATATTCACAATCTACAGACAAGAGAGTTTTTCCCACCAATTTGTTAGGTCGGAAGATGACATAAGCCATTCAAAAGAACAAAGCAAAACAGTCACAATTTTTGTTTGAGAGACGTCTACAACTCGATTACAGCTGATACAAGAATACGCCCTCTCAAATTGGGGTACTTTTAAGCTCAGGAGTCCGACCGATCAATGCGATCACCAATTCACCATGCGTGGACGCTAGTGTTTTTCCAGCTAGAAATTCGACGTTCAGTAATAAATATCGACGGAAAAGATGGAAAGACCTTTTTGCAACGAGACAAGGCAGAATCTATATTGTACACCCTTGTATTCTGAATTATGTAGCATACATGTTCCAAGCATCATAACACCTAGAACATCAAAGAAGCGGCAAAATGCCCCCCTGCGCTTCTATTCGTAATACTTACACAACTTCACACCAGAAGGAATATATGCAGCCAATTGGCAAGAAAGAACTAGAAGAGTATCCCTGTCCTGAAGGAAAAGAGATAGCTGGGAATGTACATATGTCCAAGTACTTAGAAGCAAAACCTCTTTTTCTGCAAATTAACGTATGGAATCAAAGTAGAATTAGAAGCGGGTAAGGAACAAGAGCGAGCCCCTTTCAGAACTTAAAAAAGACGAAAAACAATAGAAGCAGACATACCCGAAACCTGATGTTGTTCTGTCGTTCAATATGTGCAAGCAGCTCGTCCTGCCTTATCAAGGCCTCATACAGCACCTGCATATGAGAGGAACGAGGGTTAATAAAGAAAAAAAATACTACTCCATCAAAATGAATGGACAGAGGCTTGCATCACATTGTTTCTCATGCTTGTAGTTGAAATCAACAATAGATATCACTACCACCCAACAAATAAGATAAACACTTCTCTTTCTTCGAGGTGGCCTATCATCAAACATTAATTAATCTATCCAACTGGATTCAATCTGATATCACTGCTTGAGTTTACTGTTTAACGAACTAGGGATGCCTTCTAAGCCTGTGCAAACAGGTTAGCCGGTTTGGGCTAGTTCAAAATTTTGTAGCAGTTCCAAAATTCAGATTGGATTTGTGAATGAGATTGAACCACGAAATTTTTGGCCAGTTTGAGTGGTTTCACTTTTTGCACACCCTTAGCAATGGTGGCACCAGGTTTCAGAGGGATGGTATTCATTCTGGAGGGTGGTATTCATATTGCCAAAATCGTCGCTGTTTTTGCTAAAAAAATCGCTGTTTTTGCTAAAAAAAATCGCTGTTTTACCAAAAAATTCTCTGCTTTGTCAAAACCATTGGTATTCAGTCGAATACCAAGAAATACCCCTGCCGCCGCCACTGCCCTTAGTACCTTCTTTGTAGAAATCAGCTCAGCTTCCAATGCATCCACACGACGGACAGCTGCATTGAGCACTTCCTCTTTTTCAAGTGGCATTTGAGACGGCTTTGCTTCAAGTACATGCACCTTCTCCTCCAGGTCATGAAGCCGCCTTAATACACAAGGAAGGGTACCATTTTCTGTATGTCGAGAAGGAGATGGACGTCGGATCTCTTCCTTAAACTCCAAATCTTGAGGACAGTCCCCACAATATTGATTACAGGCAACGGACTGCCTTGAGAACCTTTCAGAAACTCTTCTTGGGAAAGAACGGATCACCATAAAAACGCTCATAATAAACACTGTCAGACAAGTAACAATCTGAGTTCGCAGCACTTCCAGTGCCATAGGTATATTTCTCAAGGAGAATGAACCTGAGTGAAGCATGCAACAAAACTAGTCAATATGAATCCATTAAGGTCGACCTGTTTATAAGATACTCTTAAGCTAAAAACTATGAAAAATATTCACAGAAGAATATGTTCTATACTAGATGGTTCATTATGGGCGGAAAGTCTCTTTGGCTCCCTCTATATTTTTTTTTTGAAAATCATATTTTTTTTTGAACAGGTGAAGATCATATTTATAAGTTTCAAAAAAATTGAAAATATTTCTGGACGTTGTCAATAATATATCCTACAAGCATGCAAAATCGTAATGGTGAGAACCAAGCGCTGGCTTGGTGGCTAAAGCCCAGGGTGCCGAGCCAGCCCACCCGTGTTCGAGTCACAGAAGCGCTCGTTGACCAACAGGGCGCTATCCCGTGTTAAAAGACAAGCTGGAGAGGTCTCATCTACCTAACGACGTATAGCCAAGGGAGGGATCCTTCCCCTGTCGGTCAACATTTTTTTCAAAATCTTAATGGAAATTCTTTTTATTATGAGATATACAAAAATGGCAAAATGAGATATTTTTTGGAGATTTGAATATGTGCATTGTTTACTATACTAAGATCCACACTTTTGTCATTTTTGTGTATCTCAAAATACAAATTATTTAAAATTGAGATTTTGCATGTTTGTGGAATATATCACAGGCTACATCCAGATCATTTTTAGAATTTTTTAAATTCAAAAATAGGATTTTTGATATTTTCACTCACGGGAGCCCGGGAGCCAGAAATCTCCACTCCGAGTGTGCTTCTAAACTCCACTTAGTCTGTACAATTTGTCCCATAAGTCATGGTAACTTCTCATTGAGAGTTCCCCACAAAAAAAATTCTCACTGAGTATGAGTGAAAGCCACGCATAAAACCTGAGGTAGAAGCCATTGAGGTGGCTCTAGGACTGTTGCAAGCGTCATCCACAAGCTTGTCAACAACAGTGGGGATGGTTTCCTCGACAACAGGAGTAGCACCAGAAGTCGAAGCCTGTCCTGGAAATTTGGGCTGCAGACAGGGAAGATGAATCAATGAGCATACTGACCAACAAAAATTGCTGGAAACAAATTGAAGCAGCAAATTAAGAAAAAGCAGGAACCTAAAGGCACTTCAGTTTTGGACAGTAGACTCTACGCCTTAGTCTCAGGTAGTTGAAAAAACAAATGGACATTACAAAATTATATCATATTCTTGCAATTGGACATAGAATTTATGTACTTCTAGTGATAGCATTGGTTCATATCTTGAATTGGGATACTAAGGGGGTATATACTTGCCTCATGGAAAAGGTTAAAATAAGGGTTCACAATGGTGTCCACTGGAGCAGCAGGTGCAATATCTTCCACTTCAGATGTAGAGCCGGCTGAGGCATCACTTTCCTGATCCAAAGGGAAAGAGATAAATCTTTCAATGAAAAATTTAAGTTGATCTAATCATTTTTCACGATCCTAACTAAGTGTGCTTACAGCTGAGTGGCGAAGCTTAGTATCACAAACTGCCTTCACATCGGTGCTTGATATGGCAAGGATTTGTCGACCATAGTTTGCTTCACCATTAAGGACCCGCTGCAAAAGCGGAAGATACATTATGTTAGATTGTTAGTAATATAAACAGGGAAGCCAGTAATAAGAGTGCGAGATGGACAACACCTCTATTATGTTAGGATCCTTCCAAGGACCTTTATCCGACTTTGAGCAACCTCCATTCTCTTCACACCTGCATTTGCCTCCAAGAAAATCTGGCAGTTCACTGAACATGATAATAAAAATATTAGGCAGAAGCTGAACACCAGTATGTGTTGGAGTCTAGGTTAGCATAGTAGTATTGTCCTAGGAGAGTCTAGAGTATTCCAGTAAGTGTTGGAGTCTGAGTTAGTGTAGTAGTACTACTCTTGTAGAGTCTAGAGTATTCTAGGGAGTGTTAGTATAGTAGTAATGTCCTACTAGAGTCTAGATCATTCCAGTGTACGAGTGAAGATGTAAGGCTAGATTGTGCTATATATAAGAGGGTGTGGAGGTCCAAGGGACTAAATCCATCCAGAAAATTGTCCCCCAAAACCTACATGGTATCAGAGCTAGGTTCCTCCTAACCCTAGCCACCATTGTTTCCACACTGCAGCACCTACTCCGGCTCTTGTCGTCAACAACACTGGGCACATTGTAGTCACCTAGGCGGCGGGAGGCCGCACCTTGTTGCTCTGTGCGGACGGTAGCCACCTCATGTTTGCAAGGTGCATCATGCGATGCTTGGTTGCTGCTCTGCACTGGGTGTTGCTCAGGAAGCTAGTTACATTGGTGTCCCGTGGTGGTGTCCTGGTGTATAAATGGAGTAGAGAGAAGAGGGCTTGTGCTAGCCTGAACCAGAGATGAAGTGGGTGCTTCTGCAGGGAAGAAGAGATTGATGATTTGCAGTCTGCTTTGCTGCTGGTAGGTTGGAGCTGATACAAGGGAGCGAAGCAGCTGCATCCTGGAGTGGAGAGAAGTGCAGATGGCCTGCTGAGTGAAGAAAGGAGAGTGATGCATGCGCATCTGCTCGAGGCTTGTGGAATGATCCAGAGGAAGTGAGAGAGAGAAGCTGCTCCCTGCTGGTATTGCTGTTTATGACTATCATGGAGATTATGGTCACACAGACTGCTGGTGTTTGAGGACAAGGTGAGCCCTCAGACAGGGGGAGAATGATGGGAGTTGTATGTTGTGATGGTGAAGCCATGGTGCTGAGAAGGCGAGTGACGCTGAGTTTGAAGAGTTGTCGGGAGGTGTGAAAATTGAGATGGTAAGCGAGGAGTTTGATGATGACATAGGAGAGGTGGTGTTTCTGAGGTTGAGGAAAGAAATGGTAGAGGTTGTGGTGGCCGAGGTGAAGATGGCCAAGGGTTTGCTGGAGAGAAGGTAGAGGTAATGGTTGAGACCGTGTTGGAGAGGTGGACAGTATATGAAGAAAGGAGTAGAGGTGGCTAGCTTCATGCAAAGTTTGTGCATGGTGATGTTGATGGTGAGGCGGTTGTAGCTCTCTAGGAGCTGTTGTTGAGGTGAGGCAACCGTCTGCGGGAACCAGAGTTGATGAAGAGGCAATGACGATGCTCAAGCTGATGATGGAAGGCGTGTGGTGCCGCCGGTGTAGGCGCCGGTGTGAGAAGGCGCATGGTTGGAGAGGCAACGGTGGACCAACACAAGAAGGATTGGAGGAGGCTAGCTTGATGCAGAGTAGGCGCATGGTGATGGTGATATCTCCCATGAGCGGAGCTGGATGGTCGGAGTTGATTGGTTGCTTGACGACCACTAGAGCAAGAGCTAGAGTAAAACGCTCTCATGTAGATTTTTATGCTTGCAAGCTAGAGGTGTAGTGGTCCTAGTAAGTGTCATGGAGTTGTAGCAAGATGGTCATGGTGACTGACCCATGCTCATCTTGAGGGGGAGTGTTGGAGTCTAGGTTAGCATAGTAGTATTGTCCTAGGAGAGTCTAGAGTATTCCAGTAAGTGTTGGAGTCTGAGTTAGTGTAGTAGTACTACTCTTGTAGAGTCTAGAGTATTCTAGGGAGTGTTAGTATAGTAGTAATGTCCTACTAGAGTCTAGATCATTCCAGTGTACGAGTGAAGATGTAAGGCTAGATTGTGCTATATATAAGAGGGTGTGGAGGTCCAAGGGACTAAATCCATCCAGAAAATTTCCCCCAAAACACCAACAGTATGCATGAACAAAGAATTAATATGTTTAAGCAAATGGAAATTTTGACAGTTTGGTACTAACCTCTCACCGATTATTTCAAGCAGCTTATTTTTGTACTTGCTTCCAAGAACCTTGATGAGAACAATAGATGAGGTAAACATTACATATACAAAATGCTACTCAAGTGTTCAATCAATAAAGAAAATGTTGTCCATGAACCACAGAGTGATAGCAGAAATATAAAATTAACAGCTACAATACTTACATGAATCTTTGAAGCAGTTTGCGGATCAAGAAATGATTTAATCGTACTCCATAACATCTTGAAGCCCTGCCCAGCATTTACAATGTACAATCGGCACAATGTCTGCAAGAGCATTCAGAATGAGTAGTAATTTGCTATGTATGCAATTTGAAAGAGAAACTAAATGGGCACATAAAGTAAAAGATTATCAATTAACAGAAGGTAGTAAATTTTGAAAATAACATTTAAGCAGAATAACTGCATCACCTACCTCTGGATAGTTATCATTATCAATCTTCTGCAATCGCATGATTAGTTCCCTTGCATCTTTTGAGAAGTTCTTTAATCCCTGAATTATAAAAAAGTATCCAATGACTACTATTACCAGATAAACTGGATAGTAAGAGCAAACCTGGCCATAAGAAAACATACCACCCCTTGCACATCTATAATAGTAGTAGACGAGTCTATGTGCCTTTTTGCAGCAATAGAGCAAGCTGGGAACCTCATCTGGAAACATCTCTCAAACTCCTTCACATGATATTTTACATATCGGTCAATAGTTGTTACTTTAACTAGTTTATTGGCATTAACTTTTCCAATTAGTTCTACGTAGACAGGCCTTCCCTCTTTATCCACTCCATGATAAAATTGTGGATAATACTTCTTAACTTCGTTTAATTCGGTGTAATTGAAATCCTGAAGGATAAAGTATCAATATTAGATGTTACGTGAAGTAGCTAACATCATGTTTCTTAGTTCATGTTTCAAATTTGGATTTACCTCTATATTGTCAACCCCAAACTCATTCCTCCATTTAAGCATTTCTGACCACATATGCTTGGTTTTCTCAATATCGAACTTCCTTGCTTTCAGGAATCTAACACATGGAAGGTGTAAAAGGAAATTTCAAACAAATGAGTAAACTGGATTTTTATTCTTAGCATAACATTTAACGGAAAGACATGTTATTAAAAGTATAGAAAAAACAAACTGCATCTTCAATGTACAGCCTATTAAAAAAGGGAAAAAATAGAGATTTGAAGACCAATTTCACGTTTTGGGGACAAATTTAAAAACCAATTTGACAGAAGAACGTATTTAGATAATTGTACCATAGGGCCACGTGTAGTGATGCATTTTCACAAATCATGACACTTGAAAATCCTAAGTCTGTAGTTTTGCAACAACCCTAAGTATACATAGTTTTGTGACAGTCTGGATATAAACCCTGTAATTTTGCAAAATTTACTATAGAAGATATAATCAACATGTTACTTGTGGATGTTTTTCCTGGAAATGGAGGTAATCTACCAAATAAGAAACCCAAATATGCTTTGAGATCAGCAGATGTGGTACCTTAGCATCATGTGATAATCGTCATGACGTTCTGGCAACAAGCCCCCATCAAGCAAGCACCGGCGGAATCTTTCCACAGTTTCCAGCTCTTGCACATCCCGTACATCCTCTATTGAGACTATCTTATCACTCTTATCTTTGCCCTTTATCCTCAAGGAATGCCTAAATTTATTTCCGGCACTGATCGCTCTTTTCTTGAAGGATCCCTTTTTGGTTTTCTTCTCACCTTCTGAGCTATCTTCATCAGATTTGCTCTCTTCCTTTCCATCATCATGCGCAAAGCCCTCAAAATCTCCAACTGCAATATTATTGTTAGGCTCAGTGTTCTGCTTTGACTGAAATAGAGTGAGCAATTGATGTCGTAGTAGCGGACATGTGAACTGAGTCTAACCAGTTAGTAATGCTTCACAATTAAATAATTGCCATCACTGTAGTGACTAAGAGACCCCAAGATATGCAATCGAATACTCAATTAATCATATTCCTAATTTCGTATTTCCTATGCTACTTTATAGATTTTCAAAACTCCCCTGAACAGCAAGGCATCACATTCACACACACATGAGACATATAGCCAAAGAATCACAGCGCCCTGAATGGATCCAAAAGCTAAATCTCAGTAATACAACTATCTTGAGCGAACTGTCAACTTACCTGCTACTGCAAATTAGAGTAGGTAACTTGACAATTGATTATTTGATTGTCCAACCTACGGAAGAAACCTTACTGCCGCAATAATCTCTCGCCCAATCACTAGCAAATACCGGTACTAAATCGATGCGAGGGACTTCCAGGGAGGCACTCGCAACTTGCTAGAACATCGAAGAAACGCGAAGGGGGAACATCAATGACAGGCAGTTCAAGGAAGCAACACTCGGCACTCACTGGGCCTCGCGGACAGGTCGACGGGCTCCGACATCCCTAGCCTCCCTCCGTATCCAAGCCTGATTGCTCCGGTGGATTCCGAACCCTAAAAGCTCCGATAATCCCCGTGGGGGCGAGGTTTCCGGCGGATGAACACGAGTGGACGAGGGAATGAACGGTGGCTTGTTTGAATTTCAGCCCTTTTTTAATCAGAGAATATATTTGGGGAGAAGGCCAGAAGGGAAAGGAAGCTTGTGCTTTCCTCTTCCATCTCAGGGCAGGGATGGCGGCGGGGCACGGAAACGCGACACGTGGGCAGCTTATGGGCGTCGGTTCGTCGACCTGGCGAACGCGGTAGGCCGTTGCCAGCGAACCACGCGATAGGGAAAAGACTCCCTTAGCGCCCGAGCGTTTTCTACCACGGTTTAGTTAAAGAATTCCAATCGTTCGCTCGGCCCATTAGTGGGTTTGCTTCTCTTTCTTTACCACTGATGATCCTGCTACTTCAAAAAATAGAAAAATTATATTTACGAGTTTTTTTATTAAAAAACTCCAAACGTAGCCAATGATGTATTTAACAAACATGAAAAATATTAAGTTTAAATATTTACCACTGATCCTGCTACTAGAGGGCATATCGTGCCTGAAAAAAATCTAAGTGAATCATCCTTACTTCATGGTATAAAAGTGGTCCCATCTCGTGGTCAACCATTTGTTATTTATGAATGATAGCCTGCAAGATGAATGGAAATTGCGGAAACCAAGTGCAAGAGATTTTGAATATTTACTATGCGGGCATCGGGACAACAAGTTAACAGGGATAAATGTTCGATTTATTTTAGCAAAGGGTCTCCAAACAGTAAGAAAGAAGTGGTCAAGAATATTTTTAACGTGCAACTTGAATCATCAAGTGAGAAATATCTTGGTATGCCGTCTGATATTGGGAAGTCCAAGAATCCCTGGCGGAGGACGAAAACAATTTAAGGTCGGGCGAAATCTAAAACATTATTTTCATGAAAAAAAAACTAAAGCATTATAATCCCTTCGATATTTTTACTGTACATGACTTAAAAACATGGGCAAAGTACACATTGATAGGCCACATGGAAAAATGGAACAACCCCACTATCGTTACTCCATATTCTCCACCATTAAAATCTGATATATTTCATTCTAAAAATGGCATGTTCTCCCTCCGGTCTATATTAAGAACTTAACTCTGTAAATTCTATGTATCTAGTAAATATCTAGATTAGATACATGTATATTTAGATAAAATTAACTTAATTTGGATAGGGGGAGTATCATTATCAGCACTCCATGTATGCATTCTTTCTTTTTGGGGAATTGTATATCTACATTTTAAATAGAGCACAATGACAGATTGGAAAAGGCAAACACAAATATAGCCAGGTTCATAAAAAGACGTGTGCATGAGCCGACAAATACAAATTAATCAAAAGATGCGTGGATCAGGTCGAACCAAGCCCAAAGAACCGAGCTAGGTAAGTCGTAGTTGATCTAAACACACTAGACCACCAGCGCTCCTCCAACTTGGCTCGTAGAAAGACAGCCCACCTCTTCCCTTCCTGTTTCTTTCCAAAATAACATCCTGGAAAATTGAAACTGACTGATGTCTAATATGCTATACTTAATTGTTTGGCAAAAATCTAGGTAGGACAGGTGCCTTGCCCAAAGGGGTCCTCCGCCACGGCCAAGAATGATGCTTTTAAGCATTTGAAGGAGAGGGTGTGGAAAAAATCCAAGGCTGGTTAGAGCAGTTACCTTCGGTTGGTGGTGTGTGTAGGGGGAAGAGATTCTAATCAAGTCGGTGACACAAGCTATGCTAACATATTCCATGTCCCATTTCAGGTTACTGCGAGGATTATGTCAACATATTAATTCATTGTTGATCAAGTTCTAGTGGGGTGTTATGGATGGCTCAGGGAGACCTTCTTTTTTATGAGCATGACTACGGCGGGCTTACGCCAGTCTGAACCTTTTTATATCTCAAACCTGGTGGTTACAACATATTACAAGGAGGTAGCAAGGAGAGAAGGAAATGAGGCTCAGGGTGGATCATATTCGTTACACCAATAGTTAAGCCAAGAGGAGGAAGAAGCAGAGGTACATCTATTGGCCCACAACCGCACATCCTCAAGGCAGTTGCGGACAACCACCTAAAGCGGCTCATCCTTGGCATTGAAGACCTGCGCATTGCGTCTCTTCCATATGCTCCAAGCAATAGCGGTATTGATGGTTCGTTCCTCCAACGTGCGGGGAGTGGAGAGCATGTCATGGACACTGTCAGGAGGAGACTGGTTGCCACCTGAGGCAAAGAACCTCCAGACCTCACGGGCACGATGGCATCGTGTGAGGAGGTGGTCGGTGTCCTCGTCCAAAGGGAAAGAAGGGCATGTCGCCGTGCCAGCCAGACGGTGGCGAAAGTGGCGCTCGTTTTTGTAGAGGCGGTGCTTGTGGGCCAGCCAGACGAAGATCTTGCACTTGAGAGGGGCAGCGCTTCTCCAAATGTTTTCCGCCTGAGCATCAACCTGCAGGTGCCTAAAAGCATGGACATAGAAATCTTTTTTCGAAAGGCTTTCGTTAGTGGTATGGAAAAGACGAATATTCGACATGTCCGACTGGAGGGTGAAAGTGGCAAGAGCATCATTAAGAGTGGTGAGGTCCAAGGTAGTAGCAGTTGTGAGACGGGGCATTAGTTGGCTAGCAAGCCCGAGCTGAAAGGTAGATACCACACTAGCGTTAGGTCTAGAAGTGTGGGTGACATGGTTATACCCTACGGGTACCTGGTTCAGCCCAAGGAAGGCCCATGAAAATATACACGGCCCATGAAGACTTTCGGGTGGCCCAAGCCCATGACGTCTTCGGATCCTTGGAGAGTAAGACCAGATTAGATAGAATATTCAAAGGGGAAAATCCTAAACCTGTAACCGACTCGATTTGTGCCCGGGACCTGCCTACTTCTATATAAAGGCTAGGAGGGCACGACGAGGAGGGCACCTCGCATACCACTGCATACACACCTCCACGCCATATTGCATCTGTGCACCCCTGTAACTTTCGGTTCCGCCGTAATCAAGAGCAGACAAGCAGGAGTAGGGTTTTCCCTCCGGGGGCCTGAACCTAGGTAAATCTCGTGTCCCCTGGTTGCTTGTCTGTTAACCGTTCCGCGATCTCCAGCATCCCCATCTTCTCCAAAACCCAAGCTCATAACAATGGGCATTGACGAGATCGATCCTCATCAATTGGCGCCGTCTGTGGGAATCAGGGGCACTGATTGTGCGATCGTGAAGGTCCCAACCAAAGCGATCTACAACTCCTCGGTGACGGAGAGCCATCTCCTCTTAGGCGCTTTCGACTTCACCGCCCAGTCGCCAGCCACCATGAAGGACTTCGAGCCCGTAGGCGACGGACTCGAAATTCTGTTCGGAAGCTTCTGCTTCCAGGTGGAACAGACCGGCACTCTCCGCCTCCCAGAGTGGGTGCCATTGCCATCAATCAAGCCCGCCTCGTGGGCTCCGCATCCCGTGCTACGCACATTACCATCAACAGATGAGTCCTATGACAGCAGCAGTTGCAACTCATATCTATGCGATCCGTCGTCGGATGAAGGGACCTACGGTTCCGGATCCGAAAGCTGCGGCAGCAGCGATCCGACCTACGGACGCTACCAATGCGCTGTGGTCATCCAAAGCGACGTGGATCAGCAACAACCCAACCCGCTACCCAACCCGCAGGGTAGAAACGGCGAAAACAGGAGGAACCAATCCCTCCACCCAACGAGGATGACACCGATGCCAATCGGGTAATCCACCTCAGCGAGGAGGGATGGAACCAAGCGCGCGAAGCCGTGGCGGGCAACAAGATCCTGCCTGTGGGTGCCTCACGGGACCTACTAATGGCATACCACCTGCTCCTCATTGACGAGCACAAAAAGCAGGTGAAGATGCAAGAGGTGCTTGACAAATGCAAGCAAGTAGCCTCGGAGTCCAGCGCACGGCGAGCTGCGCTCTCTGTCGTCGGCGGCTCCAACTCGCACGGCAACCATGACAACAAGCACCATTCTCGCGTAGAGAACATGGACCCCGCCGCGCGTCGTGAGGTGACCCGAACCCTCAACACATCCTTCATGGAGATGGACGCCAACGGCAACGTCATCCCGAAGACACCGCAAGTTGCGATCATGGCAGCCACCACATACCTCGCGTCCCATCCACCTCCGGTGGGGGACCCGAAGAGGGCCATGCACAACTCTGCACTAGTCGGACTCAGACTCATTGGAGCTGCGCTCCACGGGGAAGCTCCCGATGAGCCGAAAAAGAAGGTTGCGGCTAGGTTCAACCGCAGTCCCACACCTTCATCCGACGAGGAAGAACACGATCTACCTCGACGGCACAAGAGTTCGCGACATCGCGGCCGCGACTACGATGCTCGAAGCGAACTCACCCAACGCAAGATCGACAAGGCACGCGCCAAACGCGTGTGCTCATCCGAATCCAAAGAGGACGACAACGAAGGAGAACTCTACGGAGCTCGATGCTTCAGCAGATCCGTTCGGTGGACGCGGATGTCGTGGAACTTCAAGCTTTCTTCGGACACTCTGAAGTTTGATGGCACGCAGGACCCTAAGGCGTGGCTCAGCGACCACCTGTCGTCCGTCAAGCTACACGGCAGAAACAAAAACACCGCCCTGCAATGCCTTCAGCTGCAGCTGACAGGCGCAGCCCGGATCTGGCTCAGCAGCCTATCCTTGGGATCCATCCGAAGCTGGGAGGAACTGGCGTATAGTTTCATCCGAAACTTCAAAGGCACCAGCAAGAGACCAGCCTCGATTGAAGAGCTGAGGGCCTGCACCCAGCGAACGGGCGAATCCATTCACTCGTATATACTACGCTGGTCCAACACCAAGAACTCCGCGGCGCACATCTCTGAGGAGAGAGCAATCGACGCCTTCAAGGATGGCGTCAAATGCTAGGACTTCAAGGAAGAACTCGGACGTGTCAAGCCCAAGACACTTGACCACCTCATGGACATCGCCAACAGGTGGGCAGATGGTGAGGACTCCGTCCACCGAGCACACTCGGAGGAGGAAGATGACTACGACCGCCGACGTGAGCACCGTAGCAAGCGAAGATCGCGTGTCTACGACGATCGCGACGGACCCGACATGGTCGCAGCTGGCTACGCCGACCGCCACAGCGAAGGCAACCGCAGCAGCGATGGATACCGTGGAAACAACTTCCCGCGATGGAGTACGCCCAGCGCAATCATGGCAACGTCGCGGCCGCGATGACGGACCCTCGGCATACAACAAGTTGTCGGGCCCATGCACCATCCACTTTTACATCGACAAGCAGCATGGTAAAAATAAGGCAAGCCACATGCTCAAAGACTGCCGCGAGTTCCAGAAACTCAGCGAGAGCATGTCCCAGATGAGGCAGCAAGCCCCGAACCCTGGGTACGGGCAGGCACCCGCACTAGGTGACATCTCCCACGGAGCTCCTCCACCACCACCTGTGGGACCTTCGAATCACCCAATCGCACCCCGCACAGAACAATGGCGGAAACGGGTACTCCGTGCCAAAAGGGTCATTAATGATCCAAAAGGGGCGCCCAACAAACATGGTGCAAAAGAAAATCACCCGCCAAGTCAGCTTGGCTGTGACCGCTCCACCCGCCATCCCTGAGTACCTCAGCGGTTCCGAGTCCTGCATCACGTTTAGCCGTTCAGATCACCCTCGACAGATCCCTCGCCCAGGTCATGCTGCACTGGTGCTCGAGGCGCAGATCGGAGGGTTCGAGATGAGCCGCGTCTTCATGGACGGTGGCAGCGGCATCAACCTGATGTTCGCCAGCACCTTAGTAGCAATGCGGATCCCGCTGTGCAGCCTGGAACAATCCGACACAATGTTCCACGACATCGTCCCACGGAAGGGAATATTCCCCCTGGAAAAGATATGGCTCGACGTCATCTTCGGCAAGCCCGATAATTTTCGATGCGAGCAACTCGAGTTCGAAGTGGTGGACTGGCCATCACAATACCACGCCATCCTCGGGCGCGTGGCATTCGCATGGTTCCTGGCAGTACCGCACTACGCGTACCTGCTACTCAAGATGCCAGGACCTAGGGGCGTCATCACGGTCCACGGGAGCTTCACTCGATTGGATCACTGCGACAGGGACTTCAATAGAATCTCCCAGTCATTCAGCATGCAGGAAGAGCTCATAAGGCTCCGACAGGTGACAGACAACAGGGCACCCCCAGTCTCAAGGCATAATGCACCGGACATGTCGTTCGACTCAACAGTCAACATGAAGAAGGTGCAGGTCCACCCAACAGACGCCTCCAAGACGGCGCTGATCACCAACGACCTCAGCCCCGCATAGGAAAGAGCGCTTGTTGAATTCCTCCGTGAGCGCTGGGAAATCTTCGCCTGGTGTCCTGCGGACATGCCAGGAGTTCCCAGGGAATTCGCCGAGCACGCACTTAACGTGTTTCCAGACGCCAAGCCCGTAAAATAGTCCATCCGAAGACTGTCCGAGCCACGGGCCAAAGCCATCGGAGTCGAGGTCAACAGACTACTCGACGCTAACTTCATCAGAGAGATCAAGGAGAGCGAGTGGCTGGCCAACACAGTGATGGTCCCTAAAAAGGACATGGACATCCTACGGATGTGCGTGGACTTCACATCGCTGAATAAGCACTGCCTGAAGGATCACTTCCCTCTCCCCCGGATCTATCAGATCATCGATTCGGCTGTAGGATGCGAGAAACTCTCCTTCCTCGACGCCTACTCAGGCTACAATCAGATTCGGCTGAAGGTCGAAGATCAGGAGAAAACAACGTTCATCACGCCGTTTGGAGTGTTATGCTACAACACAATGCCTTTCGGGCTGAAGAACGCAGTTGCCACGTACCAGCGGTGCATGCAGGCATGCCTGAAGAACTAGATCGGCCGAAACATACAAGTCTATGTCGACGACATAGTAATCAAAACAAGGAAGGCCAAGAAACTGATCGACGATCTCCGCGAGACGTTCGACAACCTTGATTGATACAAGATCAAGCTAAACCCAGAAAAGTGCGCCTTCGGCATCCCATCTGGCCAACTGCTCGGCTACTTCATCTCCCAGCGAGGGATCGAGGCGAACCCGAAGAAAATCTGAGCCATAATGGCCATGGAGAAGCCGAAGAACCTTAAAGGAGTCCAGCAGCTCGCTGGGCGAATCGCGGCGTTGAGCAGGTTCATCAGCCGCATGGGCGAAAAAACCCTGCCTTTCTATCAGCTGCTACGCAAGGCACACAAATTCGAGAGGACGTCCGAAGAGGACGACGCATTCGAAGATTTGAAGCGGTTGCTCTCCACCTCGCCCGTCTTGGTCACGCCAAAGGAGCGCGAGCCTCTACTGCTATACATAGCAGCTACACACCAGGTGGTAAACATCGTGCTTGTGGTCGAACGACCCGAAGATGGCAAGACCCATGGGGTCCAATGCCCAATCTACTACCTCAGCGAGGTATTGACGCCGACAAAACAGAGGTACCCACACTACCAGAAACTCTCCTACGGCGTGTTCATGACGGCTCGTCGGCTGAGCCACTACTTCCAGGAGCATTAGGTGATGGTCGTCAACGAAGCACCCCTGAACAGCATCCTGAACAACCCGGAGGCCAAAGGACGCGTGGCCCTATGGGGCATCGAGCCTTCACCTCTAGACATAGTCTATGAGAAGCGCCATGCGATCAAGTCCTAGGTCCTTCTAGACTTCCTCGTCCACTGGATGTAGCTGCAGCTGCCGGATACCCCGGACATGACACAGTCATGGACGATGCACTTCGACAGCTCCAAACCGAGGCAGGAGCAGGAGCCGGGGTCATACTAACATCCCCGCAGGGCGAGAAGATGAAGTATGTCCTCCGGATGAAATTTTGATCTTCCAATAACGAAGCCAAATACGAGGCCCTCATCCACGGCATGAGGATGGCCAAGATCTGCGGTGCAACACGCCTAGTCATCTACGGCGACTCAAATCTCGTCGTCCAGCAGACGATGAACGAATGCGATGCGCACGCCGCCAACATGATCGCGTACCGCGCACTCTACAACTCACTTGAAGGAGACTTTGACGGCTGCGAGCTTCGGCACGTTGGAAGAGAAAGCAACGAAGAGGCCGACAGACTCGCCAACATCGGCTCCACCTGCGCGCGGGTGCCACCAGGTGTGTTCCTTGAACAGATCTGCGTGCCATCCATCAAAAGGAAATTCGCCAAGGGATCACCCAAAGAAGCAGAACACTCGGGGGCTGCGCCACCCGAAGGATAGGAAGGACCAGATAAACTCGACATAGAGGTCACAGTTGTCAACCTGATGCAGGTCATGGCAGTCGAAGAAACATGGACACAGCCATACCTCCGGTACCTGATAGACAGGGAACTGCCTGATGACCCGATAGATGCCCGACGCATATCTCGCCGGTCCAAGGCCTTCGCCATCATCAATGGCGAGATGTACAAGCGCAACATTTCGGGTATACTCCAAAGGTGCGTCACCATCGGTGACGGTAAAACTATCCTCCAAGACATCCACGAGGGCATCTGCGGCCATCATGCGGGTAGCCGCGCCCTCGTTGACAAAGCTCTGCGAGCTGGGTTTTACTGGCCAACGTCCATGAACGACGCCAAGGACATTATCCGAAAGTGTAACGGGTGCCAGAGGTTCGCAGACAAGCCGCACGCACCCGGATCGGAGCTCAGGCCCATACCCTTGGCTTGGCCCTTCACCCAATGGGGCCTCGACATGATCGGCAAACTGCCCAAATCCTCGAAAGGAGGCCACGCCTACCTCCTGGTCGCAATCGACAAATTCACCAAGTGGATCGAGGCCATGCCCATTACTAATCAAAAGGGTAAAACAACCATAAAATTCTTCGAATCCATAGTCTACAGGTTCGGCGTACCGCACAACATCATCACCGACAATGGGTCGAACTTCATCTCCATAGAATTCCAGGACTTCTGCGAAGGCCTCGGGATCAGCATAACATACGCCTCAGTGGCGCACCCGCAAACGAACGGGCAGGTCGAAAAGGCCAACGGCCTCGTCGGCGGTGGCATCAAGAAACGCCTGATGAGACTGCTCCAGCGACTTGCGGGAGCCTGGCCAGAAGAGCTACCCTCCGTCCTTTGGAGCCTGCGCACAACGCCAAATAGCTCAACTGGCTACACGCCTTTCTTCATGGTGCACGGAGCCGAAGTTGTGTTGCCTGCAGAAGTATGCCACAAGTCCCCACGTGTCGTCGCCTACAGCGAAGCCTAATCGACGGCCGCACTTGAAGACACCGTCGACACACTCGACAAGGCACGCGACATCGCCGAAGCACGATTGGCGGTCTACCAGCAGAGCCTCTGCAACTACCATAGCCGCCAGCTGCGCCCAAGGTCCTTCGTCGAAGGAGACATAGTCTTACGACTCAAGCAAGAGCGACCGAAGAAGCTCGAGTCACCCTGGGAAGGACCCTACGTCGTCACCGAAGTCATCCCAGGTGGCGCCTATCGCCTCAAGCACGTGGAGTCTGGAGTCGCATACTCCAACCCATGGAACATCGCACAACTGCGACGCTTCTACCCCTAGCTATCTCCCATATACTTTCAGTAAGGCTACTCAGCCAAGGCTACTCAGCCGAACAATTTACCTCCTTATTACGATATAAATAAAAGCTAAGTGTCTCGCCCCAAAATTTACCTTTCACTCGCATTTCTTTATGCTACAACACACTCGGGGGCTCCCCCTCACCTCACAACTTCGTCGATTGAGGATAACACATGTACACCTGAGTAGCTGATCACGTCAGGCTAACGAAAAGGGCATGCATACAAACAAAGCACCACGTGCTAAAAACAATCAACCTTTACATCAAAGGGCATAACATGCCCAGTCGAATATATACAAATTTGACATCTATCTTTTTATAGGTCCTACCTATTCTAAAGAATCACCTGCGCACGATGCTCAAAGAGATCTACAACTTGTTCGGCATAATGCCTTACAGCCGCATAGTGCGGACACATGTCCCACATGCCACCATCTGGCCGAGGAGGCGGCCTAGCCGCAACAGCAGCAAGATCTACATCAGGGCGATGCAGCCGCACGAGGGAAAGCGCGGCCTTCACCCCCGCAACCAACTGATGCCGCACCAACTCCCTGACATGATGTACATCTCGAAACTTCGCCAAAAATCCCCAGAGAGTCGATGGCGCCTCATCCAGGGGATACATTACATGCAGAACTGACGCCAAGGAAGTCTTCACTTGCCGCAGCACCTATGACACCTGGTGAACACGATCCTGCACAGTCGCAAGGACCATGGCACGATCGCGGTCCATCCAGAAAAGCCACCGGCTTCCATATCTTGCTGCATCAAGCAATTGATCCGAATAGCAACGCGCTCCTTTTATTTTCTAGGAACAAGGTTAGCACCTGCAGCACCTAAAAAGTAAGATGACAAGCCAACAGGCGCATCCGAAAATGAGCAGCAACTCGAAGAAACTTACACTGAAGTTGTTCGGCCAAACGCCGCAACTCCCCCATCAGATACTCCTCTCTGGCGGCGCCTCGCTCTGCCTTCGACTTCCAAACATCGGCGTGACCTCGGATGTCAAGCAACTCCTTCTCAAGACTACGGACGTGGTCACGAAGAAATACAAGCTGCGACGCATTATCCAAGGATGGTCACAGCTGCGGAGCAGACGAAGTATCGACGAGATCATCACCCGAAGGTCCCTAGAGGAAAAGAGACAAGGATTTGAACAAACACACGAATGGGAAACAACTCGAAGATTCATTATATACAACAAAAGACACTGCGTGGCACAAGCAGTGTTTGTAAATATATTACAACAAAAGCGGACGAAAACTATCCTACAACTACAAGGCCTAAGCAGTTGCATCCTGAGTGGCCTCGGAGCTGGATTGCCTACTCTTAGCCTCTCCCTGCTGCCTCACCGCGTACTCCGCCAACACGTCAATCAGCTTCGGCCCATAGCGTTTACATCGGGCAGCATAGAGGGCAAAAGCTTCCTCGGATCCGTCGGGAGCGGTTGGCATCTGGTAGGTGACCTAATGAAGATCCAGCTTCGCTCCAGACGCCATGGCCATCGCCAGCTCCATGGACGTGCCGATTCCCTTCTGCTTGCGCTTGTACGCCGCAGGCGCCTCGACTGACATCGCATCTTCCAACAAGTCGACATCCTCGAGGGCAACGCCCTTGGGGACGAGATCCTTGTAGAAGCGCCCGAGAACCTCCTTGGCTTTGGCAAGAGAGCCAACCACAGTGCTGCAGCGGTCTTCGACCGCCGCAGTAGCATCATCCAGAGCACTATGGTCAAACTCAATGCCCGTTCCATCTAGATAAACGGAAAAGGCAAAGTGAGAATCAAACAAAACCAGAGAGACAAGGAAGCCAAAAAGGAACAAGTAACATATGAAATTACTAACTTGAAATAGCCTTGGCAGTAGCCATCAGCTTGTCGGATACCTCCTTCTCGCACGAGGCCGCAGCGGTGGCGAGCTGCTCCTTGCGGTCCGTAGCCTCTTGCTGCAGGCGCTCCTTGGCCGCAGTTGCGTCGGCCAGCTCCTGTTCGAGGCGCTCCTTAGCGCCAATGGCGTCCTCAGCTTTTTTCTCCGCTCGCCCGAGGCTCTTTTTGAGAGCATCAAGCTCACGGAGGGCAGTATTATTTTCATCTGCAAAAAGCAACAAGAACATGTTGTGAGTTTTATAAGCTAACAAGCAGATGAAGAAGTAGAAGACCTAGTTACGGATGTACCTTGAAGCTGCTGGAGGCTGGCCTCCAATGCCAGATGCTGCTTCACCATTTGGTTGGCGCCTTGCACAAAAGGCTGCGAGAAGAAGCAACTTATCAGGAAAAGGCTCGGGGGCTGCGCCCAAGAAGCAAGCAAAACAAAATCAAGCACATAAAAAGCGCTCCGGGGCTCCCCCCGAGACACGCACAAAACAGAAACACTGATCAACAGATCATACGAAAAACGCTCGGGGGCTACCCCCACGGCAAGAACGGAAACACTTACATGATCAGACGGAGACTCCAAAGGTCCGACTGTAGTCTTCTGGGAGACGATCACCCGAGCCTCCTGCGGAGAGGGGTTCGGAGCAATGCCCTAGAGGTGGCCACCGTCTGAGAAGGAGGAGGCGTAATCTTCGACTCCCCCACCATCTCCTGAGTGCCATCACTAAACGAGCCATCAGAGGAGTGGCTACAAAAGAAAACACCAGTCAAATACAAACAAGCAACAATGAAAGATAACAAAAGGCAACCGAAGGTACTTACGAGTCCATATCGCTCAAGTTGAAGACAGGCAAGGTCCTCTTTCCATTCTTCTCTTCCTTCTTCTCTTCCTTCTTCCGCTTCGCCGGCGGCTGCGGTGCTACAGCCCGCACAGGCACGACCGGAATAGGGGAGGAAGAACCACCATCACCTCCACCGTGACGCGCAAGGCATGGCGGGTTCCTAAGCATCGGCGGGGTCGAGGCATCCGACGATTCGCTCGAGCTCCGTGTCCGCTTTTCGAGTCTGCCCCTCGCTCGACTCAAAGGTTTCTTCAACCAGTGATTGCGCTGAGGGGAGCTCAGACATGGAGTCCACCACCTCATTGTCCGGTGCATCCGGAAAACGTTCGGGTAGTGGAGGCACCATGCCAGGTACCTTGAACTCCGACACAAAGGAAACAAACTTTCAGAACAAAGAAGTAAAAGAAAGCGCAGTCAGAAAAAGCGCTACGCGCATGTCCCAGATCTACACATGCGGCACCGGTCGAGAGGCGCTGAACGGAGGGGTCAGCGATCTCCCAGGAAGGTCCTCTTCAGATTTGAACTTTAGCAGCGGCCGAAGGACTCTGTCGAGGTCCCCCTTGGAAAGCTCCTCAGCCGCAACTCTCGTCGGGTCGTGGCGGCCAGTATAAACGAACATCGGGTGCGCCCTAGCCTGGATTGGCTGCACCCGACGTTTGAGGAAGGTGCGGATGATATCCACACTATTAACCTCTTTCTCCGGAATCACATGGAGGTCCTCCACCCGACGGTAGAGCCCCTCAATCTTCTCCACCTCACCCTCCAGGATGTGGTTCTTCCAGGACCTCTTCTGCTGGATTGTCTGGGTGGAGTCGAAAGAGGCAAGGCCAAAGTTTTGCCCGTTCACTGTGGAGTCACGGATATAAAACCACCTCCCCCGCCAGTATTGGACGGACTCAGACATCAAAAAGGAAAAGAAGAGAAAATTGGATCGAAGGGAAATAATGCAGCCACCGATCGGATAAACCCCGTCGGAGCCGGATTGCCTCTTCACGGAATAGAGCTTCCGGAAAAGGCCAAAGTGCGGCTTGATACCGAGCCACCACTCGTAGAAGGTGATGAAACAGGCGATGTGGAGAAGAGAATTTGGGGAGAGATGATGAAGTTGGATGCCATAGAAAAAAGCAGTCCACGAAGAAAATCGTGGACTGGGAGAGAGAGGCCCCGAAGGACAAAAGCAACAAACATGACCCGAAACCCTGCAGGTGGACGGGGAATTACCTCGTCGCCGGGAATCTTGACGGCCTCCTTGTCCTGCAGGATCAGACCCCGCTCACGAAGTTTGTGCAGGTGCCCTCGCGCGTCTCCGACCGTCGGTGACGCGAGTGGCGGCGGTGCCCTTCTTGCCGCCGGCAGCAGAACTGGTGCCCACTATGGTGGAGGCCTTCTTCGGTTTCCCCATTGCAGTGCAACGATGGCGGCGGTGTGAGCGAAGAAAAGAGGACAGGAAGGATCGAAGAACTTCCAGCGCGCGGCGAGAAAAACTCAAGAAAGTGGAAGAAGTGAAAAGCGAATGGCTGCGGTGAAAACAAACAAAATTTTCCCCACAGATTATAAGGACGAAGACGATAAACAGGGACCGTTCATCGGGAAGCCCTAGAGCCAGCATCAAATCCAAGCCGTCCACGTGTCAGCACAGCAGCGAACCGTCGCTCGCACGCCGTCCACTAAGCACAGAAAGCGAGGAGACACCGTAATTATAGCCATATCGCGCGTGACCAGTCAAATCCAAGTCAGAAAGTGGGACCCACGTTCGTCCAGTCATGTCACCTCTGGCGCTGCAGACGCTTGAGGTCACTGAGCGTCAGCATTGACATCATCCAAGCTATACTAGCAACAGTTACAAATTTTTGGCTCAAACAGCTAAAGTACTCACTCGAATCTACGATTCGAGCAACTACTCGGGGGCTACTCCTATCAGGAGCGCTGGCCATGCACCCGAAGCATGAATAGTGTACTACGCCAATGAACTATTCTTCGAGTCCTACGTCGAGTCTACGACTCCACTACGGACTCGAGGGCTACTCCCATAGGGAGGACTGGTCAAGCATCCAAAAAAATTGTGTCCTACGGACCTGAAACAAATAAAGACTGAATTAAAGTCTCTGCTCGAGTCTACAACTTGAACAGACACTCGGGACTACTCCCATAGGGAACGCTGGTCGCGCACCCTATGAATTCTTCGAGTGCGATCCTTCGTATAAGAATGCAAAAACTTTTCGGCAACTTTGCCCCGATTAACGCTAAGTGAGAAGCATCCTCCTTGGCCACCCGAAACACATCTGCGGTGATAAAATTTTGGATGTTGTGTCTGCGACGCAAAGATAAGACCTACAGATACCATCTGATGTCCTGGCAACGCACACGACTGCGCTCTGCTAGTAATAATCCGTGCAAGCAGGCGCGATGAAAATCCCGATGGACGCGTTGGGTACATCATTCGAAAATTACTGGAATTCTACTCCTATAAGTCCTCAACGGCCTGAGTTGAATTACGCCTGGCTAGGGTTTGGTGACCCTGGCGGCCGCCTCGGTCTCCCCCTTCACTTATAAGAAGCCCCCGATGCAGAAACCCTGAGTATCCGATCACAAATCCATGGAACCATCTGTAGCCGCCGCCACCATCGTCCCTAGATTGGGGGGTCTAAAGCTCTTCCCGACACCCTGCAGGAGGGGAGATCATCCTGGAGGCCTTCTCTCCGGTATGATGCGTGAGTAGTTCCACCTTGGACTATGGGTCCATGTAATAGCTAGATGGTTGTATCTCCTCCTTTGTGCTTTCATGTATAGATCTTGTGAGCTCCGTTCATGATCAAGATCTAATCTATTTGTAATCATGCATGTTGTGTTTGCGGGGATCCGATGGATATTGAGATTATTATGTTGGTTTGATTAATGGTTTTGTCTTTATGATTCTATCATGTCTGTGTTGTTTGTGATCTTGCATGCTCTCCGTTGCTAGTGGTTATCTTGGCCAAGTAGTTGCTAGTGACTCCAAGAGGGGGTATTTATGCTCGATAGTGGGTTCATGCCTCTAGTTTCCAAGGGAAGTGACAATAATCTCTTTGGTTGTATATGTGTTGTTGCTACTAGGAAAAAACAACGGTCTCTTGTTCATGGAACATGTGGACTATTTACCTTACACACTTTGCTTAAAGTAGTTGTCTGTTGCTTGCAACTTAATACTGGAGGGGGTTCGGATGATAACCTGAAGCTGGACTTCTAGTCATAGATGCAGTTGGATGGCGGTCTATGTATATTGTTGTATTGCCCAATCAACCTCATAGGATCTTTCTGACTAGTAATTGCATTGTTATGCCTTGCTCAGTTCCTGTCAATTGCCCCGCTGTAATTTGTTTACCCTTCATGCCATGTTGTTTATATAAGGAGAGCACCTCTAGTGAACTATGGACCCCGGTCCAATCTTTACATTGATACATCTTCCACTATTACTGTTTACTTGCTGCAAACCATTACCTTCCACACCATATGTTTAATCCTTTGTTACAGCAAACCGGTGAGCTTGACAACCTCACTGATTCGTTGGGGCAAAGTCTTGAGTTTGTGTTGTGCAGGTCTCCGCGTTGCTTGCAACACCTGTGTGACGTTCCCTTCCTCCTTCTGGTTCGATAACCTTGGTCTCAACTGAGGGAAGACTTGCTGCTGTACTCTTCACACCTTGCTCTTGGTGTTCCCAACAATACCCGCATCAAGCAACAAGTTCTCTAGCGCCACCAAGGAGTCATCAACAAGTTTTCTGGCGCCGTTGCCGGGGAGGCTAATGACGTCTTCACTAGGGGAGTCCTTCACTTCCTTTCTCTTTACTTTTTTTTAGTTTGCTTTGTTTCTTTTGTTTGGTTTTGTTTGCCTCTTTTCAAAAACTCCAAAAAATTAGTCTAGTTTGGGTTGCTTGCTTTATTCAAAAACACAAAAAATTAGTTCCTGATCTAGCTGCTGCTGTTGTTTTTGGCTTGCCCACCTTTGCCAAAATGAATTCCGTTGAGAACACCAAGTTGTGTGACTTCACTAGCACCAACAACAATGATTTCCTTAGCACTCCTATTGCTCCACCTGCTCCTGATGCTAGCTTTTATGAAATTAAACCTGCTTTGTTGAAACTTGTGATGAGAGAGCAATTTTTTGGTGCTAGTTCTGATGATCCTGCTGCCCATCTTAATAGCTTTGTTGAAGTTTGTGAGATGCAAAAATATAAGGATGTAGATGGAGATATTATTAAGCTCAAGCTTTTTTCTTTCTCCTTGAGGGGAAGAGCTAAAGAATGGTTGCTTTCTTTGCCTAAAAATAGTATTGATTCTTGGACTAAGTGCAAAGATGCTTTTATTGGAAAGTACTACCCTCCTGCTAAGATTATATATATGAGAAGTGATATTATGAAATTTAAACAGCTTGATAGTGAACATGTTGCTCCGGTTTGGGAAAGAATGAAATCTTTGGTTAAGAATTGCCCTACTCATGGACTCACTTCTTGGATGATTATCCAGACTTTTTATGCAGGTTTGAACTTCTCCTCAAGATACTTGTTGGATTCTGCTGCTGGAGGCACCTTCATGGGCCTCACTTTGGGTGCTGCAATAAGGCTCCTTGATAATATGATGGTTAACTACTCTGAATGGCATGTTGAGAGAGCTCCACATGGTAAGAAGGTAAATTCTATTGAGGAAACTTCCTCTTTGAGTGAAAAGATTGATATTATTATGGCTATGCTTGTTAATGGGAAAGCTCCTCTAAATCCTAATAGTGTTCCCTTAGCCTCCTTGGTTGCTCAAGAAGAGCAAGTTGATGTGAACTTCATTAGAAACAACAATTTCAACAACAATGTCTATAGGAATAATTTTGGTAGCAACAACAATTATAGGCCTTATCCTCCTAATAATGGCAATTCCTATGGAAGCTCTTACAATAATGCTAGAAGTGCCCCCTCTGAACTTGAAGTCATGCTCAAGGACTTTATTAGTAAACGAACCACTTTCAATAAGACTATAGAGGAAAAGCTTTTAACTATTGAGAAAAACATATCCTCTTTGTCTGAAGCTCAAGCTCCCTTGGTTAATAAAATGGCTGCTAAACCTGAAACTATGGAAAACACCTTTGCTACTGCTCATGCCATACAAGTTACTATTGATGAAAATGTTAGGCTGCTAGCTCAACTTCATGCTAGGTGGGAAAGGGAAGCTAAAATTGATAGAAATAATAGTGTGTGCACCATCACTACTAAACCATGAGTAGCCCTATTCCTCCTCCTACTATGCCTAAGCCTAGTGAGCCTACTACTAGTGATGCTAAGTTTGACTTTGATATTAATGGTTGCAATATTTCTAAAGTAATTATGTTCTTGCAAAAGCTTGCTAGAAGTCCTGATGCTAGTGATATGCATGTTGCCTTTACCAAACACATTATAGATGCTCTTATTAAGATTAAAGAAAAGAAGCTAAAACACAAAGCTTCTATTCCTTGGAAAGTAGAAGATAGTTAGGAACCCATTATTAATATGCAAGTGAATGACTTTGATCTCAAATCTTCATGTGATCTTGGTTCTAGTGTCTCTATTATGCATATGAAGATTTATGAAGTGCTTGATTTACCACCATTAGAAGATTGTTATTTGGATGTGCCACTCAATGATAATGCTAAGAAGAAAATCATGGGGAGTGTTAATGATGTTCTTATTATGGTTAATAATGCTTATGTCCCTGTGGATTTCTATGTTTTGGATATTGAATACAATGCTTCTTGTCCTATTACTTTGGGAAGACCTTTTCTTAGAACAGTTGGTGTCATCATTGATATGAAAGAAGGCACCATCAAATATCATTTTCCATTCAAGAAAGGTATTGAAAACTTCCCTATGAGGAGAGAGAAGTTGATTTTTGCTCCTCCTTTGAAAGCAAGATTTGATGTTAATGCTTCCTCATTTGAAAATACTTGATTATCCTTGATTCTTGTGCCTAACTTAAAGGCGTTAAAGAAAAGTACTTGTTGGGAGATAACCCAAGAGTTTCCGTGAGTCTTGGAAGTTATTACTACTGTAATAACCTCTCCTTATCCTTTTTGTTTGCTTTTTGTGCCAAGAATAACCTCTAATGAGAGGGAAGTAAGATTTGGGGAGTTGCTGTCTCGAAACAGATTTTTGTCCTCCACCAAAAAAATTCGTGAGGAGGCTCTGTAACTCAGATTGAGCTCAAATTTACGAATAAATCCCCCAGTATGTTAGATAAATTTTGTTAGTTCAACACTTTTTGATTTGATCAACAGAAGATGTTCGAAAAAATCGGTTTCTACCTGCTGGTCTGTTTTGACAGATTTCTGCCATTATTTGCATTTGCTTCTTATTGATTCCTTCTTGAGCTCTCTTTAGGTAAATTGAGTTTTTTGAAGGAGTTACTACAGTAGCTTGTGTTTTTAGTGAAAAGCCTTGATGTTCCAAAGCTTTGACAGTGGTCTAATATATTTTGAATACACTAATGTTGCTAATGAAGATTGTGTGAAGTTTTGTATGACGGAAAAATTTCAGGTGTAGAGAGAGAATGATGCAATGAGATGAAGAATGTACAAAATCTCAAGCTTGGGGATGCCACCATGGTGTCACCCCAAGAAATATCCAAGAGGTACAAGCGTAAAAACTTGGGGATGCCCAAGGCATCCCCTTCTTCATCAATAAAAAGCTCAGGTCTGTCTAGACACTTCGTTTTTATTGTTTCATGCACAGTTGTATTTTTCTTGGAGCGTCTTAGTTTTTGTTTGCTTTGATTAGTTTGTTTAGTTTGCTTGAATAAAGTAGTTTGTACCCCCGTTCTCGCTGTGTTATTTTGCAAATAAGGTTGCTTGGTGTTTGGAAAGGAGTAGTAAGTTCTTGCTTGAAGTGCAAGAGGAGCTTGCATTGACCGTGACTTAGACTTTAGCATGACATTCTAGGTATTGTTTTAGCATTATGCTTAGTGATTATTGTTGTAGCATGTCTTGTTCCAAACAATTGGTATTGCTTAGTGTGCCTTGAAGAAATTATGTGTTGTTTTAGCATGAAAAGCATAGTATTGTGGTATTCTCCTTTGATGTTTTGCTTGGGTTGACTTGGCACATGCTTACACCATGTTATGACTCTCACAAGTCACCATTAGCCTCTATGATAATTTAGTCCTTGACTTGTAGTACCACTCTTTGCTTTTATTAGTTTGCTTTGTTGCACTGCATGATTTTGTCCATTATTGCTCTCTTAGTTGGTTGCTCCCAGTCTTTTGCTAGCCTCCACTTGTATGATTAAGTTCTACTCATGCTTCCAACTCCCAAGAAACCAAGTTATTCCAAAGTGTCCACTATAAATTCCTATGCATGGTGTGTTACACCATTCCAAGTATATTCTTGTTTTCAACTATCTTCCAATTAAAAGCTATTTTGTTATGTGAAAACTTAGTAATTAAAGCCCTCACGAACTTGATGGAACACTTTATTCTTTGCCCCTAATAAACTTGAACCATTGTGACAACTTTGTTGTATATGCTTCCACTTATAAGTTGGGATTAGCAGAACTTGTACTTTTGTACTCCGTTGATATCATGTTCTTTTGTCTATGGATGCCACCAGTGTGATATAAAGATGGAACTTGTAAGTCCATGGAGTTTGTATCATGTGTTAGAGAAACCATGCGTAATCATGATGGAAACTTGCAGCATCACCATAGTGACATCTATGAAGCATTCTTCTTATAAAAAAAGAGACGCATTAAGAAAAGAGGAAAGAGAGAAAAAAGCACCATATTCCCATGGTACATAAGAAGACTACTGAAATGCTCATTGTCTGCTTGCCTTGTCATTTTGGTTATGGGAAAGATCATGTACCATGTGCAAGGGGTACCCCGTTGGCGGTTCTCAATGATATGCAAATACTTACAGTGACAAGAACTTACCTGGACCCAAAGTTGAGTATGCATGAGGTCTGGCCCTCGTATTCAAGGGGCATGAGATTTCCAACTTGTACTTCGTCAAGCATATACTCCAGCTTTGCCACTTTAACCTTAACCACTTCAAGATGCTTATGATAGGGGAAATGAGGGCTGAAAGCTAACAAGTACCATAATTTTTGGAAGCTCTTTTTGAAACTTGTAATCCCTGCTTCCTTTATAAAAAAAGGCCTTTCTTTCACCACTATTGAGTCTCCACCTTCTACCTTTAGGCACCATCAAGAGAGCATAGTTGTCATTCTGTGTGCAGTGTTCCAAAGCTTATTAATTGATGCATATTGTGTTATTACTTGCTCTTGTGCTATTTGTTTCTAGTCACCCTTGTGAACTTTGCAGATGTCCTATGCATTATATTGCTACTCTATGAGGGACAAGCTGATTGCCACTATGCTATGTTTTCTGCATGTGAAACAAACAAACGTTTTTCAATGCATGTTATTCATGATCTTTGTTTGTAGCTTGCCATGTTGCATGCATAGTTACTATGTCATATTGTTAGAACTCCATCTTTCATGCACATGTTTAGAGTTCTTTGATCCTAGCTTTCAATGCTTGCAAATGGTTGGATATTTATTGTGAGGGTGCATGTTACCTAAAAAATTATTCTGTTTATCACTTACCTACTCGAGGACGATCAGGAGTTAAGCTTGGGGATGCTGATACGTTGGGAACGTATCTATAATTTTTGATGCTCCATACTTGTTTAGTATCTACTTTGCTTTACTTGTCCACACTTTGAGGTGCTTTTTACATGGTTTCTGGTACTAACCTATTAACAAGTTGCAACAGTGCCAGATGCCTCTTTTCTGCTGTTTTTGGTTTCAGAAAAGTTAGTAAAGAAATATTCTCAGAATTGGACGGGACGAAGGACAAAGTCAATAAAATTTCGTGGGGAACAATAAATCCAGAGGAGAGCCCGAGGGGCTGGCCAGAGGGGTCAGACCCACCCCAGGCGCGGGTGGGCCCCACCTCGCGCCTGGCTAGGGTTTGGTCGCCCTGGCGGATGCCTCGGTCTTCCCCTTCGCCTATAAGAATCCCCCGATGCAGAAACCCTGAGTACCTGATCAGAAATCCACGAAACCGTATGTAGCCGCTGCCACCATCGTCCCTAGATCGGGGGGATCTGAATCTCCTCCCGGCACCCTGCCGGAGGGGAGATCATCCCGGAGGCCTTCTCTCCGGTATGATGCGTGAGTAGTGTGGCATCCCGCAAAACCACTACTAGAAAATCGCGTTGTTTTTGTGCATTGCATCATCATGACCGCATGCTCATGTCATCATGCCACATTGCATTTGAGCATCGTCATCATCTTGCATTCGCTTGCATAAAACTAATTGCAGAAAAACCTGTTTGTGTTTTCTAAACGCCCCGTCTTTGTTCCAAACGCAAAACCGGGTCTCCGGATTATTTTGTTTTGTTTGCTATCGGTTTGCAAAAGTCTGTTTGAAACAAATAAAATTATTAAATTATTTTAATGGGGGCAGCCAAACCGGGCCGATCCGACCCAGTCGGCCACCCCCAGTTCAGAACGGTCCACCCAAAATCCTAAAACTACCAGTCCTATTCTACCCACCCCTCCTCCACCTCACCCGGACCAATCCCTGGCTGCCACCTCACCCTCTCCCTCCCCTCTAACCAATCCCATGCCGCCACCTGCCCAACCCCTCTCTCTCCACTCACCCCACCGCCTGGCCACACACACAACACCCCACAGCCCCCAACCCGCTGCCACCCGGGCCCCACCCCGGCCCCACTCTCCACTCACCCTCCCACCGACACCCCCCCGGCCCCACTCCTGCATCTGGACCCACCCCGCCTGTCCCCATCCTCCCTCTCCCCCACGCGCGACCGCGTCCTCTCCCCGTCTCCTCCCCCTCTCCCAGCGCTCGCCCACCTGCTTCTCCCTCCCGCCGCTGGTCCTCCTCGCCGTCGGCAGCGAGCCCCGCCGCCGCTTTACCTCCAGCCGCCACCGCCCGCGGCCGCTCCCCTCGCTCCCGCTCCCGCTCCCGCCGGCCGCCCTGCAACTCCTCCCCCGGCGCGCCCGAGCTCGCCCCTCCCCTCTCCGGCCACCGCCCTCCTCGCCGGCGTCCCCTCCCGCCCGTCTTCCTCTCTCCCCGTCAATCGCCGCCTCGCCCCCTCCTCCCCTCCGTGCGAGCAGCCGCCTCACCGCCGCCAGCCGCCTCCCCGACGGGCGCCGCCGCCGCCTGCGCCTCGCCCCGGCCAGCTACCTCCTCCCCCACCGCCGTCCACCGCTCCTCCAGGCGCCGCAGCCCGCCTCCTGCCGGGCCAGCACCTCCCTGTGGCTCTCCTCCTCGGCACCTGGGCGTCCCCCGTCGGCCCGCTCAACCACCGTCAGGCAACCGCCGCCGCCGCGTCCTCTGCGTCCGCCCGGCGCCGAGCCGCCCCTCATCCTCCCCGTCTCCGCCTCCCTCGCTCTCCCCCTGTAGCGCCGCCGCCTGCAGGAGCTTCCTCCTCGCATCGAGCGGCGCCTTCGGCCTCTGTCCGCGCGCGAGCCGCCTCCAGGCCATCTACTGTGGGTGCCCTGTGTGGTTGCTCCCAAGATCGATCTGATGCCGTTTCGTGCCAGGAGCCGTTCGCATGTGTGTAATCGTGTCGCTGCCGAGGATGTACAGGATCCACGGTACCTGAAGACACCCCGGTACCAAACCAAGAATACCGCCATCAGTTGGAGACGATGATCGAAGATTCCCTCGGCACACCAAGTTCTCCGTCCCGGAGTCGGATCCGAAGACGCCATGACCGGAACGCCAAGATCTCCGCATGTACCCCGAAGACTGATCCCGCCGAGACCCGACGACGAACCAAGTCCGTCAACGACGAATAAGTTAGAACCCCAAGATCTTCCCCGACACTGAGGACGCCTACACGGAACGACAAGTTCGCCACACGGACGCGAACCCAAGACCCTGAGGCCCCGAACCGAAGACCGATCCGAAGCGCCAAGGACTTCGACAGGGAATCGACAAGATCATCGCGGAACTCCAAGGTCTACTTCGAAGTTTGCCGAATGCCGAGATCTTCAATCGGATCCGAGGACACCGAGACCCCGATGCGACAAGTACTTCATCCCGAACGCCATGACCGTCGACATGACCCGAAGACCACGGATACGCCAAGACCTACTCCGTTATCCGAGAACGACCCCGCCGAGACCGATCCTGTCGAACCCTGAACCCTGAGACCGAACCCCGAGTCCCGGAACCCCAAGTTCGTCGAAACCCCCTAATGTGTGACCCCTTTTCTCGAGCCCTATTTTATAAATGTAATAACAAATTGATGCATATTGCCATGTGGTTTGGGGGCCTTATGCCGATTCACCTTATAATTAAATATGGGGCCCATATGCCGGCAAATCTAGTCTTATATTGGCCTCATTTAAATTGGTGTATCGAACCGGTGCTATCTTTTGTCTTGATAATGCAACATTTAAAATGCGGGGTATCTAAACAACTAGAACCATATATTAATTGTCGGGACCCCGGTTCCGCTTAATATGACCTAATTGCATCGCATCTTTGCCATGCCATACATCATGCATGCATCATGCCCGATCTTTTGCCGTAGTATTAAATATTGCATCCGGTGTTTATTCTAGTGTTTGATTCTTCGCGGATAAGGCCGTTGAGTTGATGCGAGTGTCGTCCGTTCTTCGGTTGAACCTTCGGCAATGTTTTTCAGGCGAGCATCTCCCCCTTTCTACCTATCTTACTTTTATAGTATTTATTCCCTCCTCTGGATCTATTGCTATCTGTGTTGCGATGCTCTAGTTTTCGTACCCGTGATATCCCTTGCAGCCTTATATTGCCTTGGACACATCCTATTACCTGTTGTTTGGTAGATAGTTGGACTTGCGCGTCGTAGTCGCTTGCTCAAGTGATGTTGCGTGTCGTCCAGTACCACAGTTGTTGGAGTGTGGCCGCATGTTTGATGTTGGAGATGATCATGGTTTTACTTATCGTTCACTTTAATTCCTGTTTAACAACTAAAATTGAAGTAGGTAAGCAGAGGCACAGGTGGGCAATAGATGTTATTTGGTTGTTAACCGTCCACTTGTGTCCCGTAGGACCCCGAGTGCTTGATACATGTTCCTTGATTTATCACGCTATCCACATCCGGGAGGATTATGGGACCCCCCTGAGCCAGAGCTTGATTCCGTCTTATTTCTTGGGGCCACAAACTAGTTTGAGGTTTTATTTACTATCCTGTACTTATGCCATGCTACTGATTTATTACGATTGTGCGAGGAGCACACTGTACTGTTTAGGATCGTGGCACGATTCCGCGGTATCGACAAGCCCAGTTTTGGGTTCCCAGTCGTTTACAGCCGTCCCCACAACCTTGAGTCCGTCTCGGAGCCGGCCGACTTCGTTGCGGGTCTACTTTAAGGGGTGGCCCCCTGAAATATTTCTGAATCCTGTGATTGCTTTGTCGTGAAGGCCTCGTTGGGTTTTGATTTGGTTTTTCCGAGGTTGATCGAGTGTGTGTTGCTATTGGTGCACCCCGGCCGGGTAAAACTTTCTAAAAGCCGTGTCCGCGGTTATGGACGACTTGGAGCACACTATCTCGATCATAGACAACTATAACTAAAGTAGTGCTATAAATTTGACTTTATAATGACTAGTAATCAGCTTCACTATAATGGAATGGCTAAATAAAACTTCCAACAATTGCTTGTTTGGGTTGTCGTTGCGACCATTGTACCTGACTAGTAAATATTGCAACTACAACGGAATGGCTAAATAAAAGTACCAACAACTGCTGGGTTTTTGGGTTATCTCATGCTATTTGTATCTGATTAGTAAGTGTTGCAACTATAACGGAATGGTTAACTATAATTGCCCACTGCTTATTTTATCAGGATGATTATCTATACTTGACTAGTAATTGCTGCAACGATAACCAAATAAATAAAAATGCCAACTGTGTGAGTTCCTCGGTTGACTTCCTCGATCGGTGTCGAGGGGGAAACGCCAGGATGGGTTTGATTGGTGGTAGTCTCAGGTTGGTTCCGAATAGGTCTTTCTTACCCCTCTCTGATTGCCGCCAGTTGTATCGAGTCTCTATAGGTTGTTTAGTGCATGCTGCCGCTGCCGCTTTAGTCCACCATACCTGTGTAGGCGAGGACCGCCGAATTCTAGCCTCGTCGTGTACTGGCCTCAGTACTGACGCTCCTCTTTTTCCTCTGCCCTTTGTCGGCACCCCTTTTGTTTAAGCAGGTTTTGAGATAGACGTCGTTAGCAGGGTTACCCTTACGGCTTGGCCTGGGCAGGGTTATGGACGCCATTGGTTATTATTCAGGGCTCTTAGCCCCATTTGCATCTTGTCCGTAGTCGGACGCTCTATCGTTTTAAAGGTGATTTGGATCTTTGTATATTGTATCTGTATTCTTGACTCGTTGAGTCGCTGTTGTATATATATCTGTTCTGTGGGTCCCATCGAGGACTGTTGTGTAATGTTATTACTTCATTTTCCACCCGCACGAAAGTGCCTGGTGGGCACCTTTGAATCGTTTCTATGCGGGTTTTGGCGGGAAGCGCTGAAACTTGCATAGGGCCGATTCTGAGGGTGTTACAAGTAGTTCCACCTTGGACTATGGGTCCATGTAGTAGCTAGATGGTTGTATCTCCTCCTTTGTGCTTTCATGTATAGATCTTGTGATCTCCATTAAT